>CM068372.1:425705535-426945035 GCA_034769895.1 Magicicada septendecula
AGTCTCTTTGAGTTTTCCTCCTGTCTCTTTGAGTTTTCCTTATTTTCCTCATTCATTTGTCTATTGCTTTCCTTATTCTCCTTGATCTCCTCATTTATTTTCCTCAGACTTTCGTTAGTTAGTCTGTTCTGTTCTGCCATAAATTTCATCAATTCCTGCCAACTTGGTGCTTCTCTGACCCCCGTTTTATCTATTTGGTCCCCTTGGGCATCTTCTTCAACTGGTTCCCTTTCCTTGTCCATAATAATTTCAGTTTCCGCTATTTCGTCTGTCTGTTGTTCCATTTCACTATCTGTTATTAGTTCTATTTCCTGTTCTTGTTCATCTATTTCCTTCTCCGTTTCTCCTGCCCTCCTCTTTAATCTAAATCTGGTATCATACATTTTTATTCTCCCACAGTTGCCTGCTCTGGTTAAGTAATATTATTATACTTATAATTACTTAACTTAAGCCCTACACAAGTTGAGCGCCAATTTGTAACATGCCGAGTATGTATGGTTCAAGTCCCCACTGTTGGGTTTGTCAATTTGTTTGGAATTACTTTAATTATGTAAATCTCGGAGATATTTGGAGTTGTGGGATATATTGATGTAATTAATTAATATTAACTTAGCCCTTTAAGAAATATTAGTGTTAATGTACCTAAAACTTAAACAACTTAAGCGTTATTCTACAATTTCATCCAACCCTATTATACCTTGAAGAGAGTTATGTCTAATTTTGTATTTTTACGCTCTCTCTTTGGTGTCAGATAATTCCGCTATAAGCGCTGTAGTATCGGCTCAACGAAACTTATAGGTTATTTCGATGTTTATGTTAACCAATTATTCTATACTTATTCAGTTACTTTTTTGTTCCCAGCTCATTAAACCATACTCCAAATAACAAGATTTTACAAATATATAAAGGTTCTTTATTTGTTTACTTAATTCACATTGGATAAGATATGTTCTAATTAACACATGCTTGGGCTATAGACTTAATGAATCGATTGTTGATTATTCTAATCCTTTATTTAAATTTATTTATATAGTGTGTTTTGATTTGTAATTAATTTAATTCAGGGTGTGAAGGTTCTTGTAACTGTGGGGAAGATTAAAAATACATAGATAAGAATGCAAGATTTACAAATTTGAAGTGTTGTGTAGTTAGTATGATTATTATAATATAATTTACCAGACTCGAACGAAGCAAATCGTGTAGGCGGTTGATCGCTAAATTTACTGTTCTGGACGATTATGCAGTACGGTTTTCTTTCTTCGGTTTAATAAAAGTAATTCTTGTCCTGTCCACTTCAGAATACAGCTTTATGGATTGATTTACAGCCCGATTGATGTTTCTTCTGCAACGCCAGGATTCAAATAAGTTCTTCTTTCGGTTGAAGCAATTAGTGTTGTTCTGTGTAATTGGAAGGTTATAATTTCTGGTGTAGTGAATATTATTAATTGTGTTACTGTTAATTCTTTCTATTTGATTAATATCTCATCAATTCCCTTCGGATATGGGACAGTTCAAGTTCTTTCTTGTAGACTTCAGTTATTTACTCTCTATTATGATTTCATATTGTATTGTTATTTGGTTAATCTGTGTTGGTGATAGACGTAAATATTGTCATTATAATTTTGTATTTTTATAATCGTATCTGGTAATTTCGAATATTACGATTAAATAGATTATTCTTGGGTTTTTTAATCTCATCACATTTAGTTCATCAAAGCAATTCTTGTCAAAATCAACAACAACTTCTCCTTTTTGTCGTCCCTAGCAACACATAATTCCTTCCTTCCACATGTTTTAAATATATAGTGTTTATTTCATATATTTTTTGTCTATTCTTTATCAATTTGCTATCCTATCGGAATGTAACTTTACCGATAGTTGGTTTATTATTTTCTACACATATTCTGCTGGTTTTTTGATATAAGCCGGGTTTTTTCCTTTTTTTTTATATTTAATCCACTTTCGATATTATATGTTACTAATCGATATCATGGCATTATGGTATTATCATAATTTGTATAAATTTTATTATATATTATTACCAATTTAATGTTTTTTCTAGCTCTTCAAATCGTATTTATTAATTATTATTAATTGATGTACCTAATCTTTATGTTATGAGTGTTTATATAGTAGTTTGGCTGTTAGGCCTTTTATTGTAAACTGATCTACCTGTGTTTATAGCTGTTAAATATCTATAGCCCCTTTTACATAAATTCATACATACAATCAAATCTTAACTATTAACATTTATATAAACAATTATTTTTCTATATCTAATAACAATTTTATCTTGATCTATTGATCACATATAACAAAATTCAAATCTATGAACATTGATTAACTGCTTCACACTTCATTCTACAACAGTCATTGAATAATACAATTTGTTTCATTATCTTTCATTAACTCAACACATATTTGGTATAACATAACATAAACTTTATCATAACATTTGTTGTCATAAAATAATACTTCTTAGCTCAAAATTCTTATTTGTTATTACTATAAATTAAATCATTGTTTCATTTTTTGTTTGCTTTTCATTAAACATATATCATCAGCTATTATTTAACTTACAGGTTCGTTTATTCTTGTTAACACTACCTTGCATCCTTATTTAATTTTATCTATGATTATCTTTGTAATTATTGGATCTTTGTTCTATTATGGTGTTACACATTGACTTATTTATTATTCGGTGAACCTTATTTTTATGTAACATGAATGCTGGCATTTCTGTTGCGTTACAATATATATATATATATATATATATATATATATATATATTGTAGCGTGACAGATATAAGCATAATATTGAATGGAAATTGATCATTAGAATAATGAAGTTATAATATTTAAATTTGGAAGAAAGCATTAAGTTTAATATAAATAGATTAATTCATAGCAACTGTGGAAAGAAATCATTATTATAAAGAGAATACAAGTTCAAATAAAAGGAGTTACTAGTGATGAGTCATCCAAGACCAGTCTCATAACCAAAGGTTTTCAAGGTATAACCCAGGAAGGTAAAAAAAGTAAATAATAAAGCAGTACTGAATATGACCAAACCCACAACGAGGGAGAATAAATAGAATAGAAACCCTAAAATAAGCCAAGATCAACCAATACCGGTTGTGTATTTCTGAAATAAAGAAGAAGATGGAGAAGATCCCAAGAAACCTGATGGCATCAAGAAGAAGATGGAGAAGATACCAGTCCCAGAAGGCAGGAGAAAAGAAGACTGATGAACGAAGAAGAAGGCAGCATCCTGAAGATGTCATGCTCTTATAAAAGACACCCAAATCCCTATATCCCCAAAATAAATATTTAAAAATAAAAGTATAACGAATTGAAAACCACATGTATATAAATTTAAGAGAGAGAAGTGAATAAAGTAAAAGTTTCCTGTGAACTAAGATGAAACAATAATATAGTACCCATGGAACAAATCTCCATTGAAAAACGCTAACCAATTTATTATGTTGATAAGACTATACGACCATTTAGCATTAACATAATATATAAGTGAAAGTGAACCAGTGATAGTTTTGGGTATTATAAAAAATGAACCTTGTGTTTCATTCTTGGCAATCACAAACATTGGATGCAATGAAATATGCATTTTTCGATGACTTGAAATGTGTACTGTGACAATATGTTGTTCATAAGACATGAATCTGTTTAAAATAACATTTTGTTTTACATGAAAAAAGAAAAAAAACAGATTTCTTAATACTTTTTGAACAATTCATACTATTTATTTATTAATGACAGGGTACAATTCCCCAAAGACAGTGTATAAAAGACGGTATAAAAACTGTAGAATCCTACTTATAATAATAGTTAGAAATAAGAATATAAATATAAGGTTTTTATGTATATAGTAAAAGAATGTTTAAAAATGTTTTAGATATAAGGCCATTTGTTTGGGTCTGATACAACTAACATCCGAACTATAAAAATAGTTACTACTTGTAAATGGTAGAGAGTAATTAAGATGTTAGTTAGTAAAAAACCTTTTTTGTAAGCCATATTTCCATGTTTAGAAATAAGGATTTTGTTGCAAAATGTCTGACTTGAAGACAACCATTTATTTAAAAAAATATTCTTTATTTTGTTTAACTATTATTTGTATTGTAACCAATACTAATTGTTTTTGTGTAATTTGAAAACATGTTTAATTTATAATACTATATGTAAAAGTCAGAGAGGGTATCACACATCATATATTGTTTGTAAAATATTTTGTAAGAAAAATTGTTAAAAAATCATAGGCCAAAAGAATGGAAACCAAACTTCATCAAAACAGAGAAATTAATCATTTAAATGCGAATAAACAAAAGGGGTTTAGACAAAATAAACTTGAGATCATGCCATATAATTGTACATACCATTTAGAGAGATTTTAATGAATATATTCAGAATTATAAATAAAAATGAAAATGACTAAACTCAGAAATTTGGACATGGGAGTCATATATTCCTGAATAATGTTTCAGAATACAACTAATTCAATTAATTACCAGAAAATAAGGGAATATGAACCTTTTAATACAATATAGGATTATTAATATTAAATATAACTGATAAAATGGCTGAATTTATATAATGACAGGAAGTAAATTTTGATGTTTTGACTTTTCAGAGTATACCAAACTGAAAGTAAAATTACTATTTTTTGGACAGAAAACACTATAAAACGGCATTATTTAATCTGAATATAACCAGAATGAACTGAAAGATTAATTTAAATCACATCTAGTGAATAAAATTGATAAATAACCCAAGTTTAGGTATTTATATAGTGAAATAGTAAAGTGTACACAGGATATGAAAAAATATTTGAACAATGTTAAGAATAATATTATATGGGCTAAGAGTTTAATTGAAACTGAAGGAAAGAGTTAGTTGATTATTGGTATTTGAACGATTAACATAAACGAGAGTTTTGTGACGATCTAACCTATCTTACAAAGGTAAAGTTAAGTGGCGAACGGTACGTTACTGTGAAGTCGAGAGTGAATTATAGAATCCTTCCAGAACATATACATTGTGACAAAAACAATCAAGAAACACTAATTAACACTAAACAATACATTTCTACTCCGAAAAACACCACAAAACACCAGAAAACTGTATAACACATTAACCAAATTAGTGTCGGAATTGGGAAAAGTGTTTTGACTTATAATTACACAGATATACTAAATACAACCCAGAATCACTACACCAGTCACTACACAACATTTAACAAGAGATTTGCAGACACAAGAACAGGAATATTGCCAGAAAATACATTATTTGGAATGCAGCAGGAACGAGCGACATTTTGATCAACTTGACGGCAGCCATCTTTCTTTTGACGATCCCAGTGCCTCCTCCTGTTTCAACACAGCTGTTTGGTGAAAACAATTATATTATTTACAAATTATTATTCAATGTTTGTGTATAGTAATAATTATTCATTTGATGTAACGTTATACTTTTAAATATTAGCCCGATTTCTCTGACTTTGATAATAACTGGCTGTTTAAAGAACCCTGTACGATTTTTATATAATACTTTGTAATTTTTTTCGATATCCTGAGAATCGATATTAATCGATAAGAGTCAATATTGCCATTAATTAATAAAACATTAATACTTTTCAATACTTAATAGTTCTTTATTTCTTCAATAATACTAATTACCAATAATATAATTCTAATTGATAATCTACAAGGACTTTACCACCTATAAGTGAAGATAACCTAAAAAATAAAAAGGTAAACAAGTATCGATTGGTTTGAAGACAGTCTTATGAGTGGTGATAGCTTATTTAAAATATACTAAAACTTTAATAAAAATTTTCAGAAGAGCATTGCACTGTTTAAAACTTCACAGCTCTATATTAATTAATTGATCATAATTAATTAATTAATAAAATTAAAAATTTGTTCTTAATTATTTTTTTTTATAAACATAATTTTTTTTTAAATTTCCTTCAAAACAATAATTTTTGTTTTGAAACTTTCGGTGAAGCTGAACATATATATTTCTTCATCAACTTTACGCTACTCGACCAGTCTTGCTACCATTGGGACTCGACTAGCTGGGAAACTTAAGGAAGTGTTTCAGGCCAGTAAGACGTCGAGAGCCACACCAATTAAACATATTACATTACAATTTACTTATTTTATTACAAATTGGCTAGACCAAACAGTGGGGCTTGATTACATCGGAGTCTAACACACTTCACGATCTCTTATATCATCAACACACACATTATAAATTTTATTTTATTACAAATTGGCGCACAACTTTAGGGGCTTTAATTAGCGATTGGAAGGCCAATACATTCTGCCCAATCACTAGTTGGAGCTAGGCAACAGCTACAAAGCCAGAGAATTTTAAGGGAAAATGCAACGACGTGCAACATCTAAGAAACGGGCGGCGGAGACCGAGAAAGAAATAGAAGTTGACATGGACAACAAGGAGGCGACACCAGTAGAGGCGGAAGAGTTATTACCGCCGGTGTTGTCCAAACAAACTGAACAACCGGAGGCACCCACACAGACAGGGGTAGTCAGTGTTCCAGAAAAGGAGAGACCGTCGCAAACAGAGGACATGACAACCCAAGAAATGTTCAGGCGGATGATGCAGGCAATGAATGAAAATAATAAGAACCTAGAATCCAAAATGGAAGGAATGGACAAGAAATTGGACTCTACAAAGGAAGACTTGAGTAAGAAAATGGGGAGTGATAACCAGTCCTTGAAAGAAGATTTAGGAAATAAAATCGAAACAACAAACAAGAAGATGGAAGAAAACAGCAAGAAGATGGAAGAGAAGATGGGAGAGAAGTTAGAAGAATTGAAGGAAGACAACCAATTGTTCAAGGAAGAATTCAAGTCGACCAAAGAAGAATTGATTAATAAAATTGAAAATACTAATCAGAAAATCGATGAAACCAGGAAGAAGATAGAGAAGAACAACCGACAATTGAAGGAAGAGTTGAAAGAAGATAACAAGAAGTTGGAAGAGAAGATGGGGGAGAAGCTGGAAGAATTGAGAGAGGACAATCAAATTTTAAGAGAAGAGTTAAGAGAGGTCAATCAGGAGAATTTGGACAAACTGGACGAAAGAATGGAATTGTTGCGAGAAGAACTGAACAAGGAAATCAATGTTAGCAAGAAAGCGATGAATAAGAAGATGGAAGAAGAAAATATAATGGTCAATCGACAGATTCGAGAGATTGATGGAAAATGCAATCAGACCGAAAAGGAGGTGAATGAGTTTAAAGAAGTGGTGAACATTAAGTTCACGAATATCGAAGAACATAGTCGTAGGAAGGTAGAAGAACAGAGGAAGGAAAATCAAGAAGAGTTCGGAAAAGTACGCAACCAAGTCACAGAGCGATGTAATGATATACAAGAGACCATGGCCAATATCACCGGGCAGGTGCAACAAAGCCGAGAGGAGATGGAAGCAATAAGAAACAGAACGACTCATTTCACCGGATTACCCGTCAACGAAAGCCGAGAGTGGCTCAACTTCCGGCAATACAAACGCAAGCCGATGGAGTTCCTGGGTAGGATAGAAGAATATTTGACCAAGCATAAAATTACCCAATGGAGCCATAGCAGGGAGATATTCGACGAGTCTTTCCGAGACATAACAGATAATTGGTGGATGGCCAACCGGAGTGAAATTTCCGACTACCAACAGTTCCGGAAAATGTTTAAGACAAAATACTGGTCTGAGACCACCCAGAACTTGATCCGTGACAATATTTGTAATGGAAGATACAGGTCACAATTAGGTAGCAGTATGACGGCATATTTCTTGGGGAAGGTGTGTATGGCAAAACACCTTGAGCCAGCAATCCCAGAAGACTGTTTAGTGAACAAAATATCGTATCACTATGATGAGGACATTATTAGGGCCCGGAGAGGTAACCAGATCAAGATGATCCAGGGAATGACCGAGTTATTGGAGGGATACGAGAACGAAGAGTATTATCGGCAGAGCAGAAAGAGAAATGAGAGACCAGAAGTAAGGCCGACTACCTACCCCAATAACGGCAATAACCATACAAGTAACCGGAACCAGCCCAGTAATTACGACGGCCATAACAACCCGCCGCGTAATAACCAGTTTAACAGTAATTTTAACGGCGTTAGGAATAACAACCCCTACCCAAACAATAGAAACAATTTTTATCAACAAAATAATAATGTCCCATACAGTCAGAGAAATCAATATCCCAACAATAATGGTGACAGACCTTACCCACCTAACCGAAATTACTATAATAACAATTTTAATAATAACAATAATAGCAATAGTAATAACCGAGTGTCGCGCCCTAGGGTAAATTTTATAAGAGCAGAAGATCGCGGACCCAGGAGATATTATCAACCGAGGAGGAGCAGCTTCCACGGCACCGACCGAAGATGGAGGAGTGCGGAACGAGACGGCCCAAGATACGAACAGGAAAGACGAAGTACCAGCCTGGAAGATCTTGGCAGACAACAGAACAGGGCGTTAAACATCAACCAGGGTACAGAACGTCAGGAAACAAACCGGAGTTTCCCGAACGATGCCTCGGTCAATAATAACATAAACACTGACCAAAATACTTTAAACGAGAGGAGGCAGTAATCAACAACGATGACCCGTTACTGCTTATACTTCCTGGGTTAGAAAAGGATGATTTGCAACAAGCAAACAATAATAAGAATATCACTATCATAAGTAACCATTATCTGAAAGACATACGAACTGAACTTTTGGAAGAGAACGAGAAGAGTCTCAGCAACAGTAATAATGAGATAATTTATATAACAGCGGAGGTGGAAGGAGTTCCCGCTAAAATAATGATAGACACAGGAGCTAATATTTCAATAATAAACTCCAATGAGTTGGAGAGGATACAATGTACATGTGGAAAAACTTTGCCAATGTTACCAGTCAACAACATTGTGTTGGTAGGTGCAACTGGCCGCCAGAATAAAACCATTAGGAAGCAAGTTTCCTTAAGTGTCGTTAGCCGTGATATAGCTTTAGACATGGAATTTTTAATCGCCACCGGATTACCATTTGACATCTTAGTCGGTTGCGATATTCTTCGTAGATATTCGGCGGTAATCGATCTTAATTTAAATAAAGTATCACTTTTCCCAGACGGAGTAACATGGACCGCAGATCTGGTAGGAAGCACAACTATACTTCCCAGCCCTATACATCAACAACTTCGTAAAATAAATGTTATTAGAAACAGCCCTCTTTATAAACCCATAATATACAATCATGGAGGAGAGGATTTATGGTCAGTTAAGATCCAAGAAATACGGAATTTCCAGTGCGGAAGCGATAACAAGAAAATACCAACACATCTGGCTGATCGTCTAATCGCTATATATGAGAAATACAAGGCGGTGTTTTCTGATGAACCAGGGAAGGTAAAAAACTACCAGTGCCAACTTCGTTTTAAAGAAAACGTAGAGTTTAACCGGAGGTCATATCCAATAGCGCAGTCGCTCAAAGAAGCCGTGAGAACAGAGATAAACAAGATGATAGATAATGACATAATTGAGATTAGTCAATCACCTTACACTAGTCCAATTATTGCGGTTCCGAAGAAAGACGGACAAGTCCGGCTCTGTTTAGATGCGCGTGAGTTGAATAAGACAATTGTGAATGACAGAACCTCTCCCGGTGAAATAGAAGAAATCTTAAAGCTTTTTCATGGTACTAGATTTATTAGCACCTGGGATACGGTCTGTGGTTATTGGCAGGTAGAGCTGCATCCACAAAGCCGCCAATACGTAGCGTTCATTTTCGAAGGGCGCAATTACCAGTTCAAGAGACTGCCCTTCGGACTTGTCAATTCTGTCGCAATATTTGTGGCATGCATGGACCAGATTTTGGGACCAGAAGCGCTCCAATTTACCACCGTCTATGTTGACGATTTACTAATTACATCCGGAACCTGGGAGGAGCACTGTTACAGAGTGGAATTTGTACTAAACAAACTAGCGCAGAACAACATAACACTGAAGTTGGAGAAATCCAAGTTCATAGCGCGCGAGGTACAATTCTTAGGCTTCAACCTAGACAACCGAGGTATTACCCCATCAGCAGAGAAAGTGGAGGCAATTCAGAGGTTCCCGCAACCAAGAAACAGGAAACAATTGCAATCTTTCCTCGGACTCTGTAACTATTACAGGAAGTTTCAGAGCCGATATTCCGAGTTGACCGCCAAGTTTCAACCACAGTTATCTGCCAAAAACAAATGGACTTGGTGTGAAGATCAAGATATTACTTTCCGATTGATAAAAGAGAAGTTTCTGGAGAGTGTCATACTTCGTCACCCAGATTTTAAGAAACCGTTCTTTCTAAACTGTGACGCTAGCGATCTACGCTTAGGAACGACATTATACCAGGAAGATGAGGAGAGACAACATCTGGTAATAAGCTTCGCTAGTCGCACACTGAACCAGTGCGAAAAGAACTACAGTGTGACAGAAAAGGAATTGTTGAGCGTGGTGTTCGCATGCAGCAAGTTCCGGACGTACATTCTCGGATATCAAGTCACGGTACGAACTGATCATAAATCCATCTCGTTCCTTCGTAGGTGCAAATTGAGTCACGGCCGATTGGCTAGGTGGGTACTCGCCCTACAAGAATATGACCTGAAATGGGAATACATTCCAGGAAAGAAGAACGTGGTAGCGGATGTGTTGTCACGTATAAATCTGGAAGATCAGACTTTCGAGGGAGAGAAGGAGAGCTTAGTAAAAATTTATAACATATTCACGACTAGAGCCGATTTACAAGCTTTGTTAATAAATATCCGAATCCATCAGCAGTCTGATCCTAAGCTGAAAAACATTGTGAGTCGTTTGGAAGCCAATGATGAAACCATTTCTAAATATTACCACCTTAACAAGGGAATTCTATTCATAAAAACCGCTTTGGACGATGAGACATGGAAGGTGATAATCCCACACCAAATCGAAAAGGAGGTCATCATCGATTACCATGTCAGGTATGGTCACATGGGAGCGTTAAAAGTGATGCAGGCTCTAGAGGAAAATTGTAAGATCAAGAATATCAACCGCAAGGTGAGAACATACATCAGGTCCTGTAAGATCTGCCAATGTGCAAAAGTAAACAATGAAAAGACAGAGGGTATCATGATACCGATAACTTCCAACGCAAAACTGGAAAAAGTGTTTTTGGATATCTGCTGGCCATTTCCCCGTAGTGGTGGTCGGCACAGATATAAATACTTGGTAATTATAATGGATCACTACACCAAGTATATAAAGCTATATCCGGTTAATCGGGCAACAACAGCAAAGGTTTTGGCGGTGATTATTGATTTGTATATCCCAGAGATCGGTAGACCATCTTCTATTATTACCGACCATGGTACACAGTTTAAGGGGAGGAGATGGCGAGACACTTTATTAGCACTTGGGGTCAAAACGTATAAGACATCAGTCTACCACCCAAGTAGCAATCCGGCTGAGAGAGTACTAAGAGAAGTGGGTAGGATATTGCGCACGTACTGTCACAACCAACAGAAAAAGTGGCAAGAGTACCTAGCAGCGACAGAAACATTCCTAAATTACGCACACCATCCAGCTATAGGAATTCCACCGTACTCAGCCATGTATGAGAAGCCGACTCCCCGAGACATTGAACAAATCATTGAATTTCCAACGAACAACAATAGGAAATTCAACCAGTTGAAGTTTTACAATAAGGTAGCAGAAGATCAGGAAAAACGGCAAGCCAAATACCAGAAGGCAATAGGGCGAATTGTAACATATAAAGAGGGTGAAAAAGTCCTCCTAAAAAATAGAGAGCTGCCTAGCACCTTAGAAGGCATAACCAAAAAACTACTATTACTATATACTGGCCCATATGTTGTGGTAAATGATAAGCATAACAATACATATGAGTTGAAGGAAATCGTTTCAGGAAAAATCAAAGGAGTGTACAATCAAGCTTCTATGAAGAAATATTAAGAAGAATGAGTTGTGGGTTTTAGAATTTTGAATTTAATTTGAAAAAATCCTAAAATAATGTAAGTACATCTTACAACCTAATATTTTGAGAAGAACATTCTGGAGAATTAAAAGAAGAAGAATTTTTTAATTTAAATTTTAAAAAAATTTTAAAATAATGTAAGTACATCTTACAACCTAATATTTTGAGAAGAACATTCTGGAGAATTAAAAGAAGAAGAATTTTTTAATTTAAATTTTAAAAAAATTTTAAAATAATGTAAGTACATCTTACAACCTAATATTTTGAAAAGAACATTTTGGAGAATTATAAGAAGAAGGAATTTAGAATTTTTATTTAAAAAATTCGAAAATAATGTAAGTACATCTTACAACCTAATATTTTGAGAAGAACATTTTGGAGAATTATAAGAAGAAGGAATTTAGAATTTTTATTTGAAAAAATCCTAAAATAATGTAAGTACATCTTACAACCTAATATTTTGAGAAGAACATTTTGGAGAATTATAAGACGAAGGAATTTAGAATTTTTATTTTAAAAATTCGGAAATAATGTAAGTACATCTTACAACCTAATATTTTGAGAAGAACATTCTGGAGAATTAAAAGAAAAAGAATTTTTTATTTATTTTGAAAAAATTCTAAAATATGTAAGTACATCTTACTACAACCTAATAATTTTGGAACAAACTTTATGGAAGAAAGAAAAAGAAAGACTTTTGAATTGAAATATAATTATAAAAATTTAAAATTGAGTAAGTACTTCTTACTACAACCTGATAATTTAGAACAAAACTTTATGGAAGAAAGAGAAAGAGAGAGAATTTTGAACTTAATTTTAAAAAAAAATTTTAAATTAAGCAAGCACAGCTTACTACCACTGAATTATGAGGAAAACTTTATGGTAAATAATTAAGAAAAATTTGATTTTGGAAAAATACCAAAACATTCAGAAATAATAGTAAGATAACAGTACTATAAACAATTCTGAATGAAACAATTCTGGGAATAAATGAATTAAACAGAATTTGAATGTTGATAGAACGTCAGAACTTTGAAACAAGATAAGATCAACATATTACAAGGATTTATGAGAAATATTTTTCAATTAAATAAAAAGAATAGTTTGAATTTTACATTAAAACTAACCAAGTTCCAAAAAATAATTATGTGTCAATTATAATTGAATTGAGAAGAAAATAAAGGGATTAATTCAGGAAAGTGAATTAACTTTAATCCAGAATAAATGCTAGACATTCACAATAGCATTTGAAGGAGTAGAGAAGAATAACAAAAAAGAGTGTAATATGCCAGAGAAGGAAAAAATTTGGAAGCAAAGAGACTAATTACCTATGAAACGATAATGAAAACAGTTAATTAAGAGCAAAGAAGAACAACTCATACCAAACATATGGAGAAGATGATTTTGGACTGATAATAATAATAAAACCTATATGAAATGCAAAGAGAAGAAATACCACATGAAATATAATATAAATGAATTAATGCTAATGAATGCGAAGGCGGATTAATAACTTTCTAAGAGAAAGGAAAGAACCAAAATGTTTAAACAAAATGATCAATATAACAACCTGTATATCTAATGTAAAGATACAATGTTAAAAAATTAAATATAATATATTAAGACCACTCAAATAATGAATACGAAAGACTATTTATAAAGACCATGCTAATACTATGAATAACCAGAAGAAAGTATAAAGAGAATTCAGATGAAGAAGAAAGAGATTTACACTGTAAACAGTAACCAGAATTATTAAAAGAAAGGTTTTCAGCCATAATTAAATTAAATATATCAGACAAGTTAAGAGTTTTGAAAAAATATATATGTAATGAGTATAATAATGATTATGAAGATTTATTAAGATAGAAAATGTGAGATAATCTGAGAGACTACGAAGTGGAGAATCCAAAGATATTTTTATTAGTCGAAAATGAGACTACTTTTTATTTATTTATTCGATGACTGACTGAAGATAATTCCAGCAGCATTATGTTTTTGAGCAGGGATGGATATGCCTCTGTACTCAATTTATAGAAGTGGTGTATGGCCAGCAGAGAAGTAGCGTACAGTGCCCCTCTGATCTGCCCCAGCCCACGTGATAGGGAATGTTAGGGAATTAATATCCCAAGGATGCAACACGAAGTTGATAAAGAAAGAAAATGTATTACAATTATAATATATCTCAGAAGACACTAACTATCCGAAAAGGATCAGTAGTAAAACAAATAATTATATATATAAAATTAATTAAACTCTTAATTATAAAAAAAAGTCGATATAAAAATGGAGAAGAAAATGAATTATAAGAAATTATGAAATTATCATAAGAAATTATTTCATCCATAAACATGTCTGAAATAATTACTTCTGGAGGGGAGCAATCTGTAGCGTGACAGATATAAGCATAATATTGAATGGCAATTGATCATTAGAATAATGAAGTTATAATATTTAAATTTGGAAGAAAGCATTAAGTTTAATATAAATAGATTAATTCATAGCAACTGTGGAAAGAAATCATTATTATAAAGAGAATACAAGTTCAAATAAAAGGAGTTACTAGTGATGAGTCATCCAAGACCAGTCTCATAACCAAAGGTTTTCAAGGTATAACCCAGGAAGGTAAAAAAAGTAAATAATAAAGCAGTACTGAATATGACCAAACCCACAACGAGGGAGAATAAATAGAATAGAAACCCTAAAATAAGCCAAGATCAACCAATACCGGTTGTGTATTTCTGAAATAAAGAAGAAGATGGAGAAGATCCCAAGAAACCTGATGGCATCAAGAAGAAGATGGAGAAGATACCAGTCCCAGAAGGCAGGAGAAAAGAAGACTGATGAACGAAGAAGAAGGCAGCATCCTGAAGATGTCATGCTCTTATAAAAGACACCCAAATCCCTATATCCCCAAAATAAATATTTAAAAATAAAAGTATAACGAATTGAAAACCACATGTATATAAATTTAAGAGAGAGAAGTGAATAAAGTAAAAGTTTCCTGTGAACTAAGATGAAACAATAATATAGTACCCATGGAACAAATCTCCATTGAAAAACGCTAACCAATTTATTATGTTGATAAGACTATACGACCATTTAGCATTAACATAATATATAAGTGAAAGTGAACCAGTGATAGTTTTGGGTATTATAAAAAATGAACCTTGTGTTTCATTCTTGGCAATCACAAACATTGGATGCAATGAAATATGCATTTTTCGATGACTTGAAATGTGTACTGTGACAATATGTTGTTCATAAGACATGAATCTGTTTAAAATAACATTTTGTTTTACATGAAAAAAGAAAAAAAACAGATTTCTTAATACTTTTTGAACAATTCATACTATTTATTTATTAATGACAGGGTACAATTCCCCAAAGACAGTGTATAAAAGACGGTATAAAAACTGTAGAATCCTACTTATAATAATAGTTAGAAATAAGAATATAAATATAAGGTTTTTATGTATATAGTAAAAGAATGTTTAAAAATGTTTTAGATATAAGGCCATTTGTTTGGGTCTGATACAACTAACATCCGAACTATAAAAATAGTTACTACTTGTAAATGGTAGAGAGTAATTAAGATGTTAGTTAGTAAAAAACCTTTTTTGTAAGCCATATTTCCATGTTTAGAAATAAGGATTTTGTTGCAAAATGTCTGACTTGAAGACAACCATTTATTTAAAAAAATATTCTTTATTTTGTTTAACTATTATTTGTATTGTAACCAATACTAATTGTTTTTGTGTAATTTGAAAACATGTTTAATTTATAATACTATATGTAAAAGTCAGAGAGGGTATCACACATCATATATTGTTTGTAAAATATTTTGTAAGAAAAATTGTTAAAAAATCATAGGCCAAAAGAATGGAAACCAAACTTCATCAAAACAGAGAAATTAATCATTTAAATGCGAATAAACAAAAGGGGTTTAGACAAAATAAACTTGAGATCATGCCATATAATTGCACATACCATTTAGAGAGATTTTAATGAATATATTCAGAATTATAAATAAAAATGAAAATGACTAAACTCAGAAATTTGGACATGGGAGTCATATATTCCTGAATAATGTTTCAGAATACAACTAATTCAATTAATTACCAGAAAATAAGGGAATATGAACCTTTTAATACAATATAGGATTATTAATATTAAATATAACTGATAAAATGGCTGAATTTATATAATGACAGGAAGTAAATTTTGATGTTTTGACTTTTCAGAGTATACCAAACTGAAAGTAAAATTACTATTTTTTGGACAGAAAACACTATAAAACGGCATTATTTAATCTGAATATAACCAGAATGAACTGAAAGATTAATTTAAATCACATCTAGTGAATAAAATTGATAAATAACCCAAGTTTAGGTATTTATATAGTGAAATAGTAAAGTGTACACAGGATATGAAAAAATATTTGAACAATGTTAAGAATAATATTATATGGGCTAAGAGTTTAATTGAAACTGAAGGAAAGAGTTAGTTGATTATTGGTATTTGAACGATTAACATAAACGAGAGTTTTGTGACGATCTAACCTATCTTACAAAGGTAAAGTTAAGTGGCGAACGGTACGTTACTGTGAAGTCGAGAGTGAATTATAGAATCCTTCCAGAACATATACATTGTGACAAAAACAATCAAGAAACACTAATTAACACTAAACAATACATTTCTACTCCGAAAAACACCACAAAACACCAGAAAACTGTATAACACATTAACCAAATTAGTGTCGGAATTGGGAAAAGTGTTTTGACTTATAATTACACAGATATACTAAATACAACCCAGAATCACTACACCAGTCACTACACAACATTTAACAAGAGATTTGCAGACACAAGAACAGGAATATTGCCAGAAAATACATTATTTGGAATGCAGCAGGAACGAGCGACATTTTGATCAACTTGACGGCAGCCATCTTTCTTTTGACGATCCCAGTGCCTCCTCCTGTTTCAACACAGCTGTTTGGTGAAAACAATTATATTATTTACAAATTATTATTCAATGTTTGTGTATAGTAATAATTATTCATTTGATGTAACGTTATACTTTTAAATATTAGCCCGATTTCTCTGACTTTGATAATAACTGGCTGTTTAAAGAACCCTGTACGATTTTTATATAATACTTTGTAATTTTTTTCGATATCCTGAGAATCGATATTAATCGATAAGAGTCAATATTGCCATTAATTAATAAAACATTAATACTTTTCAATACTTAATAGTTCTTTATTTCTTCAATAATACTAATTACCAATAATATAATTCTAATTGATAATCTACAAGGACTTTACCACCTATAAGTGAAGATAACCTAAAAAATAAAAAGGTAAACAAGTATCGATTGGTTTGAAGACAGTCTTATGAGTGGTGATAGCTTATTTAAAATATACTAAAACTTTAATAAAAATTTTCAGAAGAGCATTGCACTGTTTAAAACTTCACAGCTCTATATTAATTAATTGATCATAATTAATTAATTAATAAAATTAAAAATTTGTTCTTAATTATTTTTTTTTATAAACATAATTTTTTTTTAAATTTCCTTCAAAACAATAATTTTTGTTTTGAAACTTTCGGTGAAGCTGAACATATATATTTCTTCATCAACTTTACGCTACTCGACCAGTCTTGCTACCATTGGGACTCGACTAGCTGGGAAACTTAAGGAAGTGTTTCAGGCCAGTAAGACGTCGAGAGCCACACCAATTAAACATATTACATTACAATTTACTTATTTTATTACAAATTGGCTAGACCAAACAGTGGGGCTTGATTACATCGGAGTCTAACACACTTCACGATCTCTTATATCATCAACACACACATTATAAATTTTATTTTATTACAAATTGGCGCACAACTTTAGGGGCTTTAATTAGCGATTGGAAGGCCAATACATTCTGCCCAATCACTAGTTGGAGCTAGGCAACAGCTACAAAGCCAGAGAATTTTAAGGGAAAATGCAACGACGTGCAACATCTAAGAAACGGGCGGCGGAGACCGAGAAAGAAATAGAAGTTGACATGGACAACAAGGAGGCGACACCAGTAGAGGCGGAAGAGTTATTACCGCCGGTGTTGTCCAAACAAACTGAACAACCGGAGGCACCCACACAGACAGGGGTAGTCAGTGTTCCAGAAAAGGAGAGACCGTCGCAAACAGAGGACATGACAACCCAAGAAATGTTCAGGCGGATGATGCAGGCAATGAATGAAAATAATAAGAACCTAGAATCCAAAATGGAAGGAATGGACAAGAAATTGGACTCTACAAAGGAAGACTTGAGTAAGAAAATGGGGAGTGATAACCAGTCCTTGAAAGAAGATTTAGGAAATAAAATCGAAACAACAAACAAGAAGATGGAAGAAAACAGCAAGAAGATGGAAGAGAAGATGGGAGAGAAGTTAGAAGAATTGAAGGAAGACAACCAATTGTTCAAGGAAGAATTCAAGTCGACCAAAGAAGAATTGATTAATAAAATTGAAAATACTAATCAGAAAATCGATGAAACCAGGAAGAAGATAGAGAAGAACAACCGACAATTGAAGGAAGAGTTGAAAGAAGATAACAAGAAGTTGGAAGAGAAGATGGGGGAGAAGCTGGAAGAATTGAGAGAGGACAATCAAATTTTAAGAGAAGAGTTAAGAGAGGTCAATCAGGAGAATTTGGACAAACTGGACGAAAGAATGGAATTGTTGCGAGAAGAACTGAACAAGGAAATCAATGTTAGCAAGAAAGCGATGAATAAGAAGATGGAAGAAGAAAATATAATGGTCAATCGACAGATTCGAGAGATTGATGGAAAATGCAATCAGACCGAAAAGGAGGTGAATGAGTTTAAAGAAGTGGTGAACATTAAGTTCACGAATATCGAAGAACATAGTCGTAGGAAGGTAGAAGAACAGAGGAAGGAAAATCAAGAAGAGTTCGGAAAAGTACGCAACCAAGTCACAGAGCGATGTAATGATATACAAGAGACCATGGCCAATATCACCGGGCAGGTGCAACAAAGCCGAGAGGAGATGGAAGCAATAAGAAACAGAACGACTCATTTCACCGGATTACCCGTCAACGAAAGCCGAGAGTGGCTCAACTTCCGGCAATACAAACGCAAGCCGATGGAGTTCCTGGGTAGGATAGAAGAATATTTGACCAAGCATAAAATTACCCAATGGAGCCATAGCAGGGAGATATTCGACGAGTCTTTCCGAGACATAACAGATAATTGGTGGATGGCCAACCGGAGTGAAATTTCCGACTACCAACAGTTCCGGAAAATGTTTAAGACAAAATACTGGTCTGAGACCACCCAGAACTTGATCCGTGACAATATTTGTAATGGAAGATACAGGTCACAATTAGGTAGCAGTATGACGGCATATTTCTTGGGGAAGGTGTGTATGGCAAAACACCTTGAGCCAGCAATCCCAGAAGACTGTTTAGTGAACAAAATATCGTATCACTATGATGAGGACATTATTAGGGCCCGGAGAGGTAACCAGATCAAGATGATCCAGGGAATGACCGAGTTATTGGAGGGATACGAGAACGAAGAGTATTATCGGCAGAGCAGAAAGAGAAATGAGAGACCAGAAGTAAGGCCGACTACCTACCCCAATAACGGCAATAACCATACAAGTAACCGGAACCAGCCCAGTAATTACGACGGCCATAACAACCCGCCGCGTAATAACCAGTTTAACAGTAATTTTAACGGCGTTAGGAATAACAACCCCTACCCAAACAATAGAAACAATTTTTATCAACAAAATAATAATGTCCCATACAGTCAGAGAAATCAATATCCCAACAATAATGGTGACAGACCTTACCCACCTAACCGAAATTACTATAATAACAATTTTAATAATAACAATAATAGCAATAGTAATAACCGAGTGTCGCGCCCTAGGGTAAATTTTATAAGAGCAGAAGATCGCGGACCCAGGAGATATTATCAACCGAGGAGGAGCAGCTTCCACGGCACCGACCGAAGATGGAGGAGTGCGGAACGAGACGGCCCAAGATACGAACAGGAAAGACGAAGTACCAGCCTGGAAGATCTTGGCAGACAACAGAACAGGGCGTTAAACATCAACCAGGGTACAGAACGTCAGGAAACAAACCGGAGTTTCCCGAACGATGCCTCGGTCAATAATAACATAAACACTGACCAAAATACTTTAAACGAGAGGAGGCAGTAATCAACAACGATGACCCGTTACTGCTTATACTTCCTGGGTTAGAAAAGGATGATTTGCAACAAGCAAACAATAATAAGAATATCACTATCATAAGTAACCATTATCTGAAAGACATACGAACTGAACTTTTGGAAGAGAACGAGAAGAGTCTCAGCAACAGTAATAATGAGATAATTTATATAACAGCGGAGGTGGAAGGAGTTCCCGCTAAAATAATGATAGACACAGGAGCTAATATTTCAATAATAAACTCCAATGAGTTGGAGAGGATACAATGTACATGTGGAAAAACTTTGCCAATGTTACCAGTCAACAACATTGTGTTGGTAGGTGCAACTGGCCGCCAGAATAAAACCATTAGGAAGCAAGTTTCCTTAAGTGTCGTTAGCCGTGATATAGCTTTAGACATGGAATTTTTAATCGCCACCGGATTACCATTTGACATCTTAGTCGGTTGCGATATTCTTCGTAGATATTCGGCGGTAATCGATCTTAATTTAAATAAAGTATCACTTTTCCCAGACGGAGTAACATGGACCGCAGATCTGGTAGGAAGCACAACTATACTTCCCAGCCCTATACATCAACAACTTCGTAAAATAAATGTTATTAGAAACAGCCCTCTTTATAAACCCATAATATACAATCATGGAGGAGAGGATTTATGGTCAGTTAAGATCCAAGAAATACGGAATTTCCAGTGCGGAAGCGATAACAAGAAAATACCAACACATCTGGCTGATCGTCTAATCGCTATATATGAGAAATACAAGGCGGTGTTTTCTGATGAACCAGGGAAGGTAAAAAACTACCAGTGCCAACTTCGTTTTAAAGAAAACGTAGAGTTTAACCGGAGGTCATATCCAATAGCGCAGTCGCTCAAAGAAGCCGTGAGAACAGAGATAAACAAGATGATAGATAATGACATAATTGAGATTAGTCAATCACCTTACACTAGTCCAATTATTGCGGTTCCGAAGAAAGACGGACAAGTCCGGCTCTGTTTAGATGCGCGTGAGTTGAATAAGACAATTGTGAATGACAGAACCTCTCCCGGTGAAATAGAAGAAATCTTAAAGCTTTTTCATGGTACTAGATTTATTAGCACCTGGGATACGGTCTGTGGTTATTGGCAGGTAGAGCTGCATCCACAAAGCCGCCAATACGTAGCGTTCATTTTCGAAGGGCGCAATTACCAGTTCAAGAGACTGCCCTTCGGACTTGTCAATTCTGTCGCAATATTTGTGGCATGCATGGACCAGATTTTGGGACCAGAAGCGCTCCAATTTACCACCGTCTATGTTGACGATTTACTAATTACATCCGGAACCTGGGAGGAGCACTGTTACAGAGTGGAATTTGTACTAAACAAACTAGCGCAGAACAACATAACACTGAAGTTGGAGAAATCCAAGTTCATAGCGCGCGAGGTACAATTCTTAGGCTTCAACCTAGACAACCGAGGTATTACCCCATCAGCAGAGAAAGTGGAGGCAATTCAGAGGTTCCCGCAACCAAGAAACAGGAAACAATTGCAATCTTTCCTCGGACTCTGTAACTATTACAGGAAGTTTCAGAGCCGATATTCCGAGTTGACCGCCAAGTTTCAACCACAGTTATCTGCCAAAAACAAATGGACTTGGTGTGAAGATCAAGATATTACTTTCCGATTGATAAAAGAGAAGTTTCTGGAGAGTGTCATACTTCGTCACCCAGATTTTAAGAAACCGTTCTTTCTAAACTGTGACGCTAGCGATCTACGCTTAGGAACGACATTATACCAGGAAGATGAGGAGAGACAACATCTGGTAATAAGCTTCGCTAGTCGCACACTGAACCAGTGCGAAAAGAACTACAGTGTGACAGAAAAGGAATTGTTGAGCGTGGTGTTCGCATGCAGCAAGTTCCGGACGTACATTCTCGGATATCAAGTCACGGTACGAACTGATCATAAATCCATCTCGTTCCTTCGTAGGTGCAAATTGAGTCACGGCCGATTGGCTAGGTGGGTACTCGCCCTACAAGAATATGACCTGAAATGGGAATACATTCCAGGAAAGAAGAACGTGGTAGCGGATGTGTTGTCACGTATAAATCTGGAAGATCAGACTTTCGAGGGAGAGAAGGAGAGCTTAGTAAAAATTTATAACATATTCACGACTAGAGCCGATTTACAAGCTTTGTTAATAAATATCCGAATCCATCAGCAGTCTGATCCTAAGCTGAAAAACATTGTGAGTCGTTTGGAAGCCAATGATGAAACCATTTCTAAATATTACCACCTTAACAAGGGAATTCTATTCATAAAAACCGCTTTGGACGATGAGACATGGAAGGTGATAATCCCACACCAAATCGAAAAGGAGGTCATCATCGATTACCATGTCAGGTATGGTCACATGGGAGCGTTAAAAGTGATGCAGGCTCTAGAGGAAAATTGTAAGATCAAGAATATCAACCGCAAGGTGAGAACATACATCAGGTCCTGTAAGATCTGCCAATGTGCAAAAGTAAACAATGAAAAGACAGAGGGTATCATGATACCGATAACTTCCAACGCAAAACTGGAAAAAGTGTTTTTGGATATCTGCTGGCCATTTCCCCGTAGTGGTGGTCGGCACAGATATAAATACTTGGTAATTATAATGGATCACTACACCAAGTATATAAAGCTATATCCGGTTAATCGGGCAACAACAGCAAAGGTTTTGGCGGTGATTATTGATTTGTATATCCCAGAGATCGGTAGACCATCTTCTATTATTACCGACCATGGTACACAGTTTAAGGGGAGGAGATGGCGAGACACTTTATTAGCACTTGGGGTCAAAACGTATAAGACATCAGTCTACCACCCAAGTAGCAATCCGGCTGAGAGAGTACTAAGAGAAGTGGGTAGGATATTGCGCACGTACTGTCACAACCAACAGAAAAAGTGGCAAGAGTACCTAGCAGCGACAGAAACATTCCTAAATTACGCACACCATCCAGCTATAGGAATTCCACCGTACTCAGCCATGTATGAGAAGCCGACTCCCCGAGACATTGAACAAATCATTGAATTTCCAACGAACAACAATAGGAAATTCAACCAGTTGAAGTTTTACAATAAGGTAGCAGAAGATCAGGAAAAACGGCAAGCCAAATACCAGAAGGCAATAGGGCGAATTGTAACATATAAAGAGGGTGAAAAAGTCCTCCTAAAAAATAGAGAGCTGCCTAGCACCTTAGAAGGCATAACCAAAAAACTACTATTACTATATACTGGCCCATATGTTGTGGTAAATGATAAGCATAACAATACATATGAGTTGAAGGAAATCGTTTCAGGAAAAATCAAAGGAGTGTACAATCAAGCTTCTATGAAGAAATATTAAGAAGAATGAGTTGTGGGTTTTAGAATTTTGAATTTAATTTGAAAAAATCCTAAAATAATGTAAGTACATCTTACAACCTAATATTTTGAGAAGAACATTCTGGAGAATTAAAAGAAGAAGAATTTTTTAATTTAAATTTTAAAAAAATTTTAAAATAATGTAAGTACATCTTACAACCTAATATTTTGAAAAGAACATTTTGGAGAATTATAAGAAGAAGGAATTTAGAATTTTTATTTAAAAAAATTCGAAAATAATGTAAGTACATCTTACAACCTAATATTTTGAGAAGAACATTTTGGAGAATTATAAGAAGAAGGAATTTAGAATTTTTATTTAAAAAATTCGAAAATAATGTAAGTACATCTTACAACCTAATATTTTGAGAAGAACATTTTGGAGAATTATAAGAAGAAGGAATTTAGAATTTTTATTTGAAAAAATCCTAAAATAATGTAAGTACATCTTACAACCTAATATTTTGAGAAGAACATTTTGGAGAATTATAAGACGAAGGAATTTAGAATTTTTATTTTAAAAATTCGGAAATAATGTAAGTACATCTTACAACCTAATATTTTGAGAAGAACATTCTGGAGAATTAAAAGAAAAAGAATTTTTTATTTATTTTGAAAAAATTCTAAAATATGTAAGTACATCTTACTACAACCTAATAATTTTGGAACAAACTTTATGGAAGAAAGAAAAAGAAAGACTTTTGAATTGAAATATAATTATAAAAATTTAAAATTGAGTAAGTACTTCTTACTACAACCTGATAATTTAGAACAAAACTTTATGGAAGAAAGAGAAAGAGAGAGAATTTTGAACTTAATTTTAAAAAAAAATTTTAAATTAAGCAAGCACAGCTTACTACCACTGAATTATGAGGAAAACTTTATGGTAAATAATTAAGAAAAATTTGATTTTGGAAAAATACCAAAACATTCAGAAATAATAGTAAGATAACAGTACTATAAACAATTCTGAATGAAACAATTCTGGGAATAAATGAATTAAACAGAATTTGAATGTTGATAGAACGTCAGAACTTTGAAACAAGATAAGATCAACATATTACAAGGATTTATGAGAAATATTTTTCAATTAAATAAAAAGAATAGTTTGAATTTTACATTAAAACTAACCAAGTTCCAAAAAATAATTATGTGTCAATTATAATTGAATTGAGAAGAAAATAAAGGGATTAATTCAGGAAAGTGAATTAACTTTAATCCAGAATAAATGCTAGACATTCACAATAGCATTTGAAGGAGTAGAGAAGAATAACAAAAAAGAGTGTAATATGCCAGAGAAGGAAAAAATTTGGAAGCAAAGAGACTAATTACCTATGAAACGATAATGAAAACAGTTAATTAAGAGCAAAGAAGAACAACTCATACCAAACATATGGAGAAGATGATTTTGGACTGATAATAATAATAAAACCTATATGAAATGCAAAGAGAAGAAATACCACATGAAATATAATATAAATGAATTAATGCTAATGAATGCGAAGGCGGATTAATAACTTTCTAAGAGAAAGGAAAGAACCAAAATGTTTAAACAAAATGATCAATATAACAACCTGTATATCTAATGTAAAGATACAATGTTAAAAAATTAAATATAATATATTAAGACCACTCAAATAATGAATACGAAAGACTATTTATAAAGACCATGCTAATACTATGAATAACCAGAAGAAAGTATAAAGAGAATTCAGATGAAGAAGAAAGAGATTTACACTGTAAACAGTAACCAGAATTATTAAAAGAAAGGTTTTCAGCCATAATTAAATTAAATATATCAGACAAGTTAAGAGTTTTGAAAAAATATATATGTAATGAGTATAATAATGATTATGAAGATTTATTAAGATAGAAAATGTGAGATAATCTGAGAGACTACGAAGTGGAGAATCCAAAGATATTTTTATTAGTCGAAAATGAGACTACTTTTTATTTATTTATTCGATGACTGACTGAAGATAATTCCAGCAGCATTATGTTTTTGAGCAGGGATGGATATGCCTCTGTACTCAATTTATAGAAGTGGTGTATGGCCAGCAGAGAAGTAGCGTACAGTGCCCCTCTGATCTGCCCCAGCCCACGTGATAGGGAATGTTAGGGAATTAATATCCCAAGGATGCAACACGAAGTTGATAAAGAAAGAAAATGTATTACAATTATAATATATCTCAGAAGACACTAACTATCCGAAAAGGATCAGTAGTAAAACAAATAATTATATATATAAAATTAATTAAACTCTTAATTATAAAAAAAAGTCGATATAAAAATGGAGAAGAAAATGAATTATAAGAAATTATGAAATTATCATAAGAAATTATTTCATCCATAAACATGTCTGAAATAATTACTTCTGGAGGGGAGCAATCTGTAGCGTGACAGATATAAGCATAATATTGAATGGCAATTGATCATTAGAATAATGAAGTTATAATATTTAAATTTGGAAGAAAGCATTAAGTTTAATATAAATAGATTAATTCATAGCAACTGTGGAAAGAAATCATTATTATAAAGAGAATACAAGTTCAAATAAAAGGAGTTACTAGTGATGAGTCATCCAAGACCAGTCTCATAACCAAAGGTTTTCAAGGTATAACCCAGGAAGGTAAAAAAAGTAAATAATAAAGCAGTACTGAATATGACCAAACCCACAACGAGGGAGAATAAATAGAATAGAAACCCTAAAATAAGCCAAGATCAACCAATACCGGTTGTGTATTTCTGAAATAAAGAAGAAGATGGAGAAGATCCCAAGAAACCTGATGGCATCAAGAAGAAGATGGAGAAGATACCAGTCCCAGAAGGCAGGAGAAAAGAAGACTGATGAACGAAGAAGAAGGCAGCATCCTGAAGATGTCATGCTCTTATAAAAGACACCCAAATCCCTATATCCCCAAAATAAATATTTAAAAATAAAAGTATAACGAATTGAAAACCACATGTATATAAATTTAAGAGAGAGAAGTGAATAAAGTAAAAGTTTCCTGTGAACTAAGATGAAACAATAATATAGTACCCATGGAACAAATCTCCATTGAAAAACGCTAACCAATTTATTATGTTGATAAGACTATACGACCATTTAGCATTAACATAATATATAAGTGAAAGTGAACCAGTGATAGTTTTGGGTATTATAAAAAATGAACCTTGTGTTTCATTCTTGGCAATCACAAACATTGGATGCAATGAAATATGCATTTTTCGATGACTTGAAATGTGTACTGTGACAATATGTTGTTCATAAGACATGAATCTGTTTAAAATAACATTTTGTTTTACATGAAAAAAGAAAAAAAACAGATTTCTTAATACTTTTTGAACAATTCATACTATTTATTTATTAATGACAGGGTACAATTCCCCAAAGACAGTGTATAAAAGACGGTATAAAAACTGTAGAATCCTACTTATAATAATAGTTAGAAATAAGAATATAAATATAAGGTTTTTATGTATATAGTAAAAGAATGTTTAAAAATGTTTTAGATATAAGGCCATTTGTTTGGGTCTGATACAACTAACATCCGAACTATAAAAATAGTTACTACTTGTAAATGGTAGAGAGTAATTAAGATGTTAGTTAGTAAAAAACCTTTTTTGTAAGCCATATTTCCATGTTTAGAAATAAGGATTTTGTTGCAAAATGTCTGACTTGAAGACAACCATTTATTTAAAAAAATATTCTTTATTTTGTTTAACTATTATTTGTATTGTAACCAATACTAATTGTTTTTGTGTAATTTGAAAACATGTTTAATTTATAATACTATATGTAAAAGTCAGAGAGGGTATCACACATCATATATTGTTTGTAAAATATTTTGTAAGAAAAATTGTTAAAAAATCATAGGCCAAAAGAATGGAAACCAAACTTCATCAAAACAGAGAAATTAATCATTTAAATGCGAATAAACAAAAGGGGTTTAGACAAAATAAACTTGAGATCATGCCATATAATTGCACATACCATTTAGAGAGATTTTAATGAATATATTCAGAATTATAAATAAAAATGAAAATGACTAAACTCAGAAATTTGGACATGGGAGTCATATATTCCTGAATAATGTTTCAGAATACAACTAATTCAATTAATTACCAGAAAATAAGGGAATATGAACCTTTTAATACAATATAGGATTATTAATATTAAATATAACTGATAAAATGGCTGAATTTATATAATGACAGGAAGTAAATTTTGATGTTTTGACTTTTCAGAGTATACCAAACTGAAAGTAAAATTACTATTTTTTGGACAGAAAACACTATAAAACGGCATTATTTAATCTGAATATAACCAGAATGAACTGAAAGATTAATTTAAATCACATCTAGTGAATAAAATTGATAAATAACCCAAGTTTAGGTATTTATATAGTGAAATAGTAAAGTGTACACAGGATATGAAAAAATATTTGAACAATGTTAAGAATAATATTATATGGGCTAAGAGTTTAATTGAAACTGAAGGAAAGAGTTAGTTGATTATTGGTATTTGAACGATTAACATAAACGAGAGTTTTGTGACGATCTAACCTATCTTACAAAGGTAAAGTTAAGTGGCGAACGGTACGTTACTGTGAAGTCGAGAGTGAATTATAGAATCCTTCCAGAACATATACATTGTGACAAAAACAATCAAGAAACACTAATTAACACTAAACAATACATTTCTACTCCGAAAAACACCACAAAACACCAGAAAACTGTATAACACATTAACCAAATTAGTGTCGGAATTGGGAAAAGTGTTTTGACTTATAATTACACAGATATACTAAATACAACCCAGAATCACTACACCAGTCACTACACAACATTTAACAAGAGATTTGCAGACACAAGAACAGGAATATTGCCAGAAAATACATTATTTGGAATGCAGCAGGAACGAGCGACATTTTGATCAACTTGACGGCAGCCATCTTTCTTTTGACGATCCCAGTGCCTTCTCCTGTTTCAACACAGCTGTTTGGTGAAAACAATTATATTATTTACAAATTATTATTCAATGTTTGTGTATAGTAATAATTATTCATTTGATGTAACGTTATACTTTTAAATATTAGCCCGATTTCTCTGACTTTGATAATAACTGGCTGTTTAAAGAACCCTGTACGATTTTTATATAATACTTTGTAATTTTTTTCGATATCCTGAGAATCGATATTAATCGATAAGAGTCAATATTGCCATTAATTAATAAAACATTAATACTTTTCAATACTTAATAGTTCTTTATTTCTTCAATAATACTAATTACCAATAATATAATTCTAATTGATAATCTACAAGGACTTTACCACCTATAAGTGAAGATAACCTAAAAAATAAAAAGGTAAACAAGTATCGATTGGTTTGAAGACAGTCTTATGAGTGGTGATAGCTTATTTAAAATATACTAAAACTTTAATAAAAATTTTCAGAAGAGCATTGCACTGTTTAAAACTTCACAGCTCTATATTAATTAATTGAATAATTAATTAATTAATAAAATTAAAAATTTGTTCTTAATTATTTTTTTTTTTTATAAACATAATTTTTTTTTAAATTTCCTTCAAAACAATAATTTTTGTTTTGAAACTTTCGGTGAAGCTGAACATATATATTTCTTCATCAACTTTACGCTACTCGACCAGTCTTGCTACCATTGGGACTCGACTAGCTGGGAAACTTAAGGAAGTGTTTCAGGCCAGTAAGACGTCGAGAGCCACACCAATTAAACATATTACATTACAATTTACTTATTTTATTACAAATTGGCTAGACCAAACAGTGGGGCTTGATTACATCGGAGTCTAACACACTTCACGATCTCTTATATCATCAACACACACATTATAAATTTTATTTTATTACAATATATATATATATATATACACAGTAAACCCTCAATTTAACGGACTTCGGATTTAACGGACAGAATTTGAAAAAAAAACTGAAACATCAAAGCATGATAATGTTTTTAGGCTTTTGAAACGTATAATGTGCATAAACTGCACTCTCCTGTTCTGGCGATATTGCTTGGCTATCGCAGCATTCTTTCGTTTCTTTTTTTCTTGTTTTGAAACACGCAAATTTTCTCATCTTCAATTGTATTTGATGAGAACGTAGTATTCATCAAGAATTCATTTAATTCTTCACGATCCCTGTCTTTGCGTTGTCGTTGACGCAGGCATCGCACACGTTCTGGAAGACATCACGACGACTAACAATGAACAATATACACTGATATGCATCTTATTTCACTGTGAAATATTCGTCCATCGGCTAATACAGCAAGCATTACAGCGGCACGTAATTTTTCATTTCCCGTAATCTTTACTGTTAGAGATTTGGTTCCCTTTTGGTCCACCGTAAATATACGTAAATAAAAAATACGGGCGTTTCATCGGCATTTCCATGTGTTCAAGTGAATAATTATACTTCTTGCGTAAATGAATGACAAACCACTGATACTGTAGGAGTTTTTCTTCATAGTCACTCGGTAGTTTTAGCGCGAGTGATGTACGTCATTTAAGCGCAAATCCATTTCGCCGCATCATTCATCTTATACACCCGAAGCTGGCTTTGAAACCGGAGACTTTTAATTCTTCTGCGATTTCTAGAGCTTTTAATTTTAAAACATGTCTAGTGACAGGGAATCCTTGCCTTCTTAGAAGCCGTACGTATTCACAGACGCTGGACTCTACTGCTACAAAACGCCCAACTTGAGGTCCCGCGAATGCTCGTCACGCAGTATTTGCATTCAAAAGTCGTTCCTTCTGTTTTCTCCATCGTCAAATACAGGATTCATCAATATCAAATTTCCTTGCGGCTTCGCGATTGCATGTTTTTTTCTACATTTTGTATCACAATTAATTTATAATTCGCATCGTACGGGTTACGTTTAATTTTATTTGACTGCGTGCACTTTAATCTCCACAATATCACTTATACCGCAAACGCACTACAAAAACGCCGAATGAAAACAAAGTACAGATAAGCGATGTTGTCGCTGTTACAATAGAAAACCACACTGGCAGTTTACCCGTTATTTAGAAACATGTTACTCACACCCCCTCTATTCATCCTTTGTCTTGTTGCCTACAGAAGGGTGTGAGCACGCACTTACACTTTATCTTCCTATTCTTTCTTCAGTTTGCTGTTAAAACATTCGGTTGTAGTCATAAATCATAACGCCAGAGTTAACTACAGCCAGGCAAACTGCTGTTGCTTAGGCAGTAAACAACTCATAGATACCAAAAGCGTTCGTCCCGCCAGAAGTCAGGTATAACTTCGAATTTCATTATCGCACGAATGCAAGCCGCAGGCCAAATTAGCAACCATGTTTTTAGGAGGAAAAGTGCGGCTTGTATTCGGAACAATACGGTATTTGCATGATATTAATAGTATTAAAATTTCAAGTGTTATAGGCCTATTTGATTTAAATATATCCTCAAAAAACAAAATTTGCGATTTAACGGACTTTCGATTTTACGGACACCCTTAGCCCCAATTAGTCCGTTAAATCGAGGGTTTACTGTATATATAATTTGTGATATTTTCAATTTGTTTCTTCTGCAAGTAGTATAAATTTCGTATATTCTTTTTAACACCTGACGCACGTTTCACTGAAAAATATCAGTATCATTTACTTAGAAACCTCTGATGATACTGATATTTTTCAGTGAAACGTGCGTCAGGTGTTAAAAAGAATATACGAAATTTGTACTACTTGCAGAAGAAACAAATTGAAAACATCACAAATTATATAATTACTGAAAGAAACATCGAGTTACTTATATAGAATATATATTTATATATATATATATATAAAACAACGATACATAACATAATTTTGATATACTGTAATTTATGTGGCCCCACGTTCTTTGGGACGCCAAAATTATACAACATGTAACGTTTTATTATTTTTACAATAAACCCCCCACATGAATTCTACTTACCTCGTGCGATCTTTTTACACACTTGCCCTGATTACCCTTTTCCCTGACTTACCAAAACAGAAGATTCCAAATTTACTTATAGGTCGCCACCAATATTTTTAAACAAAAGGACAAATATGGAAACGTTAATACATTTTCCCCTTTTTTACTTTACTTACTTACGAGGTTCGTTTAGGCGAGATTTTCCATACAGGACATGTTATGTTAAACGGGCGTAATAACTACTCTCTACGCATGGTTGTCATCATACAAAATCTGAGTTTATTTAAATTCAAAGAGTTATTGTATCAAATAAAATTTACTTAATCATAAAACAAACATTTACTTATCCAATTATATTACATGTTAATAAGGCAGGCCAGTACTTGGACATATTCTCATTTTCTTTGACATAATGATAACCCCATTTACTAAGCGCTTTTAAACTTTCAATTATTTGAAAAGGTAGTTGATTAATTTATTCATATGTTTAAAAATTTAAATGTTTTAAAAGGTACTCATCCTTGCTGGAGCCACAGTCCAATTCTTTCAACACCTCTGCAAATTCCTTATTTTCACAAGACGCTCCAGAATATGTTCTGCACTGTTTAAGACTGATGTTGTTGAATGTCGGTTCACATTACACTCTTGTACGGATTTTAGAACGGTTTAAGTAAAATTTTTTCCTTTTTTGTCGGCCGACGTACTCACTCGCACCGATTAATAGTTAATAGAACCGCGCGCTCCTATTCTGCCCCGCGCGCTCCTATTCTGCCCCGCGCGGCTCTGCTGTGTACACTTTAACGGTGTAGTGGTGACTGCCTACTGTGCCCTCCTGATGCAGACTGGCTTGGGGCGATTATGTGTTTTTCTGTAATTCACAGAGAGACTGAGTTGCCAGCGGTTACGTAATACGTCTAGCCGGGCTGTCTAGACATAAACAACTTTCAATAACATTGTACAGCTTTGTGAAAGCAGGGGTTCCCAAAAGGTTGTACCTTGTATGAATTGGCAATTTTATTAACATTCTCTGCCTCCCAATTCTGTACCGTTACAAACGATACCTTTTGTATATGCAGGTTGTAAATAATTATACCAATACCAAGTGTAACTATAATAACAGTAGTAAATTTATGAGTAGTTAAAATTTCATGTTTATTGTTTTAACAAGCATTACAAATAATAAAACATTGTTATTACTCTTGGATCAGATATCACTCATTATTAAGTTCATCTCTTAAGCTATACGGTGTTACACACATTTAAAACACTCTTACCTCTAGATATGTTAATAACCTTAATCTAGACATTTATGCAAATTGATTTAATAAAAAATTAATTTTTAAATGTGATTAAGTTTATTTTTCAATTGAATTCATTTATTTCAGATCTGACTTCAGCTTGCTCAGTCTATACCAATGGCTTTTTTTTTTTAATAATTTAAAATTATATGTTTACTCTTAGACTGGCATTTGTTTCATATTCAAAATTTAAATTATTCTTTTCTACTAAATGCAAATATCAAATCATTTCAATTATTTTACTTTGATAAAAAAAATATACTATCTCAAAATTAAACTCTCTTTTTTCTTCTTCTATATTTATATTTATCTATATGCGATCGCTCATTCTTACGACTAATACATTTACATAAGACTCTATACATTCTTTTTAATTATAAACTTTTTTGTTTTAATTAATTGTCTCTTTATATAGTCTGTATGAGCTCTTTTAAAAAAATATCATTTATAAATGCATTATGCATGTCACCTTGAGTTTCGATGACCTTACGACTTATTGACGGGGTCCAGCGTTGTCCAGAGTTGGGTTTCCATTCCTCCTGGCTTGGCGTGGTCCTGGATGTGTCCAGAGTCCAGCAGTGTGTGGTCCATCCCAGAGAATTACTAGCTGCTGCGAGGTGGATCTTGTTCGGTTGTTAGGCATCTAAAAAGCATCTCCTAACGTCTAGCATCTCACGTCGCTCTTTGTAGCTTCTTGGTAGATCCTCTTGCTGACTTAAACGGTCCCGGTACTCTACGTTTCCTGAAATAGTGTAAACATAATTACAGAACGTCTTTATTTGTTCGTAGATGAGACTTATAATAAAATAAAACTTGTGCCGACGGACAGCATGTCCGACTGCAACCGTGTTTTGAAAAGAAGAGAAGGGCTTCCAGTCGAACCCTTAATTTATACCCTCTTGATATTCCGCACCTGTTGGTTCCGAAATTATCCTGTCGAGACCTGCAGATCACATGATAGCCCCCACTCCCGAACCTTTTCATATATTTGCAATTTTTTGCAAATGTCAATGTTTTGTATGGAATTGAGATAGCACAAATCATAGCTAATTTGATTAAGCACTCACTTTATTAATTTGAGCATCTTAGTGTAATTTGCATATTTTTGGCACATTTATTTCACACTGACTTCGCGTAGTGTGTCCTATTAACGTCATTTTCCTACTGTGGATACCTATAAAATTTACACACACTTTGGTGCCTTTTGTTTGTTTATACACTAATTAGTTTTCACACAGTGGATTAAAATAATTATTTTAGTAATTAATTGGGGAGGGTAGCTGAGATTCCTGTCTGTACATGCATCACTAACACACACACAGTCGAGCAGGTGTTCTTTGCCTGTTGGAACAGGTTAATTTCTCCCCTAGTATAACAATGAAACATTTTTACAATCCCAGACCTGTCCATTTACCACAAACTTATAATAATTTTACAAATTTTATATTTATTTAAATCAATGCTCAATACAGCATATGGCTGTATCGTTGCAATATATATATATATATATATATATATATATATATATATATTGTAACGTCCCCTTTCTTCAGTAGTAGTTACAAAATAATAATGTTATAATTTGTTAAAATATGAAATTAAAAAAAAAATTTATTTTAAAATAAAAATTGTTTTTTCCTGAAAAAATATTTGTTTCGGGTTTTTTGTTATCTGTATTTAGGAAATAATTTTTGTTATTGTCTGGTGTAAAAATTTTAATTATATTATGGTTGATAGTGTTGTGGTGTCACTTTCTATGAATAACTTCTAAGTTAATATGGTTAACTCCAGTACTGGTCGATAGACGGCTCTTCTTCTTCTTCAATATGCTCCTTATTTTCGTAAATACCACCTTTCGGTTAGTCCGTGTTCTTGAATTAACTTATTCTTTAATTATATTTAAAGTAAAATTCAACCAGTTTGCAGAATTAGAGTGTTTATTAACAATTTATTAAAAATATCGATAGTAATCGATTGTTGACAACAGTATCGACTCGTTACTCAGGGCCGGTCGACAAAAACTTTACATTAATAGTGTATATAAAATATTGTTCTTTTAACGGTTATGTTAGAATAGCCACAGAAGGGTAGGGCCAATAAAGTATAACATTTACAATTAAAATGTCTTAAAATTAACAATTACAGTGTTATTAATTAATATAGAAAGTTTATATAGTATAATATTCGAACCAACGCAGACTAGACGTTCATTTGTTCCACCTCGAATAGAATGCTGGGAAAATCAAAATGGCTGACAGAAGTATGCGTAGTTGAATGTCAATCACCTCGACGAATATTTCTTGCAATAAAGATGTCCTTTTCACCGTTTCCTCGTCTCAGCAATAGTGGATATTAGTTCTGGAGTTAAATGAGTGTTCCTGGTGCAGTGTTTATTAGTTCACTTGGTGTAAATGTGTGTTATTATGTCTGTTTCACTTTGGTTAAATGTGTCATATATAACCCTTTTTGTTTCATCAGTAAAATTTATTTGTAGTGGTGTTAGTTCAATTATTTAGGCTTATGTGTTCTGTTTATCTGTAGTTCACTGTTTATTGTTTGTTTTCACTGCTTCTCAAGTTAAAATTCCAAATTAAAAAAATTACAAAATTTGCACTGAACTCAATTTAAGTATCGCACGCCATTAATATAGGTTATACGGGGCAAAACCTCGTTTAAGTGTTCGCTTCAACGGATAATAATTAACTGTTCTCATTTCCTTCGTCTCCTGAAATTCTTAGCCAATTTAATGTAGATCATACATTGTTTCAAATTATCTTAGCTTCCGATACATTTTATTTGAATACATTATACATGGAAAATATTTTCGTTATTATTTAACTGTATGAAATAGTAAATACATGTTCGGTTTCTTTAATCTATTTTGCTTATTTTGATACTAATTAATATAGTTTTACAAATTTTTAATTTAAAAAAGTTATATTTCTTTCATGTTGGAAAAGTAGGCTTAAATTTGGGTTTCCTGTCCTTGTCCAGATAATAGCCATTTTCTCTGATATAATTATTATTATACTGAATCTAAGATTGATATAATTGTTTATCTTTCCTTAATTTCTTGCAATTTTGTTCATTAGTATGGTTTTTACATATAATTCATTTATCTATGACTCCTCCTCTGAAATTTTAGTTAATACATTTCATTTTTATTTATAATTTTACTTATCTTCTGACAATTTCTTTATAAAGTATAAGTTACATTGTATTACTATATGGTGGGTTTATCTTACATAAATTTCATCAGTTTAGTTGGTTTATAGGACTAGATTTGTCAATTATAATGTAGTCTAAATTTACTATCTGGCCTAGATTTTATCTGTTGTTACTTACAAAGTTTTTAATAATACAGTTAGTTCATACCCTTTTCTGACCTTCTATTCTAATATAATATTCATTAATAATTTCTTCTTTTACTACTATAACCTTTAGTATTGATTTTAAACAATTAAAACATAACAATTATTTAACATTAAATCTGGTATTTAGAATCATACCTTTTTTTGTACTGATTACTTACAGTAACTTCTAAAAAACATTTTACTATATAGGAATGATATACACATTCAGATATGGCATTCCTAATTCAAACTACTAAACAAAATAACATTTTATAAATACAAGGATTAATCTCTATTTCTAAATCTTATTTATAGAGTTCATATATTGAAATTGTGTAACGTGTTTAAAATATGGGGTATTTCATTTCGGGATTATTATGAAAAATATTGTGAAAGTTTTATTTTCCAACAAACCAGAACACGTGGCAAGTAGAACAGTTTGAGAACAAAGGCAAGACGCAGTTTCTGTTGTGTAATCTGTCAAGGTATGCACCACCCTAAATTTCTCAGAACTTTGCATAAATGTGACCACGCACTCACGCGCAGTACAAGTCCGCGCTCGGAGTGACGCCGTCGTCCAAAAACCAAGATGCCTGGAGAACAAATCTATTCACCGTCTCCTTAGCCGACCTGCAGGAAATGCAGCTAAGGACCGCCTACTTTCAGTGACGTCGGAGTGGCCGTGCCTAATATCATCAGCAAACACTAAGAAAAAACACACTATGTGTTATAGTCATAGCTAATAAGCCACAGCAAATCAGCTATGAACGGCGACGAAATCAGGTGGCAGTGAACCGCAGCTTCCTCCCGCTCGCGGTCCACGTTACACAGTCTACAAAAAACTACTACAGCCAGCGGACGTAATTCGTGCAACTCGGGTCCGGTCGGGTACAACCTTTTAAGTATGGATAACACTGTGTAGTAACGCCTTAATACCGGCCGGGACCCGAGGAATTGACTATGTTATAGACGAGTGCAGTGCAGTGGCCGTTGAAAAGCAGTTAATAACGAATAATGTAACCGGGAAGGCACGTGTTCGGTCGACCTCGCGCCATATAAAATGAGACGGGGATTTGTAAAGAATAAATATTTTGCTCGTGTATCTAATATTGGTTAAGGGTGTTTTAATAAATTAAAATAAATATATGTGAGAGTGAGTGAATTGCAGGCTGGCCAGTCTAGTAGTAAATAATAATCATTAAGTTGCATAAGTTTATAATTACATTCTAACCAGACAAAACGTAGGGAAAAAATGTACTAAAGTTTTCAAGCAATATACTAAAAATTTAACTGTACAAATGTTTGTTAAATAATCGCTCATTAAAAATAATGGTTACTTCCGATAAAATGTGTTAGACTAAGTTATTTCGTCATTACCACTTTCTCATTTCTGTGTTGCAAAATTCGTCTAACGTTCCGGAATCTTTCTGAATTATTAATTGGGTGTGGTCAGATAGCAAAATTGTCCTTTTTTATTTAAGGTGGAGTGTAAAGGTTTTCGATATTTTACCTATAAAAAATAATCGTGGCGACCTTGGTCTTCTGAGAGAAATTTAATATGGTAAGTAGTTGAATATGCGTACAGGTAAGTTCTGGCAGTGTATTTTATGTATTTATATATTTCGGCCCCTTTTTTATTGTTACAATTGGAACCTAACATTTTGTTCCATTAAATTTTTAACACTCCCTTAAAACTATTTGGTTACAGTCTTATCTGTTTTTCTTAATTTTAGGGATGTATTCCCCGTCACTTTATGTACTAACTCCAAGCTATCTATTTATACTATTTATTCCGTTGAATGTTCTCATATAAACAGTGGCATTTTATTAGAAAGAGTATTCATTGCTCCTTCACCATAATAATTGATAAAATATCATTCATGATACTATTTTAAAAAACACTTAAAGTTATTTAAATGTACAGTCATTCATGTACCTTCTCAAAGTTTATTTATGATAATCTAATAACTTGCACTTGTCCCTGGTTATTTCTTGATACTATCACTAGTCCTTTCATAGTTTTATAATATCAAATTGTTTAACCATGGGGGAACTGTTAAGATTTGTCTATTTAAATTATACAATAACTTTTCTTGGGTGCACTTCTACTTAGCACTTTAAACACTTTTTGTTTTTATTAGTTTTACATGAGTTTATGGTTTGTTGGGGTGTTATACTTTCTAGAGTGACATTTACTTTCTTTAGGGGTTTTTGTTTTCTCCCTATTGGGTTTCTTTTGGGTATTGGTCGTGTTCTACTTCCTCTATTCTATGTGATCTTCTCTTGTCCCTGTTCATTAGGTATCTTTGTTTGTTTTGGATGTCTTCCTTCTTCATTCTTGGTTTCTTCAGTACCATTTCGTTATTATTTACTTTTGTTTATACTGGGCTGTTTACTTGGTCTGGGTAGCTTCCTTACCTACTCCTATCCTACCTGGGCGTTATTGTTATTTTAATTTTAGTTTTCTGTGGTTTTATTTTGTTGTACATTCATATTAGTTGCAGATTTTTTTCTTTATGTTTACTTTTTCTTGTTATAATGGTAATTTATTGTGCTTTTTATTTGGTTTTCATTTGGACTTTCTGGATATTCCATATACTTGATTTTTACTAATGATCATCTGGTAATTGATTTAAGTGGATTATCTGTCATGCTACAGATTGCTCTCCTCCAGAAGTGATTAGTTCAGATCATACTTAGTTTGTCTGAAATAATTGCTTATGATGTTTATTATAAATTATATTTCTTTACTTCCTTCCCATTTCTAAAATTTTTCTTCTTTATTTTTGAGCTTATCTATATTTCATTATTAACTGGATTTTTCTTGATAGTAATAGTCATCTGAGGTTCATTATTTTTTATTTTTCATTTTTTTTTTCTTAACTTGGTCCTTTATCCTTGGGATATTTATTCCCTAACATTCCCTAAAACGTGAGCTGGGGCAGTTCAGAGGGGCACTGTAGGCTTCACTACTCTGCTGGCCATACTACGTCATTTATTGATTACAGAGGCAAATCATCTCTGCTCAAAACATAATAATACTGCTGGACTTATCTACAGACAGTTATTAATAAAAATTACATAAGAATAGTCCACCTTATGACTATATAAAAAAATTAAATATCTTTGGATACTTCACTTCGTATTTACTCAGATCTGTTAATATTTCGATTTTAGTTAATTTCTATCTCAGTTACTTTTCTCAGTGGTTAGCTCTGCTGGCATTTTATTTCTTCTTATGGTTGGAAGCTGGTTTAATATAATAATCACTTGTTATTCAGTGTAAAGTTTTTATTTATTTTAATTCTCTGTTATACCTTGACTGTTATTACAATCTTCTTTTGGTCATTGGTAGCATATATTTTGTATTATATTTTTGCTTTTCCTCCATTCTTATGAATCGTTCCACTAGTTTTATGTTCTTGCAATTACTCTTTTAATTCTCCTTCTTATAATTGACAATTATTTTTAAGATCATATTTTTCTTATGGATTTATTTATACATAGTTATTTCTTCCTTTTCAAAATTTTATTCCGCTCTTGCTTTTTATCAAATGCATTCTTTAATTATTAATTCCATGTGGTCATTGTCTTTGCTTATTTTGCTTAAAAGCCTTATTAATTTCCTTTCACAATAAGTTTATTCATTTTAATTGTATCAGTGGTTTTTACTGCCATTTCTTTATTCTCAAAATTTTTTCATAATTGGTTCCATATATAATTGTTTGTAATGTGAACTTACTCTTCCTTTTGAATGTTGTGGTTATTCTTCAAATTCTTTTTCTTTTCTTTTATATTCCATTATTTAAGTTTCATAGATGTTTGGTAGCAAGTTGTACTTCCTTGGTTTTTTTTTCCATAACTTGTTTGTAAATTGATTTTACAATGTATTTGAATTTCATTGATTTTATTCTAAATTCCTTTTCCTTTTCTCTCTTAATTAATTTCATAAATCATAGGTAATAATTTGTGCTTACATTGTTTTTGAATTTATATGTTTAACTCTCTTCTTTTTATTTTTATTCCAAAAGTCGTTTCATAAATATTAGGTAGTAAGTTGTGCTTACATTGTTTTTGAATTTATATGTTTTACGAATAAATTCTTTTATATACATCCAATTACTCATAATATTTTTTCACGGACGCCTGGTTATGTACACCTTTGATCCTAAATATCACTATAATATTGACGACTCGGAACTCTAAGTTTTTTATAAGTAAAAACGTAAAGTTTTACCTTACAGCCTAAACAGGCTTTCACCTATAGAAGGCTTCATCAGAGGCTGTCGTAGGTAGCGTTGTTCGTCTTGTTGTTGGCGACGAGATAGTTTTTCGAAAGATCGAAGCTGTGTGTGTGTGGTGAGATGTGTTCGAATAATGCTTGCGATTTGAATTGTGTCTGTTCGTTTAGGATGTCGTTTTTATTTGTTTTTGTGTGTTTGTATATTTCTTATTGTTCTAGAGTGTCTAGTTTTCGGCCTTTTGTTCTAGACACTCTAGAACAATTAGAAATATACAAACACACAAAAACAAATAAAAATGACATCCTAAACGAACAGACACAATTCAAATCGCACGCATTATTCGAACACATCTCACCACACACACACACACAGCTTCGATCTTTCGAAAAACTATCTCGTCGCCAACAACAAGACGAACAACGCTACCTACGACAGCCTCTGATGAAGCCTTCTATAGGTGAAAGCCGGTTTAGGCTGTAAGGTAAAACTTTACGTTTTTACTTATAAAAAACTTAGTGTTCCGAGTCGTCAATATTATAGTGATATTTAGTTAAGTAACGGACACGTCATGGACAACGAAATCCAAGAATTTAACCTTTGATCCTTTCTGAATCCATTTCCTTTGCTTCATAAGTATTATTATTTTTTATATTGGAGATTACATATGGTCCTGTGTATACTAGCAATAATTTCTTCGTTATTCCTTCCAGTGTGCTGGGTAGTTCACGATTTTTTAATAAGATTGTTTCTCTCTGTTCATAAGTTATTAATTTACCACTAGCCTTTTGATACTTATTTTGCCTTTTTTCCTGGTCTTCTGCCACCTTGTTGTAGAATTTTACTTTGTCAAATTTGTAAATATTGTTTATGGGGAACTCTAGGATTTCTGCGATCTCTCGTGGGGGTGGTTTTTCGTACATGGCAGATTATGGGGTTAATTATTGTGTTATTTTTCATATAGTTGATGTTACGAATTTGCTGGTGGATACTGCTGGTAAGTGCTATCTCGCTACCGACTAAATCGGCCGTCCAGGTCAGATCTCCGGTAAACAGCGATACTTTCTCTGATCGTAAATCAATGATAGCAGAGTTTTTTCTCAGCACATCGCATCCCACTAATATATTGAAAGGTAATCCTGCCGCAATTAGGAAGATCATGTTTATTGCTATATCCTTGCTAATCACGTTTAACGATACTTGCTTTCTTATAGTCTTGTTTTGGCGACCAGTGGCACCTATTAATACAATATTATTGATTGGTAAAGTCGGCAATAATTGACCACATTTCTCTTGGATTCTCTCTAATTCTATTGAGTTGATAATAGATACATTCGCACCTGTATCAATCATTAGCTGTCCGAAGGTTCCTTCTATTTCGGCATTAACATAAATTATTTCATTATTTATACTATGGAGGCGAGTGTCATCCTCCTCCAGTAGTTCGTTTCGTATGTTTTTTAAGTAATTACAACTAATAATTGTAATATTGTTATTATTATTTGCTCTTGGCAATTCTCTTTTATACCCAGGCGATAGGAGCAGCTAAAGGTCCTGACTATTTATTACTGCCTCCTCCCGTTTAAATTCTCATTATCCTGGTTATTAATATTTGGACCAACGGAGGCGTCAGTCGGGAAACTTTGAGTGGGTTCCAGCCGTTCCGTTCGCTGTTCGTATATTTGTTCTCTATTTGGTTGCCGCTCTGGGTCATCTAGACGGGTACTTCGCCTAGGCGGATTATACCTTGAATTATCCCGTTCTCGGCTTCTGCGTCGGTCTTCGTATTCATGGAAACTGTTCCGCCGTTGATGGTTGTATCTGCGTTGATTGTTTCCTTTGGCGCGTATAAAATTTACCCGGGGTCGGGTGTTCAATATTTCGGATCGAACCGGTCATTCTTTTCATTTTCCGAGGTTGGCACTATGGCTTTTGTAGAGCTCGTACATGCACGTGAACTTTTAGCTCTGTCGTACGCCAGCCATCTTAGTGTCATCATCCACGAGTCGGGCCCTCCTCGGCAGGTAGAAATCCGTGCATTTCACCCATCCTTATCCCAACCAGTCTATCCTGCCTTGAGTGTCAGGATCAACCCAGTCGTGAGATACGGTAAGTCATTTTTATATTATTTATGTCTGATTAGCAATTCTGCATGCTGCTGCTTTGAGCTCACCAGAGGCTATTAAATTATCAAGTGTGAAAGCCGTCTTACTTTCAATTTTTTAAACTATTATCTTACATATATTTACTACCAGATGCTTCATGAGGTTGCTAGCTTTTCAATTAAATATTTTGCCGTCACGACTGGGAGCACGTGTTTCGTAATTCTGTGCATGTTGCTGCTGGTGGGTCGAGTTTCAGTAATTGGGTTATAAGTCAGTTTTGGCTGCGTGATTTTTATTTTAATTACCAACGTGCCGTGCCGTTTCGTTTTTTGTGCCTGCTCGTGGTTGTTTTGCATGCGGTTAATTATTAAATTTCATGAATGTCTGTCATTTGCATGCTATCGCACGGAAGCACGTTGGTATAATACGCACGCATGTGAACTACGAGTTTGCGTTTCAATGCTGTGGCTTAGTGTCAGCAGTGAACATCGTGTGTGCATCGCCAGGTGGGCAAATTTTGTGTAAAAATTTTGCACCTTGTTTTTTGGGGTAGTCGTTTAATTACTGGGTCAAGTCTGGTGAAGTTTGTTTCCGTCCTGTTACGGTTTGCGTCCCACGTGAAATTGTGCGCTACGTGTTTGTGACTGTCTGGCGTAAAGGGAACGGTTTTAGGTTATCCGGATTTCGGAGTAGCCTGCCTTTGTATTTAATTTAATTTTTTGGCATGACTATTACCTTTAGGTGCGATTTATATTTTGCATATGCGATATCCTGTCCATACACGACGCGTTGACCATCAATTTTGGCATTTAAGGTGTCCCAGTTATTTGTGTTTGGTTCGGTAACTGGTGAATTGTTGTACATTGTACTTTGCTGTGTTTTGTGTGTATTTATTCTATTTGGTATTATACATGTTTGTTTTGGGGTGCACTTTTGTGTACCATTATTTTGCACCGTATGTGCTGTAATCTTGTGTAACTTGTGTTTTTGTTGTCGTGCTTTTGCGCTGTGTAAATCAATTTGTTGTGTGTTTAATTTATTGTGTTTGGCATTATTTGCCTGTTGGATTGTGTAAGTTGTATTTTGCCGTGCACTAATTTACTTTTGTATTTATCTTGCTCGGTATTGTTTATGGAAAGTAGTTGTGTGAGACGCCTAGTTATCTCGAGCACTGTTAGGCTAAGTCGGTGCGTGATTATTGTTCAGTTTCTAATTCTCTTATTAAGGGTGGTTGTAGGTTGCGCGATATTTTTTAATTCAATATGCCTGCTAAATTGTCGTTGGCAGCTTTTGACCGGACCACTTCGGTGGGAATACTTGCGTTGCAGCATTTGATAAATAAGTTGGAAGGGTTGCCACAATTGAGAGCCGTGGATCAACATGAAGCCGGTATTTTGGCCTCCAGGTTGTCCGAAGAATATCAGGACCTTCTAGGTAAGGTCGATGCCCCAGGGATTGGACGAGGACCACATTTTTGCGGTGGTAGCTCAAATTAAGGATATTTATGTCCGGGGTAGCATTTTAGCGTCCAAACTAACAAAACCAGAGATACCGGCTGGTTCCGGTCGATTTTCATCGGCAAGTGGCGGGCACCCAGGTGGGCTTGTTCATGAGTTGCCGAAGCTTTCGTTACCTTGTTTTGATGGCCAGGCCAAATGTTGGTCCGAGTTTTGGTCAAAGTTCACCACATTGGTGGACGAAAGTCCTGCCCTCACTCTGAAGCAAAAATTGTTATATTTACTGACTCATCTTAAGGGTGAGGCTTATGAGAAGGTTGCCGCGCTTCCCATAGTTGATGATAGTTATTCACTTGCACTGTCAACTCTTAAAAGTCGTTATCACAATCCTCGTTTGGCCGCTCGGGTTTATTGTACCAATCTGCTTCAGTTACCAGCCGCTTCTATGCGATCAGCTGCGTCTATTAGAAAGTTGGTGGACAGCTTCAATGCTAACTTTTCAGCGTTGTCAGCTCTAAACATTGCTGATATATATCAAGCAATATATGCGTCTTTTGTATTGTCTAGGCTGGATCTATCATTGCGTGAACGCTTTGAGGCGTCTGTTACGGACAAAGAGAATCTCCCTGCCCTAACAGAAATTATGACATTTTTAACCGCTATGGCGGAACAGAAAGAACAGGCATCTTTGGAATCGGCTTTACCTGCTCTTCCCAGCACTAGCCACCAGAAAACCCAGAAGGTTTCTTTTTCTAAGGCTACTCCTCTTGCTGTGTCTACGTTATCTGCGGAGGTTACGCAATGGGATGCATCTGGTTCACGTTGCCTTCATTGCGATTCCCGGACCCATTTGCTTCTCAAGTGTCCGGCGTGGCTGAGTAAGGACCCTAGGGCTCGATTTCAGAGTCTTAAAAATAAAAAATGTTGTCTTTCGTGCCTCCAACATAAACATTCGGGCTGGTGCAAAACGTGTGGCTCTAAGTACCACCACACTTTACTTCATTTCAAAAGTGCCCGTCCGTCTCCGTCTCGTTCACAGATTTCTGACACAGCTGAACTTAAGGCAGCGGAGTCATCGCTTGTTGATCTGTCGAGCACTACTCTGACCGTGTCTCTGCCCCATCCTGCAGGGGTTCTGTTAGCCACCTGTCTAGCAGTCTTGTTGTCTCCGAATGGTGGTTATATTGTAGTTAGGGCCATCCTGGATAGCGCGTCCCATGCTTCTTTCATCACTGAAGCATGTGCATCTCGCTTAAAATGTGCTTGTTTTGACGCTTCGGTAAGTGTCAATGGGGTAGGTGATATTTCCACCAAAGCAAAAAAGGTGTGCCATCTGTCCTTGGAAACTTTAAAACGCGAGGTTGTGGCATCTAACCATGCCTTTATAATTCTTTCTAAGATCTCGTCGGACTCACCTAGGTTCCAGGTGTTGCCTGATGTTAAGCAGGCTACAAAAGATCTTTTGTTAGCTGACCCTACCTTCGATGTAGCAGCCCCAATTGATGCGTTGTTTGGAGCCGATATTGTAGCGGCTATTCTTATGGGAGAGACTATTCCTTTGGGTGCAGGTTTGCCTGTTGCAGTTAGGACACGTTTTGGGTTTGTGATTATGGGTAGAGCCCCAATTTCACTTAATTGTGCATTGACTTGTGCTAGCGGTCTCACTGGCCTTCCTTTGGATCTGGTATCTGCACATCAGCTTCACTGTCATTTCCACCACTTTTATCCTTCCGTCACAACGTTATCTACGGATATACCAAACCTACTTGAGCAAGTTCATCGTTTTTGGGAGGTCGAAGAGCCTCCAGCTGTACCCCACCAATTATCTGAAGAGGATCACTTTGCTGAAAGGTTTTACATGGAGTCAACAAGTCGGTTGCCGTCGGGTCGTTACCAGGTGCGCTTGCCGTTCTTCAAAAACTCTTCTCACATTTTGGGAAATTCCCTTAAGGGAGCCATGTCTCGGTTTTTTGCGTTAGAAAGGAAATTTGCGGCGAACAGTCAGTTTAAGAGCCAGTATGTACAATTTATAACGGATTATGTCGCTCAGGGGCATATGTCATTGGTGTCTGACCCCAATTTTCCAAAATATTTCATCCCTCATCATGGTATCTTTAAAGTTAGAGGTGATACTTCAAAAATCAGGGTGGTGTTTGACGCCAGTATGAAGACGTCCTCTGGGATTTCCTTAAATGATGTGTTATGTGTCGGCCCTAAGTTGCAGACCTTACTGTCCGACGTTTTGACTTTGTTTCGGCGGTTTAGCCATGTTTTTACGTGCGACATCGAACAGATGTACCGCCAAATTGCTATGCATCCTGATGACTCGGCGTACCTGTGTATTTTATGGCGTGAGGAGGTTACCGCCCCACTAAGGGTTTTCGCTTTGCGTACCGTCACTTACGGGCTGGCTTGCGCCCCTTTTCAGGCGTTGCGAACCTTGCAGCGGCTGGCTCAGGATGAGGCAGTTAATTTTCCTGCGGGAGCGGCGGTACTTAGCTGTAATATTTTTGTGGATGATATTGCTGCTGGCACTGATTCAAAATCAGAGCTTTGCAAACTACAACGGGAATTAATTCTGTTGTTGTCTTCAGGAGGGTTCAATTTGAAAAAATGGTGCACTAATCAACCCGACTGCCTACCTGAATCAGCCGCTCCGAGTGATTCCGTCGTTGCTAAGGCTAAGGATATTCTGGGTTTAAGTTGGGACCATTTTACCGATTGCTTCTCCTTTCCTCCTTTGGCCTGTTGCAGCAATGCTCAGGTTCAATTTACCAAACGTGTCGTGTTATCTCAGATGGCACAATTATTTGACCCATGTGGTTGGCTTTCGCCAGTGATTTTCAGGGCCAAGGCTTTTTTCCAAAAACTCTGGGCTGAGGGCTTGGACTGGGATGCTCCTCTAAGTGATGACTTAAACGATTATTGGAGTCAATTCCTGTCCTCTTTGAATCATCTTCCGGTAATTACTATTTCCCGGCCATTCTTCCCTAAAGGTGGGGCATATTGAAAGGGTAATATTGCATGGTTTCTGTGATGCTTCCCAGTTGGGTTACGCGGCCGTCCTCTATCTGTCCATTTATACTGACTGGTCCTACGGTGGTTTCGTTGGTATCGTCTAAAACTAAAGTGGCACCTCTTAAAACTTTATCAATCCCACGTTTGGAGTTGTTGGGAGCTTATCTTTTAGCCAAACTTGTTCGTCATTATGTTGGCTTATTCTCATCATGTATTCAATTGAGTCAAGTTTTCTTATGGACGGACTCGACGATTGTCTTGGATTGGCTGAATATGCCTACTTTTAAATTGAAGACGTTTATTGCTAATCGGGTGGCTGCCATTACCGAGTGGACCGATACTAAATCTTGGCGTCATGTGCATGGTGTTTCTAACCCCGCTGATTTAGCCTCTCGAGGCACGTCACTCTCCAGCCTCCGGTCGTCGACATTGTGGTGGTCAGGGCCAGATTGGTTAAAGCTTGATGCTCTGCGCTGGCCCCCTATTAATTATCGCCCGAATCACGACGTGCAAGATGTTGCCTTGGAAACCAAGGTCTCTTCGTTTCTCACTCAGGAGCCCCGGGTGGAATTGTTTGAGCACTTGTCCTCGTGGCCCTTAGTGGTGGGGGTTACCTCAGTCATCTTAAGGTGGGCTATGCCTTCGCGGATTGAAGCTTCCACAGCCATGGATTGGAAGAAGTTGGCTGTTAAGTATATTTTACGCTACATTCAGCGCAGCGTGTTTGGACAGGAGCTCGCGGCTCTTCGTTTAGGTAAGCGGCGCCTGGTCCCGTTTATAGATGATTTTGGCCTCATTCGAGTACGCGGTCGCTTGACCAACTCTGCGGTTACTAGAAATCGTTTTCCGATTTTACTGCCCAAGCATCACCACCTAGTAGGGTTGCTAATTCATCACACCCATGTGTGGTTAGGTCATGCTGGGCCCTTGCAAGTTCAATTTCAGCTTGCCCAAAATTATTGGATTTTGTCCGCCCGTCAGGCAATAAGAACCATAATTTGGAAATGTCTTCCTTGTTTCAGGGCGCGTCCTCGCCCCACCAACCCGTTAATGGGGGATCTGCCAGTTCCTAGGGTTAATCCGGCACCTCCATTTTATTCTTCCGGCATGGATTATGCTGGCCCCTTTTTGGTACGGGCCTACGCTGTTCGGAAGGCACCTATAGTCAAAGCATATCTCTGCATTTTCATCTGCTTAGCCACTAAAGCAGTTCACTTTGAAGTGGCTATGGATCTTTCATCGCCCCAGTTTATTGATGTGTTGAGACGGTTTATTAGTCGCCGTGGGGCTCCGAAAACACTGTATTCGGATTGTGGTAGGAATTTTGTGGGGTCGCGCTCCGAACTGAAACGGGAGCTCCAAAATGTGCTTTCCAATCCTGACCAGTCAGCTCAGATAACAGCTTTTGCTGTTGACAATAACATTGAATTTAAATTTATCCCTCCGTCTGCCCCTCATCAGGGTGGCTTGTGGGAACGGGCTGTCCAGTCGGCCAAGTTTCACATGAAACGTATGATTGGGACCAGGTCGCTGACCATAGCAGAATTTTCGTCGTTATGCATTCGCATTGAGGGAATTTTAAATTCCCGTCCTTTGACTGCTCTATCCTCAGATCCGAGTGATTACCAGGCTCTAACGCCTGGTCATTTTTTGGTTGGCCGCCCCATTACCGCGCCCCCGGAAGCTGAAGTCTCATTAAATGAAGGGACCGTCCGTCATTACAAACAAATTGCCGCTTTGCTCCAAGCCTTTTGGAAAAGGTGGCGTTTGGAATACTTGACGGCACTTCATGCCCGATCGAAGTGGTCGTCTAAGTCAAGAAATTTAATGGTTGGGGACCTGGTGGTTATGGAGGAATAGAATTCTCCCCCCCCTGATGTGGCCTCTTGGCCGAGTTTCAGCTGTGTTTCCGGGGAGCGACGGGGTTGTTCGTCGCGCTTCAGTTAAAACCTCCACAGGTTCTTTTGAACGACCGGCTATTAAATTATACCGGTTGCCCATACCTTCTTAATTGGGTTTATCTTGTTTTTTCGGGTGAGCAGAATTAGTTTCAATGATTGTTGTGGACTTACTGGACACTTTGCTGGGATTTCCCAGGTGATTCCTTCCAGCTGTTGTCCGCAGTGAATTTTACATTGTGGAATGTTTCTGGCATGGCGTTGTGCCAGTTCATTGGGAGTTATGGATGCTCAACAAATCAACAAAAAAAAATAAGTAAAAAAAAAAGGAAAAAAAGGGGGGGGAATAAAGGGAACAACAACAACAACAAAATAAAAAAGGAAAAAAAATGTAAAAACTAGGGAACTAACTAAGTTGATTTGCTGAGTTTTACATTGTGTTTGGCTGGGCCATTGTTTATTGTATGTTATTGGGTTTTGTCTGCTCTACCCGAACCTTTCGGATTGCTCGCCTGGTCGATGCGCCCGCGGCGGAGTTATTCGGCATGGTTTTCTTCTGATTCATTGCATGTTTTCTGTATGTTTGTATTTTCTTGTGTTTGCGTGTGACCCCCTCCTAGGTTGGAGGGTAATTTTCAGAGAATGTTCCTGTTCACCAAAAGCCAAATTTTTGTACTGCATTTTTGGCCATGTCTTTTGGTGTAGTTGGTGGTTGACCCATTGCGGTCAACGGGGGCCGGTGTTCGATATTTCGGATCGAACCGGTCATTCTTTTCATGTTCCGAGGTTGGCACTATGGCTTTTGTAGAGCTCGTACATGCACGTGAACTTTTAGCTCTGTCGTACGCCAGCCATCTTAGTGTCATCATCCACGAGTCGGGCCCTCCTCGGCAGGTAGAAATCCGTGCATTTCACCCATCCTTATCCCAACCAGTCTATCCTGCCTTGAGTGTCAGGATCAACCCAGTCGTGAGATACGGTAAGTCATTTTTATATTATTTATGTCTGATTAGCAATTCTGCATGCTGCTGCTTTTAGCTCACCAGAGGCTATTAAATTATCAAGTGTGAAAGCCGTCTTACTTTCAATTTTTTAAACTATTATCTTATTAAAACCTGTTGTTGTTACTAGTATTGTTATTTGGGTAACCCCTATTGTTATTATAATACCGTTCGGTATTATTAGTATGGTTTGGGTTTCTCTGGCTATTTATATTTGGATTTGGGTAATAATTGGCTCGATTACCGGGGTACCCATTATTATTTCTGTTAATATTTTGATTCACATTACCGTTATTATTATTATTATTATTATTATTACTACCGTTGGTATTGTTCTGATTATTATAATTGGGATTATATCGGTTCCCTTGGTGGTACCCACTGCTGTTCTGATGATTATTGTTGTTCGGTTACGGATTACTTCGGAATTCTGGCCGCTCATTCCTTCTTCTGCTTTGCCTATAGTATTCCTCATTCTCATAGTTTTCTAAGAGTTCCGTCATCGCCTGGATGGTCTTTATTTGGCTACCCCTTCTTGCTCTTATGACCTCTTCATCATAATGGTAGGAGAGCTTACGTACAAGGCATTCTTCTGGTATGGCCGGTTCCAGGTGCTTCGCCAGACATACCTTCCCAAGGAAGTACGCGGTCATCGTATTACCAAATTGTGTCTTGTATCGGCCATGGCAGATGTTGTCTCTTATTAGATTTTGGGTGGTCTCCGACCAATACTTGGCCTTGAACAAATTCTTAAATTGTTGGTAATCCCTCTCACTCCTGTTTGCCATCCACCAGTTGTCCGTCATTTCACGGAATGATTCGTCCAACAGCTCTCGATTATTTAACCACCTCTTGCCTCTATGTTTGGCCATGTATTCCTCGATCCGGGCCAAGAACTCCATTGGCTTCCTTTTATATTGGTGGAAGTTCAGCCATTCCCTATTTTCGTTGATGGGGATATTTGTGAAGTTGGTTGGTCGGTTCCGAATTGCTTCCATTTCCTCCTGGCTCTGCCGCACTTGACCAGTGATGTTCGTCATTACTACCTCCAATCCGTCGCACCTTTCAGTAATTTGGGTACGTACTTTACTTAGTTCTTCCTGACTTTCCCTTCGGTTCTCTTCTGCCTTCTTGCGACTATATTCTTCGATATTTGTGACCTGGGTGTTTACCACTTCCTTGAATTCTTGTACTTCCCCTTCAGTTAGCCGACATCTTTCATCAACTTCTCTGATCTGTTGATTTATAATTATTGTTTCTTCTTCCAACTTTTTATTCATAGATTTCTTATTATCCTTGAGTTCTTTGTTCATTTCTTTTCTTAATAGTTCCATCCGTTCGTCTAACTTGTCTAGATTCTCCTGGTTAACTTCCCTTAATTCTTCCCATAATAGTTGGTTATCCTCTCTTAATTCTTCCAACCTCTCCCCCATCTTATCTTCCATTTTCTTGTTATTCTCCTCCATTTTCTCTTCCATCTTCTTGCTATTCTCCCTCAACTCTTCCTTCAATCGTTGGTTGTCGTTTTCTATCTTCTCCCTAGTTTCATCAGTTTTTTGATTGGTGTTTTCAATTTTATTACTCAATTCTTCTTTTGTTGCTTGGTTGTCCTTCTTCAATTCTTCTTTTGTTGCTTGGTTGTCCTTCTTCAATTCTTCTTTTGTTGCCTCTATGTTCTTCCTTAATCCTTGTTTCGTGCATTCTATGTTCTTATTTATTTCATTCAAATTTTCCTTCAAGGACCATTGGTCTTCCTTCCTTTCTTTACTATTTTCTTCTGTGGTGGAATCCATTTTCTTATGCAAGTTTTCCTCCATCTTCTTACTATTTTCTTCCATTTTCTTGTTACTGGATTTGATTTCTTCCATCATCATCCTGAACATCTCTTGTATATTCCCATTCTCCATTCGTGATGGTTTCTCGGGTTGTTCTACCCGTTCCTCCCGGACATTGATTTCCCCTGTCTGTGTGGGCATTTCCGGTTGTTCCTTTGATTGTGCTGATGGTTTTTGGTTCCCTTGGGAGTAATAACTTTTCTACGTCCTCCATCGGTGTTGCCTCCTTATCCTCCATATTAATTTCTTTTTCGGCCTCTGCCGCCCTTTTCTTGGATGTGGCACGACTTTGCATTTTTCCTTTTCCTCTGGCTGGATAACCGCTGCCAAGCTTGAATTAGAAATTGGGCGAGTTATATTAGTCCTTCAATCCCTAATTAAAGCCCTTTAGTTGGAGGCCAATTTTGTAATGTCCCCTTTCTTCAGTAGTTGTTACAAAATAATAATGTTATAATTTGTTAAAATTTGAAATAAAAAAAATTTTATTTTAAAATAAAAATTTTGTTTTTTCTGAAAAAATATTTGTTTCGGGTTTTTTGTTATCTGTATTTAGGAAATAATTTTTGTTATTGTCTGGTGTAAAAATTTTAATTATATTATGGTTGATAGTGTTGTGGTGTCACTTTCTATGAATAACTTCTAAGTTAATATGGTTAACTCCGGTACTGGTCGATAGACGGCTCTTCTTCTTCTTCAATATGCTCCTTATTTTCGTAAATACCGCCTCTCGGTTAGTCCGTGTTCTTGAATTAACTTATTCTTTAATTATATTTAAAGTAAAATTCAACCAGTTTGCAGAATTAGAGTGTTTATTAACAATTTATTAAAAATATCTATAGTAATCGATTGTTGACAACAGTATCGACTCGTTACTCAGGGCCGGTCGACAAAAACTTTACATTAATAGTGTATATAAAATATTGTTCTTTTAACGGTTATGTTAGAATAGCCACAGAAGGGTAGGGCCAATAAAGTATAACATTTACAATTAAAATGTCTTAAAATTAACAATTACAGTGTTATTAATTAATATAGAAAGTTTATATAGTATAATATTCGAACCAATGCAGACTAGACGTTCATTTGTTCCACCTCGAATAGAATGCTGGGAAAATCAAAATGGCCAACAGAAGTATGCGTAGTTGAATGTCAATCACCTCGACGAATATTTCTTGCAATAAAGATGTCCTTTTCACCGTTTCCTCGTCTCAGCAATAGTGGATATTAGTTCTGGAGTTAAATGAGTATTCCTGGTGCAGTGTTTATTAGTTCACTTGGTGTAAATGTGTGTTATTATGTCTGTTTCACTTTGGTTAAATGTGTCGTATATAACCCTTTTTGTTTCATCAGTAAAATTTATTTGTAGTGGTGTTAGTTCAATTATTTAGGCATATGTGGTTCTGTTTATCTGTAGTTCACTGTTTATTGTTTGTTTTCACTGCTTCTCAAGTTAAAATTCCAAATTAAAAAAATAACAAAATTTGCACTGAACTCAATTTAAGTATCGCACGCCATTAATATAGGTTATACGGGGCAAAACCTCGTTTAAGTGTTCGCTTCAACGGATAATAATTAACTGTTCTCATTTCCTTCGTCTCCTGAAATTCTTAGCCAATTTAATATAGATCATACATTGTTTCAAATTATCTTAGCTTCCGATACATTTTATTTGAATACATTATACACGGAAAATATTTTCGTTATTATTTAACTGTATGAAATACTAAATACATATTCGGTTTCTTTAATCTATTTTGCTTATTTTGATACTAATTAATATAGTTTTACAAAGTTTTTATTTTAAAAAGTTATATTTCTTTCATGTTGGAAAAGTAGGCTTAAATTTGGGTTTCCTGTCCTTGTCCAGATAATAGCCATTTTCTCTGATATAATTATTATTATACTGAATCTAAGATTGATATAATTGTTTATCTTTCCTTAATTTCTTGCAATTTTGTTCATTAGTTATTGTTTTTAAATATAATTCATTTATCTATGACTCCTCCTCTGAAATTTTAGTTAATACATTTCATTTTTATTTATAATTTTACCTATCTTCTGACAGTATCTTTATAAAATATAAGTTACATTGTATTACTATATGGTGGGTTTATCTTACATAAATTTCATCAGTTTAGTTGGTTTATAGGACTAGATTTGTCAATTATAATGTAGTCTAAATTTACTATCTGGCCTAGATTTTATCTGTTGTTACTTACAAAGTTTTTAATAATACAGTTAGTTCATACCCTTTTCTGACCTTCTATTCTAATATAATATTCATTAATAATTTCTTCTTTTACTACTATAACCTTTAGTATTGATTTTAAACAATTAAAACATAACAATTATTTAACATTAAATCTGGTATTTAGAATCATACCTTTTTTTGTACTGATTACTTACAGTAACTTCTAAAAAACATTTTACTATATAGGAATGATATACACATTCAGATATGGCATTCCTAATTCAAACTACTAAACAAAATAACATTTTATAAATACAAGGATTAATCTCTATTTCTAAATCTTATTTATAGAGTTCATATATTGAAATTGGAACCTAACATTTTGTTCCATTAAATTTTTAACACTCCCTTAAAACTATTTGGTTACAGTCTTATCTGTTTTTCTTAATTTTAGGGATGTATTCCCCGTCACTTTATGTACTAACTCCAAGCTATTGTTTATACTATTTATTCCATTGAATGTTCTCATATAAACAGTGGCATTTTATTAGAAAGAGTATTCATTGCTCCTTCACCATAATAATTGATTAAATATCATTCATGATACTATTTTAAAAAACACTTAAAGTTATTTAAATGTACAGTAATTCATGTACCTTCTCAAAGTTTATTTATGATAATCTAATAACTTGCACTTGTCCCTGGTTATTTCTTGATACTATCACTAGTCCTTTCATAGTTTTATAATATCAAATTGTTTAACCATGGGGGAACTGTTAAGATTTGTCTATTTAAATTATACAATAACTTTCGTGGGTGCACTTCTACTTAGCACTTTAAACACTTTTTGTTTTTATTAGTTTTACATGAGTTTGTGGTTTGTTGGGGTGTTATACTTTTTATAGTGACATTTTCTTTCTTTAGGGGTTTTTGTTTTCTCCCTATTGGGTTTCTTTTGGGTATTGGTCGTGTTCTACTTCCTCTATTCTATGTGATCTTCACTTGTCCCTGTTCATTAGGTATCTTTGTTTGTTTTGGATATCTTCCTTCTTCATTCTTGGTTTCTTCAGTACCATTTCGTTATTATTTACTTTTGTTTATACTGAGCTGTTTACTTGGTCTGGGTAGCTTCCTTACCTACTACTATCCTACCTAGGCGTTATTGTTATTTTAATTTTAGTTTTCTGTGATTTTATTTTGTTGTACATATATATTAGTTGCAGATTTTTTTCTTTATGTTTACTTTTTCTTGTTATAATGGTAATTTATTGCGCTTTTTATTTGGTTTTCATTTGGATCTTTCTGGATCTTCCATATACTTGATTTTTACTAATGATCATCTGGTAATTGATTTAAGTGGATTATTTGTCTAAATTCATTTGGAACTTAAATTCTAATGTTGTTGTGTTCGTTCGTTACTTCTTTAAAGCCTCAAAGTCTCACTTTGGATTCGTCAATTTGTAACACTATATTTGTGTTGCAGGCACTTAAATTATATACGCCGCCCGTTGGAAACGTCAATTAGTAACTAATGTATATGTATTAACTACCTTCAACCACACTGTTGTTGTTGTAATAATGTTACTGTTAAAGATATATGTTGAACGGCGAATGATTTTGTAATCTGCCGCTCGCTCCCACTATACGTACCGTTTCGATGACATCACCCACCGTTGCCAACCGTTGTGGTGTCCGCTGTGCTCTGTGAACTTATTTTTAAAATGGAACAGCAATAATAACGACGCAAATATAACAACAAACATATATCCTTATAGAAATCATTTGTTCAATAAAACATGGGTTAACTGTTTCTCGTTTCTTTTATGATAATCACAATCGTTGCAAAAATTATGTGTCTCCTTTACCAGTTGGTACTGTAGTTGTAATTCTTATTGCATTCAGACCAAAATAAAGCGTTGGTTATTATTTCTATTAAAATAGATCATCTCAGGGCGTATATGGTTCGGGGATTACAATTAAACAAAACGTTATTCTACAAATCAAACTACAAATTTTACAGTTCAAGGATATTACAAAGTTTAGAGTGTAATGTGCACACATGCAGTTGAATCGTGGCTGCTAGTTATTATAGGTTATGTCCAGTTCATGTGTTTATTAATTATTATTGAAATCAAAAGTTCTTGTGGTGTTTAAAAAAGGTGTCAGTCTCAATTCGTGTTATTAGTGAGTGTTCTTAGTGTTGGTGTGATATGGTGTCTGTAGTTTAGTTGCTTAAATTTTAAAAAGTCGTGTATACAAAAGTTGGTGTTGATGCATAATATAATAAAATGTCAAAGTCACCAAATCCTCTTCTTTATATGGTTCTTGGTCGAAGATAGGCCCCACGTCTGCTTCTGTCCTCCTCCCTGGTTCTTGATTCTTCTATTTCCAATGCTAGTTGTTCCTCACTTGGTTGTAATGACTCGTATTATGTGTATCTATCGGTATTAATATGTCTGAAACGTGTTTTCACAATTTATAGTTAATTATGTAAGACGTTTTGCAAACGCGTCTGTACGCTTTGACCGTTGTTAAAGAAGTCTCTTTTTATTTATCCGAAATTTCTGGTTGCTATGGGTAAACTTGGAATCTGGTTGGTTGATTCGGATATACATTGTCATGTAATTTCATTATTTCAATGTCAGAATTTGTTCAAAACCTTTAAATTAGTATAACTTTTCTATACTGATAGGGAATTTAAAACTATTATTAACCTTATTTTGGTCTTTACATTTGACACACATAGACACTAAACATGCCTACCTTTACTTGAGAAATACAGCTGTTTCAATTTTGTTATTTGAATTTTTCATAGATAGCTTAAAACGAATTATTTTGTTTCTAGATTTGTAGTGTATGTTATTAACTCTAAATCGGTTCATCCTTCAATATTTGTTTCATAAAATTCCTAACAGTATTATTTAAAATTTACAAAAGTTGTTTTTACCTGGCCTATGTACTGGTGTTATCTTCATCACCATGTTTACAAACATTTTACCTTAATGTCATTTTCCATGACTGATATCTTAGTAAACCTTTAACAGTTAAATTAACTTTTAACAACCATAAAAACTGTTTAACATATAACACTATCTTAACAAAACAAAAAGGATATACTATCCTATTAGTTTAATCTCATGCCCACATGGCTATGATTCTATTGAACATTTAAACAAATAAACTGCTTTTTACTTAATCCATACAATAGTTTAACTCTTAAATTTATAACCTTAACATAACTTTAACATAGCTTTAATATAACTTTAATATAGGCTTCATCACCACTCAACAAAATATGACTTACTCTTAGTGCTTATTTTAACAATTATAACCTTTTGCACCGTTCTATAACATTAACATTACCATCTCCTCTGCTTTCTTTATGCTATCATAACATTGCTTATAAACATTTACTATATAAACTTACTATTTAAACATTCATAACAATAACATCCTTAATAACATTAGAGGATTTTTATCCTGAATACAACTATACTATTAAGCTACTATCAATTCTTACTATAATAACAATATTTTGGTTACTCTTCATTTTTTACTACTATTTTTTACTACTACTTAATTTGTTTATTCTATTTTTTGGTACTTTTCACCCTTAAACAAAGTCATATTCCTATAGGTTTAAGGAATTGGGAATATAAACAAATATTCTCTCAATTGTCATCTAGGTATATCCTTAATACTAGCACTTGACTGGTGATACTTATAATACAATTTTAGGTTAGTTGTCTCCAAGTCGCTTATATTAATATAATAGATATTTACCATATATCCATCGTGTGACTTCGTTATTCTTGTCTTATGACGCGTTTCGGCAACGAATTGCCATCTTTAGAAATCTTAATCACTCATCAGAGATCGTTAAAAAATTAAAAACACTAAAATAATTACAGTAAAAGTGCACTTCTACTACATTGGAAACTCACAGACGCGAACATGAAAGTTTACGTTTCTCGCGTGGACGATATCGATCGACTACTTTCGCGTGGACAATATCGATCAACTGATTCACTGTTTATATAGCCACTGATATACCTGTTTTGCTTATTATAGCCCGTATGTACTGTGACTATCCATTTACCGGCGCCCGTGTGTTAGTATTGCCGTGTCGTACAAGATGTTATGTGAAAATGTAAGTTTATCATTCAAGACATAATCACTGTTGATTTTGACGGCTTTATATATTTCGTATTCCTCAAGCGCGTCCATGTATTTGCCTTTCCTGCAGCAATGCAAGGGCTGGAAATTTGTCTCAAAATCACTGTAGTTATGATTACATAGTATCAGGTGTCTGGCAAAATTAGATGTTGTTTTATGTAATTCCCTTCTGGGAAGATGTTCGTTATATCTTTCTTCAAACGGTCTGCCTGTTTGGCCTATGTAGAACATGTTGCATGAGCTGCAATTCATCTTGTATACGCCAGTTCTTTTTCTTTCTGGTATACTGTTTTTCCGGTTAAGAAGTCTCTGAATGTTGTTATTTGTACGGAAAGTTACAAATACATGGTGTTTCTTGAGTTCGTTAACTAGAATATTTGGTAAAATATTTGTGTAATCTGCAGATATGTATTTATTAACCGGAAGTGTGTTATCATTGTTCGACTTTTTTATTTTCTTCTCTTTGTGTTTACTTATTAATTTATCCACTAATGAACTTTTATATCCGTTAGCCGCTGCTATGTGCTTGATGGTATTAACCTCATCATTGTAGTCTTTTTCACTTAACGGTATAGTTAGCAATCTATGCACAAAACTATTGTAAGCTGCCATTTTATGCGAGGTGGGATGATATGAATCGGCATGAATTGTGATGTACGTTGTTGTGGCCTTTCTATAGATTTTAAATTGAAGTTTTCCTTCGTTTTTTAAAATGGTTAAATCTAAGAAATTTAATTGATTTTCTTCTTCTATTTCAGATGTGAATTTAATCTTATGGTGTATGCTGTTTAAGTGACTATTTAAGTTTTGTATTTGTCTTTTTGTTCCATTAAATATCATAAACGTATCATCGACGTATCTACAATAAAAGATGATTTTATTCTTGTATAATTTATTCGACATTATGTTTATATTCTCATAATAATTTAAATATATATCAGCTAATAGTCCTGACAGTGGCGAACCCATAGCCAGACCGTCATCTTGTGTAAAGAACCCGTTGTCAAATGTAAAGTAATTTTGTTCTAAGACGACTGTAAGTAGTTTTATAAGTTCGTTGATTTTTTGCATGCTAAGTTGAGCTACTTCCTTTAAATTGTTATTTACAATTTCTATAGTTTCCCTCACGGGGATATTAGTGTACAAATTAGTTACGTCTAACGATACTAATTTATATTGTGGTAGTATTTCTATCTCTTTAAGTTTTTCAACAAACTCATAACTGTTCTTTATACTGTAATTATTTGCTATCCTGATATTATTCTTAATTAAAGTCACTAACAATTTAACAGCTTTGTATCCAGGAGCTGTGGTGTAGTTTATTACTGGTCTGATTGGTGTACTTTCCTTGTGGATTTTAGGTAGACCTGTGAATTTTGGTGCCGTGGCATTAATTGGTTTTAAATATCTGCGTGTTTTCTCATCTAACAAAAAATAACATTGATTAATGGTATTATTCAAAGTTTTTACATAAGCCTTTGTGGGATCCCGGTCTATTTTCTTAATATTATTATTATTTATGAAATCAAATACCTTTTGAGTATAATCTCTTTTCTGTAAGACCACCAATGTGTCACCCTTATCTGCCTTACTTATAATTGCATCATTTTTCTCAAGTTTACTTTTTATGGTTTTAAGATTCATGATATCCTGCTTATATTTACTTTTTAAAAAACTGTTTTGACTTTTACATTTATTACTATTAATTGCATTATTGAGTTTGTTATTGATAAAAACCCTTGCTTCATTCTGTGCAACGGAACCATTTAATCTTTTAATTGCAGCTTCAGCATTAACGACCTCATGGACAATTTCGTTTGTCGTGTTAAATCTTGGTACATTATATTTCAGACCTTTATTAAGCGTGTTTATTTCTTGGTTAGTAAAATCTATGTTGGTTGTATTCGTTACACGTTCATAGAACACATGTTTACATTCTATTGGTCTATTTTCTTTTTTATGCTGAGTACGATATAAATTTAGTATTTTCTTATTATGGGTTAATACTTTATGATAAAAATAATTGGATATTAAAGCGTTAATTTTGGTCATGATAACATCTATAACCGCAGGGTGAATTTCCTTTAACATTTCTAAATGCGCTTTATAAAGATCCGTATTTAACCTGTTTTTCTTTTTGTATAATTGTCTAATTTCTTGTGCAAATAATTACCGTATAAAGAACAGTTATGAGTTTGTTGAAAAACTTAAAGAGATAGAAATACTACCACAATATAAATTAGTATCGTTAGACGTAACTAATTTGTACACTAATATCCCCGTGAGGGAAACTATAGAAATTGTAAATAACAATTTAAAGGAAGTAGCTCAACTTAGCATGCAAAAAATCAACGAACTTATAAAACTACTTACAGTCGTCTTAGAACAAAATTACTTCACATTTGACAACGGGTTTTTTACACAAGATGACGGTCTGGCTATGGGTTCGCCACTGTCAGGACTATTAGCTGATATATATTTAAATTATTATGAGAATATAAACATAATGTCGAATAAATTATACAAGAATAAAATCATCTTTTATTGTAGATACGTCGATGATACGTTTATGATATTTAATGGAACAAAAAGACAAATACAAAACTTAAATAGTCACTTAAACAGCATACACCATAAGATTAAATTCACATCTGAAATAGAAGAAGAAAATCAATTAAATTTCTTAGATTTAACCATTTTAAAAAACGAAGGAAAACTTCAATTTAAAATCTATAGAAAGGCCACAACAACGGACATCACAATTCATGCCGATTCATATCATCCCACCTCGCATAAAATGGCAGCTTACAATAGTTTTGTGCATAGATTGCTAACTATACCGTTATGTGAAAAAGACTACAATGATGAGGTTAATACCATCAAGCACATAGCAGCGGCTAACGGATATAAAAGTTCATTAGTGGATAAATTAATAAGTAAACACAAAGAGAAGAAAATAAAAAAGTCGAACAATGATAACACACTTCCGGTTAATAAATACATATCTGCAGATTACACAAATATTTTACCAAATATTCTAGTTAACGAACTCAAGAAACACCATGTATTTGTAACTTTCTGTACAAATAACAACATTCAGAGACTTCTTAGCCGGAAAAACAGTATACCAGAAAGAAAAAGAACCGGCGTATACAAGATGAATTGCAGCTCATGCGACATGTTCTACATAGGCCAAACAGGCAGACCGTTTGAAGAAAGATATAACGAACATCTTCCCAGAAGGGAATTACATAAAACAACATCTAATTTTGCCAGACACCTGATACTATGTAATCATAACTACAGTGATTTTGAGACAAATTTCCAGCCCTTGCATTGCTGCAGGAAAGGCAAATACATGGACGCGCTTGAGGAATACGAAATATATAAAGCCGTCAAAATCAACAGTGATGATGTCTTGAATGATAAACTTACATTTTCACATAACATCTTGTACGACACGGCAATACTTGCACACAGGCGCCGGTAAATGGATAGTCACAGTACATACGGGCTATAATAAGCAAAACAGGTATATCAATGGCTATATAAACAGTGAATCAGTTGATCAATATTGTCCACGCGAAAGTAGTCGATCGATATTGTCCACGCGAGAAACGTAAACCTTCATGTTCGCGTCTGTGAGTTTCCAATGTAGTAGAAGTGCACTTTTACTGTAATGATTTTAGTGTTTTTAATTTTTTAACGATCTCTGATGAGTGATTAAGATTTCTGAAGATGGCAATTCGTTGCCGAAACGTGTCATAAGACAAGAATAACGAAGTCGCACGACGGATATATGGTAAATATCTATTGTATGGTGATACTTGTTCAAAAAACACTTGGTTTATTGTTTTATCACTGGTTAGTATTGCGCTGTTTGGATTCTATTTGTCACGCTTATAAATAATTAATCCATCTAGTTTTGACTGTTTGATTAATTATTTGTTACCTTCTCTTGTAAGTATTATCTCCACTTTTGTCATGTAATCTTACATATAGTATTTTCTTAAAATTAATGTACATTAGTTTATTTATTAACTGTATTGTACTTCAGTATCATTTTAGAATGGTTTTGTTTTTATATTTATTCTTATTGGTTCTTATGGGTTTTTACATTTTATTGTCCACTCTCACTTTTATAGGCCTATGAGTTCTGATTTATAATTCTTGTGGTTTATCTCTATTTTGGGTTAAACTTGCACTTTGTACCTTTTCACTGTACTTTGGTGTTAATAGTGGTTATTTCATAATATTTATTTCTCTTACTCATTTCACTTTGGTGTACCCACCCTTATTAAATTGTCACTTGGTAAATCACTTACTAACTACTATTATGCACTCTTGTTATAAAATGTTACTGTGAATAAATTATTATGTGTTGTTTTCTATACAACCTTATGATCATTATTTATTACAATTAGTGGTATGGTTCATTGTATCTATAATAAGGTTTGTTATATTTTCATTACATCCTTCAAATCAATCACTTACTACTATTTCTCTTTACATAGTATTGTATGTTTGGGCCTATTATCCCTCAATTTGTATTTTGATTACCTTGATATTATAATACATTGAATGGAACCATTTGTTTCCTTATAGCATTGATACATAATCCGTCAGTCTTTATAATACTTATTTTATCCTTATTTAAAGTTCATGTCTTAATCGGGGTTGGATGTATTTTGCATCACTTTGCCTGAATCATTAATTTGGGTATGGTCAGTTGTATTACTAGTCAGTCTGAAATATTTATTCGTTCCTCTTCACTATCATCTTGAAAGATATACTTCTTCTTGTTTAGCTTCTTATCCATTGTCTTTAATAAATCGGGTACGATATTAAGTGGTTCCAAATGTAATGTTACATATTACCCTGCCATCAAATTTGATTATTTTAATAAAATATTGTTTTTTGTTGAAATTATCAATTATCTTATTCTTCACATTATCATTTGTTATTCTTTTTATGATCTGGTATACTCGTCTTTAATTATAAGTGTTCTATCCCTGGAACATGTTACTTCCCTAACAAATTAATCACCATATATTTTGGAATCAGTCGGGGGGCTCTCTTGACCTAATACCCTGCTGTCCTTACAATACATAATACATAAATAATATCGATTGCTGGAGCTATCTCATCAGTCAATCACATTTAATAATCACTAGTCTATTCACGACTAAATCAAATAAAATAATATAATAATATATTCTTGGGATGGTTCACTCAGTTAAACTTCTCAGATCTAAATATTTCTTTCCATTGATTCTTTCAGATGTTTATTTTCTTGTGGCGATATTAATAACATTTCTTATTTTCAATTGGTACTATCTTCTTTCCTTTTTTATCAGTACTCCTTAATCTTCATTTTTCATTCACTATCTTCATTCAGTTAAAACATAACAAGTATCTGTATCTATAGTTGTTGTTGATTCTCTCACAATCATGATAGGTTATTTGTAATAAATTCGTTTCTAGTCTTGTCTTATTTCCATCGTCGACTGTCTACATTTGTCTTTTCTTATTCATTTTATAGCACTATGGTTTCTTCTGATTCATGGATGTTGCAGCCTTCTTTTATATTCCAATAATAAGTTCATAACTGTGTTTAATAAGAGGTGCTTATCTTGTTTAGGATTTGGAAATTTATTCACATTCGTTTATTCACTTGATTCATAATAACATCATCAAAATGTACTGTAAGTTGTCCTTACTATTTATTTGAATTTTTTGATATTCAAATTTGTTTATCTTGGTTTCATTTAAAATTATATTCTGGATTAGTAAAGTTGGTAAGATGAGCTTACTATATTCTTTTGAATTTTGAGGTATCATAATAATAAATTCTTCAATTCCATGTTAATTCTCATTAATAATTAGTTGTAAGTTGATCTTACTATTTCTTTAGAATTTTGTGGTATTCAACTTCGTTTATTGGGTTCATAATACATTTTTAAGGAAACTTGGTTGTATGTTCCCTTAATCTTTTTTAATGAAGAAATTTGTGTTAGTGGTTGGAATCACAATCAGAATGATCACAGTTGCACACCACTATGTAAAAATTATCCCAATTAGCGCTTTCAAGCTTCACAGCCCATCGTCAGATTGGAATAGACACAAAATAAGTGGAAACACCCCTTCACCCCTCTCCCCCGCCATGCTCACACACAACAAGCTATAATATGAATGACCCTTCCCCACCCCCTAAACCCTGTCACACCATCTGTAGAGCTACATATTTTTTCTAGCAAATTCCTTGTGTTTCAGTGTTGTGTGTGTGTGTGTGTGTGTGTGTGTGTGTGTGTGTGTGTGTGTGTGTGTGTGTGTGCGTGTGTGTGTGTGTGTGTGTGTGTGTGTGTGTGTGTGTGTGTGTGTGTGTGTGTGTGTGTGTGTGTGTGTGTGTGTGTGTGTGCATCCTTTTAAACTACCCACTTCCTCTCCACACACCTGGGTCAGTCAACACCCTTATTTTAAAACATCCAAATAGTACTATGCAAAATAATTCTTAATATTATCTATCTGTCCTCTATCATTTACTTCTTAATCATGTTATAAAATATTTCTTCATTATCAAATTTAATTTTAATATTAATTAAATTGTCTAACCCTTTTTCTCTCTCTTTCAATATTTCTAACTCCTCTCTAAGCTTCCTTTCAACTGTGTTATTCACTACTTTTACAATTTCGTATTCTTCCAAAGGATTAACAAACTTATGGTTGTCTTCTATGAAATGTCTTGCATATAACGAATTGGTTGTTCTATTACCTTCTCCACGTTTGTGGTCAGACAACCTGCATACAAATTTCCGTCCTGTCTCTCCTAAGTACACCTTGTTGCAGTCTTTACATTTTAATTTATAAATTCCGCTTTTCTGTAATACTGGAATTTTTTCTATATTCTTATTCCTTATCTTATCAAATACCGTTTCACATTTTTTAATAGCTATATCTACTCCATATTTATTAAAACATTTTATAATTTTTCTAGTATGTGAACCTATGTATGTCAATGACCCTGCATAATTCTTTTGTTCTGGTTCTATTTTATCTTTTTGTATGTTAACCCTTTTCATAACTTTATCCACTATGTTGGTGTTATAATTATTATTCCTTACAATTCCCTTTATCGTTCTTAACTCCCTATCTTTTGACTCGGTCTCTTTTAAACACTTCTGAGCTCTGTAACAAAATGAATTGATTGCCGCCATTTTATATCTATATGGGTGGTAAGACTCTCTTGGTATAATTATATCAGAATACGACTCTTTCCTAAATATCCCAAACTGTAGTTTCTCATTATCTTTAATTTCTATGTTTAAATCTAAGTAATTTATTTTCTTACCTCCTATCTCTTCTTTAAATTGTAAGTTTTTATCCTTACTATTTACCTCATTTATAAACTCATGCACTTCTTCTATGCTTCCTTCCCAAATTACTAATACATCATCAACGTATCTAGACCATAATTTTATATTGTTTTTATACTTAGTGGAAGTTATTAATTGCTTTTCAAAATCATTCATGTATATTTCAGCAAGAATAGGGGATTTCTATGCTTCCTTCCCAAATTACTAATACATCATCAACGTATCTAGACCATAATTTTATATTGTTTTTATACTTAGTGGAAGTTATTAATTGCTTTTCAAAATCATTCATGTATATTTCAGCAAGAATAGGGGTGTTTCCACTTATTTTGTGTCTATTCCAATCTGACGATGGGCTGTGAAGCTTGAAAGCGCTAATTGGGATAATTTTTACATAGTGGTGTGCAACTGTGATCATTCTGATTGTGATTAATCTTTTTTGTTTCCACATCACTAATTACATAAGTATTATTGTTATTGTTTTTTACAATAATATATGGTCCATTATACAATAACAATAGCTTTTTTGCAATTCCTTCCTTAGAACTTGGCAATTCGTGGTTTTTTAACAATACTTTGTCTCCAATCTTGTACTGGATCATTTTCTGCTGACTGATTTTGTACTTTTTCCTTCTTCTCTCCACCTGTTCATTCAGTTTGCTGTGGAATCTCACGTTGTCGAACTGGTAAGCTGGGTTGTTTGGGAAGTTGATTATTTCACTAATTACTCGGGGTGGTAGTCTTTCGTGCATTATGGTATATGGAGTATCTTGTATTGATTCATGGTAAGCTAAGTTGATAAAGTTTTCTGTTTGTGTAATGTATTCACTCCACATCTGGTGTTTATCAAAACAATATGTCCTGAGGATACGGCCAACCTTGTAACTTTCTTCTTTTTGCGATATTTTATTAATTCATATTAAAACTCCCACTTACCTTGAATCTTCGATCTGGCCGGATCGCGTAGTGTGGACGAAACCCATTTCATTCGACGAACTCTGACAGTACATAAAACGAAATAAGGCCTTGAAAGAATTTAACTCTCAATTTTAGGGAAGAGAAATTATTTTTCTTTTATTGATCAGAAATATTGAATTTATAGATCTTTGTTTTACATGTTGTGCAACTCTTGCACCTTGCTTGTAACTGAACTTACTGACTATGGCTTACCTTATCATTTATACAGACACAAACACAATTATACACACCAACAGCCCAGCATTGCTCACTCCCTCATCCACACAGAAAATTTATTTATCCCTTAACATTTTACTAATACTGATAAATTTCCCCCCTCCCCCCCCCCGCCGGTCACGCGGTCTTCGTGCGCACTCATTGTTCAGTAAATACTTCTTTTATTGTCCGAAAGAAAAAAAAACTCTTGATTAAGGTCACCTCGATGGATTGACCGCGGTCACATGAAAAGTTGCTATAGTTACACCTTTTTTTACTGTTAAATTAAAGATTTTTATGACGAGCCTACTTTGGCCGTCCCGGCACCGGTGGGTTCAGTTAGTAGACTGGGGACGAAAGCGTAACAGGCATGGCTGATGTGATCTCATACTTTCTACGGAAAGCACTGCCTGGATCTTCGTCGCCGAAGCTTCGTCCCATGCTATACATGTAGTTTTTTGGAGTTAATATAGCATACGATCTCAGCTAGGCATTGGCTGACGTCATTAAAGTGGGCAGTCCTTAGCAGCATTTCCTGAGGACCGCTGACGAGACGATGAATAAATTCGTTCTCTAGCCATCTTGGTTTTCGGACTGGTCGCATCCCCCGAGCGCCTGCTGGAGTAGTTGCGCTCGTGCATCGACACACATGTACAGATTTCTAAGAAATTCGAAGGGGGTACAGATTCCTTTGTCGACTTACACAACACAAACTGCGTCTCTGCTTTGTTACACCACTGTTTCTCAACACGTGTTCTGTTGTAATGAAATAAAATTTACAATATGTTTTAGAAACCCCCTGAAATGAAATAAAATAAAATGACCCAAATTTTGACACGTTACAATACCCCCTCGATGAGAATTCTGCTGTCCACAACAGAAGAAATCTCATCGATAAACCCCGAAGAGGACCGGTGAGGAACTGGTGCCAACAACCCCCTTGTTCTTAATCCGCATGGGTACACGACCCCCCTGGCTCAGCGACTATGGACTCATCTGAACGAGATCACTGGACTTCTCCGTAAGAGATCCCAACACCGAGAAATCGAACAGCTAAGTACCACAGCGCACCTCACCTTCTAACATGCTACCCCCAAAAATCCTCAATCCCTGGCTCAGATTATGCCAGATCCTCAGCCGATATGGTTCCCCTTTTTTGCAAGCTGGGCTGCCTTTAGCAGATACTGGGCTCACACACACTAACATTACATATTGTACCTTGAAAAATTCGTTAAAATTTACAGAAATTAAAAAAATTCAAAATTCAAAATAATATATTTTACCAAAAAAATTCTCTTCCTTGTTTTTCTGTTTTATTTAAAATGACTTAATTTAGACATTTCTCCTAATCAAAACATATCCTTACTCTAACAGGTGAATACTTAGAGTCTAACAGTACAATGCAATACAAAATAAATCAATAAAATAAACATGGTTAATACACAAATAATAAAATAATCAATACTTAAAATATTCATTCGCTGGCAGGCGAAAAATCAAGATTTTTTTTTTTTTTTTTCAAAAATTAAGATTTCCAAAAAAAAATATTTTCCAAAAATTGTTTCCTAAAAATTTTAAAATTAAAAACAAATACTCTTTAACCCTTTGTACATAGGATACGTGTTTCCCCCCCAAAAACTCAATTTCCATTATCTGGCCCCTGGATTCTACCTAAGGCGGCCCCTCCTCACTGAAATCGATCCCTATCCCGTCCTAACTTATCATTATGTTGGACTCCCACATTACACTACCCCCTACTACAAAATTGCCATCCCCAAAATCTCAATCTCATTACCTTACTTCAAATACAACAAAATAACATCATCATTAATTATCAACAACAATATATCACTCAAAACTCTACATATATTCTCCACAACTACTGTGTCAACATCAATACTTCTCAAAATTCTATAACATATATTACTTCACAACAATATTACATTATCTTCAAAACAATGTTATTCTCTCCTATTTCAACTTTAACTTTAACTTGGACAGATCTACATGTCCCACACAATATTTATCACCCAAAAACTATCTTTTATTAACTTTCACAAATTGTTACTGTATTTCTCAATTTATCAAATTATTTTTATCATTACTTTAAACCATCTGTAATACATTAAAAACATTACATTGAACACTGACTACTTGGAACATTTACAAACCAATATACCAGTGACCTGTTATTGCTGATCAGCTGATCTCACTAACACAATTAAAACACGTCTCATACTTGAACAAATTATATGAAATATATATATATATTTATTTATCATTATTTCTCACCTCCTTGTTTCCCATTTCTCTGATTCTGATCATTCGTATTAACCGCCTGCCAGACGTTTAATTATTGGCTTAGTTTAAAGTATACACATAATGAAGACACATATTCTTATCAATGCCTATATCTAACGTACAACAATAAAATAATACATTTAAAATTATAGCATGAACACCTTATATTGAATGTCTGAGCGTATAGTTATTTACAGAGCACAAGCATTTTATAAGATCAAATTTGAATTAGTAAAAAAATTGTTTATGTTGTAAAATTTAAATTCGTGGCTCCTCTGAGCCACCTCCCGTCCACACACACTATTTCAAATTTATCATTAATAATTAGTATATATCAACTTTTAATTATTATTACAAATTTTTAATTATCATTTTATTGAACACAATTATTTCCAATAATCTCGCTACATCTTAGTTACCTGTAAACATTTTTTATTATACATGATTATAAAATTTTTATACTTACAGTTCAGTTAACATGATATATACAAAACATAATCCCCATATCACATTACTTTCACCTCATCTCTGAAACATTTCACAAAAATATTTAGTTTACATTAAATAATTTATCATTCATTACCAAATTTCCATCTCGTAAAATAAATTAAATTCATTAAAAAATTTAATTAATTAACATTTAAATAAGCAATCAAAATATTTAAGCATATCAAATTGGTTTAATTTAATTAATTACCAAAAATATAAATTATATAGTTATCGAAACAATTCCAATTAATCAATTACTGTTTTCAAAATTCATTCTGATATTTATTTAACTTGCAAATATTTCAATATTATTATTACAACAATCATCTTACGTACACACATTACTTACGTAACATTTCACAATGCACACAAATAAATTCACTATATTTTTATTTACAGACTTTTATTTACTGTTCAGTTTTTCCACACTTCATTGTCCAAATTTGCCATGTCAAAAACCCATAAAACAAAATGTTTATAGCTGTCTTTTATTGTTTTACAGTTTAACCTCCATCGTCCCAGATAAGTCTTGGTTTTATGTAGCATTGTTCACTTTTATCACCACACAAATGAGTGTTTTGTGTGTTGTACCCATACAAACTAAACTCATTCATCATACCAAAATACTCATTGAACCAGTCTACATTAGGTATTTTTGTTAATTCTCCGTCAGTAAATTCGCTCATTATAGGGTTAATTATTTTTACCAAATCATTATAATCATTGTTACTCAAATATATTTCTAAACTTTCGTTCCATTCCTCATACTCTCTATTCAAATCATACACTTCTATTTCTTTATCAACATACAATTCTCTGTTTACATCTCTCTCCTCATAACCCCAAATCACACTCTCAAAAGTATTACAGACAGAGGGTACAAATTCAATTAAACCTTTCCTGACTTCTCCAGGAAAAACAAAAAACTTCAAAAAACAATTATTTGTAGCACACTTGTCTACACAATATATACGTGAAGGTCTTCCTTCACCCCCCATTCTACCTCGTAAACAATTTACCCTCTGTTTCATACCCATAATATAAATCTCTTTCCACTCTCTCTCTAACTCATTAACACACATCAACATCTCATAATCACATCCTACAAACTCCTCAGTATTCTCAGATATTACATTTGCAATGACATTATTATTCTCATTATTTTCAACAACATCATTAATATTTATTAATTCTTTATCTAATACAACACTGTCATTACAACTTTCGTTTGTATTACTCTTATTCGGTTCAACTTTATTCAAATTATTTCTTATCATTTCATTGGCATTTTCAAGACATTTATTCTTGTCTTGTATATTATTTATCAACTCATCAAATTATGTTAATAATTTGTTAATTTATGTTATTAATTTATTGTTAATATATTAATTTAATTGTTAATATTATGTTATTTATAACATCAATTTATGTTAATGCTCTGCTGCAACTGAATATTCTGTTCTTTAATTTCATTAAAAATAATATCATTTTTAATATTCTGCTGTTCGCATTTTATTTTCTGTTCTTTGAATTCGTTACTTAAAATCTCAAGTTTCTCGTCATTAGTATTAAAACGACTCTCATTTCTATCAAGATGCTTATTTAATTCATTATTCTGCATGTCAAATTTGTTGTCCATTTTTCGTAAGAAACTCATTATATCTAGTTCCTCTGATTGTTTATTTTTATTGGTTGACACTGGGGTCAACTGAATCCCAGAGTCAACATCTGTTTCGCTTAGTTGTGTTTGAGACGCAATCGGGGTTGAATGAACGATTACATTACTGCCGACAGCTGTTTCTGTAACAGCGCCCGGCTCCACTGTCAGCATACCACTTTCATTCAGCGATTGCGACGCAAGGTCACTTTCACTCATAACTGAATCTATTACTATATTTTTCTCTGTGTTCTCAGACTTTTTTTTTTTAATCTATTTTTTCTTATGTAACAACTGCCAATGATTGGTTTTTTTTTCAAAACTGATGTTTTAACATATACAAAATCAATTTTGCTTTCGCAACCGTATTTCGCTATGTACCGTCAAATGTAAGACGGCGTAATACAACTCTTTTCTGTTATATTACATCCTGGAAATCACGGCACCAATTGCAACTTTCTTCTTTTTGCGATATTTTATTCATTCATATTAAAACTCCCACTTACCTTGAATCTTCGATCTGGCCGGATCGCGTAGTGTGGACGAAACCCATTTCGTTCGACGAACTCTGACAGTACATAAAACGAAATAAGGCCTTGAAAGAATTTAACTCTCAATTTTAGGGAAGAGAAATTATTTTTCTTTTATTGATCAGAAATATTGAATTTATAGATCTTTGTTTTACATGTTGTGCAACTCTTGCACCTTGCTTGTAACTGAACTTACTGACTATGGCTTACCTTATCATTTATACAGACACAAACACAATTATACACACCAACAGCCCAGCATTGCTCACTCCCTCATCCACACAGAAAATTTATTTATCCCTTAACATTTTACTAATACTGATAAATTTCCCCCCTCCCTCCCCCCCCCCGCCGGTCACGCGGTCTTCGTGCGCACTCATTGTTCAGTAAATACTTCTTTTATTGTCCGAAAGAAAAAAAAACTCTTGATTAAGGTCACCTCGATGGATTGACCGCGGTCACATGAAAAGTTGCTATAGTTACACCTTTTTTTACTGTTAAATTAAAGATTTTTATGACGAGCCTACTTTGGCCGTCCCGGCACCGGTGGGTTCAGTTAGTAGACTGGGGACGAAAGCGTAACAGGCATGGCTGATGTGATCTCATACTTTCTACGGAAAGCACTGCCTGGATCTTCGTCGCCGAAGCTTCGTCCCATGCTATACATGTAGTTTTTTGGAGTTAATATAGCATACGATCTCAGCTAGGCATTGGCTGACGTCATTAAAGTGGGCAGTCCTTAGCAGCATTTCCTGAGGACCGCTGACGAGACGATGAATAAATTCGTTCTCTAGCCATCTTGGTTTTCGGACTGGTCGCGTCCCCCGAGCGCCTGCTGGAGTAGTTGCGCTCGTGCATCGACACACATGTACAGATTTCTAAGAAATTCGAAGGGGGTACAGATTCCTTTGTCGACTTACACAACACAAACTGCGTCTCTGCTTTGTTACACCACTGTTTCTCAACACATGTTCTGTTGTAATGGAATAAAATTTACAATATGTTTTAGAAACCCCCTGAAATGAAATAAAATAAAATGACCCAAATTTTGACACGTTACAACCTCCCTCAGTACTCTTTCCGCCGGGTTGCTATTTGGGTGATAGACAGATGTTTTATATGTCTTGACACCTAAGTCTAACAAAGTCTCCTTCCATACCCTTCCTCGAAACTGAGTTCCGTGATCAGTAATAATTGACCTTGGAGCTCCTAACTCTGGTATGTATTGTTGGATCACTATTTGCAGAATCTTTTTTGTAGTCGCCCGATTAATGGGGTATAGTTTTGTAAATTTGGAGTAATGGTCGAACATGATTATAATAAACTTATACTGTTTTCTCCCTCCACTACGAGGTAACGGTCCACACACATCTAAAAATACTCTCTCTAATTTACCAGTTGATGTAATTGGTTGCATTATTCCTTCTGTTTTTTCGTTATTGCATTTTGCCAATTGACAGATGTGACACTGCCGAATACATTCTCTAACTCTCCGGTTGATATTCTTAATGTAAGTATGTTCCTCAAGTGCTCTCATTACTTTTAATGCACCCATATGCCCATATCGACTGTGGTAGTCCAGTATTAATTCTGTTTCTAAAGCTTTAGGTATCACCACCTTCCATGAGCCTTGGTTATTATTTGGTTTGTAAAAGTCTTCATGTAGACAATAATATGCAGTAATTTTTTCATCCTGTTGGATCAGTCTTTGTCTAAAATTGTTGATTTTTGTATCCTCTGTTTGTTGTTGTGAAATTGATTTCATGATGTTTTCCAAATCTGATATGTTTTTTATTATAGTATATACCGTGACAATTGTTTCTTTTTCCCCTTCAAAAGTTTGTTGTTCTATGTTAATCCGGGACAATATATCTGCAGCAATATTCTGTTTTCCTGGAACATACTCCCAATTTATATGGTATTCCTGTAGTGCGAGTATCCACCTTGCCAATCTTCCATGGTTAATCTTGCAATTCTTTAGGAAAGATATTGACTTATGATCGCTCCTCACAGTTATCGTGTATCCAAGAATATAGGTTCTGAATTTCCCACAAGCGAATACAACGCTTAGTAACTCCTTTTCCGTTACACTATAATTGCGTTCACATCCATTAAGTATTCTGCTTGCAAAACTCACCACCTGATGGTCTCCCTCACTATCTTCTTGGTATAATACAGATCCTAAACTTATATCACTGGCATCGCAGTTCATAAAGAAAGGTTGATTGAAATTAGGATGTTTTAATATAACTGAACTTAAGAAATTATGCTTGATCATTTGAAGTAAGTTGTCTTGTTCTTGTCCCCATGACCATTTGTTCTTAGAGGATAATTGTGGAGAAAACTTCGCTGTCATTTCAGAATAATTTCTCTGAAACTTCCTATAATAATTGCAAAGTCCCAGAAATGATTGAAGTTGCTTTTTATTTTTAGGACTTGGGAATTTCTGGATAGCTTCTATCTTTTCATTGGATGGTGTTATTCCTTGTCTTGTTAAGTTAAAACCCAGGAATTGGACTTCACTGGCGATAAGTTTGGATTTTTGAAGCTTTAGGGTAACGTGATTGTCTGATAATTTTTGTAATACTTGCCCTACTCTGTCACAATGGTCTTCCCAGTTCACTGAAGTAATCAACAAGTCATCAACATAGACTGTGGTATATGGAATAGTATCTGGACCCAACACCTGGTCCATACATCTTACGAATACAGCTACTGAGTTTACCAGTCCAAACAGTAGTCTCTTGAACTGGTAGTTCCTTCCTTCGAAAATAAAGGCGACGTACTTTCGACTATCTGGGTGTAACTCCACCTGCCAATACCCACAAACAGTATCCCAGGTGCTGATAAATTGTATGCCATTAAGTTTTTTCAATATCTCCTCAATCTCTCCGGGAGATGTTCTGTCATTAACTATGATCTTATTGATCTCTCTAGCATCCAAACAGAGTCGTACTTTGCCATCTTTCTTGGGAACGGCTATTAACGGACTTGTATATGGGGAACAGCTATACTCGATGATATCTTCTGCTATCATTTTGTCTAGTTCAGTCCTCACTGCTTCTTTTAATGCATAAGCAACGGGATATGATTTCTTATTAAAATTTACAGGCTCCTTGAATTGTAGTGTAAATTGATAATTTTTTACTTTGCCAGGTATATCAGAGAAAACATAGCGGTATTTATTATATATGGATATCAACTTTTCTATTTGTTGTGTGGTTAAATTACATTCATTTTGTTCTAACCGAAATTGTCGGATCTCTTCTAATTTTTTCAACCATAAACTATCTCCACTCCCAAAGTATTCCCTTCTTATATTCCATGAATCATCTTGATTATTGTTGAATTTTCTTATACTATTGCATAAAGGTACATTTTTATTTTCTACTAATTTTGCTGTCCATTCTATATTATCCATTTTTAACGACACTATGGCCTGTCTCATGTCAATTATTGCTGAGTATTTTCTCAAAATATCACAGCCTATTAGTAGATTAAATGGTAGATTACTAGCTACTAGAAAAATCATAGGTATAGCTACATTTCCGCTGGTTACTGTTAATGATACCTGTTTTCTTATTGACTTGTTTTGCCTTCTGGTGGGTCCGATTAAAATTATATTCTGAATTGGTAAAGTTGGTAAGATGACCTTACTATATTTTTGAATTTTGATGTATTCATTATTATCAATTAATGACACGTTTGCGCCCGTATCTATCATGAATCTTGCGTCTAGTCCATTCACTTGGGCGATAATATAGGCGATCTCGTTATTCGAACTATTGTGTGTGATCGTGTCTTCGTTCAGTAGTTCTTCTCTCACATTTTTTAAGAAGTGATTGTGCACTATCGTCATTGTATCGTCAGTCATTTTGTCTCGTCCTAGTAAGTACCCAGATTGTCGGTTCAGTGATGGGACCTGATGGATTTTCACTGCCGCGGTCCGTTTAAATCAGGGCTGATCTCCTCAGTCCTGTTGTCTGATTGACCGGGTCTGTCTCTATTTTGCAACTCTTGTACCTCACTGGCGTTATTATCGAACGTCACTGAGTTTCTGTTGTTCCTGTTGTCGTCGCAGCTCCTACTTCGCCTATGTTCATCACGGTAGTGCTGGTTACTCTCCTCCTGAAAACCTCTCCCACGGTTCCCATTATAAATCGTTCGTCCCTGGTATGAACGCCTTCCCACATCTCTGTCGTCAATGCTTATATAATTCACATGTCTTCGATATGTTTGGTTTTGATTGTTATTATTGCCGTTATTATTCTGTCTGTATCGGTTATCGTAGTTGTTGTTATAACCTCGGTTGTTCTGGTAATGGTGGTCTCTGTCATTGGCACGCTGGTATCCATCATTGTTATTATTTGTAGGAGAGCTACGGTAATAGTGGTTGTTATTGTTGTTATTATTTGCTGTGTTATTTCGTGGATAGTTGTTTTTGTTATTGTGGTTTTGGTAACCGCGTTGATAGTGGTTACCGTTGTTGTTGTAACTATTGTTCGGTCTTTGCCCGTTGTTTTCGTAGTGGGCGTCGCGGCGACCATTGTTTCTATTTATTTCATCGTTCCTTCGTCTGTACTGGAGGAAGTTCTTCTCCTGTTCCATCTCCGCTAATAATGTCGACATCTCCTCGATGGTTTGTATACGTCCGTTTATTCGGCCTCTTGTAATTTCCCCACCATAGGTAAGCTAATAGCCTCACTAAACATTCGGTAGGAATAGCAGGCTCTAAATGTCTGGCTATGTTTATTTTTCCAAGAAAATATGCGGTCGGAGTTTGCTTGCCGTACAGGTCATATCGGCCCAATCCTATGTCACTTCTTATCATATGTTGCGTGGCATCAGACCAATACTTAGCTTTGAATTGTTTTTTAAATTCTTGGAAGTTTTGTATACTCGGCCGCATCGCCGTCCACCAATTGTCATATACTTTTCAGAACATTTCGTCCAGCATACTCCTAATCACAACCCATCTGTCTTCTCCGGTTTTGGCTATTTTTTCTTCTACTCGTTCTAAGAATAGCATGGGGTTTCTTCTATAATTTTGGAAATCTATCATTTCTCGATTTTCCTCACATGTGGTATGGGCACTGGTACATTGTCTGTTTTTTAGGGAATTAATTTCATCTCTATGGGCAGTTGTTTGGTCTTGTACTCGATTGAGGCTAGTACTCATACCTTCTAATCTTTCTCCCATCACTGCTTGATTGGTTCGTACGTTTTCTATCCGTCCATTCGTTTCTTCCCGGACGCTCAGTATCTCTTGGTTCATCCGCTCACACTTTTCCTTGGTCTCGGATTCTACCCTTTTCATTTCAGTCACCGGTTCTTCCAGTTTCTTGTCCCATTCTTCCTGCAATTGCCGGTTATTAATTTCCATCTTGTTATTCCACTCCTCCTTCAATGACTCTTTGTGTTCATCCAATTTTTTCATGGTCTCTTGGTAATTTCCCTTCAATTCTTCCCTCAATGCTCTATTATTGCGTCTATTTTCTCCTCCATTTTCTTGCTATTCTCTTTCAATTCTCGGCTCAATTCCTACTTGGTTTGTTTATTATCACTCTTTATTTCCTCCATCTTCTTACCCAAGTCTTCCTTCAATATTACTAAGTTCTTATTACTGTTCTCACTTAATTCTTCTTTCATTTTCTTAATACTCTCCTCCGTTTTCTTATTACTCTCCTCCATTTTCTTATTAAAATTTTCATGACTCTGTTTTAAATATTCCATAATGCTCTTCATGTCAACGCTCTCTGAACTTTGTCCGGTTCTTGTCTATCTCCTTGGTCCTCTCTTATTATTACTTCTACTTCCTCGACCGGTGTTGCTTCTTTGTCTTCCATGTTTAATTCGTCTACTTCCTTGGTTTCGGCCGCTCGTTTTCGCGATGTTTCCCACTTCCTCATTTTGTTTATTTTTGTTTGTTTGTCTATAAATTATAATTTAATTTATATTAAGTTAAACGCCTCACACGTTGGTTCGCCAATTTGTAACGAACTTAAATTCTAATGTTGTGTTCGTTCGTTACTTCTTTAAAGCCTCAAAGTCTCACTTTGGATTCGTCAATTTGTAACACTCTATTTGTGTTGCGGGCACTTGAATTATATACGCCGCCCGTTGGAAATGTCAATTAGTAACAAATGTATATGTATTAACTACCTTCAGCGACACTGTTGTTGTTGTAATAATGTTACTGTTAAAGATATATGTTGAACGGCGAATGATTTTGTAATCTGCCGCTCGCTCCCACTATACGTACCGTTTCGATGACGTCACCCACCGTTGCCAACCGTTGTGGTGTCCGCTGTGCTCTGTGAACTTATTTTTAAAATGGAACAGCAATAATAACGACGCAAATATAACAACAAACATATATCCTTATAGAAATCATTTATTCAATAAAACATGGGTTAACTGTTTCTCGTTTCTTTTATGATAATCACAATCGTGGCAAAAATTATGTGTCTCCTTTACCAGTTGGTACTGTAGTTGTAATTCTTATTGCATTCAGACCAAAATAAAGCGTTGGTTATTATTTCTATTAAAATAGATCATCTCAGGGCGTATATGGTTCGGGGATTACAATTAAACAAAACGTTATTCTACAAATCAAAGTACAAATTTTACAGTTCAAGGATATTACAAAGTTTAGAGTGTAATGTGCACACATGCAGTTGAATCGTGGCTGCTAGTTATTATAGGTTATGTCCAGTTCATGTGTTTATTAATTATTATTGAAATCAAAAGTTCTTGTGGTGTTTAAAAAAGGTGTCAATCTCAATTCGTGTTATTAGTGAGTGTTCTTAGTGTTGGTGTGATATGGTGTCTGTAGTTTAGTTGCTTAAATTTTAAAAAGTCGTGTATACAAAAGTTGGTGTTGATGCATAATATAATAAAATGTCAAAGTCACCAAATCCTCTTCTTTATATGGTTCTTGGTCGAAGATAGGGCCCACGTCTGCTTCTGTCCTCCTCCCTGGTTCTTGATTCTTCTATTTCCAATGCTAGTTGTTCCTCACTTGGTTGTAATGACTCGTATTATGTGTATCTATCGGTATTAATATGTCTGAAACGTGTTTTCACAATTTATAGTTAATTATGTAAGACGTTTTGCAAACGCGTCTGTACGCTATGACCGTTGTTAAAGAAGTCTCTTTTTATTTATCCGAAATTTCTGGTTGCTATGGGTAAACTTGGAATCTGGTTGGTTGATTCGGATATACATTGTCATGTAATTTCATTATTTCAATATCAGAATTCGTTCAAAACCTTTAAATTAGTATAACTTACTATACTGATTGGGAATTTAAAACTATTATCAACCTTATTTTGGTCTTTACATTTGACACACATAGACACTAAACATGCCTACCTTTACTTGAGAAATACAGCTGTTTCAATTTTGTTATTTGAATTTTTCATAGATAGCTTAAAACGAATTATTTTGTTTCTAGATTTGTAGTGTATGCTATTAACTCTAAATCGGTTCATCCTTCAATATTTGTTTCATAAAATTCCTAACAGTATTATTTAAAATTTACAAAAGTTGGTTTTACCTGGCCTATGTACTGGTGTTATCTTCATCACCATGTTTACAAACATTTTACCTTAATGTCATTTTCCATGAATGATATCTTAGTAAAACTTTAACAGTTAAATTAACTTTTAACAACCATAAAAACTGTTTAACATATAACACTATCTTAACAAAACAAAAAGGATATACTATCCTATTAGTTTAATCTCATGCCCACATGGCTATGATTCTATTGAACATTTAAACAAATAAACTGCTTTTTACTTAATCCATACAATAGTTTAACTCTTAAATTTATAACCTTAACATAACTTTAACATAGCTTTAATATAACTTTAATATAGGCTTCATCACCACTCAACAAAATATGACTTACTCTTAGTGCTTATTTTAACAATTATAACCTTTTGCACCGTTCTATAACATTAACATTACCATCTCCTCTGCTTTCTTTATGCTATCATAACATTGCTTATAAACATTTACTATATAAACTTACTATTTAAACATTCATAACAATAACATCCTTAATAACATTAGAGGATTTTTATCCTGAATACAACTATACTATTAAGCTACTATCAATTCTTACTATAATAACAATATTTTGGTTACTCTTCATTTTTTACTACTATTTTTTACTACTACTTCATTTGTTTATTCTATTTTTTGGTACTTTTCACCCTTAAACAAAGTCATATTCCTATAGGTTTAAGGAATTGGGAATATAAACAAATATTCTCTCAATTGTCATCTAGGTATATCCTTAATACTAGCACTTGACTGGTGATACTTGTTCAAAAAACACTTGGCTTATTGTTTTATCACTGGTTAGTATTGCACTGTTTGGATTCTATTTGTCACGCTTATAAATAATTAATCCATCTAGTTTTGACTGTTTGATTAATTATTTGTTACCTTCTCATGTAAGTATTATCTCCACTTTTGTCATGTAATCTTACATATAGTATTTTCTTAAAATTAATGTACATTAGTTTATTTATTAACTGTATTGTACTTCAGTATCATTTTAGAATGGTTTTGTTTTTATATTTATTCTTATTGGTTCTTATGGGTTTTTACATTTTATTGTCCACTCTCACTTTTATAGGCCTATGAGTTCTGATTTATAATTCTTGTGGTTTATCTCTATTTTGGGTTAAACTTGCACTTTGTACCTTTTCACTGTACTTTGGTGTTAATAGTGGTTATTTCATAATATTTATTTCTCTTACTCATTTCACTTTGGTGTACCCACCCTTATTAAATTGCCACTTGGTAAATCACTTACTAACTACTATTATGCACTCTTGTTATAAAATGTTACTGTGAATAAATTATTATGTGTTGTTTTCTATACAACCTTATGATCATTATTTATTACAATTAGTGGTATGGTTCATTGTATCTATAATAAGGTTTGTTATATTTTCATTACATCCTTCAAATCAATCACTACTATTTCTCTTTACATAGTATTGTATGTTTGGGCCTATTATCCCTCAATTTGTATTTTGATTACCTTGATATTATAATACATTGAATGGAACCATTTGTTTCCTTATAGCATTATTACATAATCCGTCAGTCTTTATAATACTTATTTTATCCTTATTTAAAGTTCATGTCTTAATCGGGGTTGGATGTATTTTGCATCACTTTGCCTGAACCATTAATTTGGGTACGGTCAGTTGTATTACTAGTCAGTGTGAAATATTTATTCGTTCCTCTTCGCTATCATCTTGAAAGATATACTTCTTGTTTAGCTTCTTATCCATTGTCTTTAATAAATCGGGTACGATATTAAGTGGTTCCAAATGTAATGTTACAATATATATATATATATATTACATTTAATATTTATATCTAAATTTACCTCAAGTTGTTATTTTTCCTTATTTGGAACATGTTTCGAGAGTTCCTGTGCTCTCATCTTCAGCCTTCGCGATCTTTTGTCTGGTGAAGTATTTGTGTGTTGGCTGCTGGATGCTATTAAGGTTGTTTGTTGGTCTTTGGTATTTTAAAGTTGTATTATTGTGTGTGATTGTGGTATATGTATTTGTATTTTGTGTATTTTCGATGTTGAGTGCTTTGAATATTGTGTCATGTTTTGTGTAATCCCCTAATCTGTTTTAGTTATAGGTAATATATTACTTTGCTATATGTTGACTGTTGTAGGTATAAACAATTTTTGTACCAATCTAATATCCAATTGTTGGTTACTGTTTGTTTAATTAATTAAAATAACATTATATTTAGTAATTTAAATTGTAATACTGTATAAATTAAGTTCTCTCATACTATAATTTGCTCGCTTTCTTAAAGATAATTTGAAGATGTAAACAAACTGTCATAAGTCTTCACATAAAAAATGATACATACATACACACGCACACACTCACATCACCAACACGTTCACCCAAATATTTAATTGTTTCGTTATGTTTGATATTTCTACTGTATTTCATACACAGGTCCTGAAGATGACAATAAATATTGTCGAAACGTCGACGCAAAATTACTAAAAGTTGTATTATTGACCGATCCTCACTAACTATCCACTAAAACATTCACTGATTGACGGTCACTAAAAATTTAAGGATTTAAAGGTTTTGTGTAATATTTATATTGTGTCATTGGCTATATATATATATATATATATATATATATATATATTGTAACGTAATCGCTTAAGGTGTGAGACGTCCGTCTTATTCAAGCCCCAATGTTGGGTTCGCCATTCTGTAACGTCCCGCGGGTACTAGCCAAAGTCAAAGCACCTTTTTGCGATTGTCACTTATGAATTATATTTACTAATGTTCAAATCAATCGGATTTGAAGTTTACCAAAAGAAACAGAAATCGAGTGTGTGTGATTTGGTAGAGATTAAGGAAGTTGTTTAATCTTAGTTAGAAGAGAGAGTAAGAACAATTTGGTTACACCCAGATTATACAAATTCTTATTTTTAAAATTCGCTGTTCATAAGATCAGCTGATTTTGACATCAACCTCAAAATGTTAGGTTAACCAAACGCCACGGTTCGGTAATACGGTTAGGTTGGATAGTCCTCTTCTTGTCTTACTGAAAATCTACAACAACTACCCTCTACAATAAAGAATACACGATTGATTATTTAACATAAAATATTCAGAGTGTTTATTTCTATAATACACTGATGATTTCCTCTTCTTCCAGTATACAGATATTATAATCGATCTTTTCCAGTCAATAATACATTGGATCGATTTAGTTAGGTAAACATTTGAATTATCATAAAATATATTTTTATGATTTTATAATTTTATCCTCGATTAGACATTAAACAACATATAATTCATTTTTATTAATTTCCCCAGGGTTAAGGGTAAGTTCTTTGTGTTATGAGACGGTCAGAAATGAATAATTACATACTACGCTTTACAAGATAAAAATTAATAAATTTCGAATTTTTGGTTTATTTCATAGTATGTAGTTCCGGATTTGTCCGCAAGAGTGCAGATTATTTCTTTATTATACACATGGGATCATTTACGAAAATATTGTAACTGCACCACAATTTGATATGAGGTTTTCTTGGTTAATAAGGATTAATAACGTTTATATTACCTCTTTCCTCGAAGTTTTTACTTGAATGGAGCTGTTTCTAGTGTGGTAGTTCTAGTTGTTTTGTAAATTCGTTGAAGGTCCCTAAGATACAATCTCGCTAAAAACTCGAAGTGCGGTTCAGCTGGGCCAGATCTTGGAATTGGTTATTTCACTTTTGTATCGGGTAAAGCACGTTATATTTGATATCTGAAGGAGTTTGAACATAAGGTGGATACTGTGAGTTAATTTTTATTCCATTTTTGCACCGTTTCCGAAAGTTTTAAAATGGTTTTAATACAATTTTTGTGACATCACTTTTCTCAACCGAACGGTTTCCAATCGTTTTTAACAATTAATTCATATGTTGTTATATTGTTACTCATAGTAACCAATAATTTTTATATCATTTTTTATTGGTGCCTCTATTTACTTTTGAGTATATAGGCTGTTTTTAATTATTATAAATTTATTTCTTATTTATAGAAAAATAATTCTTTTTAACTTTGGTTTATTATCCAATTTGATTTACTTAAGGTTTTTCCGTTTATTTTCTTACAACCTTAGATATAGGTCTTTAATATTATTATTTCCTTTAATTGAATTTATATATTATTTATTAATTTCTTATAGTATCCTTACACTGCACTATTTTCTTCTGCCATTTTCCTCATACAGTATTATTTTATTTTGTATTGTCATCTTATATTTAACTCTTTTATTTTTGACCCTGGGTTATCTTATATTCAAACATAATTATTCTATTAAATATAAAATTAAACCTAGGTACTAAATTTTAGTTGCCTACACAATACAAATCATACAGTAATTAAACAAAATACATAACTGGTTAGTAGCAACACAGTCTACTATTATAATCAATTGTTTCTACATCTACAGCACAAGTCTGTAAGATGCTCCCTTCAAAGTCACTTATTTACTCACTGGGTACACTATAACTCACTTGTTACACTTTATATCAATTAAATATAGTTTATAATGTTTGGCGATATAAAGTAATTTAGAGCTAGGTATATTATACCCATTTCTGACCTTTATGGTAGGATAATTCAGTTATCATTTTTGGGACTGGGTTATGTAACGTTACAATATATATATATATTGTAACGATAAGCTCTGTCGTACTCTTTATGTGTACGTTTATAATTATTCTGCCACACGTTGTTGGCGTCAATTTGTAACGATATGACCTTAATCGTCTCTGTAAAAGTGTGTTTTATCGTGTGTTAGCCCCACACGTTGTAGTCGTTACTTTGTGTTTATTTCTAACAGTCGTACTTTTTCTAATTTCCCACGCTGACGATGTCCGTCGCGAACTCACGAATTACCAGTACCAATATCTCACGAATGTAATCTTTACCTGCTCTTTAATGAGTAAATTTATTTTCCGGGTGGCGCCAAATTGTTTATGAAAACAATTAAAAATGTTAAACTGAGCGGTCATTCTATGCAGTGATGACTAATTCAAATTACCCTCGCAACTGGCGGGCATTTTAATCTCGCTTGTAGTTCGTCGTGCTGCCGACGTCTAACGCTGGCAGACAATTTTGCTCATCGCAAAGTACACAAACTTTATAATACAATTTATAATGAAATAAAGGACGTTTATTACTACTCAGTACAAGTTTATTAACGTGAAATAGTTAATAGTTATTCAGTTAGATACAAAATTATACTGTTATTAAATAATGTTGCTCCGGCAATAAATAGACACTATTCTCAGGTTGGTTAAGTTGATTGAAACGTTTCTAAATCTACATGGCTGTCGTCAATGTTTATTTTCTACAGTTCATTCAATCGTTGAGTCCTTTTGATTACGAAAAAATATTAATAAGAAGTTAATAAAGTACACTACCTGTCCTGGGTTCAATTCCCGGCGGAGGCTCCATACGGCGTGCACTCAGCGTCGTGAGGCAAACTGAGTAGGCGCTGAGATAACAGCGCCGCCTCCTGGCCGTGAATACCGCAACTAGCGGCTGGTGGCACGTAGTACTAGCCATACACCGTCACACTAACACAAAAGCCGCGCGGTACGCCTTGGTCCTTAACGGACTGTGGAGCGGAGGTTTATTTTATTGAAAGTACACTACCTTACATTAATGGTACTTATATACTATTAGAGTTAAATACAATTCTTTTTTTTTAAGTGTTAAAAAGTGTGTGTTAATAATTCGTAATTTGTACATAGGTTATTTTATGTTTACATACAAGTTTAGTTTTTATTCTCAATTAATCCTTGAAAGAATTTTAGTTACCAAGTTTGGAGTGAGAGTTATTTGTGTTGTGAGAAAAGTTAATTAGAATTTAGTTCGTAAATTCGGGTAGTTCAGATATACTTAACAAATCTTGTTGAATTCTGGTGAAGAGTCACTTAGTTCTTAGTTAGGTTGGATCGATACGATCATCAATCTTCCATCATTTATATTTTGCATTGCATCTGGCTTCTTTTTCAAATAATTTGGATAAAATAATTAATTTTGAATATTAAAATCTGGTCTATTATCTCTGTTGGGTTAACTAATTCTTCATTAGACTTCTTGCATCCTCATCTCGTTAAATTTTGCTGTATTTATTATCATTTTAATTGAAAATTGAGTCGAATATGGTTTGGCTTCTGCATCTCTTGATTGTCAATAATGGACTAATGTTTTATAACGGAATTAAATTAAATAACGTTCCGTTGTTATGGCAACTTCTATACTCTCATTGGTTGATTACATTTATGTCTATTGTTATAATATTTGAATTTTAATTCAAAATGAATAAATATTTTCTGATGGCTATTATTCTTCCGTCTTCTTATCTATGTATTAGATATTATCACAACTGTTTCTATTTTCTTTCAAAGATCATTTTGAGATCCCACAAAGCTGGGTTTGTTCATGTATTAAAGTTTTGACAAAAAATGTTAATATTATGTTATTACATTTCTTTCTTATTTTATGTTTTTAATCTAACGCTGACATATTAATATGGTTCACTGTTTGTATTTAATGAGTTACTTGCCCTGAATTTTTTAATACAATATTTAATTTCTTACAATTTGTCTATTTCGGATTTCTACAGTTAGACATTTTATAGGCCTAAGTAGTAATTGGCTATAACTTCTTATTTTACACAAATTAAAGATTATTTTTCATTTACATATGTTTTGCTTGGTGTCACTTATGACTTATTTACCTTTTGAATTAATTTGGGCTGTTCTATAATAATTGAATGTTCTTATTAATTTACAAAATCATTGCTTGTCTGTTATTCTCTTATTTTCTCTTTCTGTCTTTACTCTAATGTTTAATTATTATGTTTGTAGAATTTATTTCCTTACTCATATCTATTTCCATTTCTTATAACTTGTTTATCATTTAATTTGTACATAGGTTATTTTATGTTTACATACAAGTTTAGTTTTTTATTATCAATCAATCCTTGAAAGAAATTTAGTTTATTCTTATTTAACACTATTAGATTGGTTGTCTATCCATCTTTTAACATTTACTATATATTTCTACTATTTAAACGTTCATAATGATAACCTCCTTAATATCATTATGGGATTGTTATCCTGAATACAACTATTAATCTACTATCAATTCTAACTATATTAACAATATTCTGGTTACTCTTAGTTTTGGTACCTTTCACCCTTAAACTATAGTGTTAATCACTGGTTTTGGTCTCTTTACCGATATTTTGTGTTTTATATTTACTTGTTCACTCTCACTTCTATATGAGTTCTGATTTATAATTCTGGTTGTTTATCTCTATTTTGGGTTACACTTGCACTTTGCACCTTTTTACTGTACTTTAGTGTTAATAGTGGTTATTCCCTAATATTTATTTCTTTTACTCACTTCTAACACTTACACTGTTAATCACTTTCACTTCCTACCTATCTTCCTACTTTTGGGTTTTTTATTGTTTTATACACAATTGATAGTTAGTCTGTTAACAGTTTTATGTTTTGATTTTCTTATCATCATAGAGTTATTCATAACATATAATATCTATTACTCTGGTTAGTGTACTTTAACTGAGATTATTTTATTTTATTTTAATACTTGTTTTTAGACATTCATTATTTGTTTGTGCTTTTTTCATCATTATTTGAGTTTATACCTTCTCATTTTATTTCCTTTATTGGGTCAATCACTTGGGTTGGGTCATAGTCATTTGTCTCGTCATAGTCATTGTCTTCTCCTTAGTTTAATATAGTTAATTCATTATAGTATTCTCTGGTATTGGGGCAGCTTTTTGTGTTGTAACAATATATATAAATTATTTATTAATGTTTTACATCCTTTACAGTGGATGACTAATAATTTGTACAGGTTCGTATTTTGTCCCTTCATAATACACAGTGTAGAACTACAGGGTCTGGCATAAAGACCTCCCCCATTTGGAGAGGCCACTGGACGAGCGGTGGTGGGGGTACGGCTGTGGAGGGGGTATCAATCGCTAGTGGTGTAAGTGCCGTTTTCAGTGAGCGCAATGGCTTGGCTTGGTGAGCATCGCGCTTTTGTTGTGGAGGAATTTATTCGTAATGGTGGTTCTGTGATTACTACACAGCGTGCATTTCGTATTCGGTTCGCACTTGGCTGACATGAGTCTGTTCCAGATAGAAAATCAATTCATGTTTGGGTATCGAACTTTAGAGCAACAGGTTCAGCATTAAAAAGAAAATCTCCTGGCCGACCTCGGACCGTAACAACGCCGGACAATGTGGCACGTGTGAGAGCTTCCATCCTGCAATCTCCAAAGCATTCAGCAGTGAAACACGCAGCTTCCCTGGGCCTGTCTGATAGGAGTGTAAGAAGAATCCTGCACAGCAATCTCAACATGCATCCGTACAAAATGATGGTTACACAAGAACTAAGCATAAGAGATTTTGAAACTCGCAGAGCTTTGTGTGAAGACATTCTTCAGAACATTCCCCCTACAGCTGTTATGATTTTTTCTGACGAGGCTCACGTCCACTTGGCAGGCACTGTAAATAAGCAAAATTTTTGGTACTGGGCTGAAGGTAACCCTCGAGAACTTCACCAGCGACCACTTCACAGCCCTCATGTTACTGTTTGGTGTGGCGTTGCCGAATTTGGTGTGTGGGGTCCGTACTTTTTTGAAGAGATGGCCAGGCAGTAACGGTTAATTCCAATCGCTACTGTCACATGTTAGAAACTTTCCTCTGGCCCAAGTTTAACCAATTCATTGAGGACCATGAAGGAGAAGTCTGGTTCCAACAAGACGGAGCTACAGCCCACACTGCTCGGCGTTCTTGAGAAATTCTGAGAGAATTGTTTCCTGGGCGTCTGCTCTCCTTGCACAGTGACATTGCCTGGCCCCCAAGGTCACCAGATTTGATGCCTTGTGATTATTTCCTTTGGGGATATTTAAAGGCACAAGTGTACAAAAATCGCCCTAGGACCACGGAAGCTCTTAAGGAGGTAATCATCCAGGAAGTTGCTAACATTCCGCCAGAAATGACACGAAGAGCTATGGAAAACTTTTGGGAATGGCTTCGTCAGTGTCAATAATGGAGGCCGCCATTTAATGGACATAATTTTTAAAAAACATTAATGTAAAATGGCATAGTGTATGTTATTCGTAAATAAAAATATGTTTTCTGTATCGTTCTCTGTTTGTTTGTAATTACCTATTTCAATAGGGGAGGTCTTTATGCCGGACCCTGTATATTCATAGGTCAGTGTATTCTGTAAGCTGTGTTTTCTAAAATTTGTTTCAGAGAATAGTGAATCCAAAGCATACACAGAGGAGAAAATGATTACAGTAGAACCTCGTTAACCCGGATCAACTGGGGCCGGGGCCGATCCGAGTTAACGAAAATCCGGGTTATACAGAGAATGAAGGAAAAAATTATTATCGGCACACTTTCAAAAACACATAATATGTATTTACACTGTACACAATATAGGTACAAACTAGTCGGTAGTAAAAAAGGCAGTGAGCTTTTGCTGCCTCAGTTTTGTGTATCGCTTACGAGCAGCGCGATCTCGCATCCGCTTTAGCATTAGAAGCTCGTTTGGCGATGTTTCGGCTTGACTCTCGAAATAAACCATCAATTTATCTATGTTTGCTACTGCTTCTGCGTGGGTCATAACCACAGCTGGTTCATCAACACTGTCTGAATCCTCTTCATTTTCTGTAACACTGCATGATGCAATAATTTCTTCCTCTGTGATTGATTTATAACCTCCGTCATTGTCAATTTGCAACCAGTTGTCAATGTCTTCTTCATCAACATCAGAACAGCCATCGATATTTTTAAAAATGTCTATAAAATCTCCTCCTCCTCCTCCTCCTCCTCCTCCTCCTCCTCCTCCTCCTCCTCCTCCTCCTCCTCCTCCTCCTCCTCCTCCTCCTCCTCCTCCTCCTCCTCCTCCTCCTCCTCCTCCTCCTCCTCCTCCTCCTCCTCCTCCTCCTCCTCCTCCTCCTCCTCCTCCTCCTCCTCCTCCTCCTCCTCCTCCTCCTCCTCCTCCTCCTCCTCCTCCTCCTCCTCCTCCTCCTCCTCCTCCTCCTCCTCCTCCTCCTCCTCCTCCTCCTCCTCCTCCTCCTCCTCCTCCTCCTCCTCCTCCTCCTCCTCCTCCTCCTCCTCCTCCTCCTCCTCCTCCTCCTCCTCCTCCTCCTCCTCCTCCTCCTCCTCCTCCTCCTCCTCCTCCTCCTCCTCCTCCTCCTCCTCCTCCTCCTCCTCCTCCTCCTCCTCCTCCTCCTCCTCCTCCTCCTCCTCCTCCTCCTCCTCCTCCTCCTCCTCCTCCTCCTCCTCCTCCTCCTCCTCCTCCTCCTCCTCCTCCTCCTCCTCCTCCTCCTCCTCCTCCTCCTCCTCCTCCTCCTCCTCCTCCTCCTCCTCCTCCTCCTCCTCCTCCTCCTCCTCCTCCTCCTCCTCCTCCTCCTCCTCCTCCTCCTCCTCCTCCTCCTCCTCCTCCTCCTCCTCCTCCTCCTCCTCCTCCTCCTCCTCCTCCTCCTCCTCCTCCTCCTCCTCCTCCTCCTCCTCCTCCTCCTCCTCCTCCTCCTCCTCCTCCTCCTCCTCCTCCTCCTCCTCCTCCTCCTCCTCCTCCTCCTCCTCCTCCTCCTCCTCCTCCTCCTCCTCCTCCTCCTCCTCCTCCTCCTCCTCCTCCTCCTCCTCCTCCTCCTCCTCCTCCTCCTCCTCCTCCTCCTCCTCCTCCTCCTCCTCCTCCTCCTCCTCCTCCTCCTCCTCCTCCTCCTCCTCCTCCTCCTCCTCCTCCTCCTCCTCCTCCTCCTCCTCCTCCTCCTCCTCCTCCTCCTCCTCCTCCTCCTCCTCCTCCTCCTCCTCCTCCTCCTCCTCCTCCTCCTCCTCCTCCTCCTCCTCCTCCTCCTCCTCCTCCTCCTCCTCCTCCTCCTCCTCCTCCTCCTCCTCCTCCTCCTCCTCCTCCTCCTCCTCCTCCTCCTCCTCCTCCTCCTCCTCCTCCTCCTCCTCCTCCTCCTCCTCCTCCTCCTCCTCCTCCTCCTCCTCCTCCTCCTCCTCCTCCTCCTCCTCCTCCTCCTCCTCCTCCTCCTCCTCCTCCTCCTCCTCCTCCTCCTCCTCCTCCTCCTCCTCCTCCTCCTCCTCCTCCTCCTCCTCCTCCTCCTCCTCCTCCTCCTCCTCCTCCTCCTCCTCCTCCTCCTCCTCCTCCTCCTCCTCCTCCTCCTCCTCCTCCTCCTCCTCCTCCTCCTCCTCCTCCTCCTCCTCCTCCTCCTCCTCCTCCTCCTCCTCCTCCTCCTCCTCCTCCTCCTCCTCCTCCTCCTCCTCCTCCTCCTCCTCCTCCTAAGTCACACTCACCAGACCACAACTTTTTTCATGACTTGACTTTATCAAAGTTTCTCTTCCAACCTGGTCCCAAGCTTCCGCAATCATATAAATAACAGTCTTTACGTTAAAAGATTTCAGCACCTCTACCACACCATGCTCTCCTTCGTCCTCTACCAGTTGACTTAGCATTTGCCTTTTGTACACTTTTTTTATTTTTTCTAGAACTCCTTGGTCCATCGGTTGAACGAGGGAAGTTACATTAGGTGGTAAAAACTTCACTGAAATGTCATCTTTGACTAGTTCATTGACAGATGGATGCGAAGGCGCATTGTCAATCAGCAAAACCGCCTTGTTGGGAAGGCCACAGTTCTTCAAATATTTTTTTACTGACAGCACAAAATTCTCGAAAAACCATTGTTTGAAAATGTCACTAACCATCCAAGCACTTTTTTGTGAGCTGTAAACGACAGGCAATGAGCCTCGTTTCACATTTTTCAATGCACGGGGGTTTTTAGACTTCCCTATTATAAGGAGAGGAATTTTGTGCTTTCCTGATGCATTACTGCAAGCCATTATGGTGAGGCGGTCTTTCCCTTTTTTATACCCTTTCACTGAATCTCCTAATTTTGAGGCTAGCATTTTACTCGGCAACATCTGGTAAAATAAACCGGATTCATCGGCATTGTAAACTTGATCTGCAGTCAGTTCTTCCTTTTTAATAAAGTCTTCAAACTCTTTTTTAAATTTTTCTGCCGCTTCAACATCACCTGACAAGCTTTCTCCAGTGATTGTAAGTTGACGCACTCCATGCCGTTTTTTCCATCTGTCCAACCACCCCTGGCTATCTGTAAAACTCGGGTCTCCATGGGGCAACTGTTTGTTCAAACTCAATGCTTTCTGTTGGATGATGGGTCCAGAAATCGGCAAACCACGTTCTCTTTCAGCACAAAACCAGACAAACAATGCTTCATCCAGAGTTTCTAGTTTAGCAGTTTTTGCTTTATACCGATTATCCAAACTGTCCTTAGAAATAATTTTGAAACAAAAGTCTTCAATGCGTTTTCTGTTCTTTTTCCAATCAGATACGGTCGATGTTCCTACTCCAAACTCAGCAGCAATGTTCTTTAACGATTCTCCCTTATCAATTCTTGTCAATGCTTCCATCCTTTTTTTCATAGTCACAACAATGTTTTTATGTTTCGTCGCCATCGCGAACAACGCGCTAACGAAACAGCACAACGATTCTGTACCTCGACAGTGATACTAGGACAACACGCGAACACTACCGAGATTGCAGCGCAACTGAGGAATGTTGTTTCTAGGTCAGTGTCAAGTGCGAGGCGTGGGGAGGGGAAGGAGAGGGTTGAGTCACCAGTTTGCTGCGTAGCAACAGCAGGTGGGGTGAGTGCAATGAACTCGCCCACTGGCAAGTGAATTCGAGTAATGTACCTACTGAGAATAGCGATTTATCGTCTGTAAAACAAGTCTTCATTTACTACGCTAAACAACATAATTTTTTTTTCCAAAACTGGTCCGGGTTAACGAGGTTCTACTGTACATAGCTTTCACTAGTTTTTTTTTTAATAAAATGTTTTGGAAATGACATTGGAAGTCCTCATTATTTCGTCTTCTGTGTTGTTTTAATTACACCCAGTAATCAATCATTTTCAGTTATTTCCAGACCATTTCTCAAATTAACAAACGTTTGTTACCATACACAAGGATTGATCAGATGTAAACAAGACTATTGAAATTGGTACGAGGTACTTTAATATACATTAATGTTGATAACAGTAAGCAGTGTGTAGTATTGCCTAGACGTGCAGCACTAGGCTTCAAGCTCTCACTTACCCTGACCAGTGTTTCTCAACGTGTGGAGGGTGACCCACTGGTGGGTGCCAAGGGGGGGTTTGGTGGGGCACAAAAATCCATTTCCTGTGTCTTAAAACCGTATTACATTCGGTATTAAGTAGAATTAAGTATCTATAATTTGTTTAAGCATAAAAGAGGGCTTAAAGTACTCGATGTTAGCAAAAATATGATTATAAACTGGGTGCACACCCATGCAAGTAATTCACTTGATGGCCATGTTTATGGGTCCTGTGAAAAGTAATATCTTTCACGATGGGTCCTGGACTTAAAAAGGTTGAGAACCATTGCCTTAACCTGTTTTCATTCCTGGATGGTTCATCTCTCCATATGTTTTGTCCATCATGTTTTGTTACCATAAACGTGAATTCTCTTATGTTGTTTACTTTCCTAATTTTGCTCTGTGTGCTTTATCACTTCAAGTAATACTGCTTTTGTTTAGTGTTGTAGTTTTTAAACATTGCAGTAAATGTACTGATATTCCTGTAAATATAAAACAGTGTGTGGGTATTACAATTTTGTTTATTAATGGTGTGTGTGTGTGTGTGTGTGTGTGTGTGTGTGTATGTGTGTGTGTGTGTGTGAATATTTAGTTGTTAGTATTTATTCTAGCCAGTGTGACATCAGATCAACTAAAGCTGTAAACTAGTTTTATTTTTGTGAAGTAATTAGACAGTCATTTCCAATTCTTTTTCAAGCAACAGCGTGAGGAAATGCAAAGACAGGTGAGTTTTGTAGCATCACGAGATAATAGAAAAAAGGAAACTCAATTTAATCATCAAAATTTATAGTAAAGCTAATCAAATAGATAAATACTATGTAATTGAATGAGGAATGCAATAAATAATGAGTAATCAAATGAGAACAACCAAAAATAATTATATGAGGAAGAATTATAATAACTAAAACAATGAATAAAAAATAAGTATTTTATGGATGCATGAATAAATTAAAAACAGGAATTAGCTTTGTAAACAAACATAGTAAATAACTTTACAAACAGACATAATAAAGGACTAAACTGGACTGTGACTTTGACATACTAATTACCCAATAGATTAGGGAAGTGATTTTGTATATTTTACTATAATATTGTAAATAATAATGTTGTAGTATGTAAGTAAGAAATGTATTTAGAGTTAAGCAAAATCATTTGTATAACACAAGCCTAAAAATCAAGCTAGGTCTTTAACCTAAGACTGGATTTGTAATTAGCTCATATATAGTGTTATGGTAAAGACAAGGTAATTATTTTCATAATGGTGTTTATTCAAAAAACATACAAGGTGAGATAAGTGAATAGAAAAGTGATAAATAATAATAATAATGAAACAGTGCAAATGACACAGTGTAAACAATGATAAAAATATAAAGTGTTATGAACCTAGTATAGCCAAAAGGTGAGAATGGCGTATTTTATATACAGTGACTATATAACAATAAAACCAACTTCATTAGTGTGAGTGACAATATAAAATTAAGTGAAATAAAAACAAACGGGATTATGTAAAAATAATCAGGAAAAGTAAGATTATATTAAAAACTTATTTTTACTGGAGGCGGATAAAACAGCCCTGAGACCGAAAAATAGACCAAACAAACCAAGACCTCTTATAAATAATGAATCTAAATGAATAAATCTAATGATCTATAATGAATATTTGTTTTACAAGGAAGAAAGGTTTTTTTTCTAGTGTGGGCGTTCAATGCAAAAAGAACAAACTAAACCAGTTGCCAATCCAAGCAATATTAGAGAAGAAAATTATAGTAAAAAGACAAGTAAAGTTATAGGAGATATCAGTAAACTAACAAACAATATATATTAGAACAACCTGAAGAAGGAAAGCTGAAAATAATATCCTAAAATGGAGTACTACATACATCTTTGAATTTGGTGAGACCGTTTTAATACTAAAGCCATCTTGACTAGAGCTCATATAATTTTTATTAAACATTCAGTAGTGTGTATACAACTCAAGGAACATGGCCTCCCTTGCTATATTTAACTGTTACTGAAAGGGGACAGCAGTGCGCCATGTTGAGAATGCATGAATTATGAGCTATATAATAGACAATTTTTTTTTTCTCTTGTCAGTTGTATTACTAATGTCTAATTATTAATTATTTTAATTGTTTTATATGTAATGTGTAATATTAAATTTGTAAAATTATCTGAATTGATTTCTTTTTGTATAATCACAAGAACTCGCATCCAAACAATCATACACAAACAACAATTAATTACTACACATTCAATTTTTTTTTCTTCATGTATGTCATTAACGTAAAACTTGTTGTATGAATTATAATTTTACTGAAGACGATTGTTAATTTGGTTATAACCCTGAGATAAAAAATTTTTTCATGCATCCGAGAGATAGATAGAGCAGGAAAACCTTAAAAAAGGAAAATTTGTTATTAATTAATAGAAGAAAAGAAAATTATTATAATAAGAGAATTAAGGAATACAAATTGAATGATTCAGAGCAGCAACAGAAGTGTGTTCTCATTTATAAATAAATATTATTAAACATACAACTCAGAATATTGTTGAGACTAATTTAGCATTTATACTCATTTACAATAAATAACAAATCGAACATATTTGGTGCATCAACTCGAGGGTTAGGAAAACAAATAAGAGAGAGTAAAATAAATAGAGAAATACTGAATAACACTACAATTTACATTCCTAGTTGGCGATTCTACAAAAGAAAAAGAAAACAATGTCGAGGAGAGGAACTTCGTGCAGGAGAACCAAAAGAACTGACGCAGAAATGGACATGGAAGAAAAGGAGGCCCATCCAGCACCTGAAGTGGAGGTGATAGCAAGTGATCCACAAGAAAACCAACCAGACAGACCAGCACAAACAGAGAATGTAAGCCTACAGGAAATGATGAGTGTTATGTTTGAGCAATTAAGCCAGAAAATGGGAGACACCAATAAATCAATAGAAACAATAAAAGAAAATAACAATAAATCCAGTGAAACATTAAATAAAAACATGGAAACATTATAAGAAGATAACCGGCAATTAAGAAAGGAGATAGAAGATAACTACAAGGGGACAGAAACTAATAATATACAGTTGAAGGAAGAATTAAGTAAGAAGATGGAAATATTGAAAGAGGATAATAAACAATTGCAAGAAACACTAAGTAAGAAAATAAAAGATAACAGTGAAAAAATGAGTAAGAAGATAGAAGAACAAATGACAGAAATCAGAAGGGAAATGAAAAATCAGATGAAGGACAATAATAAGAACTTAAGACAACAAATTTCAGAGACTAATGAGAAGTTGTACCAGACAAATCAGGAACTACAGCAAGTTAAGAAAGACGTCCACATACGAATAAATAATGTAGAAGAAGATAATATAATTAGAATAGAATCATTGCAGAAGGAAACCCTAGAAGACATAGAAAGAGTACAAGCAAGGATAGGAGAAAGAATTGAAGATATTAATGCCAACATGAATAGTGTAAAACGTCAAATAATTAATAATAAAGAGAAAATGGAAGAGATTCATCAACAAGAATTAGTAAACAGAGAAGAGCTAGAGATGATTAGGAGTAGGCCGTTTAGAGTCTATAATGTACAACCTACCGATAATAGAGAAGTAATTAACTTCAAGAACTATAAGAAAATCCCAATGGAGTTCCTGGAAAGAATAGAAGAAAATATCGCTAGGCACCGAGAAACAAGGTGGACATCTATTAGGAGCATGTTAGATGAGCACTTCAAGGACATGACTGATAACTGGTAGACTGCAACCAGACACGACATTCATGATTACCAGGAATTTAAAACACTATTCAAGGCCAAATACTGGTCGGAATCTACATAGAATATAGTTAGAGATAACATCTGTAATGGCAAATATGATCCGCATAGAGGACAATCACCGACAGCATATTTCCTAGGTAAGGTATGTTTAGCCAGGAATTTGGAGCCTAAAATACCTGAAGAATGTTTGGTTACTAAATTATCTTACCACTACGAAGAAGGAATTGCAAGAGCAAGACTTTGCGGGCAAATCAGGACCATACAAGCCATGGCAGCCTTATTGGCAACTATGAACATGAGAACTATTACCGTCGAAGCCGGCAAAGAAATGATAACTATATTGGAAGTAGTAACAATAATATTAGTAATAATAATACTTGTAATAGTAATATTAATAACAATAACAACCGGGAGAATCATGGTGATAATAATAGTAATTGAACTTACCGACTATAGAGTAAACCATATACGAACCAATAATAGAGAAACTAACAGAGATCCTAGAAGACAGTACTATCAAAGATGCAGAAGCTTCGACAATAATTACGGACATCAAAATTACAACAGAGACAACAATATGAGAATAATTATTATCACAGAAATGGTATGAGAAGAAGCAGGACTATCGAAGACAGTAGAAGGATGAATGACTATGAAGCATTAAATAACAATCAAGAAGAGAGACAGGAGTCACATGTCAATAACCAACCCAATCAGCAGGAACATAGAACCAATGAAGAAAGCCACAATTTAAACGAGAGGCGGTAGTGAAAACTCATAATGGCCCATCACTGAACCAATCTTTTGGGTACCGACTGAGACAAAACTGTAATACATCAGACAAGACGATATCGATCATAGAAAACAATTATTTAAAAAATATCAGAGATGACTTACTGGAGGAGGAGTCTGCCAACACCACAAATCACAGTAATGAAATTACTTACGTAACAGCTGAGATAAATGGAATTCCAGCTAAGATAATGATTGATACTGGTGCAAATGTATCGCTGATAGATAGCACAGAATTAGACAGAATTCAGAAAGAATGTAGAAAAATCTTACCAACTTTACCCGTGAACAATGTCATATTGGTTAGAGCTACTCAACGCCAAAATAAGTCAGTGAGAAAACAAGTTTTGTTAGACATAGAAGCAATGGTGTAATCATTCCCATGGTATTCTTGGTAGCACACGGTCTACCTTTGTATGTACTATGTTAACTTTTTCCCTTTTAACATATTTTTTATATTGATGTTAATTGTAAAATTAACCTGTACTTACCAAGCGGTTCACAAGCTGCTTCCGGTTCGCCACGTGGCTCTGTCGCCAACATTAGTTATCTTATTTGGGTCCAAGGTGTCGTTGAACGAGAGACAGAAACAGTTGGGGTTATCGAAATAAAGATTCGCACACATGTATATTCGATAGAAGTCTAGTTTTAATATTTCTCTGTATATTATGTACAACGTTACAAAAGACTAAAATCAAAATGGAGTCATACTTAACAAGATGGCGGCTTTGCAGTTCCGCTATTAGTTATTAATTACTTCCATCTGTTTCTCTATGATATGTCATTGGACATAAATAAAATACTATACTGCAGTTGTGATTTTAATTACTCACTTAGTTTCATATGAAATCTTTAATAAAACATAAACCAATGTCTCGGTTTGATTACTGCCGGCATTCTCTTTCACTCTCTCTCTCACACTCTCTCACTACATATTTTATTATCGGTACATTCAGTTTTGTTTGTTATAATTTCGAGCTCGATTTTTTATAATAGGATATTAATATAAATTCTGACTTTCCTGAAATGTTGCGAGTGTTGCGTTTTAGATGTTCTCGATGGTAGGGCCGGTGTTTGGCGTACTTAGCTGGTTGTTGTACTCTCTAGCTTTTTGTCTGTCCTTTGCACTGAATTTACATGATGTTAATGATTATTTTGATGACACTATTTACTTGTAGTTACATTTTGTTAATTCAAAAAACACTTTGGCTGGTAAAGTTACTCCAGCGAAATTTTAGCGTGTTAACACCTTGACGATGTTTCGCAGACTGGGACGCCATACTGGCGTAATTTTCATAGGTGGAGGGGATTAGCTCATCATAATTCAATTGTCTCAAGCGGCCGACGCCCTTGTTTTGTGTCACTATTGTTACGTATGACATGATTGATGACGTCCAACAGTGCTTTTTTAACTGGCTTGATACAAATATGCATGTATAATCGCACGTACGCCATGACCTTGATGTCGACTGGTACTGATGAAACTGCGCTGTTTTCTTATACATGCGGGGGGGGGAATTTACCTAACCATGTTACATATAGTAAAATACAATAAAAAATATTTCTCATGTACCATAAATCTGAAGACGGACTTTTGTACCGTCACAACTAATAGGATGTGATATGTTGAGACAATATTCAGCAATAATTGACCTGAGCAGAGAGAAGGTGTCTCTGACCTCAGATGGTATAGTATGGATGGCTGAGTTAATTGGAAGCCAATGTGCCCCTCAGAACCGAGCCAGCTATCATGTTAGGGAAGAGGATTATTGCAGGGATTATACACCAGAAGAGGGAATCAAATATCAGGATGACAATAATGAATTATGGCGTTGTAAATTAGAAGAGATCAAAAAATTTCAACAAGAAAAGACGGGAGTAAAGTTGAGTGAAGAACAGGTAGAAAAACTAATATCAATCTATAATAAATATCGGCATATTTTTTTGGATGCACCCAGTAAAGTCAGAGGTTATCAGTGTAAGTTAAAATTCAGAGAACCCGTTGAATTCCATAAGAAATCTTACCCCATCGCTTATTCATTAAAGGAAGCAGTAAGGACAGAAATTAATAGAATGATGGCAGATGACATTATTGAGTACAGTCATTCTCCATATACTAATCCTATAGTAGCAATCCCTAAGAAGAGTGGGAAGGTACGACTTTGTCTTGACGCTAGGGAAGTTAACAAAATGATCATTAATGACCGGACGTCTCCCGGAGAAATTGAGGGAATATTGAAAAATTTCATGGAACTAAATTCATTAGCACTTGGGATACAGTGTGCGGATATTGGCAAGTAGAACTGCACCCTGATAGTCGTAAATATATGGCATTTATTTTTGACGGGAGAAACTATCAATTCAAAAGACTACCCTTTGGACTTATCAATTCCGTAGCCATATTTGTTAAATGCATGGACCAAATACTTGGTCAAGAAGCATTACAAGTCACAACTGTATATGTCGATGACCTACTAATTACTGCACCAAATTGGGACGAACATTGCAATAGAGTAGAGCATGTGCTACACAAGCTATCTGACAATAATATCACTCTGAAACTTGACAAATCTAAATTTATCGCAGATGAAGTCCAATTTTTAGGCTTTATTTTATCAGAATCCAGTATCTCTCAGCAGTTTTCTACACCCAAGAATAGAAGACAGTTGCAATCACTTCTTGGAATATGCAATTACTATCGTACATTTCAACGGAATTATTCAGAATTAACGGCGAAATTCCAACATCAGTTATCATCAAAAGACAAATGGACATGGGGACATGAACAGGATATAATATTGCAATTAATTAAAGACAAATTTTTAGAGTCCGTTATGTTACACTATCCTGATTTTAGTAAACCTTTCTATTTAAACTGTGACGCTAGTAATGTAAGTCTTGGAGCGGAATTATATCAGGAGGATGAAGAAGGAAACCACATGGTTATTAGTTTTTTTTCCAGTAGGGTACTGAACAGTTGCGAACGAAACTACAATGTCACCGAAAAGGAGTTATTGAGTGTGGTATTTGCATGCAATAAGTTCAGAACTTGCATCTTAATATACCCAATAACGGTCAGGTCTGACCATAAATCAATATCATTTCTAAAAAAGTGTAAATTGAGCCATGGTAGGTTAACCAGATGGGTACTAGCATTACAGGAGTACAATATAAATTGGTAATATATACCAGGAAAGAAAAATATTGCAGCCAACAGACTATCTCGAATTAACTTAGATAACCAGACTTTTGAAGCAGAAAAAGAAGAAGTAGCAAATATATACCATATAATAAAGAATAGATCTGATTTGGAGAACATTGTTAGAGAAATTAAACAACAACAAAAGACGGATGCAAAATTAATTAAAATCAGACAAAGATTAACTGAGCAAGATGACAATATAGTACAATTTTACTGTATACATGATGACATTATTTGCAAAAACTAAATTCAACCAGAATAATTGGAAATACCTAGAATAATAAAATACCTAGAACCATTGAAAAAGAGTTAATCTTGGACTACCACATTCGATATTGTAACGGTACATATAATCAACCCAATACCAAAGTAAAACAAACTGATTATAAACAATCCAAAGCAAAATAAACAAAATGGGAACAGTAAAAAGGAACATAGGACGAATTGTGACTAATATAAGGGAATAAAATAAATTAAAATTAACAAGTAAGGTATTACAGAAGAAGTGAAGACACATGACTAAAGACAAGACAACGTTGACCCAAATACCCAATAGATCAGACAGTGAGAAGAAGACAAAACACCCCTCACAAGAAGAGATTTATTAAGGATAATAATAGAATCAGTGCGACTAGGAAAAATAAAAGGAATTCAACTACAAGAAGGAACTAATAATGACAAGAATAAAATAAACCATCAGAATATAAAGTATTGTTAATGATAGAGAAAATAGAAGTAATTTAAAAGTTGATTTAAAACCCTATGCTGTGACTTGACACTGACATCAAACTATTAATAAACTAACTTCAATGACTTGACAGTATAACCAGAACTCAAAGGTAAAACAATGATGATATAAAATAAAGGGGAGAGTGAATATAAGAGTTGTAAATGTATAAATTAATAATGTATAAAAATAACCACTAAATGATGTCCAAAAGACTAGTTCAAATGGTAAAGTAGATATAAAATTATAAGAGACAACTATTAATCAACAGTAATGTTGAGATAGTCACAAAAAAGAAAAATATAACTATAAATAATAAAAATTAGCATTAAGTAAATGTAAAGAACTCAATGCAATATATAAAAAACAAAATCTAAGGCTCAACCATTGTTGGGGATCCAGGTGAGGACACATAACCTGAACAACCAGCAAGTTTCAAGTAGAATTGCACAAAACCATAACAGGAATGCACTTGTCTTATACTAGAATGTATTGTAATGTAAGCAAACTAGAGACTATAAGGAGTATTCCATTTACAAAAATTAATAATATAAAAGGACTTGTGTACATTATAAGTGTAAATTAACATGCTCAAGAGGTACAGCATAGTACTGGCACCTTGAACAATAATAATCACACATAAAATGATTATAAAAGAAAAGGGACTCAGTCCACGATATTAACTAAGACGTAATACTACTGATGTAAGGCAAATCAATGTTTATTGCCATAAAATTAATACTAATGATGTATATTATATATAACTCATAGCTGAAACTAGATGCAGGAAGCATTAGATAGGTACCAACAAATGTCAAAATACCAGAGCAGAACAAAACGCTGCCAAGCATTAACATTACTATAATAAATCTGATACAAACTAAACCTAATCAAAAGATGAAGGTGTAACGTCAAATAAGAAAAAAAGTAACACTAAAGAATACTGAATGATAGTCTGAGGAAAAATGTAAATAAAATAAAATATTAGTGATAATTGTAACTTTCCTTGTGAACACTTACGTTTCTTAATGTCCTCGTACGTTTCGGAGTGCTATTCACCTTCTTCAGCGAGGTTTAAATACAGAATGTCTTGAAACAGTTGTAACGGATTATTTCAGGTTGGTGGTATGTGGGGGGGGGGTAGTTGGTGGAAGGGGGTTGGCGCTGGGATTCAAAATATTGTTTGGTTTCTATATGATTGTGTCAAATAGTACATGAGATTTGACAATACTTTGTCACCCCCCCCCACATACCACCAACCTGAAAAAATCCGTTACAACTGTTTCAAGACATTCTGTATTTAAACCTCGCTGAAGAAGGTGAATAGCACACCGAAACATACGAGGACATTAAGAAACGTAAGTGTTCACAAGGAAAGTTACAATTATCACTAATATTAAGTGCGTGAATGAAGAGGATGAACCAACAAAACAAAAATAAAATAAGACAATACTAGCAAATACTGAGATAATCAGAAGTTATAATGATTAGTTCAGTATAAATAGGCCACAGCAAATATGGTTTAGAAAGCCATAATATTATAAAATGAATAATAAACAATTAGCAAGGCCATAGACCAAGTGTATAGCCAAAAGAAATATAATTGTTATGGATAATAGTTAAATAATTATGTAAAATACTACTGTGCAGTAATTATAACCTATCACAGAGAACAAAAGTGAATAATAATAATACAATAAATATAGGAATCCTTAATATAAGAAAGGGACAAAGACATAGTAAAAAATATTGAAGTAAGCCTAAACTACTAGAGACAATTTTTAAAGAATTACCACCTGAAACTTGAGAGGGTGTGATAATTAATAAATAAATAAAAATGATAAGAATTTATCAGGGAATGGACATAATAAATAGGATAAAGTAGAAAATAAGATATGTAAATAGATCGTAAGAAATAGTAATAAATTTATTTTGTTAATCCTTATCAAAGTTATATGGTGTGGGTAACCGAAATACTCGTGGTTAAAGGACAAAAACGATGGGAGTAATGAAAAAAGGATTAGTGTATTTATAAGTGAACAATTTAAATTATAAAAAAATAATTAATTACAAGCCCGTGGGCGTACAATGGGGAACCAATTTCCCGTAATCTCGAACCCAGCGAGATGACGCCAAGAAAGCGTCTATTTTGCCGAATAGTACCGTAAGTACATGGAAATTACAACAATTGACCAGTCAGAGGCCGTTGTTAATTACTAGGTACAAGATTTTGACACAGGTAAGATCATCAGTTCATCTCGAAACTTTGACGAGGACTCCACGCAGGTCATCGTCACCAACAATACTGAATTGATAGCCGGCAGTTCTAACCTCGAAACACGAAGTTGAGGTTAGGTCGGATGTAAACAGAGTGAAAGTTTTATTTAACCAGTGTTCTAATCCGGAGTATGTGCGCATAGGCAGTGAGCGATAATGAATTATTAAAATAATTTAATTCAAATAAAAATTGTTCAATAGTGATACTCCAAGAACGACTTAGAACGCAAGTATAAGTGACCATGACTAAATATTTAAAATAGTAATAAAATATTCGAGGAACGCTATTAGCGAAATCAATTAACATAATTAGATCAATTTTAACCAACCAAGATTGGAAAAGTACGTTAACCATTAAATCAGACAATTAATAGTGAAAGATTTAATCGTAAACAAACTTTAATTTTAGAAGTAACTTAATGGACTTACCGAGATAAGAGGCATTAAACAGTTAATGATGAACTTAAAAGAAAACTTTGACCTATTGTAGAATAAGCATTATGTAGTGTTTAAAATTAAGATTATTACTAAATGTGTAATACTTCTCAACCCTATTAGTGGGGAGTATCCAAATACCTGTTAACTTTGTTTTATCCAATCTAAGAAGGTAGATAATGAAGTTTATCACTAGATTACATTCATAACCGTATTGTACGAAGATGTTAGAATCGTTAAAGAAATATTAGTTATTTAAAGTTGATTAAGTTATGTTCCAATGAAACCAGTTTAACCTCAAATTTCAATGATAATCACATGTTCACTTTTTATGTTATTCGTTAAGGAATTTTAATAATGTTATCACTCTCCTACTACTAAACCATGATAGTAGTGCATTGTTTTAGTTTATGTGTATCTTGCAGTCTCAAAGAACCTGCTTTATTTATTAAATAATGTAACGAAATTCTTAGTGTCCAGAGTGACGAATAGTTCAATCAGACTTGTAACCCTGGGATAGAATCATTTTAAAGAGTCCATCAGTAACATTGAATTTAAAGGAAATTAAACCATATTATTGTATGTTAATGATATTTAAAAAATGAGTTAACAGAGAATGAAAGTAATTCATAATCCATACAAGAGTATTGACTGATTATTTTACTAGACTAAGACGTTGCAGCTTAGGTGAATGGCATCCATGTTTGGCAGCATTGGTGGCGGCAACAAGTGGGTTTGAATAATTTTAACTTTATGACTAGCAATACCCATCAGCATTACTAGTAAACCACCATTACAAGTAAGTATCTGTATAACCAAATACTTATATTTTCAGTGAGAAGGCACACCAGTCTGTTCATCTTAGCAACAAGTGAAGGTCAAAATTCAATTACGAACTCAGCGAACCCGAGCAATATCATAAACTAATTATTTATTTACTAAACCAACGTTTGAGGCTTTAATTAGGTAAAAGATCTCAACCTAATTAATTATAAATAAACAAGACTTAAATATAATAGTATACTTCAAGAGGTGAAGACCTACGTAATATAACATATGTCGATCCCAACGCGGGGGTTAACACACATCGTATACATGTAATATAACAATATGATCACATGGGAGCACTAAAGGTAATCAAAGCATTGCATGTGTTGTACATTAAAGATATCAATAAAAGAGTCCTAAGCTATATCCAAACTTGTCATATTTGCCAATTAGTAAAATGTAACAATGAGAAAAAAGAAGGAGTAATGATACCCATAACATCAAAACATGAATTAGAAAAAGTATTCCTGGATATATGCGGACCATTTCCTCGCAATGGAGGACGACACAAATATAAATGTATCGTAATAATGTTCGATAATTTTACAAAATTATATCCCATTACTCGCACAACCACCAATAAGATAATTGATGTAATCATTAACCAGTACATACCAGAACTTGGAACACCGAAATCCATTATTACTGACCACAGTACACAATTCAAAGGGAGAAAGTAGAAAAATATCCTATTAAACCACGGAATAAAAACATATAAAACCTCAGTTTACCATCCAAGTAGCAATCCAGCTGAGAGAGTACCAAGAGAGGTTGGAAGATTACTTAGAACGTACTACTTTGACTAACAAAGAAAGTGGAGTGAGTACCTGTCAGCAGCAGAAAGTTTTTTAAATTTGGCATATCACCAGTCAATAGAAACTACCCCATACACAGTCATGTATGAAAAACCACCACCCCGAGAAATTAAAGAAATGATCAATTTTCCTGAAAACCTTGAATACAAGTTCGATACTGTAAGATTTTATAACAAAATAATCGAAAAGACAGAAAAGAAAAAGAATAAATACCAAAAAAACAACAGAACGTCATAAAATATCAAGTAGGAGAGAAGGTGTTACTTAGGAATACAGAATTACCCAGCACCATGGAAGGAATTACAAAGAAACTGTTACTACTTTATACTGGACCATACATCATTATCAAAGATAGATCAAATAATACTTATGAGATAATGGATCCCATTACTAAGAAGACTAAAGGAACATATAACCAGGCTTCATTGAAGAAATTTTATGAAGAAACTAAGTCAATGTAAATGATCATTTCCTCAAACATATAAATTGGCTTTCAGAAATAATCATTTTTCGTAGGGAGGCGGCAATATGTAGCATCACAAGATAATACAAAAAAGGAAACTCAATTTAATCATCAAAATTTTTAGTAAAACTAATCAAATAGATAAATACTATGTAATTGAATGAGGAATGCAATAAAGAATTAGTAATCAAATGATAACAACCAAAAATAATTATATAAGGAAGAATTATAATAACTAAAACAATAAACCATGAATAAAAAATAAGTATTTTACAAATGCATGAATAAATTAAAACAGGAATTAGCTGTGTAAACAAACATAGTAAATAACTTTACAAACAGACATAACAAAGGACTAGACTGGACTGTGACTTTGACATACTAATTACCCAATAGATTAGGGAAGTGATTTTGTATATTTTATTATAATATTGTAAATAATAATGTTGTAGTATGTAAGTAAGAAATGTATTTAGAGTTAAGCAAAATCATTTGTATAACACAAGCCTAAAAGTCAAGCTAGGTTTTTAACCTAAGACTGGATTTGTAATTAGCTCATATATAGTGTTATGGTAAAGACAAGGTAATTATTTTCATAATGGTGTTTATTCAAAAAACATACAAGGTGAGATAAGTGAATAGAAAAGTGATAAATAATAATAATGAAACTGTGCAAATGACACAGTGTAAACAATGATAAAAATATAAAGTGTTATGAACCTAGTATGGCCAAAAGGTGAGAATGGCATGTATTTTATATACAGTGACCATATAACAATAAAATCAACTTCATTAGTATGAGTGACAATATAAAATTAAGTGAAATAAAAACAAACGGGCTTATGTAAAAATAATCAGGAAAAGTAAGGTTATATTAAAAACTTATATTTACTGGAGGCGGATAAAACAACCCTGAGACCAAAAAATAGACCAAACAAACCAAGACCTCTTATAAATGAATCTAAAGCTGGTTTTACAAGGAAGAAAGGTTTTTTTTTCTAGTGTGGGCGTTCAATGCAAAAAGAACAAACTAAACCAGTTGCCAATCCAAGCAATATTAGAGAAGAAAATTATAGTAAAAAGACAAGTAAAGTTGTAGGAAATATCAGTAAACTAACGAACAATATATATTCGACCAACCTGAAGAAGAAAAGCTGAAAATAATATCCTAAAATGGAGTACTACATCTTTGAATTTGGTGAGACCATTTTAATACTAAAGCCATCTTGACGACTATCAACGTTTTACACAACACTTCAATACAAACTAAATAACGAACACATTTAGTGCGACTACATTTATAAACATAATCTATGATATACAAAGTGAGTGACACAAACTTATTTTGAACAAACAAAAGTGTAGAACTCATATTATTTTTATTAAACATTCAGTAGTGTGTATACAACTCAAAGAACATGGCGTCCCTTGCTTTATTTAACTGTTACTGAAAGGGGACAGCAGCGCGCCATGTTGAGAATTCATGAATTATGAGCTATATAATAGACAATAATTTTTTTATTTTTTTCTCTTGTCAATTGTATTACTAATGTCTAATTATTAATTATTCTAATTGTTTTATTAGTTTTATATTTGTAATGTGTAATATTAAATTTGTAAAATTATCTGAATTGATTTCTTCTTGTATAATCACAAGAACTCACATCCAAACAATCATACACAAACAACAATTAATTACTACACATTCAATTTTTTTCTTCATGTATGTTATTAACATAAAACTTGTTGTATGAATTTATAATTTTACTGAAGACGATTGTTAATTTGGTTATAACCCTGAGATAAAAATTGTTTTCATGCATCCGAGAGCTAGATGGAGCAGGAACCTTAAACATGGACAATTTGTTATTAATTAATAGAAGAAAAGAAAATTATTATAATAAGAGAATTAAGGAATAAAATTGAATGATTCAGAGCAGCAACAGAAGTGTGTTCTCATTTATAAATAAATATTATTAAACATACAACTCAGAATATTGCTGAGACTAATTGAGCATTTATACTCGTTTACAGTAAATAACAAATCGAACAGTTTCTGTAATATTGTGACAAAATATTTTTAAATCATTGGTTGCCAGACATGATGAAGAACAACTATTGTTTGAGTAATTTAAACACAACATATGGTTATATTCACAATATTTTTTTTTATTGCGATAACACTCAAGTTACATATTTCCTTCATCAAAAATATATAATTTCAGACTATTCAATTGTTAGACTGTTTGTAGTTTGTAGTGGTAAGAAATAAAGTGACCCAGAAGTTTATTATCCAGAACCCCCTCAAAAAGTTGTGATAACAAAACTCCAAAGTTACAAACCACATTTGACGTTCGGTAGGTGGTAACCACTCACTCGTCCCACTGTTCCATTATGAATGAACCGTAACATGAAATGTCCAAGGTCCATAAATCATATTAACATGATTATCATACATTTTATAATTACTCAACTATTCATACATAATAAAATGAATCACGTATCTAACAAGTTCCAATTCAAACTCCCTCATGTTTATTTTCTGTATATTGGTTAACTTTAAAGGAATTCATTTAATGTCACCAGAAAATATGAAACAAAATGTTCTAATGTAAAATGCTTCTAAGCTTAATTCTTTTTAATGATACTATCTTAATACAAGAATAACACAAACACTGTGGATTGTATAGAATAAAAAAGACTATGGTCAGAGTAACAAGTACAGAAAGGAAATGACTAATTGCCAAATTAGAATAGATATAATTTGCAAAATTAAGAAAAGCAGATTTGCGGAATTGCACATTTCCTTAATCTTTCCCTAAGAATTAAGGATTTTTGAATTTGCTAAGTTACATGGAAAGGACATTTGTCTAGGCTACATATTATCATGTGATCATTTAAGTAACGAATCAAAGCTTACTACAGAGTTGTAACATGCTGATAACTGTGTCCATTTTTTTACCAAGATAATTTTGAGAAAAAGTGTAAGTGCAAGTAAATGCAAGAAATAAGTTGTATTAGAATATGTATTGATTGCCATTTTATTCATCGAGGATAAATACCGGTAATTATTTAAAGAGAAAAGCAACACCCATGGGAAATAGAATATAATTGAAAGCAAATTAGTTTATATCTAAAATTAAAAAGGGCAGTATACCAATGAAATTGGATCATCAGTAGATAATATAATAGTAATAGTAGCGCAAATAAGTGTAAAATAATAAGAACAATGTAAAGAATTCTGGAGAATAATTTAGTTCTGATTAAATACAGGGTTATTCTTGATGTGAATTAACCTTGATAAAGGGAAGAAATTTTCATGTCTTCAGAAATGTTAGCTTTTCAGAATAGTGGAACGTGAGTTGGGAGTGAAATGCAAAAGTGACTAACAGGGGAGAATAAGAGAAGAAAAGGAGTGGATATAATACATTCAAACATAATATGATAAAAATAATGCCAGTGGCAAAGAAAAACTAGGGCTACATAATAAACTATTAATTATATGAAACTAACATTAATGAATGTAAAAACCATCTACCCTGAAATATAGGAAAATGAATGTTGTGTTTAGTTAGAGAAAGAGGATGCGGAATATACATAATGAAATTTCATAGCAACACAAATAATTACTCAGTGTGACATACTTGTACAGCCCAAATGTAGTGCAGCTACAGAGTTTTGTTTGGAATACAATTGCTGATTTCATAATGTGTATAATCAATGATACATGTAAGAAATATATTGGCTTGATGGTCAGTTTTTAAGAAGTATCGTTATGTTATTCCGTTAAGGACTACCATAGTGTAAAATAATATGCTTGAACATCAACTACAGATTATAAGTGTGCAGTATGTATGAGAACTGTAATGCACATGGAGGTTGCTAAATTGGAGGAAAACGGTTTAAAAAGTAAATAGACCAGAGTGACAGTCATATGCAAGATGGGAGTGTGATCTGTTTAAAACTTGGTATATTGAACATGACAAGTTTTGATCTGGAGAGGAATTATTGGAGAATTACTTAGAAGATATGTGGCAATCAGAGGGCAAATAAATTAGTATAATAATTGTGTACATTTATAATTGAGTAATAAAAAACAAATTTTTGGTTCAATATGTGTGGGAGGTGAATGGAGGAAAAGGACCAACCAAGAACTGAACACTCTTCTGAATGTACCAGATATTGTGAAAATTATAAAACTTGGTGGACTCAGGTGGGCTGGACATGTGATCAGAATGGGGGAGAATGAAATACCTAGAAAGGCACTCACAGAACAGATCTATGGCACCAGGAGAGTTGCTAGACTCAAACTACATTGGGAAGACGGTGTGTGAACTATGATGCGCGCCATATACTTGGGACCCGGAACGGGAGAGCAGCTGCACTTGACCATTGACAACTGGCGGAGGCTGTTAAAGGAGGCCTTGACTCAGTAATAGGTTGTTGCACCGCTGAAGAAGAATAAAAAACAACCTCAATTATTAATTTTTGTTAGATGTTTAGTAGTTCTGACTTCAGTATTTGTGGTGAAATTTAGCCTTTTTTTTTTGTTGAACCAAGTTTAGTTATTATCGTTTTTTCTACATGTCATGATGGATAAAACTGATTTATTGGTCTTGAAATTGAAATAGAGTTTTACTCATTAATAATAGCCACATTATCACTTCCGATAGTTACTAAAATTCATAAACTTCATTATTCCATTAGTAATTGAAAAAAAAAAATAGTATAGAAAGATTTTTGTATGGTTTTAACAAAATTTGTAAAAGTAAGTAATTAAAAACAGTCGAAGAGCATGCAGTTAAATATTTTAATAATTTTTTTTTTTTTTGCGATTAGGTTAGAGGACAGCATTCTGAAAGAGCAGTGGATTTCTTAGTGAAAGAGTTGAAAGTGTGCTCACAGAAAGAGGCAGGTGAACGTATTTTCTTTGTCTCGGCGAAGGAAGTTCTACAGGCAAGACTACAGGAGGCTAAAGGGTTGCCCGCCCATAGTAAGTTATTTTATAAAACACACACAAGTGTATATATTAAAATACTTAAACATTTTGTTTTCTTTATTGTGTATATTATTGTTGTTTCTTGTGTGCATTACCTTTCCTGAATAAAATGTATTATTTCAGTGCCTACTTCTGCCATAGTTATCGTCAGATATTTCACTCATGCTGTCTTATCATATAGTGGCACTCATCATAACCACTGAATATATTATGTTATGAGAAGGTACTGTACGTGCGTCAGTTTTGCTGCCGAGATGCCTGAGGAGCGGGGGGGGGGGGTCTACTGAATGATAGTGCGTGCTTATGTTGGTGCAGTATTACTGGTTCTGTAAACATTGTTCAGTTCTTCAGAAAACGTATTTAATTGTTATTTTGTGTGCGTATTAGATTGAGCGTTCATTCATTACATGTCAGTGTAATTTATTGAATATTTTGTTAAAGTAAGTTTTCTTATGAGCTACAAGAAATACTGTGTGAGAGACGACAGTTAGTTAAGTTACACCGAAACTGTTTTAAACGTATTTTAAATGAGTAGTATTACAGTGATGCATGCAGTGGAATGGCATACATCACCACATTCCTTGCTCGGTAGCAAAGCCGTTGCTGAGACAGTACATATGGCAAATATATGGCAAAGACATGGTGCTAGGGTGTTGTCCGTGATGTAATTATATTTATTTTATGTAGGCAACGTTGTCTGTCATGTCCATTGCTATTTTGAACACCTGTACAGTTAACATTACTGTGCAGTTTTTAGTTTCTATGTGCGTAACACATAGAAGTAATGTAAATCAGTGTACTATTTTGCATTTACACAAAAAAAAGAAGTGTACAGTGATCTGCTTCCAAGGTTTCAGTGAACAGCAGTATTGATGTTGACATGATTCTGTTATACAAATGAGTTGTAAATCAAGTTGTAAGTCATATGTAAATTACTGACTTTGTGTCCCCAATAGATTCAGCTCTCGTAAACTTTATTAAAAGTAAGGACCATGAATTGAAGGAAGTGATGCATATATGACCCATTGCTCACCTGAAAACTTTTTTTTATGCTATATGTTGACTGGTATATGTATAAACGTTTTCTGTACCAATTCTAATATTTAATTTGTGATTACTGCTTTTATAATTAATTACAAATACCATTACATTATGAGTAATTTAAATTGTAATATTGTATAAATTAAGTTCTGTGATATTATAATTTTCTCGTCTTTAAAGAAAACATTTGATGATGTAAAACAAACTATTTCAACTCCTACACATATACAATGATACACACATACGCATGCACACAAACGCGTTCACTCAAAAAATTGTTCTGTTGTGTGTGACATTTCTTTTGTATTCATACACAGGTCCTGATGATGACAATAAACATTGTCGAAATGTCGACACAAATAAGTTAAAAGTTTGTGTTATATTTTTGACCAATCCTCACAAACTCTTCACTGAAAACTTATAGATAATGTATAGCTCTTAGAGTTAGCCTACTAACACTGGCTGTTTACTACTCATCAGATCATAACTGGATGTACGTGTAGTGTATCTCTTGGGAATGTTGGAATGTTAGACTACTCATAGAAAGTTATGGACACACACATACACACACATTCAATGTGAAATGTTAAATTGCCATACAGTAATTACAAATTGTTTATGTGTATCATTTGACTTGTACGTTTTTTGTATTAGGTGGTGCTCTTGCTGAAGGATTTCCTAATCGATATTTTGAATTTCAAGACTTTGAAAGGAAATTTGAAGAGTGTATATCGAAATCAGCAGTTAAGACCAAATTTGAACAGCACTCACAGAGAGGCAAACAGCTAACATCGTGAGTGACAAACTCTTTTATTTTGTTTAAGGAATTTAGTAGTTAATATACTGGATATTGTGTGTGTGTGTGTGTGTGTGTGTGTGTGTGTGTGTGTGTGTGTGTGTGTGTGTGTGTGTGTGTGTGTGTGTGTGTGTGTGTGTGTGTGTGTGTGTGTGTGTGTGTGTGTGTGTGTGTGTGTGTGTGTGTGTGTGTGTGTGTTGCATTTTTTAGATTTAAGCAAATATAATATATTTGTATATTATGTAAACCGAAGTTTATGGTATTTATTGCTTCAATTATTGTAAAGCTACCGTTATCGTTTATTACTTTACCAACTTGTAACAGCTAATATTAAAAATGCTGTTCAGTGATAGTTGTGAATTACCATGTTAGTCACTAATATTTAGGTGAGGACTATAAATACTAAGAAGCAACCAGCATCATCTAACATATATAAGCCGCCTGGATCTTTTAGAGAAGGTACGGTGGATGGTAAGTATGGTAATCCCTACAGAAGACTCCCTGACCTTCCAGGTTTGAAGTTTTGAGATTTGCTAGTTATCTGACTGTGTAAAATAATCGTGATAAAAATCTTCATCTGGGATTGAAATTTTGGTGAAACAGGACAGATACAGTGACCTAAGCCAGCAAGGACATAACAAGTCGGTAATTTTGTTCTGTGGTATACAATGTAATGGTACAGAATTGGGAGGCAGAGAATGTGAATAAAATTTGGTCAATTCGTACAGCATATCACCTATTGGGAACCCCTGCTTTTACAAAACTGCACAATGTTATTCCAGACTGTTTATGTTTATGTCTAGTCAAATAGTCTAGACGTATTACGTAACCGCTGGCAAGCCAGTCTCTCTGTGAAGTACAGAAAGAATGAGTAATTGCCACTGCAGTTTTCATCAGAGAGTCACAGTATGGAGTCTTTGTTAGAGGTGGGCTAAACTGTTATTTTAAAATACTAGGTATGAAAATACCGTTCCAAAAAAATAACAGGTACAAATACCTGTTATTATATACTATATATACATAACCTATATTATCCTTTGTAAGTAACTCGTTTTGAGTTTCCTGCAGGTCTCCTATGTAATATCTTCAAATAAATATACTGCAAGTAGGTTTATTTTCACCTAGATAAACCTATTAATATATTAATAAACCTACTTGCTGTGTATTTATTTGAAGATATTATTTATTATAACCTATACTATATAATTTGTTATAAGAAATAAATTGAAACTAAAAGTATTAACAGTGTTACTTTACACTGTGACTTAATTAAACTATTACTGTTTAAATGAAAATAAGAAACAAGAGAATTTATAGGCCTATCTCCCTTTGGGAATACCAATTTAAGTTTTCACTAGTAGTAAACAAACTAACATTGGTTAGACAAATCAGTTGCGAAACTCGGGGCATTAAATAATTTAGAGTAGACCTACACGTAATACCACGAAAAATAATGTGAAAAAACATCAGAAACGTATAATAAAAACATAACAGTAAGCCACAAGAGTGAATGAGAATAAACAAAATTTTACAAATAAAAATAAAAAAACAAATTGTAATAAAATAAATACAAATACATAAATAAAAACTTATAAATAATAAGCACCAACAAAAGTAAATTAAATGCATTACAGATATTTAAGGAACAGAACTAGATAAAGTGCATAAATGTCCATTACAACAATCTCATCATTTACGTGAGATGTGTAGTGAAGTTAAAATCACATTAATAAAAAGTATAATATAGCTTATCAACATCAGCCACTCTATAGGTTATAACTCAGTATAATTAAATTCAACTATTTCACTAACGATCGGAACATAAAGTTTTTTTTGAGTAAAAACAAAGTTTTACCAATCGATTTTAGTTACAAATTAGTGACTAGTATAATATATAATTATTAGCATACAATCTGTATTATATATCTGCATATCACACGAGAATAAATGTAACAGCATGATGAATTATTTTCTTTATTAAAAACAGCTCCGTCTCTTTGCGCAGAATGAAGTATACAGGACGAAAAAGTGGCTCATACTATATGTCCTATTCGAAATATGCTTGATACTACCTGTTCCTGAAATACTAGGTGTTCCTAAAATATTAGGTGTTACTAAAATACTACTGTTACTCTGGAACGCGTTGTTCCTTGTGTATCGGTGATACCACTAGTATTTGAAAGACCTAGTATTTTAAATACGCGTTACTGGCTGTTCCTTGCATTCCAGTGATATTTTTGTACGCCTAGTATTTGGCCTTGTTTACGTGATCTTGCGTACTGTGTGTGTGTGTGTGTGTGTGTGTGTGTGTGTGTGTGTGTGTGTGTGTGTGTGTGTGTGTGTGTGTGTGTGTGTGTGTGTGTGTGTGTGTGTGTGTGTGTGTGTGTGTGCGTAGGGGGTGTGCCTCGACTCGGAACAGTGTCGCCGCGAATAACAGGTATTTCTACTTTTCAGTCACTGTTACATCCGTTCCACAAAAATATCGTTCCAAAATACCTATTACAGGTATATCGGCCCACCTCTAGTCTTTGTTAAACCAGCCAAGAGACAGCAGGGCCACGCGGGGCAGTTCAGGAGCGCGCGGTTCTAAACTATTAATCTGTAAGAACAATATATCGCGGTCAACTAGTCAACTCGTAGCTTTCGAACGCGCGGTCACAAAAAGAAAAACAAATATCAGTGCTCGAGCACCTCCATCGCCGGCCAGCAAAAGTAATGAACATTATTTTAATCTAAAATGACAGTGAATTACGAGTTAAAGAACGGTGACGATAACGGCAGTGATATAAGTGGACGATAAAAACAGTAAGTTCGGAGGGTGTTGAATGGAGATAGTGGTGAAACAACAATACGAACACCGGATGGCTGGGTAACTGTACTGAACAATTCATTGATGACAATAAATAAATAGTTTTACTTAAAACATAAATACAATTGATAAATTAATATTTCAAAATTAAAATACTTTGGGGATGAGATCTCCGTAAGGGTTTTGAGTCTGTCATGGTAAAAGAGAGAGTGTGAACACAGAGTACTGGTTCAGTAATTATATAAATTACTTGTAATAGTTTTATAAGAATAGTAGTTGAAAAGAAACGATGAAAATGCAAGTGTAGCATATAACGTAATCTTTTCGTAATAAACCTAAAATAATTTGTTTTAGTCAGCACAAACTGTATTACTGTTATTTTGCAATCAAACCCAAATAATCCTTCTGCAACTTGTTCATCTGTAGAACCCTGGATTGAAACCCAAAGGTAAGATAAAAAATTGAGTTTTTATAGATTTAATAAAGCTTATTATATACAATAAAAAACGGAAAGCTACAATTGGGGCCCGAACAGGGACTCGATATTATTAATTGAAATTTAACAAACAGTTTCAGTGGCGCCCGAACAGGGACTTAATATTATTAATTGAAATTAATTGTACAGTTTCAATGGCGCCCGAACAGGGACTCTAGTATAATTTATTAATTATACAAACCAGACCTAATTGAGTTGCAGACAAGGATTATTTGGGAGTGAGGGCGTTTTATATTTGATATTATAATTATTTGCAGAAATTAGTAAAGTTATAATTGGCCCCCGAACTTGGACGATTTGTGTGATTTATTTTAATCACACAGATCAGACCTAATTCTATTTGCAGAAACGGTTATTTGAGAGTGAGGGTGGTTGTGTAGTTTAGTAAGCAAAATTGTATAAGTAAACAATAATATAAAACAAAAATGGATAATAATAGTGACAAAGTCAACAGCATTGACTTGACTAGTTCCAGTACAGACAATCAAGTAAATATAATAGTAACCGAAACGGTAATAAACGAAATAACCCTAACCGAGTTCGTGACAATGGCAGGCGCTAGGATTCATTCAGCGCCTATCCAAAACAAACAAGGTGACAATAACGATATATACTGAACATGATACAACTAATGTTCGAAAAGCACAACACAATGTTATATAATAAATTTGATAAACAAAACGCAAAAAGTGAAACCAATTTTAATGAACTTAAGGGAGACATTAACGTTAAATTTAATGAACTAAATAAGAAATTTAAGGCCTTAAATAATCGTTTGGACAATAGTGATGAAAAATTTGATACTAAATTTGATGAAATAAGGGGTATTATACATAAACGTTTTGACGAGACTGACAAAAGATGGGATAAGTTGATAGACTCAACAAAACAAATGAACAATTATTATAATACTGAGAGTGTAGTGGTGACAGAAAACAGTAATTGTGACGGTAAGTTATGCGTTAATGAGAATATAAACAAGGAAGCAACAGTTAACAAGGTAAGTGAAAATAAGGGAAAAATAAATGATAATGAGGTTAGTTTAAATGTAAATCAGGTGAAAGTGTAAAAGGTAAGTAATAGTGAAAATAACAGTGATAACTGTAATAATGATAGTAAAATAATGTTGAATAGTAATAATAAAGAGGTATTTGAAAATGGGGTATCAAAAAGTGATACAGTAAGTAATAGTAGAAATGATGAGAGTGTAAAATCAGTTGAGGGTAGAGGATTGTTAGTTAGTGGTTTTGAGTTAGAAAGGGAGTATAGAGACAGTTTAAATGTAGAGGGTGAACAGAGGGCAAATTTTTATGGGGTCAAATGTGAAGCAGAGATTTCACAAGTTGTTTATGAGGATAAGAGATCCTCACTAGGACATTTGGGCGACAATTGGTAGGCAAATGGTCAAATAGGTTTTTTTGTATGTGTCTGGTAGGGCCAGTTGGTATTATAATAATAATGTAGTATTGCCCTCTGTGTGGATTGAGAATGTGAAATTGGGCTGGGAAAGTGATTATGAAGAGAGAGAGAAGAGAGAGAGAGAGAGGTAGAGATATTTAAGTTGACTAGGGGTTATAAAGGGTTAGCTGAGAGTTTGAATAATGAGAGAATTATGATAAATAATAGAGACTTACCTTTTAGTCCTGGTGTAGTAGCAAAAGATGATTATATTGGGGTTGGTAATAATAAACACTAACATGTTGTGAAGGTTAGGATATTAGTTACAGCTGACGACTATAGTGATGAAAATATAAATGATTTAATTGTGACAAACGATACCGAAGAAGACTTAACCATACCCGATGTAGACATGACATATGATAAAATAATAATGGGGGATAACCCGAGGGATTATTATTATGGTAAAATGAAAAAAACATTTATATGGTTATTATATTAAAAATAATAATATAATGAATGTAAATAAAAATGAAAAATGTTATATGAAAATAAGACTAATGTTTGATGACGATGGTTAGATAAACAGTGAATGAACATTTAATTATTTGTGTTAATGGTAACTACTTGGCTTATTTAGGTAATGAAGTATGGTAACTAATAACTGGATATGACGAAAATTTGTAAATAAATGTGTATGTTGATAGTTTGGTAGTGCATCAGCTGATTTGTTGTTGACATGGACATTGTATTTTGTGTGACTAATGTTTACATATTGTTGACAACAACAACAATGTTTTATTTTGATGAAAAATGGCTATGAGTAAATTTTATTAGGAAATAAAAGAAATACAAGATGTAATTAAATTGAGTTAACTTTTTGTGAAAAGTTTAATGAAGCAACTTGGTGTTTTGATTGTGATGTAGCAAAATTTTATGTGAGAGGATTTTATTCATGCAGAATCATTTTGAATAGGGAATGTAATTAACGTAACTGAAACTGTTTTGAACAAATGATGAAATGAAATTAAACTTGAGTTGGAATTAAATTGTTTCAGAATGTAACTGTCAGTAATGAATATAAAGTTATTTTGATTTGAATTGTAACATAAATAGTAACTGATGAAAACGTAAAGAATAAAATATTTGTTTAAATTGAAAATTGAAGGAGATGTTTGTGAGGAATGTTTATGCTGAGTTAGTGTTTATAAGACAAGTTGTGTATACAACTTATGATGTAACCTGGTATAAATAATAAACCCATGTTATATGTTTCACTGTAGATTCTCCACCTAAGTGCGGTCATGACCTCACCGGATCATGACCGTGAAAGTAGTCAATTATAGCAAATCATAGATTTTATTTGTTATAACCGTCTTGTGGTTTGTTTTTGTTTTGTTAACCCGGTGGTTTGTTAAATTAGTTGGGGGGTTATTTTTAGGGGAATCTACCAAATTTTGGAACAGGGCTATTTTCACCCATATAGGGTTGGTAGTCCATTAGGGGCATATTCATCATGAATAGTAAGTTGATACTACTGAATTTTTTTGTAACGCCGAAGCAAGGATGGGGTGGAATAAAAGAAAAAAATGTCCGCCCCTTCCGCATCAGACCTTGTGGAAGCAAATGGGCGCTACAGTCCAGGGGGTCATAGTGAGTGTGGATGGGGGGTGCCACGAGGGAGATATGGTTTGTGGCTAGGATGAGGCTGGCGATGGCCAAGAAGCCTAGTGAGAACATAGTAAATTGTAACGGGTATCAGGGGTTAAGGGATTTGGGGGGTTGTAAAAAAAAACGTAGGAGTTAAGGATAAGGCGGCATTCTTGAGGGTGTAAGCTGTATTTTATAGTTATGATTGTTGTAATACTTGTATTTTATGTAATCAATTTGTAATTTTTGTGGGGAATAATGTTTTGTCATGATTTGTATGGAATTTATCTGTATTAGATGTAAGTACACAGTAAGTTCATATTGCCTTCAGCAAATTAAATAAGCAACCAGTACTTTACAAGAAGTCAGCCAGTACTTTGCTAACAATTAACCAGTACTACTAAGAGGAAATGAATCAGTGGGGGATATGGAATAATGGAAGGCCGTTTATTGATATTTTGCTTGAATGTTTCAGGGTGATACTGTGGTGATGTGCCTGTCTGATTTTATGGTGTTGGGATCTCAAGCAGAGAAGTCCAGTAAGGTCGGATAGGTGCAGCCACAGCCACCGGACTAGGGGGGTAAGTACCCATGATTTTGGTAAAGAGTTCAGGGAGGTTGCGGCACCATATCTTCGCTGATCCTCTTAGGTTTCATGCAGTGAGAGTTTTTGTGCTTCGGCATAAAACCTCTCATTGGGGGGGTATTGTAACAGTACAGAATTGGGAGGCAGAGAATGGTAGTAAAATTGTCAATTCAGACAAGGTACAACCTTTTGGGAACCCCTGCTTTTACAAAACTGCACAATGTTATTGCAGACTGTTTATGTCTGAAGCCTGCAGCCTGACTGGCTAGACGTATTACACAACCTCTGGCAACTCAGTCTCTCTGTGAATTACAGAGGAGACACATGCAATCACCCCATTTTTCATCAGAGAGTCACAGTAAGCAGTCTTTGTTAAACCAGCCAAGAGACAGCAGGGCCACAGGGCAGTTCAGGAGCGCGCGGTTCTAAACTATTAATCTGTAAGAACAATATATAGCGGTCAACTAGTCAACTCGTAGCTTTTGACCGCGCGGTCGCCAAAGAAAAAACAAAAACAAATATGAATGCTTGAGCAAGTACATTGCCGGCCGGCTAAATAACGACTATTATTTTAATTCAAAACAACTGTGCAGTGCGAGTTAAGGAATGATAAAGATATTGGTGAGTGACTATACAATCAGAAAATTCGCAGTGTGTTAAATGAAGACCGTGGTGAAACAACAATATGAACACCGGACGGATGGGTAACTGTACTGAACAATTCATTAAAAAATAAAAAAAGAATTTTACTTAAAGCGTAAGTCCCATTTACAAAGTCATTTCAAATTCAAATACGAGTACTTTGGGGAATGAGATCTCAGTAAGGGGTATAAATCTGTTATTGTAAAAGAGAGAGTGCGAATGCAGAGTACTGGTTCAGTAATAATATAAATCACTTGTAATGGTAGTTGTAAGAAGTGTTTATTTTGTCAATTTTTTAATAGACGTAGTCGTTGATCAGAAACGCTGAGAATACCAATGTAGAATATAACGTAAAACTTTCGTAATAAACTAAAATAATTTGTTTTAGTCAGCACAAACTGTATTACTATTATTTCGCACTTAAACCCAAGTAATCCTTCTGCAACTTGTTCGTCTGTAGAACCCTGGATTGGAACCCGAAGCTAAGAGAAAAACTAAGTTTTTATAAATTTAATAAAGCTTATTATTCACTATAAAAAAAAAAAAACATACAGTTTCAATGACTCCCGAACAGGGACTCGATATTATTAATTGAAATTAAACGAACAGTTTCAACAATATTAACAGTCCTTTACAATAATTACAAGTAATAAACTACTGAATATGTTCAGTCCTTTTCTAGAAAAAGTTATAGTTATGTTATAGTTTTGTATTAGATAAACCAGTTTTTACAGATTTTCCCTAGGCAGATATTGATTGTATGTTGTGTCTTCCATTAAGAGGAACAAGTATGAACAAACAATTATTTTGGAAGTTCCTTCAAGTTAGACTGTGTTAAGTACATATTATTGGTGTGCTGAGGAAATTAAATAATACCACATCTGTAGTTGGGTTTTTTATTTTTTAATATTTTTTTCTATGGTATGATGTATACATTTAAGCCATTTTTACAGGGAAATTCGTGAAGTTATGGACCACATTTATGAGAAAGCTCAAAACTTACAGAAAGAGAAAGCAGTTGCAAAGAAAGAAGTCACTGATAAACTGAACTTCACAGAACAGCAGCTGATGTTGCTAACTCAGGAAATGAAAGAGAAAATTCATCAGATGGTGGAGGATGTCGAACAAAGAGTAATAGAATTTTCTAATTCTGTATTTTCTTTGCCACTTATAATCATTAATGATTTTTTGAGGAGTGTTTTGCTATATATGTAAGTATTTTGCGTCGACGTTTCGACAATATTTATTGTCATCTTCAGGACCTGTGTATGAAATACAAAAGAAATGTCAAACACAACGGATCAATTAAATATTTGGGTGAACGTGTTTGTGTATGTGAGTGTGCGTGCGTATGTATGTATCATTATATATGTGAAGACTTATGATAGTTTGTTTACATCTTCAAATTATCTTTAAGAAAACGAGCAAATTATAGTATGAGAGAACTTAATTTATACAGTATTACAATTTAAATTACTAAATGTAGTGATATTTTAATTAATTAAACAAACAGTAATCAACAATTGGATATTAGATTGGTACATAAATTGTTTATACCTAAAGCAGTCAACATATAGCAAAGTAAAATACATTACCTATAACTAAAACAGATTAGTAAACATGTTAAAAATAACTTTTAATAATTATGTATTGAACATCCCCTAATCTATTTTAGTTATAGGTAATATATTTTACTTTGCTATCTGTTGACTGCTGTAGGTATAAACAATTTATGTACCAATCTAATATCCAATTGTTGATTACTGTTTGTTTAATTAATTAAAATATCATTATATTTAGTAATTTAAATTGTAATACTGTATAAATTAAGTTCTCTCATACTATAATTTGCTTGTTTTCTTAAAGATAATTTGAAGATGTAAACAAACTATCATAAGTCTTCACATATACAATGTTTTATACATACGCACACACACACTCACATACATGAACACGTTCACCCAAATATTTAATTGTTACGTTGTGTATGACATTTCTTTTGTATTTCATACACAGGTCCTGAAGATGACAATAAATATTGTCGAAACGTCGACGCAAAATAGTTATAATTTGTATTATTTTTGACCGATCCTCACTAACCATCCACTAAAAAATTCGTTGATTGACGGTCACTAAAAATTTAAGGATATATATTTAAGCTTACAAATGAATTTAAATACTTTTTTATTTTTAAAGGAAATAAAAATAGAAGAATATTATTCTATTTCCATTTTTCTGTTTTTCTTTTTTAAGCCAAATGTTTCAGTTATACCATATGTGTCTACTCTTTTCTGAGCGACCAGCACCATTCTTGCTGAGTCTGCACTAACACAGTTCTAGCTGAAACATGTGTCTGAAGACAACGAAAATAATATAATGCAACTCAGAAACTGAAACAAAGAAAACTTAAAGATGCTACTATAAAAACTAAGAAAAAATTGAAATCTTGTTTATGTTTATGAATTTTATTATTTGTTAAATGTGTTGACAAAATAGTGAATATGTATTTTCTGGTGCCAGTTAATTTGTGAATGTTCACAATAACATTTATTATTTTTAAGGTATCAAAAGCGCTTAGTGAGGAAATACGTAGGCTGTCAGTTCTAGTAGATGAGTTCAGCATACCCTTCCATCCAGAACCATTAGTACTGAATGTGTACAAGAAAGAATTACATCTACACGTTGAAAGTGGATTAGGCAGTAATTTAAGGGCTCGGCTCTCTACTGCATTAGCAATGAATATTGAAAATAGTCAACGTGAAATGACAGGTATTATACTTTGTTAACTAATAATGTAGAATTAAAGTGACAAAATTGCCATTTAATAAATAATATTAAGGAATTATCTTAGCAGGACAAAATCTTGTTTTATGAATAAGCCTAGTATTTGACATAACTCCAGTTATGTCAAAATAAAACCAAATCAGATCAAAACTCAAGATTTGATAATTTGAGAAGATGCCAACAGGCAGACTGGTTCATAAATCCCCCTCATAAATGGGATTCCCTGTGCCATCTAGTGGTGCATGTATGTACTATAGTCATTTCATATGGGCCATTGAAATTCTGGAAACTTGTGGATAGCACCTATAATATATGGCAGAGTTTGAAGAATTATGTATCATAAATCAAGATAGGAGGTGTGTAAGAGTGCAGCAATGCACATTGTGTTATATTTTACAGTACAGTGATATTCAATAACATAATATTTGTTTTGTGTCTTTCAGAAAGAATGGCAACATTAATACAAAGTGACAAGAAGCAGCTGACCGTCAACATGTTACCTCGTCATGAACCATTTGAGATCCTGTACCGATTGAATTGTGACAACCTTTGTGCAGACTTCAGAGAAGATCTGCAGTTCCGCTTTTCGTGGGGCATAACATCGTTAATAGCACGCTTTGCTGGCAGACACTCAAATAAAATGACACTAAACAATTATTCACAACGGGTAAGTGCTCCATATTAAACTAAACACATTTACATTCAATTCTACAAACCATTACCGTACTTTTCACGAACAATCCAAATTTATGTTTCTTAGTTTGTACATATTATAAAGAGAGTTATTGAATATGCCAGTTATGGGTAACAGTCCCCATGTGAATGTGTAAGACTTTCATTTTGAAAGGGAGCATTTTATTTACTCACTTTTGTAATGGGGCGAAAAAGGGGTATTTCATTTTATTTTATTTTTATTAATGTATATGTGATCAACGCAGAAAGTCCCAGTCGAAGTACGGTTTTATTCAAACAAAGAACAGTGCTATAGTTTTACACGCGGGTGTGGTAAGACGCAATACAATTTCCGAGAAATCAAGTGTTGTGTTACACCCAGAGTACGCGCAACCTGAGCACGCGCGAGGATAGGACGCACATCGGTCTGAAACGACGCCAACCAACATGGCTAAACTGTAAAATTTTCTCGCCATGTGGTTTTGGGATGGCGGAAATCCAGTGAAGACTCCGCCTACATGAGTCTCGTGACTAGTGGCATTGGAATATCGTTGACTCCTGGGGAACATTAATAACCCATGTTCCCTGTACAACGATGAACAATTTGTCATAAGCGGGCTGTGGGTTCCCGTTTTGAACAACCGTGGTAGTGAGGCACTTTGGTAACACTCTCCCCAGTCGACTTATGGTCGCGGCGTCGGCCCGACGCACGCTGAGACTCGTGGGCCCTAAGAAATCCTTTTAAGTGACAGGCCAACCGATACAGTATATATATAAAACATGTGTAAAGCAGTTTGAAGTATTAAAAACCCAGTGGACTAAGTGGGAAAAAAAAAAAAAAAAAAATGGAAGAATAACAGTTTCCATATCAACGGAACGAACTTTGTGTGTGCGGTCAATGGGGACGCCGCTGCAACACGTAACCGTATCCATTTAAATCAAATTCTTATTTTATATAAAAAAGGGGGTAATTTGTATGTGTGTGTGAATGTAGCAAGCTGGGTTCGCCTTCCTTAGATCTAGTAATTAAAACAATAGAATACGTAGGATAAAATATGGTAATAATGTCTTTTCTGTTTTAACAAACACTTGTAAGAAATGTTTTAACTCGTAGCTGAAGGAAATAGTAATGTAATAGTGTTGGGAGAAATGGTGAATAACAAAGAAGTTTAAAGTAATATCAAATGTAATAAAAAATGAGTTACACCATATCAGTGAGAGTAATAACCCTAAGTCACGCTTAGCATTCACAGGTTCGTGCGACGTAATCCTGGGCTCAAATCAAGGTAGGTGAGATATGAAATATTATTTTATTATTGTGTATTAAATATAATAGCACACTTTCTAAATGACTGAGGGTGCCATTCCAATGATGTTGCAGGCATCTTCATTAATTTAATTCTTTATGCTAATTGTAACTTTTTTTAAATTTTGTGTAGGTGTTCTTAGTTATTATATGTCTTTTGACATATTATCCTGAAATCAGTATTTTATAAAATGTTCTGTAGTAAACATAATTATGTTCAATAATTGTTAGCTGGTATAAAGGCAATTAGTAATAGTATTGTTATATAATGACTGTGTGTTTGGAACATCCTTGGTGTGCAACTAACCAGCATCATTAAAACCAAACATCCAGTAATATCTTCAAATGAATGAATATAAAGGTCGTTAGAACACTTATGATTTAGAAGGGAGGATGTTTTGGATAAAGATTGGCAAGGTTTGGCATGGGTATGCGTGGCCTTTAATATGCCATATACATTGGCTGCCTCTAATTGAGATACAGAAACAAGTATGTTACTCATCATCATAAAAGTTGTACATTTCTTCCAGCATTATACCATTATACCCACTCTTTGAAGCTCTTCTGACTCTCAGCCTCAGTGGTAATGACAAGTCACTTCACTCCCACTCAATTTTCGATTCCTCTTATCGCCTTCCAACAGGTTTCTCCACATTTGTCCATCTGTTAACATGCAGTTTATGTTGTACTCTATTTCATGCCTGCTACCATCATATTCAACCTCCATGGCCAAGTTGCATATTAACATTGAAAATGTTTATAAGGACGTGACGCACATTTGAAAACGACCGCTGGTGCGTGATCGAAAATGGGAACCGGTGAGTTTCCATAAAAACTACTTCTTTGTTGTCATAACGTAGTACACATATAAAACTTCGCTTATGGATGCGACTACATTTAACTTATAATCTGTACATTGGTAAATGAAGAATGAATTCGTTGATTGGTGAATGAACATAAATATATATATTTTTTAGATTTTGAAGCATTTTCAATGCCCTTCTCTGTGCATTGCATTTGTACAATGCCTGTAAATTTTATCATTTGTCACTTAATGTTTCATCTGTCTTCCAGATATTTTCTGTAAGTAATTCGGCTTCTTTACTGATTTCAATTAAAATATCTAATTATTGTCAAACAACCGAGTTTTGGTACATTATCATAATTTTCTGCCAAACCTTCATACAATTTTCCTTTGTCTGACATTTCCTTGATTAGCACATACGCACGTTCATTGTCATGATATTTGCAATGTAATTTTGTAAATGCATGAAAAACACCACTTTTTCAAATCACGTTGCCCTTCCTCGTAGTTTCTTTTTCATCATGAATGCAACTCCATTTGTCCTAGGTTTTCCCTCAATTATGTATTTCTTCTTCCCTCTCCACTATACCTTACTCCCTGTAGTGCTAGCACTCCTATTTTGTATCTTTTCATTCCCATTTTCTCCATACTTCATTTCTTTTTTAATTGTCCCATTCACTTCTCCATCCTCTTCCTCTTCTTCTCCTTATATTAGTTTTGTGATGTCCTGAGTAAATTACCCACCTTTTCCTCCCTTTTCTGAAGCTCCCCAACTATCCCAGTAGTCTTTGTACTATCACTATACCTTATCTTATTATACTATACTTACTATACTACACTGAAACTTGATTGTAACAATCTCCATTCATACAAATTCTCAGTTAAAATGCACAAATTTTGTAAAATATTTGGTTTGTATGGATTTGTATGGACTAATTTCTTGGATATAACCAATTTGATTCTCAGGTATAATGAATTTGATTCCTAGGTATCAACATTTGGGTAATTAAGCAGCAGAAATTAATTTGAAAAAAAAATATAATGTAGTTTACTCAGTAATACTGAATGGGTTATGAATACTTTATGCTATTGTGCTGCTAACAAAGTGGTTTATATTTTTTCACAAGAACCTCAGGTATGCATTTTTCAAAACATGTGTTTATAAAACAGTACATTAGTACTGCACGTTGTACAGTAGCGTACACTAATTATCCTTCTATCGATTTATTCCAGAAGTAAGAGCTTTTGTCATATACAGTAGACTCTCAACTATCCGACCTAATGTGGCGGTCGGCCGGGTTGGATAGCAAAAAAGTCGGATACACCAGAGCCGTAGGCATACCAGCCTCTGTAAGGTCAATGACCGCCACCCTATTGCGTTGAATGTACTTGTTGCTATTTGGATGCGTACGTCATATCAGTTTGTCCTTATAAATGACGTACAGTAATAAATGAATTAGAAAGAAATTAAATAAGAATTCGCAACTACAGTATCTTTCACAAAACCTTTATTTGAAGGACGAAACAAAATGTGTAGTTAACAATAAGTTGAATGAGTTTTATTATGAGTTTTAATTTATACGAAAGCTTTCAACCAAATTAGTTGTTAATATAAATCAAATTATAATAACCTAAAACTACGTAATGTATAATGAAAGAACAAGTGGAACTTACATTGTCTAAGGTTTCAAAAAGTCTGTAATTGAGACCTGCTTCTTTCCTCGCATTAATTTCCTCGCCGCTATATCCTTCCACTTACGTAAACATATTGCTACGACAGCACAGAACAGTGTACGCGTTTATCGAATATGCCAGAAGGATCTCGATGTAAGCGTGTGGTGTACGTGCTACTAGACGCATTTTGCGAGAATTTTCTCGACTGTGCCGGGCTTCGCTCGGGCGCTCGGACTGTGTCAATGGCGTAGTAATTACGTAGTTCACGAGAGATAAGACGCAGTTTGGAAGCTTCTGGTGTGTGAGTGTGACTATAAATACATCGGGTAGCGGCCTTAGTTTTTCAGTTCAATGCGAGATATTTGATAGTGCGGTTTGAGAGTATTAGTGCGATATATTTCCAGAGCGGTTCGAGTTATTACTGTGTACGTTCAAGTAGTTATTATTGAAGTGTTGCGTTTTATAATCAGACGGTATAATTGTAATAAAATTTTTTTTAATATTTGTGGACATTTTATTGCGTGTGTACAATTTTCATTTGATTTACTGTAGACTGTGTTGTTAATTACGAACTGTTTTACTGTAACAGTTAAAGGTGTGATTAGTGACTTAATTGGTGACTTGTACTTATTTTGTTTCCACTGTACCTACGACGATCGAGTAGACCGTCGTAACAATATGATGTCTGCTGGTGTTGCTTCTTCTTGCTGGCCAATGTATTCCACTGCCGTCTTGATCGCCTTCAGGCCTTCGGAGTGGGTTATACGATCGGAGGGTTCATCACCTTGTTCCTCTTCAATCGGCTGTTCATTTAATACCATCGCTACAATATCTTCGTCTGCAATTTCTTCGATTTCGTCCTTTGCCAACCATTCTGTGATGTCTTCCAATGAAGCTTCCTCACATCCGGGAACTTTTTCTAACAGCGATACAAGCGCAGTGTTATCAGTTGCATTTTCCACATCACATTGCTGTTCTACCTCTTCCCACTTATCACTGGCTCTGTGATCCAGCAAAATTTTCCACGATCGCACAAGTGTTAAAGATGGAATTTCATCCCATGCCTCGGACACCCATCTGATGACGTCAAGCATGTCTACTGACTGTAGTGCCGTCGCAACTTCTGTATTATCAATTGTCGCGATGATATAGCTTAGTAGCCTACGTCGATATTTCTTTTTCAAAGCTTGGAGCACTCCCTGATCCATTGGCTGACGTATAGATGTAACATTTGCAGGCAAGAACAAAGCTTTTATGTCTCCATCTTTTAATTGGTCATTTGCTGGATGTGAAGGAGCGTTATCCAAAACTAGGATTGCTTTCCTTGTTAAATTGTTTTCAGCTAAATGTTTTTCAACTTGTGGCACAAATTCCTGTTCAAACCAATTTTTGAAAATTTCTCCATTCATCCACGCCTTTTTTTGATGGGTATAATGCAGGGGCAAAGAACTTAAATTTTTAAGATTTTTAAAAGCCCTAGGCTTGCGAGATTTTCCAATCAAGGTCAGTCTCAACTTGTGGTTTCCGGTTGCGTTACTACAAGCTAAAACTGTAACGTGGTCCTTGCTCTTCTTGAACCCTGGTGTGGCCTTTTCCTGTTTAGACGCTAGTGTTTTAGACGGCAACATATGGTAATTCAAACCCGTCTCATCACAGTTGTACACTTGTTCTCCGGAAATACCTTCCTTATCAAGCAGGTCAAAAAAGTGTTTTTTAAAGTCAGGGACAGCGTCCTTATTAGCAGACAATACTTCACCACTAATCGTCATCTGACAAACACCAAAACGTTTCTTCTAGCGATCAAGCCACCCGTCACTGGCAGTAAACTCACCATCGTCTCCTTCGATCTGTTTTTTAAACTGAATCGCTTTTTCTTGGAGCAAGGGGCCTGAAACCGTAAATCCTTTCCCCCTCACATTTTCATACCACAGATATAAAGCCTCTTCAACTTCCACATGTTTTCCTTTTTGCATAGTTTTTCTGACTTTCACGCCACTGCCACTTGCTTGCTTAGAACACCATTTTTCAATCTCTGCGCGATTTCTTTGCCAATCACCCACAGTAGTTTTTCCAACTCCTAACTCCAGTGCAATTTTGTTTACCAACTCACCAGAATCCATTCTTTTTATTGCTTGCAGTTTTTCTTCCAAAGTTACTACCACTTTCTTTCATTTGTCACCCATATTTCACTTAAAAATAAAAGCCACCAACAATACTGTATACACACTTTATAACAAATTAACAATCCACGAATGACTGAACCGCACGGACTGACTTCTGGATACAGACTGACTGATGCACCTGTTACACACTCAAGTAGGAACACGAAACTTTCCTGTCACAACATGAATCAATTGGCGTACTGTATTGGTAACTGGTGATTCACCTGCATGGTGGGATTGCTCACATGACGTTTGAAGGCACTAGTACAGTAGAACCCCTCAAATCCGAACCCCAGAAATCCGAAATCCCGGGAAATCCGAACATGATTTTGAAGAAAAACAACATTTGAAAAAAACACATAAAGACATAAGAAACACATTTATTATTACATAAAACTATCATATGTAACCTAATTTTACGTAAAGAATCATTGAAAAATTAATACAGTATGTACAAGTATTGCTACTTACGTAAAACAGGATCGAAATGTAAAAAATATTGGAATTAACACTGTATAAAAACAACAACGTCATACAGCATTTCATTAACATCAGAGCTGAATGGCCAAGGAAAAACACAAAAGAAACACACACAAACACTACACTACATTTTTTCACTTAAAATCAGTGATCTTCATCTGGCGAAGTGACATAAACCTTCCCGAGGATGCGCTGTTGCGCCAGCGTCGCATAAACATGACATCATTGGGTGTAGCAGCTGCGTGTTGTTCTACCTAGCGCAACGCGATGTCGAGAGCGACGGCAGCGTCAGAATGAGTCACGTTTGTTGAGGCATCTTCTCCCTCGCTATCGCTACCTGATACATTGTCATGTTGATCCTGGACCACAGACACTATGTCATGCTCGGTGCATTCTTCATTGTCATCTAGTGCTGCCCACTCCTCCAGACAACCTTTTTCAGCATCCTCACATCCTGGTACTTTTTGAAAGAGATGAAGGAGCTCAGTTTCATCATCTCGTGTTGTAAGTGGTGTTTCCACAAATTCGAGGCTGGGCCAAAGCTTCGTGCAAGATCTCTGCAGTAAATTTTTACTGGTATTGTTCCAGGATTCTGCAACCCAGTAAATCACATCTTTTATTGTTATCTTCTTTAGCTTCTCAAGAATAGAAAGAGAACAATCTTCTTCAATAAGAGTTTGCAGAAGCATTTTTCTGTAGCTTAGTTTTATGTTCTGTAGCACACCTTGATCCATAGGCTGCAGCAGCGATGTCACGTTAGGTGGTAGAAAAATTGCTTTTATGTCTCTGCACACCAACTGCATGTCTGAAGGATGTGACGGAGCGTTGTCTATCAAAAGTAGAGCTCAAGGTGGCAGTCCATTTTCTTCATTAAATCTTGTTACCGAAGGAACAAATTTCTTTTCAAACCACTCCTTAAAAAGATTACCAGTCATCCACGCCTTAGTCTGATTTTTGTAATAAACAGGGAGAGAATTCATATTCATATTTTTAAGGGCTCGTGGCTTGGCAGATTTTCCAATCACCATTAATGGTAGCTTGTTTGTTCCCGCGGCGTTACTGCAGGCCAAAACTGTGAGACGCTGTTTGTTCATTTTAAAGCCTGGTGCAGAAGATTCCTCTTTAGAAGCAAGACTTTTAGTGGGAAGTGCTTTAAAATTCAATCCAGTCTCGTCCGCATTATACACTTGCTGGGGCGAGTAATTTTCCAACGAAATCAAATCGGCGAATTCATCTAAATATTCTTTTGCAGCAGTATTATCAGCTGATAACTTCTCTCCGCTTATCGTCAGTTGTCTGATTCCATGCCTTCTCTTCCATCGATCCAACCACCCATTGCTAGCAGTAAATGCCAAATCTCCGTTCATTAGTTTGTTCAGCCGCAATGCCTTTTCTTGAATTAATGGACCACTAATAGGAACTCCTTTCTGCCTCTCTTGTGTAAACCACAAAAACACTGCTTCGTCAATTTGTTCATTTACAGAAACTTTTGCGTGATGGCGTTGTTTCAAAGTTTTTTCACTTGTTGCACTGCAAAACCGTTCAATTTTCGCACGATTCTTTTTCCAGTCACTGATTGTTGCCTTACCAACACCAAATTCAACAGCCAACTTCGTCAAACTTTCCCCTTTGTCTAGTCGCATTAACACTTCGAGTTTTTCTTTTAAAGTACAAGAACTGTGTTTTCGTTTGCTTGCCATAATTTAAGAAAACTAAAAAACCCGATCCACACTGCTCACTTCAAATGCAAAAACAATAAACCTTAAACGAAAACTCGAACAAACTATGTACACTGGATGGAAACAGTAACAGCAGACAAACGCCAGAGGGACTAACTGGAATACAAAGATTTCTAGACCTATTGTAGTAGGACTGGGCTATTTTTAGCACACTTCCGTCCGACAGCAACAGTGATTCACGGGCAGTCAAGGTCAGCAGCCTCCGGCGGCTTCGTCTCACCCCTACGCAACATTACCAGGCGGCGCGTACATCGTAACTAGTGTTGAGTACTATGTATGCAGATTTTTCGGCAAATCCGAACTTTTCCGAATCCGAACAGGCTACAGCCCCAATTAGTTCGGGTTTGAGGGGTTCCACTGTAATTGGAAATACTGCATATGTACCGTACTAATTTTTTTTTTAGTAGCGGGTTGGATAGGCCGGAGGTCGAATAGGCGGGAGTCAGATAGCCGAGAGTCTACTGTGTACATTCAGTATACCATATACCATATGTTGAATTGTAAAATGAGAAATTTCTCATGTCATATTTTTCTTTATTTTCCATATGTTAAGTGTTGCTGCTTGTTACCTGTATATCATTTGTTGTTTTACAACATACTATACCACAGGCTTAGGATTACATGCTGTATTCTTAGACCTTATTAAGTTGGCATTTACAGTTTTACTTTCACATATGCTTAATTCGAATCTGACCATTTACCAGTTAGTGTCATTTTGTGTGCAGTCCATTTAAAATTCATAAAATGTCAGGTGCCAAATATAAAATCTTATTGGTTTCTGAAAAAGTTTGATTCAGGATTTAGAAAGTAGTATTGCTAATTCAACAGTATCTAATAAATACAGGTTCTACTGTATTAACAGTATGGAAAAAACGAAAAACCATATTGTCTGTGTTTGAAAAGACTCGTAAAGTATTACATTTTTTTACATTTATTAAAAAAATTACATTAGTAAATTTTAATTTATTACATTAACAAATTGTAAATAAATTAAAAAATATGAAAATTGACGTGGATCAGATTCCCTTGAGTTGGTTAAAAATTCATTGTTCTCTGGTTTGCCTATTAGTGGTCTGCTTTTGAAAGTACAGACTGAAAAGCTTGTAGCTTGTAACTTTAATAATATTAACAAATACACAAAATGACTACTTACCCCAATTCTGACAACTTACTCCGACTTACCTTAATAAACCACCAGAAGATCCCAAACTCGTTCAAGGTTGCCACGATATTTTAAGGTTAAATATCGAAACCATAGCACTCTTCCCATTAAATAATTTTGCTAATTTATTTCCTTTAATTCAAAATCTCAGGTTCGTTTAGGCGGGTTTTTTGGCACAGAATATAGGGTATGGTAATTAGGCATAATAACTACTCTAACACATGGTTATTGCAAAACAAATATTATTTTATTTTACTCAAAAGTTAACTTCTTTCTGCTTTTCTTACTTTCTCTATGATACTATAAAAATTATAACATATTAAAATTTCCTATGAAAATTTTTATCTACAAACCAGTACTTTCTCTTTTACTTTTTCTTTCTCCCCATTTTCTCACACGCTGTCTCACTCTTTCACTCTCTATACATATCTTTTAATTGAGCTCTCATTTTATTCTAAATGTTTTACCGTACACACTTTTGGCCAATTAGATTAACTTTGCCACTGTACTTATTTGCACGTGTTTTCCAGATGTTGCGCACTATGTCAGTGAAACCTTCTTCACTAAACTACCACATTTTCATTTCTTAAAAACTGTTAAACCCTGTTGTAAGACTTAATACTGTTGTCTTACTGCAATACACTCCTTGGTAGGCCTACTTTAACATTTTCGGCCTACCAGAAACTCGTCTGAGACTATGTTTAAATTACGTCTGTACTGTTTGATGGTGAACTGGCGACTGGCACGAGCTGGGCTTGCAGGTTTATAGGTACTATACGAGCTTTGTGCGCATTGACCACGAGGCTTCACCGGATGTCCCCCTCATCCCTTGCCTTCTAATATCAGAGGTTCCAGATGTTTCTCAACTCCGGAAATTCGTTGTAACATTTAAAACACGTGGTGTTCTAATTACGCCGTAAGCCACGTGCATTTTCTGTGACTCACCTATCCTTTGTTCTGGCTTGCCACACACCTCCAAACAATAGATTTTCTAAAAGTATTATATAAAATGGTTAATTACTGAAAATTATTAAAACAATGGTTCAGCCCATTTTGTCCCGTTACAAGCTGAACTCTGCAAATATTTATTTGTAACAATGGATGGATTGACTGTTTTAAAAACAGAAACAGTATTGTGTATGCGAAAATTAGCAGTGATGCTGATTCACTCATCAAACTGTTGTTTGTGATTGGGTAAAAAAAATGTTTGGCTGGACATTAGATGAACTGCTAAGACATGATATCTATAATACAGATGAAGCTGGCAGTTTTTATAATTTAATTCCTGATATGACACTACATTCTAAAAATGAAAATGTGTATTAAGTAAGCATCCGAACGAAGACTTGCTATTTTAATCTGTGCAAACATGATGCATATTGACAAACGAACGTTTCTTGTAAGTGGAAGTCAGCGAAGCCCAGACGTTTTAATAAAATAAAAAGCCTTCCACTTACTTACTTATCAAATAATAAAGCACGGATGACATTGTCGTCATCTAGGTCTGTTGACTGTCGTCTTCTAGGAATTGATTGAAACAAAACACTCGTATCACTGTTGACACCTTGTTTATTTATTGTTATCACAAATAATTTTTCACAAGTAAATATATGACACAGAAAATACAAATGTCAATTCATAACTATGATACTGATTGACGCAACCATAATTTATACAAACAAAAAAAGATAACACACAAATATAATATTGATTTACAAATGTGGTATCAAACAGACACACTAATTGTATAACATAATCCACTGAACTCAGATTCGAGACCGATTAAAACTGTCAACCAACCATTTACATATAGTATGGTAATGATGTCATTCATGAACATATGTAATTTACTACTATAGCCCAGAAAATTCTAGGTGCTATAACTAGAATATAGTAGAACAAATGTATGTATATCTATAAATATATTGTACTTTGTACACATCGTTCTAGTGTATTCTATAAATACTGTGCATCAATAGACATAAGTTGTATATCAGTTGTAGATAATGTATGTATATGAGTAACATAACCTATGTACGTTTTGATGTTCCATAACAACATCAGGGGGCATCCATCACTTATCATTTTTCAAAAGGCTATATGTTAGGCAAACATCAAACACATACAGGAAGCTATGTGTAATAAAATATTATTCATTGCATATTCATTCAGTAGGTTCCCACGACTGGGTAGGATAGGAGCCATTAGACATCGACAGAAATTACTTACTTTACTTAATCCTTAGCTTTTCTACCTTTCGGTGTAAAGCTATGTTGGAGTTGAGTCCTCTGAGATCGTCTTTTTCCACATATCCCTCCATTTCTTTCTACCTCCTACGAGCTTTATTTTCTCCCATTTTAATCCTCTTCTTTCTGCAGCTGTGCGGGCTTCATCCTTCCAGAGCTTTCTCGGTCTTCCTCTCTTTCTTTTACCTGTTTCTCTGGATTCAAACACTTGCTTTACCAGTCTTTCCTCCCCCATCCTCATTACATGTCCCAACCATCTACGAGTAAGTTGTGCTTGTTCTACTCTTATTGCTACAGGAACAATATCTAACTTTTTCCTAAATATTTCATTTCGAATTCTATCTTTTTTTGTCTTCCCTTCTATTTTTCGAAGAAACCTTATTTCGATACTAGTTAGCTTGCTTTTTATTCTCTCGTTTGTTGTCCATGTTTCGTTTCCATAAGTTAATACTGGCGTCATGATTTTTCTGACTATTTCTGCTTTTATGCTAGTGGGTATTTCTTTTTTACCCAGGAAACTTGATTTAATACTATTGAATAATCTTCCTGTTTTCACTACTCTTTCATTTATTTCTTCCCCTAAATTCCCTTTGCTGTTAATCACTACTCCCAGATATTTATAACGTTTTACTTTTTCTAAATATTTTCCATCATGTTCTATACTGTGTTTCTCTTCTGAATTTCCTATTACCATAGTTTTAGTCTTCTGTATATTAATCTTCATGTTTTTCTTTCTAAGTTCTTCATTAAATACCTTTGTGTTATTCTGTAACTGTTTTTCTGTTTCTCCTATAATTATTAAATCGTCTGCGTAGCATAATTCTGTTATTGTTGTTATCTTCATATTCCAGTATCCTATTCTATATTTACTCGTACTTTCTTTACATTTTTTGACAACATCATCCAACACCAGGTTGAATAGCAGGGGGCTTAAAATACACCCATGTCTTAAACCTATTTTGCTGGTGAAAGTTTTTGATGCCTCGTTTCTTACTCTTACGTAATTGATGGTGTTTTCATATAGGCTTTTTATGCCCTCAGTAAGCTGTTGTTCTACTCCCCTCCTCTACAATATGTTCCATACGTCCTTCCTTCGTATACTATCGAACGCCTTCTCCATGTCCACAAAACATGCATGTATCTGTCTTCCCACTTTGGCAGCTTTCTCACATAACTGTCTTACTATGAAGATTTGGTCCACTGTTCCTCTCTTTTTTCTGAACCCACTTTGGCTTTCTCCCATGGTGTGCTCTACTTTTTTCCTTAACCTGCTTTCTAGAATCCTCCCATACAGTTTTCCTACCATACTCCCTAAAGTAATGCCTCTATAATTAGAACATTCTTTACTGTCTCCCTTTTTATATATGATCGACAGAAATGAAGTGATCATATATATATGCCTGCCACAGTCCATACACGGCAAAGTTATATCAACCCACTACGAGGGACCACAACGGGCGCTTCATGTTTTCTTATATTATTATTAGACTCAAAAAGGAAAGTGAGTGACTGATTACAATTTTTTACTTGATTATAAGGCCGATGCAGTTGAAAAATAGACTTGTACAGATGACATCATGAACATAGATCTAGTAAAGCACGGGTGAGCTGTGAATTACGCGGGTTTTTCTCACAGTCTCTAATAAGCAGTTTCTCATAGTCTCTGGGAAGTCGGAGTGTATCATCGAGGAAGTGGCTGCATTTAGTTCCACGAAGTCAGGCACAGCGTTCGAGATCTTCAGCAAGTGATGCCTGTCAACAAGGACTGAATCAGGAGCACCTTGGATGGACACAATGCCCATGAGGAAACCCTGAGATTGACTTCCCACTTAGGAGGAAAACAGGCAGTGTGAAAGTGTAGGAGCAGGCCCATGAGATCACCTGGATTGATCAAACTTAACTTAACAAATCCAGGAATGTGAAATTATAAACTCTTTATAAAATATAAAACAAAGACTTGTTGATTTGCTAACTGTCAAATATTTTGAAATTCATATACTTTCAAACTTACAATTTTCAGATACAAATGTATACGTTTTATATAAAAGTAGAAAACCAATAAATGTATTAATTCATCCAATCAAAATTTATTTCTGCAAGTGCAGTCAGCTTGTAACCTATTAACTTGCAATACATGAATAACTGTTGGGAGAAAGTATGGGGAGTTAGGGAAATATAGTCAGACTAACACTTAAAACTCGGAAGATGGAACAGGTATTATGTTTAATCCCAGAATTGTTGCAGAAGGAGAAGATGATGAACAATCAGTTATGGACAGTATGTAGTATTACTAGATTACCAGGTCATTGCAGTATTTGTTGAATTTTTTTGTCTTTTTATCATAAAATTAAATTGAAGCCTAAAGCCTTCTTATACTTATGAAGAGTAAGGCAGAGAAAGGCTAAAGATAACTTTCATGCACACAGTTTATAGATAGAACAAACCATTAACATTCCTGAAAACGAGATATCTTGTGATTATGGTGACCGTGTGTCATTTTACAAAAGAACTTTCATGCCATGAAGTATTAGGTCCAGGCTCATAAAGAATTTAATGAATGTGTCTGAAGGACCCTCCTGTGATAATTACATTCTCATTCACATTAAGTAGGTGCAAGATAAAAATCCTAATTTTTAATTTTATTCTGACAGAATTGGAAAGAAAATTATCTGGTTATAGCCAATTTATATATGTACAAAATAGGAGTCACAAAACACTGTGTGTGTTTTATTAAATAATTCATCAGTATTATGTCTTGCAAGTGAACAAACACTATTCATGTGTAGAGGCATAATTCTACAAACCATTGTACAATTTAAATGTTTTATACATATACTAAAACATTCTTTTAGACCTCGAACAATTCTGTGAAGTTACTTGTTATAAAGTAACTAATTACACTCATCTGGACAAAAAGAATAATATTGTTACAACATCACAGAACAATCTACGTGTTTATCGAATGTTCCAGAGGGATCCGGAATGTAATGTGTGTGGTGTACGTGCTTCTCAACGCATTTGCTAGACAGTGCCAGAATTCATGCAGCCACTCGTGCTGTGTCAAGGCGGCAATCAAGTACGTTGTAGTTTAGAGGTAATACGTAGTATGTGGAATCAGTCTAGATTTTCGTGGGCTATAAATACTCAGGGACGCTCAGTTCAGTTGTTGTCGGGCGATTACAAGTGATATTACTCTGAGCATTGTAGTGGTTAACAGTGAAGTGTTGTGATTTATAATCGGGTGGTATATTGTAATATAACTACTGTGTTTTAATATTAGTGACATTTTATTGCGTGTGAACAATTTTTATTTGATTTGTTGTAAGAGACTATGTTGTTAATTACGAACTGTTTAACTGTGAAAATTAAAGCTGGTGATTAGTGACTTAATTGGTGTCTTGCATTTTGTTTTCCACTGTACCTACGACGATCAAGTAGACCGTCGTAACAATATAGATTATTTTTTTAAAATCTCATAATGTTTGAAGAAAGTGTGCGTGTATATTGTATTAAATGGTCTTGTTCAAGTAACCGAGGTTTGAAACAGTATTGTTTCAAAAACAAACAGAATTGGAGACTGTAGGGAAGAATTAGAATAGGAGTCACTTGTGTGCATTAAATGATATAGTCAAGAATTTTACCCTAGAGTACACTACTGTAACTATCGTAAACCGTATAATAAGCTGGACGTATAAAGAGTTTAAGTTTCACTATTGTACAGAGAGATATATCTGTTCAGTTTACAGGCAAATTCACAGAATTACTATCTTTATGATAGCATAATTGTAACTGTCAACTGAATAAAAAAACTTAAACTTAGATTATCTATTAGAAGTGTGCCACTAGTAATGCCAAAATGACAATTGTCTTACTCTTTCTACCATAGTTATTCTTTCAGAGATCAGATGTGCAAACTGAAACTTAAACTTAGTCTAAACTTTAGGAATATACACGTAATCTTGTTGTGCTTATTATAATCATCTAATTTTTTTATAATTATTTCAGATGACTGATCTAAAGGCATTAACCTTAAATCACCTAAATCCTTTCTTGAAACATGCTAATTCCAAGTCGTCCATCTGCCTATATGAGCAGTTACAGCAGGTGTCTATTAACAATCTTTAGAAGTTGTGTTATACCATTTAAATGTTGTGTGTAATGTACATGTAAGCAAAGTACAGGAGAACCTGACTAGTTTGTCACTTACAGGACTGAAGGGGTGATGAATTAGAGAAATAGACCGAATTAGTGAGGGAGTAAGAAACAAACCCATTAAAGACAATATAAAATGTTTTATTTCAGCACTAGCAATTACAGTACTAATATTATGGTCAAATATATTTATTGCTGGAAATTTTTAAACTCAAGTGAAGCACTGTAATTGCAGCAAAAAATGTTTAATGATTGTGAAAAAATCCAATTTTCTTCTATTTTTTTTTTTTCAATTTTCAACGGTTTTCAACCATACTTTTCAAGAGCCAAATTATGCATGAAGGCAGTTCTGTTTCATCTTGGCTCTCATACCACTCAATTGCTGTAGTCAGTGATTGAATGACCTTATGAGAGATTGAAGGTTTAATTGCCTGGTCATCTTCTTCATTATTAGCTTCTGTAGGTTCTGTGGATAAGTATGTAACAATTTCATCATCACTAAACATTATGGAGCCTACATCCAGTAACTCTTTATTTCATACCAATTTTTGACATCGTCTTCAATTAAACTCTTATACGCTGGTAGGGAGTGGCATATACCTAACAATTCCAATGTGGGGTCAAGACCTTCTGGTTCTGGTTCTGTAAACGCTGGTTATAATTCAGATGGGTGTAACTTATTCCAGGCCCGGCAGATTTTAGAGTGTTTCCAGAATACTTTGCCAGGCATCAGCTGCATTATATATTCCATCCTTTATAGTGTATATCTTCCAAAATTGTTCAGTGTCCACATCGTTTTCACAAAGTGCCAAATTATGTAAAAAGCACTTTCTGGACCACCTCTTAGAACACTCAATGACACCTTGGTCTATTGGTTATAATAAGCTTGTTGTGTTAGCAAGAAGAAACATACATTGGATGCCATTTGAATCAGATGAACATTCTTCTAAATCATCAAGCGGATAGGGGGGAACCATTATCCAAGATTAATAGAGCCTTTTCTGGCAGATTTGCTTTCATAAGTAAAACAGTACCTGAGGATGAAATTCGTCTTTCAGCCATTGCTGGAAAATTCTTTGTTCATTCATGCGTTATTTTGGGCATAATATTTCACGGTCAGTAAATTACAATTGATGTTTTTAAAAGCTCATGGTTTTTTCACCTTGCCAGTGACAGCTAACAGCATTCTATGGTCCCCATTAGCATTGGAACAAACAAGAATTGTAATGCATTTTTTTTTAACCTTATATCCAGGGGCTGAATATTCCGAGCCAGATGCCAGCATTTTTTTTTGTTGGAGAGCTTTCCAGTACAATCCCGTCTCATTACAATTATACACTTGGTCCATACACAAACCCAACTTATTAATGTGAGCACTTAATTTTACCCTATATTGCGACACTATTTCACTGTTTGCACTGAACTTCTCCCCTTTGATTTGTAGAGCTGTTGAGTACCATCCCTCTCTATGAACCTATGGAGCCAACCCTGACTTGATTTAAATTTGGGTCACAAGTTTTTGATTGATTTGGACAGCTTTTTCAGTGATAATTAGTTCACTTAATGGAATTCTTGGGAGCGCTGCTGAGTGAACCATATGAACATGGCTTCATCCAGTTGTTCTAAGAGTGGCTGTCATTAATCTTTTTCTTTTCAACACATTCCCTTCTGCAGCTTTGGTTTTGCGCATAAGCTCTTCATTTGATCACCATTCTGCTTGATGTCATTTATTGTGGTATGTCTTTCATAAATTTCTGAGAGTCTAGTTCCACTTTCATCTTTTTGAAGACTCTGGAGAGAATTTCTTATTTTTTTGGTAAATTGAGACATTTATAATAAGTACGTTTAGTAGAAATGACTGACCGCAAGCAGCTCTGCTTGAAAACTGATGAGAAACATACACAATAAATTCTTGGAATCAGCACAAGGATTCGGTGAGACTGAATTTTCAGAAACATATTACACTATAACAACACAACACAACACAACACTTATTGTGCCATGTTCGCAGGTACAAAATACCCATTCTCAGAACCAACACCTTCCACATTCCGTTCTTCTGGCTATTATTGTAACCCTGGCCACAGCCAGCACGTTTCTGGTTTACCCTGGCTGTAATTAGAGCGTATATGTTACTCGCTTGTTACTCAAAAAAAAAAAGCTTGAGTGGGTGACGAATTAGTGAGGTTCCACTATATATGTAGAAAATATCTGACAGAAAGAAGTGATGGTAGACAGGCAAAAGTGAGGTCAGTCTCTGCTGATGTGTGACTATTTTTGCAATGATTGCACTATTTTGTATTTGTGTAGCTCTCATGACATGGTCACCAAAAGCATGATTAACTTTGGTGATAAATGTTGGTGATTAATTTGGGTTCTGACAAACCTTGGTTAATATGACTGGTCTATTTGTTTCATTGTCTTGGACAAAGTGAAAAGGTTACAGCTCAATATTATGCCTGCCTAATAGCGATGAGTCAATCAGAAATCATGCTCTTTACACAAGAGTTTCCAATGTCCATACTTTTGCCTGCTTACTGTCATCACATTTATAGGGGGAAAACAGATCATATACGAGGGGGGACCCAAAAGTAACAAGAATTTTTCTCTGGCAGTTGGTAGAATGCTAGTTCCGACTTCTCCCACTAGGTGCCTTCACTAGACACCATTTTGTATCAGTTGCCCTAGCGGCATTGGTGTGGAAACATTAGCGCGGTCAGTGTGACTATTTTTTGTAAGCGCTGTTTCACGTTTTCGGCGATTTGTCAATGGCAGACATTAAATATCAATGTGCTAACATCAGGTTCTGTTTCCTGTTAGGGAAATCAGCAGCAGAAACTGTCGCAATGCTTCGGACGGCTTATGGGGAGGAAGCTTTGAGCCAGGCAAGGATTTTGAGCCGACAAGAAAGCACACGCGGAACGAATTTTGCTGCAACATGTTTCATCTTCAGATCTTCAGTCAAAATTCATTGGCATGAACTCCAGGATATTCCAGTCATTTCCTCCAATTCATCGATTGTTTACGACGATCAAACATGATGGCAACACGGATTTTTTCAATGTTTTCGTCCGTTTTGGAAGTCGAGGGACGTCCCGGTCGTGGTTCGTCTTCAATTGACATTTGACCACTTTTAAAACGAGAAAACCACTCGTAAATCCTTGCCTGGCTCAAAGCTTCCTCCCCATAAGCCGTCCAAAGCATTGCGACAGTTTCTGCTGCTGATTTCCCTAACAGGAAACAGAACCTGATGTTAGCACGTTGGTATTTAATGTCTGCCATTGACAAATCGCTGAAAACATGAAACAGCGCTTACAAAAAATAGTGACACTGACCGCGCTAATGTTTCCACAACAATTCCGCTAGGGCAACTGATACAAAATGGTGTCTAGTGAAGGCACCTAGCAGGAGAAGTCGGAACTAGCGTTCTACCGACTGCCAGAGAAAAATTCTTGTTACTTTTGGGTCCCCCCTCGTATGTTTTAGATAGACCTTGTATTTACATGAGAAACATGTTAAACCACAATTGAAATGAAACCAAAGTCATTCTTGTACAAACGTTACAATTGCAACTTGTTTTTTTAATCAGACTCATTCTGTAAAAGATATTTTGAATGTTAATTTGTAGTTAAAAAATTCTGGAATTTCTGGCTAGTAGTTATTAGGTGACAAATTGAAGCCTGGCGAGGAGTAACATCTTTAATAGAATTGATGCTGGCCGTGAGAGCCTAAGACGTCAATGTGGACGAGTCATGCTCATCCATAGGGCTGAGTATGTGTTAACTGAGATCAGCCCTGAATATCAGGAATGATAATTGCTATTTTAAACAGTGCACAATTAAAAAGGACTAAAAATAACAGAAAATTAATATAACACAATACTAAACTTTCTGGTTCACAATATCTAAATCAGTTACATAAATATCTTGACACAAGCAAAACAATATGTGCAGTTATAAATCAGAACTGTTCAAAGTAGTAACTTGATTGGTGAGCAGTGTAAAGAAGTGGAAAACTGATCTTGACCTTGGAGCACCAATATGAGACTAATAATTATAATTCTGATCATAAGAATAATTGTACTCCCACCTGTAATTTAAAGTATGGCAAAAGAATGTAGCCTATGATATTCAAACAGAGGAGCCAGATGACTAGAATATCGATAATCCTAACTCCAGTCTATATAATGAGACTTGTGCGAGTTAAATTTTCTGACAAATTTGTAGGTTATAAACACTTTGAACTGGGAGAATCTCAAATAACATCAGCTACCTGTACAGGCATACCAGAAAGCTGATGAACAGTAGTTCATGTTGGTATAAACAGCAAAAATATTTTGATTTGTGCAAATTACTGACACACTAATTATTCAATATAAATTAGTTGTATGTTTTAATAGATTATAGTGTAATTAGTTTTATAGGTTAATTTGATAAGGGTACAACTTGAAAACCAAGAATATTTTTATATTAGGTTGTCTCTTAAGTAAGGCTAAATTGTGTTAGTCACACAGTATATTACCTATCAAAAAGTGGACCATCACCATCTTTCTTTGATAATGTGGCTAGACCCACAGTCAAGAAGTGGGTTGTAAAGCAGATAATCATTTATGGAACCAAGAGTAAAGCATAAATAATGAAAGGAGTGTAGAGGTCTTGAAGGAAATGATGGAAGGAATAAAAAATTAATGAAATTAATATATTTCTGAAACACTGCATTGTTTGGAGAAATTGTAGTGTTAACTATTTCAGAAAAAGATATAATTTGTGAAACATGTATAAAGTTCAGTTGTTGGTGTGTCCAGAAACTCAAGAAGTCACTAGTACACAAAGTGTAGGCCTAACTCTTGCAGTGGCATTCATTTGTGATTTTGATACATAGCAGATCAATATACAAGTACTTAATATACAATATACAATTAAATAAATTTTTACATATTTTGTGAATATATTGTAGTTGTATTTTACATACATATTGTGTTCATTTATATATTGTAAGAATATTGCCACTTTTATACGTACTAAAAAGTTTTTGCATGAGGTCGATTTGACAGAGTTGTAGTAGATAGACATGGAGGTATGTGACGGAGGCATAAATCTATCACATACCTCCATGTCCACACTGCCCTTTAGTGCGTAATTGGTTTCTTTGTTTAACTTACTGTCTGTATATACAGCATTCTGACAGTCATATGGTAGGCAACACAACAGAGCAAAAAGACAACTGTTGATGTTTTAAAGGAAATGTGAAAAAGAAATTAAAAAATAATGAAAAAGAAATAAGCAGAATAATCACTGTTGCACACCACTATAAAAAATTATTCCGATTAGCACTTTCAAGCTTCACAGCTCATCGTCAGGTTATTTCCGAGCTGACGAGCTGTGAAGCTTCAATAATCGGAATAATTTTTTATAGTGCTGTGCAACAGTGATTATTGTCTTTGTGATTATAACCACTAACACAACTTTCTTAATTAAATTTCTGAAAAAGAAATATAAAATGTCATGTATCCAAGAGAATGGAGAGGAGGAAGTATTTGGACAGTATGCAGTTGGTGGATGTTGGAAAGTATGATGCATTGAAAGGAGCAACAGAAGATGTAAGTTCCTGGTTGTAACAAGATGAAACTTTACGATTTTTATGCAAATAATAAATTGTATTAAAATTATCAGAACTTCGTTTTCATCTTACCTTCGGGCTCTACTCCAGAGTTCCACAGACGAAAAAGTTGCAGAAGGATTATTTGAGTTGAGGGGTGAAAATATAATAATACCGTTTATACTGGCTAGAACAACTGATTTGAATTTCATTTAATACGCAAAATATTATTGGCAAATTACGACATTCTCAAAGTTACTAACACAAAAATCATAAAACCAATCTTACTTAACTATGACAGTTATAACAAACAATTTATGTGTTTACTGAACCAGTATGTAATTTATCCCCATTCTCATACACATTCATTCTTTTACATGAACATTCTTAAACCCCTTTCCCTTAGAGATCTCATTATTATTTGAAACGTTCCCAGGTATCAATTTTAAGGTTGTTAAAATTTTGGAATTATAAGAAATTGATTATACGAGTACTCAGCCTGGTTGTAGACCTGGTCCAACTGTTGAGGCACTTATTTCACCCCGCACTCCGTAAGTCAATGGAAGATAGTTAAAGTTATTTTTTCTTTTGACTGGCATTAATTATTCACTGGTTGAATAATATTACTCACTGAATAGAACCGTGTTTTATCACATTTTGCTTTTTGTCGGCCGACTTTTCTTTGCTCGAGCACTTAGGTTTGGAGGTAGTTGACCGTGCGGTCAGAGTTATGAGTTGACTGGACCACGCTATATTGTTTGTACACTTTTATAGATATTTTATTAGATAGGCCGTTTTTAATTTCGGCCTATCTTACACACCCGAGGCCACCGTTTAACTTGTTAATGCACTGCTCTCTGCTACTGTCTGATGCAAACTGGGGTGATAAAGCGTTTTACTGTGATTTACACAGAGACTGAGCTGGCAAGCGGTTGCGTAATACGTCTGGCTGGGCAGACTCGGACATAAACAGTCTACAATAACATTGTATGTTTTGCTGGTTACTATGGGGTTCCCCTTAGGTGAATACCGACTACTTTGAGATTAAAACTGCTTTACATTATTGTCTTTAGCATACAATTCTGTACCATTACAAAGATGTGGTCTGTAGTTAAAGAAAAAGGTGGAACATGTTTTGGCTGTATATTAAGAAACACAATAAACATTTTGCAAAGTAGCGTGCACATGCAGGTTTGCCACTAACACTGTATTTTATCAATTGTTACTCTCAAATAGAGTGTGTCCTTTTAATTGTGATCATTGTTGCAAAAATAAAGATTTGACTTTAGGGCTTTGTTGCAAACAAAACGTGCTGTCAAAAGCATACATAACCTAACCTTATCCCTGCATATCGTAATCTAGTCAGAATTTCAGTGATAGAAAAATGACTCCATGATTGCAAACAATATGCAACATAAATTTTCTCAAATGACAACAGATCAATACAGACCCGTTCATACAATTTGTAAATAGTAGTTACACAAAATGTGAATTTGACAAGATTCAAAATACATAAGTCCATACAAGTCAATATAATCTTCTACCCAACAAACTACAGTAAACAATATAATAGCATATGAGTGTAATATTAGACATGCTCATTACCATACTCTTTGCAACACATGTTACTAAAGTTTATGTACACACATCAACTTCAGTACACTTTACTTCAAAGAAACAAACATGGAATGTTTTCTTATAATACCAATTGCATTAACTTTTATTTAATAAAAAAATATAATTTTAAATACTTTTGTGAAATTAAACACCATGTAAGTTGCATACCAGTACAAAGGCATCAAGTTGGTTGTTTCATGTGTGCCACAGAATGGAATACAAAGTTTTCTTGTTGTAGAATATAATAATATATTTATTGTTACTACAGTGATTCAATTAAATTGTAAAATGAGTTAAATTTACCATTTGATAAATTTATAATTTCAGATGGCACCTGGTATGCTGTCCCCTATGGACTCCATGGATTCTGCACAACCATTGTCTTCTCCATCACCGTTTGGTGGCCTTATAAGTTCCGATGAGTGGTCATTGACATCTAAACTAGCGTTAGCATCTTTTGGTTCACAAGGAACAATGGGTGGACTACTTGTTGCTGGTTTTGTATGTTCAACTGTTGTTTTTCATTCAGTATTGTGTTGTGTGTTGTGAGAGAGAGGGGAATAAAAGCTGATTAATAATTACCAGCATCTTGCAGATAATATTTTCTACATAGAATTTACAGTTACTGTACCCACATGGTATACAAATACCACTAGCAGTCTGTTTATAGTGACTTAATACTGTCTGATAATATACTCTATATCTCTTTAAGCAAATGACATATTTGACCAGCAGGTTTGCATTGATAAAAAGTAGACTGGACATACTCCAATAAAAAGGGCGAGGTATAATCAGGGGTGCTAGTTGGTATTTCAGAATCAGTTGTTGTTTCAAATTGACTATCAGTGTAGACTTATTATTATATACATATAACTATGAATTAAATAATATTTTTAAATAAATTTAATTCCAATGGCGACCATAAATAATTTGACATTGCTTAGTAGTATATTGATAGTTACAGTTTAACTTCTTTTCTTATAAGTAGTCAGCGTATTTCAAATGATCCAAAATAAAAATAAATGTTTGCTTACACATTTTTTTACTATAAAGATTTCTAGTATAAAAATACAATTTTTTTTATATTCATGCAAAGTGGAATATCTCTCTTATCATCTGCAGTAGAGTTGAAAAAAAAACTAAATTGTTAAGCAGTTTTCATGCTTCCTTTTAGGTTTACTAATGTTTCACTGGCTTCTACTAAGATGATTAAAATTTAATATAAACTTTGTCCTCAAATTGCTGAAACATTCATTTTGTAGCAATTTTTACATTGTAAAGGAGTTTTTTTTTATATGAAAAGAGTTTATATAATCTTAATCTGTTTTTTCCTGTATATTCACAAAAAATTTATTTTCCCATTTTTTCAGTTTATCTCAGGTGGGGCACCAGATAAAATTTTGAAACTTATGTAATTATAGAAGACCTTAATACAGTGTTATTGTAGGAAAAAAGTCACCTTGTGTTTTGCGGGGAGAGCAGAGTTACACCACCGTTAATATTTGTAAAAACCTTGTTGTTATGCAACAAATGAAATTTAACATTAAGCTCTTGTTTACTACCAATGCATTGAATGAAATACCAATTGTAATTTTAAAAAATATTAAACAAAAATAACTTTTATTAAGTGCTATACATATACAGAAACAAAAAAAAAAGTTATAAACATTTTAATATATTGAGCCCTTAGCCACCTTGGCAGGTGGCCTACTTCTGTGGCCTAGGCGTTTTTACATAAATTTAAACCTGATTAAAAAATACAACTTTTCACTTATCTTCAAAGTAAATATACTGCGTGAAAGCTCAAATCGTTCTCTTTCATATGATATGTGTAATATGTAAAATGTAATCCACTGTAGGCTTCCAACATATACCATTTTCAAGAGTCTGAAATTTTTTTTTCATATCAATATTTCCACTAATAATTTTTATTTAGCACAATGTAACACATGATGAACACAAAAAAGTATAACTAGGAAATATAAAAACTATAAACAGTATTTACATACAAGAGTTTCATTTATTAATTTGTATATGACAGCGAAACACTGTGAAATACAGCGAAGCACTGTGGGGAGACACAGAGGTACATTACATGGTGCACAGCAGTGGCAGCCCGTGCTTAGGTTGCACGGTTGCACAACCCCCATTAAATCCCCAAGTGTATTTTACATTATAGAATTATGAATAAAACAATAACTAATAATAGTGTTTTCATGCTAAATAATCGTAATTAATCATTTACTGATTGAAAAGCGCAGAGGAATACCAAAAACCGTACACACTCTTGCTGCGGTGTACTTGTCAAGTGTGCACCAACTGTGACGCATTTTGTATATGGCGAAATACACTGGAGTAGTGCTATGGTTGGCTAGACTCGGGTGCTCCTATTGCAACGATATAGGCTCACTTGTTGTGATTAGGGTCTGCAAACCCTGCTTGTACGAGGGTAAATCGAAAAGTAAGTTACACCCTAGCCGCGTTCCTGTACTAAAAGAGATAAAAAAATTTCCGTTGGTGGTAACACTGTCCATATTGTTGTATCCCCACTCCCCAAGCGGCAGCACTGTAGCTGGTTTAGTATGCGAGTAGTCACCATGTGAGTATGGCGCGTCATATAGAGGTGTCGTCCAACGTTGAAGTGCGCTCCGTCGTCCGATTTTTGTGGTCAAAACATTATAATCGGAGTGAAATTCATCGGCAAATTGTCGAGGTTTATGGTGAGAATGCGATGTCTCAGCCCATGATCGCGAAATGGTGCCAGATGTTCGAAGATGGAAGAACAAACGTGACCGACAGTCCGCGCGTCGGGCGGCCTTCAACTGTGAACACTAGCGACAACGCGGGGCGCATGAATGAAATCATTCTTGCCAATCGCCGCGTTAAAATTAAACAGATTGCAAGTGAACTGAACATCGCCTACGGTAGTGCATCTGTGCTTATTCACGATCAGCTGGGTTATCGTAAGGTGTGCACGCGCTGGTTCCACGCGTGTTAAGCGACACGCACAAAAATCAACGTTTTGAGGCTGCGCTGTCGTTTCTCCAGCGTTATTCGACGGATGGTCCACAGTTTTTGAGCAGAATCATCACAGGAGATGAGAGCTGGGTGCACCATTACACTCCCGAGACAAAACGGACATCAAACGAATGGAGACACAAGAATTTGCCACAGCCAAAAAAAGCCAAAACAATTCCAGCGGTTCGAAAGGTTGTGCGAACGGTCTTTTTCGATTCTGAAGGCGTTGTGTACAGTGAGTTTACGCCCCGAGGAACAACAATCAATGCCGCATCATACTGTGATACATTAAAAAAGTTACGAAAAGCGATTAAAGATTGAAGGCCTGGAAGATTGAGTGATGGAGTTGTTTTTCTTCAAGACAATGCTACCCCCCATACAGCTGGTGTGATGGAAGAGTTGCTGCGAAAATTCAAGTGGGAAGTGTGGCGCCATCCCCCTTACAGCCCCGACCTGGCACCCTGCGACTATCATCTTTTTGGTCCTCTTAAACAAGACCTGGGGGGCCAGCGTTTCGCTACAGACGATGAAGTGCAAGAAGCAGTCTCAAAGTGGTTAAAACAAATTGGACGAAATTTTTACGAACGTGGAATCGAGAAACTGGTCACACGATATGAAAAGTGTTTGGAAAAACATGGCGGCTATGTTGAAAAATAGATAAATGTTCCTACTTATTTGTTCAATAAAAAAATTTTTTTTTAATGTATGTATTTTTTTATAGATGGGGGGGTGTAACTTACTTTTCGATTTGCCCTCGTATATTATGGCGCCACCAGTCTGTTGGTAAATAGCACGTGGTGCCCCAGGTAGGAATTAGTCAGTTTATGTTGTTATGCTACTTGAGTTAGTTAGTGTCGGTGGTCGAATTTTTTGTGAATTTCGTTGTTAGTGTCATGTCATTCCAATTTATCGTTAAATGTAATAGTACATATAAAGGATTAAGGTTTCATAGTGTAAGATATTTATTTAACTGGTAGGATGCAATGAATTCTGTCGGAAACTTAACGAAAACGCTGATCAGTTTTTGTCATTTTGAGAAAAAAAAATTAAATTACGAGAGTAGGTAGGCTACACCAGATCTTTCAAATTTAATCAAAATGTAAATCAGGTAACAGGATATTTAATCGTAAATTTAAAAAAGATTTATGCAATAAATATTCATGGTTATGTGGGCGACACTAAAATTGCATTATTTTGTTTTCCTTATATTTTGTTTGGAGGGGAGGAGACTTGGACATTTTCTGTTCAGATAATAAAACAATTTAATACCATCCAACCCAACTGCAACCTCCAATTTTTCAACCACCAGCCGCCACTGGTGCACAGTAGTACCATATTTCCTTCCTGATTCATGCTCCGACACTTTTGCTTTTGTCTTTGTACACTACACTTTCTTGTTGGTTTAGTTTTTTTCTGTTGCTGGTATTTTTTCTGGTAAATGGCAAGCTGAAAGACAGTTGATTGCCAAAGTACAGGAAGTGTTCTGTTCCCCGTTGTTCGACTAGCGGTTTTGCAAGATTTCTTATGAAGTCAGCTAACTGACAGTTATTATTTTCTCATGACTGTAAATTATAAATGAATTTATAATGGCCATCATAAGTAAATGTAAAAATGCCTTTTTACACCACTTCATACTTCTCCTGTCAAATGGGTATAGTAGCTCATTAGCTGGTTACAGTGGTAACTCCAGTTTTGTTGAAGTTGTAATTTAACCCTACATCAGGTTTCATAATGTCAGGTCAGCCCTGTCGAGAAGTTTTAATAACGAAGACAAAAAAATGTGTGATGAAAGCGTATGTTTAAGACTAATTTGTTAAAACTTATATAAATATGATCAAAATATTAAGAATATACATCAAATGTGCATAGAAGGAGCTTAAAAATGACAAAATGTAAGTATTATTTGATTAATAAAAAAATTTGCTACACTTTTTTGAAATAATGCTAAAAATGGTGGTTCACCAGTGAATGATATGGAAAAACAGCAGTGTTGAAAATGGTAAACAATAATGAAAGTGTCTACAGTAAATACACTTTTTATAAAATTTATCAATTAGAGAGGGCTATCTTGTTGCAGTAATATTTATTTAATATTTTTCAGATGTTCAAAACAGTAGGCTGGAGATTGATCCTAGTCACAGGTGCTATTTATGGTTGTCTATACATGTACGAACGGCTGACATGGACAAACAAGGCAAAGGAGCGTATGTTCAAACGCCAGTATGTAGACCATGCCACAAAGAAACTGCGACTTATTGTTGATCTGACTTCAGCTAACTGCAGCCACCAAGTACAACAGTAAGTCATGTGATAGATATGATTTATATAGTAAGTGTATGTGTAACTGTGATCTCCCAATATAATATATTTCTGTCGTTACACATCCATGACATGCAGTTCCTGGAGCTAACTATTCCTCAATCTGGCTTTGTTTTTGATTCCATGTGTTGTGTTAGTTTGGATGCTCTGGTAGCCCTGATTCTGTATGAACATGCTCTAACCATCTGTTCTGAAACATGTGTTTTGCGACATGATGTCTTGGCTTTCCATAATCACCTCAAGGTCTATTTTTTTTCTTAGATTCCATACTCCCCTCCCTGTATTTGACCATATATGCATAGCATATTGCTCTCAAATTTTCTGTAGACTCTTAAAAGAGAGTACAGGTCTCTACTACATATGTTAACATTTTCAGCATACACATCATAATAGTGTGATGCATAAGTTTTTTTGTGTTTTGACAAATACAGCAACTCCCGATTTTCCGGGATCAGGTCAACTGGGTTGTGGATCAACCGGAAAAAATATATAATTTAAAAAAATTGTACTTTTAGCAAAAATATTGATACGTAATGACTTTAATTTATTACAGTATTCTTAAACCTTGTAACTTTATTATTCTATTTGATATAATAAATGAATATTTTATACTTCCACCTACCTTAAATTCTTATGTGTTTTGGCTGGATCTCTAGTGTTGAACTAACCCCATTCATACGACGAACTGATCAGTGCAGCAAATGAAATGAGGTGTTTGAAATGATTTATTTAACAAATTATTGAATATAGTAGATCACATTTTATTTACTATTAACGTGACATTTATATTATTTAAGAAATAAAAACATGTACTTTTTGACCTACGAACTACATCATCATCATTTTTATCTACATCAAAAGCTTTAAATATTGTAACGTATCAAAATAACGGTTACATAAAAATTATATAATACGTCAAATAAAAGTGTACCATAAGCATATTTCATCAAACATGGAAGAAGGAACAGAAGTATAAAAATCAAAAGTGTATCTATGAATGAATAATGTTGAAGCAACCCAACGAAGAAGAAAGAAGAATCATAAAAATATATCATCGAGTAGAAAGAAGAAAAAGAGAGAATACAATGGATCAATATAATACGTTAGCAATATAGGCCCAATAGATCCAAATAGTGAGGGGATATACCAAGAATTACTATCATCATAAGGAAGAGACATGTTAAATGTAATTATCATAGTGAGAGGATAAACTAATTTACCATAATAGTGAGACAAATATAAGATAATGATTATCATAATTATGAGTGAAAATGTTGAAAATTATAACTATATTAAATGAACATGAGTTATCACAAATAGTGAGGAACCAAAATAAGAATAATGATTACAAGATTAATAGTAATAAAAAACTATCTATCAAGGAAGGACATAGTGAAACCAATATAATAAAAACCAAGTGTTGAACCTTAGTAAGTGATCACAAACAATAATAGTGAATACTTTATATAAGTGCAACAATAAATAGTGTAATGACACTACCCCAAATAAGCAACACAGACAATATGAGTGAAGTGTTTATGACAAAGGGAAGTGAATAAAAATTAATAAGTGAAATCAACGGTTATCAAGTGAAATACACAAACAATTAGTGTACCAATTGTAATCCAAGATTTGTAAAACCACAAACATACTTAGTAAGACCACCAATTTAATGGAACTGAAAAGAGAAATAATTGCTCAAAAAGACCAATAATAAAAGCTATATAATCCTTGATATGGAATGTGCCTGAATGTCATAGTAACACAGGACAAAATGTAGATAAATGTTATAACCAATATGTAGTAAACAAACTAATTTGTTGAAAAGAAACAAACCAATGTATACAAGCCAGATGCAACCCACCAAAATGTGTAACATAGTTAAGTAAAAAACCAAGTATTATTGTATAAACATATAGTGTAAAATGTGTACAAAGTGTGTAAAACATAGTAATAAACAATGGTAGTAACATGCCATAATGACATGACAGTATTTAAGCTGAATATTGAATAAAGTAAGAAGCATATTGTTGCCAACTCAGTAACACATAACCTCATCTGAACAGGACCTACAACATAAAATCATACACAATAATTAGATAAAGTAATTACCAGTAATTGTTTCAAACAGAGACCAAATAAGAACAAATGTACAAGACAATGAATACCTTATGAACTGAAGAACACAACTATATAAGTCAGATTATTAATAATAACAATAAACAAATTAGACAGAATCCCAAGTGACCAGAGAGTTAATCAAAAAACCATAACAAAACTTGTAAAGAGAGAGAGTAAGGAAGTTTACCAGTAGTTAAAAGAATGTTCAATTCAACTATGAGAATACCTCACAATCATTGTATAAGTAATTTCATAACTATAATCTAATAAACTAATTAACTGTAATCATAGGACTAGGTGTAAATAACCATCCTACTGTAACTTAAAGAAAATTCAACTAACAAAAAGTTAGTAAGTGCACTAAACAGACCATGTACAATGTCTGTGTACACTTTAATTATCGATAATGCATATAATATGTGATAAAAATAACTAAAGGAGAGTGACAGAATGGCGAAATAATAGCATAGTGTATTTTAAACAATGCTATATGTGTAAATAAGACAACATTTGCTGGAGTAAAGTATCAGCAAATATATGTAAAAGTGTTAAATAACATTTTAATACCAAAGGTATGTAATAGTATAAGAAATAATGGTGATATAAGCAAATACAAATGCTTGGACATGTATGGCTTATACGCCATGAATGCATTTTGCTTAAACCACAAATATGTTAATATTATGTGTTAAATAATGAGAGATATGGACTCTAAATGTTTAATTAGATAAAGTAAATAACTAGGTGTGCAGGAGAGAATACTCAAAAATGAACAAAAATCATCTATTGGAGTGTGTGAAGCTGAACCGGGAAATGCAAGAACTCAGAAATTACAGTGGTCTTTATTGGGAAGCTCGGTACCAAATGGTTAAATGTACCAAGGGGGAGCCATTGGAAAACAACAACAACAATGTTTAATTATAAGCATTATGTTATAATAACACCAAAATATAGTGGAAAAAACTTATTTTTATTAAGAGCCACTATATGTGTATTGTATAAAGTGAAGTGAGTTGTTAATGGACGGATTTATTACTTGTTTGGACTTAAATTAAAGACACAAGTATCCGCAAAACAATGCGACTATTCAAATAACGATCAGACGATTAATAAGAAACTTATGAATATTATAAGATTTTCTGTCATTTCCGAATGGGAATGAACGCGTCATAGCTGAGTCTCGAACCCAAAGCATAGACGGCATAGACGCTAAAAATTAAAATTTTAATATAACCAAGGCATTTGGGATAGAGAGTACAGACTTCTACACCAATAGGATGATATGATTTTACCAGACGCGAGAAGGAGCTTCGATGAGAAGAATTAATTGTCTTTCAGCCACCGATGCGAGCGGAGCCCGCGACAGTCATCAAGAAAACATTTTGAAATGTGCGCGTCAGATAGTAAACAATTATAACTAACCTCAACTGAAGACTAATTTTTTTCTCGTGTGACAGTGCTACAAATAATAAAGTGAATTATTAAAACATTGCCAGTGTATAATAAAGGCAATGTTAAGTGAAATATGCAGGGAGTACTATCGGTTAATGAATTTTAAAATAAAATGAAAATATAATTTTCGTCAGTTGACGAATATTATAGCGGACTACGTTAGCCAAGCATACACTATGCATGGTTAATCTAGCGAACGATGAGATATTAGCAGGCACAATGAATAAAAGTTCTCGTTTAATTTAATAATGGTATTTAATTAAAATATTTTAATATTTGTGTAAGGAAAAACAATAACAGAAGTTGAAATAATGATAAATACCGCAAACAACACTTGTAAAATATAGTCGCTTACTTGACTACGATCCCAGTTGTACTTGATAAATAATGATTTTACATACGAGAACAATCACTGCCATTAATTATCCATCTTATTACGATAAATAATGTTTTTGAAAATAGTATAAGGGTTTCAATAATATTAAATAACTTATTTTGGTAACTTACTCTCATCTATAGGTAAACTAACCTATAACCAACAAATATTTCTTTGCCAACAGAGAGTCACGCCAGTCATTAACAATACTTTTTTGAATAGACTCAATAAGAAGAATTTTTCTATTCTTTATCAAATCCAGTTCATAATAATAATTAAACCAGTAATATTGTTTTATAGTGTAACGTTTATAACACGTGTTACACAGCTTTGAACAACTAACTGCAGCACACCTGCTGTACGACAATACGGTAATTTTAACATCGTATTGAGGTTAACTATTTTTAATTTTTTATCTTTTGATCATTCTATATGAATAAATATTATTCTTAACGAGCATCTTTGTATCTTGCATCATGTAAATTCAAAGAATCCATGAAAATTTGGTAACTATAATAACCAAAATTAACATAACAAGAATTACCATAATATTGTATATTGTACCAGTGTTACCAGCCCTGAGCTGAAGAATTTTCAGAAAATAATTAACTTTGTTGATTTTAGAGATTTATTTATTGTTTTAAAAAAGGATTTCATTGAATTTAACTAATGTTAATAAACGCCTAAATATCTTACTAGTGAACAGAGAGTATTTATTTCTTTTAAATAGGCACAAATAACTTGCATTTTAGAAGCAATTGTTTCTCAAGGTGGCGGCAATATTCCAGCGGCTAGTATTTGAATATTCAATCCACGATTAAATATCATCATCATTTTATTTACTGTGTATATATTAATATCAAGGTGAAGTATTTTGTGTGTTATTCATGTCTTTCCAGTGAGATAGAGCAACATATTAGGAAGATTGAAGACGTTCACGGATGGTAAGTGGGGAGGTAGATACATCGAGAGAACAGTTATTACAGTCCTTTTAAACATAAACATTATTTTAAACATAAACATTACTATTTCAATTAATTATTAAACAGGGTGTCCACATTCTGGAAAGTCAGGGAAAGTCAGGGAAAAAAAAGTTGGTCAGGGAAAGTCAGGGAAATAAACAAAAAATCTGGAAAGTCAGGGAAATCTTCCCCGATGACAGACTTGAGGGTAATTTTTTACTCTAGTCTGCCGCAACCCGTGAAAAATCTGAAAAGTCAGGGAAATCTTCCCCGATGATGGATTTGAGGGGAATTTTGAATGCTCTAGTCTGCCGTAACCCAGACTATTGTAGACAATTATATATTTTTTGTTGTGCCCTTGTGTACTTTTTTCAACCGATTTAGCTAATTCTTTTTCTATTTTCAGTTTTTTTAGGCTGCTGACTTAAACTCATTACAATGGCTAACAAGAAATGTTTGTTTAATAAACTTTGGCTGGACAGTAAAGTGTTTCCGGAATTTAGTGGTTGGTTGGACTTGGTGGTTAGTGATGTAAATTCGGATTATTGTCAGGTGTGTCTCAAATCTTTTAAACTAAGCAATATGGGGAAACAAGCAATTGTTTCTCATGCTAAGGGACCAACTCATGTAAAAAACATGAGAGCAAAGGCTTCCCAGCCGGCAATTTCTTTTTTTACTACTCCATCTCCATTAAAAGATGTGCAGCCAACACCTTCAACTTCAGCTACAAAAGAATTATTAGTAGTGCCAGGAACAAGTCAAACAAGTTTAAAGAGTTTCAGTGTGAATGAAGATGATGTTACGTCAGCCGAAGCAATATGGGCTCTCCACGTCATCACTGGGAAAATGTCTCTAAACTCTTGTGATGAAACCTCTGCAGCCTTCAAAAATATGTTTCCAGACAGTAAAATCGCTCGGAGCTTTTCTATGGGCAAGACTAAGGCTTCCTATGTAATAAATCATGGGTTAGCCCCATATTTTCAAGAAATGTTGCAAAATAACATGAAACAGTGCTCTGACTATGTTGTTTGTTTTGATGAATCTCTGAACAAATTTGTTCAAAGAGGACAAATGGACTTGTGTGTAAGGTTTTGGGAAATAAACCTTCAGAAAGTTTCAACACGATATTGGAATAGTGTATTTTTAGGCAGGGCAACTGCAGATCAGTTGTTAGATGGGTTTATTCAAGGGCTCTCCTTACCTTTAGGAAATATTTTGCAAATCTCAATGGACTGGCCGAATGTTAACCTCAGTTTTATGAAAAAACTCGAGAGCCATTTGCAAGTCTTAAATCCAGAGGGAAAGTCCCTTCTTGATATTGGCATATGCAGTTTGCATACAGTTAATGGAGCCCTGAAGACTGGGATCTCCAAAACTGGTTTTTTAAGGAAAAACTAAGTGCTTTCAGAAGCATATTGTCAGACGTTGAGCCGTTCCTGAGAAGGTTCCAAAGTCAGAAGCCTATGGTCCCTTGTCTCTTTACTTCACTTGAACAACTTATGAAAAACCTAATGATGAGATTTGTAAAATATGAAAAAATAGCTGAAGCAAGTACTACTCAAAAATTAATGAACTTGGACTTGCAAGACAGTGCCAATCTGGTTTCAGTAGAAAAGGTGGACGTTGGTTATGCTGCAGAAAGCTTAATGAAACAAATTAAATGCTCAGAAAAAGAGAAACTTGTTTTTAAAAATGAGTTCAAAAATCTCCTTACCACCATGATAAAAAAACTCGGAGAGAAAAGTCCTTTGAAATCACATTTAGCACGAGGCCTCACTGCCTTAGACCCTAAAATGATAATGCTCAAACCCAGTTTGGCAATAAAAAGGATTGATGTTGTTCTAGAAAACCTGCACAGCCATAGAAGAATATGTGATAAAAGTGCTGAAAAGGCCAAATGACAGTTTTCTTTGCTAACTGAAGAAGCTAACGATTTCATTTCCAAAACATCTGATGACATGGGATTGGACGAATTTTACTACGGCCTTTTAGGAGAAGATAAGAAATATTAAGATCTCTGGTCTGTAATGAAGCTGTGTTTCATTTTATCCCATGGTAATGCATCAGTTGAATCTGGCTTTTCTGTCAATAAGCATTTACTAGTTGAAAATCTTCTAGAAGAATCCCTTGTGTCCCAAAGAGTTATTTGTGGTAGCATAAAGCATCTAGGTGGTTTGAGGAATGTGGCTATCAACAGAAGTATGCTTACCTCGGTCAGATCTTCAAGAAGAAGATATCAATCATATTTGGAAAAGAAAAAAGAAATGCAGTCAGAAGAGGAAAAAAAGAAAATAGAGAAAAGGAAAATTGAATTACAGTTGAAAGAGTTGGAAGAAAAAAGAAAAAAGTTGAAACTTGAAAGAGAAATGGAGGATGTAGAAATTGGGGAAAAGAAAAAACTGCTGGAGAACATGAAGAGATCACACTAGTAAATTTTGAAGGAGTGCATATTTTCCTTTTTCATTCTCATCCTGTCGGACTGGTTCATTTTCAATTTTGAAAGCTATAGCTGATTATTATAATTATTTGTTACCATGTAAGTTGTTCTATTAATTAGTCCATTTTATCTTGTTCATATATTATTTTATTAAGTTCTAGTGAAAATACTCTCATTCTTACGTTACTTAAGTGTTACCTTTAGGTGATAATGGAAATATTTATTTTTAAAATGCCATCAATGTATTTGTATTTTTCAATAAATAAATAATAATAAATAAATAAAATAAAAGAGGAAGAAAAAAGAAAGTGGAGAGAGAATTAGGCCAGCTATGGGGAAGGTGGAGGCTGGGTTTTCTTTTTTCTTCCTTGTAAAATATAATGCTCAAAGAATTAACGTACTATGCATTTTAGTGAGTCAGGGAAATTTCTGTAAGTAGGTCAGGGAAAGTCAGGGAAAATTAAAACAGAATTTCTGTGGACACCCTGATTAAACAACAAAAAACAACACCAATCATTGATAATTATATTACGACGTGAGGATTGAAGAGTAATACTACTAAATCAATTACAAGTCAATTTAAAAAATAAAACACTACACTCGCAATAAGTCGTAGGATTACAACGTGGCGCCCAACGTCTGAGCACGAATTAGGACGACAATATTCAACAAAACAAAATAAATAAATAATTATTAAACCTAATTCGGTGGCAATTACATTGCAAAGATATAAAGATGTACCGAAGATCGACGTCGAAGAGGCGAGCGGCGGAGGCTGAAAAAGAAGCTAGAATGGAGGAGAAGGAAGCGACGTCGGCAGAAGACGTGGAAGAAATATTACTTACGATGGCAGACAGACAACCTGAACCGGCGGAGGAGGTCCAGCAACCAGAAGGTCAACCGGAGGTAAAACAACCTGAGACGCCAACTCAAACAGGAGATGCAGAGTTCCAGGAATGGATTGAGAAGGATGATGGAATCAATGAATAAGAAAATGGATGAAAACAGTCTATCCACGAATCAGAAAATAGAAGAAGGCCAGAAGGAGAGCCAGAAGAACATGGAATTGTTGAAGGAAGATTTGAATAATAAGATAGATGAAACAAATAAGAAGACCGAAGAATTATTAACAAAAAATATAGAAATAATCAGAGAGAATTTATCTGAAGAATTGGGAGTCAAAATCGGTGAGACAAATAAGAAGATAGATGAACTGAACGAGCAAATCAATAAGAAAATTGAAGCAATTAAAAGCGATAACGAAAAGATATGGCAACAGATGGCTGATAATCGCTGCAGAACGGAAGAGATCGCAAGAACGACCATAGAAACAGTAGATAAGAAAATAGAAGAAAACCTGGAAGCAACAGAGGAGAGGATGGGAGTGATAGCGACGGAAATCCAAGGAGAGATGTCCGACGTGCGCCGAGAATACGAACTCAACAAACAGAAGATTGTGCAAACCAAAACAGATCTCCACAACCGTATTGACATCCTCGAAGAAACCAGTACTAAACAAATGGAGGTAGTGGAGCGTAGACAAGCAGACATGGTAGTCGCACACACCACACTAGGGGAGAAGTGTGAAGAGATGAAAACAACGGTCGACACAGTAAAGAACCAGGTAAATAGCGATAGAGAACGATTAACCGAACGGCAACAACGAGAATTCGACGACCTCAGGGACGAGATGAACCGTCTGAGAACATACCCAAGTGCAATAACGGGATTACCACACCTGGATGGACGGGAGAGCATAGATTTCAGAGCCTACAAGAGGAATCCTCTCGAATTCTTGGAGAGAGTTGACGAGATATTGAACCGGAATAAAGAGAATCGATGGATGATAATAAAAGGAATGCTCGACGAATACTTTAGAAATGTTTTTGACAATTGGTGGACGGTAACCAGACATGAAGTGAATAGCTATGCAGCGTTCAAGGTAGCGTTTAAAATGAAATACTGGTCAGAATCCACCCAAAACATCATTAGAGACGATATAAGTAATGGCAAGTACGACCCCAACGCCGGACAATCCATGACAGCATATTTTTTAGGAAAGATATGCCTAGCGAGGAACTTGGAGCCAGCAATACCGGAAGAGTGCCTGGTAACTAAACTGGCATACCACTTTAATCAAGGTGTATCACAAGGAAGATTGAATGCCCAAATAAAAACAGTACAAGGGATGTCCGCGCTCCTAGAAAACCACGAGCAGGAGCGGTACTATCAAAGAAACCGTCAGAGGCCAGGACAACAGTATGACCGGGGTGGACCGGGTAATAATAATCCCCATACCAACAATGATAGGCCCAACTACAGAGGGAACTTCAACAACCCGACGCGGTTCAATAATGACCAAAATCCCAGACCAAATAACAGTGGTAATAATACCAACCACAACGACCAGGGAAATCAAAATAACCCTAGGCCAAATAATTACCAGGGAAATAATAATTATCGACCGAACAACAATTACTACCGGCCGTATAATAATAACCATCATAATAATAATAATTACAGACCGAACAACGGAAATAACGGTGGTAATAATTTTAGAAGGGTACACTACACTAATGCCAGTCGAGGCGGCAATAGTAGACCGTACTACCAGGGTTGCCGGAGTTACCACAGTAATAACAGCCGGAGCAACAGCGATAGGGAAGATCATGAATCTGGATATAACACTAACATGAGCCACAGTAGCGAAGACAATCGGCGGGGACAAGGAAATGAAGAAGTTTATCACAACGGGAATGGACCAGGACCCCAAGAACAGAGTGCATCCAACTCAGCAGACAGGCACCCGGACAATGGTGACCTGCCTTTAAATGGGCAACGGCAGTGAAAACCGCAACATCACCCTCACTGAACCGGTCTATTGGGTCTAACGTATCAAGAAACACAACGGAATCAATTGTTATCCTCCAGAACAATTACTTAAAAAATATTCGCAAAGATTTAATGGAAGAAAAAGAAAATAGCGTCGACGACGCCGTTAACAGAGAAATCGCCTATATAACAGTTAACGTCAACGGGATCAAGGCGACGGCCATGATAGATACAGGGGCCAATGTATCATTAATTGATAGAGTTGAATTAAACCGGATACAAACAGGAAATAAAACAATAATACCGACATTGCCAATAAACAATATTATCTTAATTGGAGCAACGGGTCGGCAGAATAAAACTATCCGGAACCAAGTACAATTAGAGATATCAAGCAACGGCGAAACCATCCCAATGATTTTCTTAGTAGCGAGTGGGCTACCGTTTACTTGTTAATTGGCTGCGACATATTAAGGAAATATGCGGCCATTATTGATATGAGCAGAGCCAAGGTATCTCTGAACTCAGGTGACATCAGATGGACAGCAGAGTTGATCGAAAACAAGAAGGCCCCTCCTGAACACATCATATATTACATCCGGGAAGGCTATAACCAGAGGGAACAAATGCCGATCAATGGAGAGATTCGCCATAGCAAAGGAGACACGTTGTGGATGGAAAAGCTAGAAGAAATTAAGAAATGCCAATCAGCTAGAGTCATCAGGATTCTAACGGATGAACGGATAGTGAAATTAATCCAAATTTACAACAAATACAGGCATGTATTTTCAGATACGCCAGGGAAAGTGAAAATTTTCCAGTGCGAAGTAAAATTCAAGGAACAAACTGAATTCAAAAGGAAATCTTACCCTATAGCTTTTTCGTTAAAAGAAGCAGTCCGCTTAGAAATACAACGGTTAATCGAAGACGATATCATTGAACTAAGTAACTCCCCGTACACCAATCCAATTGTAGCAGTACCAAAGAAGAATGGCGCAGTAAGGATTTGCTTAGACACCAGGGATATAAACAAGACCATAATAAATGACAGGACGTCGCCTGGAGAAATCGACGAAATACTTAAGAAGTTCCATGGCATAAGGTACATCAGTATATGGGACACATTGTGTGGGTACTGGCAGGTGGAATTACACCCCAACAGCAGAAAGTATACGACCTTTATATTTGAAGAGCGTAACTACCAATTTAAAAGGTTACCCTTCGGCCTAGTAAATTCCGTAGCAGTCTTTGTAAAATGTATGGATGAGGTTTTAGGTCAAAATACACTTCAATTCACTACAGTGTATGTTGATGATTTGCTCATTACCTCCAACAGTTGGGAGGAACACTGCAACAAGATGGCACAAGTATTGCAAAAATTGGATGAGAACAACATCACATTAAAATTAGAGAAATCCAAACTCATAGCCAATGAAGTGCAATTTCTGGATTTTAATTTGTCTGAAACGGGCATAACCCCAGCACAAGAAAAGATGGAAGCTATGCAGCGCTTTCCTGTATCCAAAAACAAGAAACAGTTGCAATCGTTTCTTGGGATTTGTAATTATTACAGAAAATTTCAAAATAATTATTCGGAATTGACATCTAAATTTTCCCAACAATTGTCATCAAAAGATAAGTGGAGATGGGGACCCGAACAGGACACAACCTTCGAGATGATAAAAGAGAAGTTCATCAAAACCGTAATGTTACACCACCCAAATTTTAACAAAAATTTTTTACATGAATTGTGACGCAAGTGACATAAGTCTGGGATCCATCTTATACCAAGAAGACGAGGAAGGCAACCATCAGGTGATCAGTTTTGCTAGTAGGACACTCAACAAGTGTGAGCGCAACTATCACACTACGGAGAAGGAACTCCTCAGCATAGTGTTCGCTTGTGAGAAGTTCCGAACATATATTTTGGGATACCCAATCACAGTGCGTACGGACCACAAATCAATATCATTCTTAAAGAACTGCAGATTAAAGCATGGAAGACTGACGAGGTGGACACTAACACTCCAAGAATACAACATACATTGGGAATACGTCCCTGGTAAAAACAACATTGCTGCAGATGTGTTGTCCAGAGTAAACAATACAAGCCCAAACATTCGAAGGAGAGAAGGAGACCATCGCTAAAGTTTACCATATCTTGAAAAGCAGATCCGAATTGGCAGACATACTAACAAATATACAAAGCAACCAACAAAACGATCCCCAAAATCAGCAATATAATACAGAGATTAACAGAACAAGATGAAAGAGTTGTTCCATATTATTGTATCCATGATGATTTATTGTTCACTAAGACCAAACAATCCAATGATCAATGGAAAATATTAATACCCAAAATTATTGAAAAAGAAATTGCAATTGACTACCATATAAGATATGGACATATGGGGGCCATAAAAGTGGTCAAGGCGTTAGAAGAGCATGTATACTTTAAGGATATGAATCGTAGAGTGAGAAAATACATACAACATTGTCATCTGTGTCAGCTAGTTAAGTGTAACAATGAAAAGAAGGAAGGAGTGATGATACCCATTACATCTACAAAGAAACTCGAAAAGGTGTTTGTGGATATTTGTGGACCATTTCCACGCAGTGGCGGCAGACACCAGTACAAATACATAGTGATAATTTTTTATCACTACACAAAATTCACCAAACTCTACGCCATAAATAGGGCAACGACAAGCAAAATTTTGGAAATTATAACACTAAAGTACAATCGGAAAACCTCAGTCCATAATTACGGACCATGGAACGCAATTCAGAGGCCGAAAATGGAGGGATACTTTAATGAACCAAGGTGTAAAAACATACAAGACGTCGGTATACCACCCTAACAGCAAGGCTGAAAGAGTCCTAAGAGAGGTAGGCAGAATCTTAAGGACATACTGCTACACACAACAGAGGAGATGGGAAGAATATTTATCACCAGCAGAAGATTTCATAAACTTAGCTTGTCACCATACGACTAACGAAACACCCTATACTGCTATGTTTGAACAAAGACCACCCCGAGAAATAACAGAAATAATTAATTTTCCATAAGGAAGCAAATATGAATTTAACAAAGTAAAGTTTTATAATAATGCAGTTGAGCGAGCTGAAAAACTCAGACTAAAGTATAAAAAATCACAGCCTAAGACCATCACATACGAAGTGGGAGATAAAGTGCTATTAAAAAACAGAGAACTCCCAAGTGCTATAGAAGGAATTGCTAAGGAACTGTTACTGCTATACACAGGCCCATATACTGTTACAAAAAACAATATGAACAATACATATGAAATACAAGATCCTGTAACGAAGAAAATTAAAGGTAATATAATCAGACTTCCATAAAACGATATATTGAAGATTGAATAATGTAAAAAGTTGGAATATTATAATGGAAATTATTTAATGTTGATACTAAGTACGAAATGACAATTATAAATGTTGACAAGATATTGATATTATGACATAAAAGTGTAACCCAAAGAAATAATGTAAAATGTGAAGAAAATTGTAATTTACCCGTACCAATGGGAAAAAAAAAAAAAAAAAAAAAAAAAACCGACACACAACGTCCAGGGCAAAATAATATTTCCAACAGCCAGTCAACAGTAACTTACCATCTTACCCGTACTAATATTAGAAAGAAGATATATGAGGCCGACACACAACATCCGTGGCAAAATAATATTTCCAACAGCCAGTCAACAGTAACTTACCATCTTACCCGTACTAATATTAGAAAGGAGATATACGAGAAAGACACCCAAGAACTACGGCATAATTAAAGAAATTTCCAAGAGCCAGTCAACCAGTTATTAACATCTTACCCGTACTACAAAAATAAGAAAGAAATATACGAGATGATATACAGAAAAAGCAACATAAGAAGTTGGAGAAGTGGGAGCAAGTGAATATTATTAATATGAACAGATATAACGGTACCCAAACATGAGGCAAAAAACCAAAAGAGAGCCTATACTAAATGAAATGTAACACAAAGACGTGGCTCATGAAGATGAAGAAGATTATGAAGTGACGTTCAATGTAATACCAAGAGAAAAGATTAATTGATAACAGAGAAGAATGAAAAATAATATACTAACGAAGGAGATCTTGTGGAAATACCAGTGATGAAATGTAAACAACTATCCCAGTAAAATATGAAGAATTAAGTTAAGATGAATCAAGAAGAGGAGAATATAATAATAATAATGTATAAACCGTAGATGCGTGAAATAATCCCAAGGATATTTATTATTTGTCGAAAGAACGACTACTTTATATTTTGAGATGAATTGACTGATGAATTATTCCAGCAATCATTTATATTATTGACAGAGATGATGTACCTCTGAATTTATTGATGTTAGTATGGCCAGCAGAGATGTATGCCACAGTGAGCCACTCTGAACTGCACCAGCTAAAATTATGTTAGGGAATTAAATAAACAAGGGAGATAATTACATGGAAAGAAAAATAATTATGATTCAAATAGAAGAGAATGAAGGGCTATAAGAAGAACATAAGAGTCAACTTGGAAATATACAACAATTGATGAATTCTTCAGAAAATAAGTATACGAATTCAGAATTAATCAATTCTTATAGGAAGGCATATGTAACGTATCAAAATAACGGTTACATAAAAATAATATAATACGTCAAATAAAAGTGTACCATAAGCATTTTTCATCAAACATGGAAGAAGGAACAGAAGTGTAAAAATCAAAAGTGTATCTATGAATGAATAATTTTGAAGCAACCCAACGAAGAAGAAAGAAGAATCATAAAAATATATCATCGAGTAGAAAGAAGAAAGAGAGAATACAATGGATCAATATAATACGTTAGCAATATAGACCCAATAGATCCAAATAGTGAGGGGATATACCAAGAATTACTATCATCATAAGGAAGAGACGAACCAATAGATCAAAATAGTGAGGGGATATGCCAAGAATTACTATCATCATAAGGAAGAGACGAACCAATAGATCAAAATAGTGAGGGGATGTACCAAGAATTACTATCATCATAAGGAAGAGACATGTTAAATATAATTATCATAGTGAGAGGATAAACTAATTTACCATAATAGTGAGACAAATATAAGATAATGATTATCAAAATAATGAGTGAAAATGTTGAAAATTATAAGAAAATTATAACTATATTAAATGAACATGAGTTATCACAAATAGTGAGGAACCAAAATAAGAATAATGATTACAAGATTAATAGTAATAAAAAACTATCTATCAAGGAAGGACATAGTGAAACCAATATAATAAAAACCAAGTGTTGAACCTTAGTAAGTGATCACAAACAATAATAGTGAATACTTTATATAAGTGCAACAATAAATAGTGTAATGACACTACCCCAAATAAGCAACACAGACAATATGAGTGAAGTGTTTAAGACAAAGGGAAGTGAATAAAAATTAATAAGTGAAATCAACGGTTATCAAGTGAAATACACAAACAATTAGTGTACCAATTGTAATCCAAGATTTGTAAAACCACAAACATACTTAGTAAGACCACCAATTTAATGGAACTGAAAAGAGAAATAATTGCTCAAAAAGACCAATAATAAAAGCTATATAATCCTTGATATGGAATGTGCCTGAATGTCATAGTAACACAGGACAAAATGTAGATAAATGTTATAACCAATATGTAGTAAACAAACTAATTTGTTGAAAAGAAACAAACCAATGTATACAAGCCAGATGCAACCCACCAAAATGTGTAACATAGTTAAGTAAAAAACCAAGTATTATTGTATAAACATATAGTGTAAAATGTGTACAAAGTGTGTAAAACATAGTAATAAACAATGGTAGTAACATGCCATAATGACATGACAGTATTTAAGCTGAATATTGAATAAAGTAAGAAGCATATTGTTGCCAACTCAGTAACACATAACCTCATCTGAACAGGACCTACAACATAAAATCATACACAATAATTAGATAAAGTAATTACCAGTAATTGTTTCAAACAGAGACCAAATAAGAACAAATGTACAAGACAATGAATACCTTATGAACTGAAGAACACAACTATATAAGTCAGATTATTAATAATAACAATAAACAAATTAGACAGAATCCCAAGTGACCAGAGAGTTAATCAAAAAACCATAACAAAACTTTAAAGAGAGAGAGTAAGGAAGTTTACCAGTAGTTAAAAGAATGTTCAATTCAACTATGAGAATACCTCACAATCATTGTATAAGTAATTTCATAACTATAATCTAATAAACTAATTAACTGTAATCATAGGACTAGGTGTAAATAACCATCCTACTGTAACTTAAAGAAATTTCAACTAACAAAAAGTTAGTAAGTGCACTAAACAGACCATGTACAATGTCTGTGTACACTTTAATTATCGATAATGCATATAATATGTGATAAAAATAACTAAAGGAGAGTGACAGAATGGCGAAATAATAGCATAGTGTATTTTAAACAATGCTATATGTGTAAATAAGACAACATTTGCTGGAGTAAAGTATCAGCAAATATATGTAAAAGTGTTAAATAACATTTTAATACCAAAGGTATGTAATAGTATAAGAAATAATGGTGATATAAGCAAATACAAATGCTTGGACATGTATGGCTTGTACGCCATGAATGCATTTTGCTTAAACCACAAATATGTTAATATTATGTGTTAAATAATGAGAGATATGAACTCTAAATGTTTAATTATAAGCATTGTGTTATAATAACACCAAAATATAGTGGAAAAAACTTATTTCTATTAAGAGCCACTATATGTGTATTGTATAAAGTGAAGTGAGTTGTTAATGGACGGATTTATTACTTGTTTGGACTTAAATTAAAGACACAAGTATCCGCAAAACAATGCGACTATTCAAATAACGATCAGACGATTAATAAGAAACTTATGAATATTATAAGATTTTCTGTCATTTCCGAATGGGAATGAACGCGTCATAGCTGAGTCTCGAACCCAAAGCATAGACGGCATAGACGCTAAAAATTAAAATTTTAATATAACCAAGGCATTTGGGATAGAGAGTACAGACTTCTACACCAATAGGATGATCTGATTTTACCAGACGCGAGAAGGAGCTTCGATGAGAAGAATTAATTGTCTTTCAGCCACCGATGCGAGCGGAGCCCGCGATAGTCATCAAGAAAACATTTTGAAATGTGCGCGTCAGATAGTAAACAATTATAACTAACCTCAACTGAAGACTAATTTTTTTCTCGTGTGACAGTGCTACGAATAATAAAGTGAATTATTAAAACATTGCCAGTGTATAATAAAGGCAATGTTAAGTGAAATATGCAGGGAGTACTATCAGTTAATGAATTTTAAAGTAAAATGAAAATATAATTTTCGTCAGTTGACGAATATTATAGCGGACTACGTTAGCCAAGCATACACTATGCATGGTTAATCTAGCAAACGATGAGATATTAGCAGGCACAATGAATAAAAGTTCTCGTTTAATTTAATAATGGTATTTAATTAAAATATTTTAATATTTGTGTAAGGAAAAACAATAACAGAAGTTGAAATAATGATAAATACCGCAAACAACACTTGTAAAATATAGTCGCTTACTTGACTACGATCCCAGTTGTACTTGATAAATAATGATTTTACATACGAGAACAGTCACTGCCATTAATTATCCATCTTATTACGATAAATAATGTTTTTGAAAATAGTATAAGGATTTCAATAATATTAAATAACTTATTTTGGTAACTTACTCTCATCTATAGGTAAACTAACCTATAACCAACAAATATTTCTTTGCCAACAGAGAGTCACGCCAGTCATTAACAATACTTTTTTGAATAGACTCAATAAGAAGAATTTTTCTATTCTTTATCAAATCCAGTTCATAATAATAATTAAACCAGTAATATTGTTTTATAGTGTAACGTTTATAACACGTGTTACACAGCTTTGAACAACTAACTGCAGCACACCTGCTGTACGACAATACGGTAATTTTAACATCGTATTGAGGTTAACTATTTTTAATTTTTTATCTTTTGATCATTCTATATGAATAAATATTATTCTTAACGAGCATCTTTGTATCTTGCATCATGTAAATTCAAAGAATCCATGAAAATTTGGTAACTATAATAACCAAAATTAACATAACAAGAATTACCATAATATTGTATATTGTACCAGTGTTACCAGCCCTGAGCTGAAGAATTTTCAGAAAATAATTAACTTTGTTGATTTTAGAGATTTATTTATTGTTTTAAAAAAGGATTTCATTGAATTTAACTAATGTTAATAAACGCCTAAATATCTTACCAGTGAACAGAGAGTATTTATTTCTTTTAAATAGGCACAAATAACTTGCATTTTAGAAGCAATTGTTTCTCAAGGTGGCGGCAATATTCCAGCGGCCAGTATTTGAATATTCAATCCACGATTAAGTATCATTATCATTTTATTTACTGTGTATATATTAATATCAAGGTGAAGTATTTTGTGTGTTATTCATGTCTTTCCAGTGAGATAGAGCAACATATTAGGAAGATTGAAGACGTTCACGGATGGTAAGTGGGGAGGTAGATACATCGAGAGAACAGTTATTACAGTCCTTTTAAACATAAACATTATTTTAAACATAAACATTACTATTTCAATTAATTATTAAACAACAAAAAACAACACCAATCATTGATAATTATATTACGACGTGAGGATTGAAGAGTAATACTACTAAATCAATTACACGTCAATTTAAAAAATAAAACACTACACTCGCAATAAGTCGTAGGATTACAATATCTAACATTTATTATTATTTAAAAGAACCAATACCTTTATTTCTTTTTCTTATCTACGCACACAACTCACATACCAAATTTATTTGAGATCTCATTTTTAATTTATTTCCCCAACATGAATCTAATTTTTTAACTGTCTTTTTCTCCCATTTATGAAAAATAACTGTTACAAAACTTACGTGGTCCAACGCGTGTTCACGCACTTTCACTAAATTTTGTTCATGTTTCTTGTCTTATTAACTCGAATTCACTTTTCGATAATATTTGACTACATTTATGACATTTTATTAAAAATAGACTCGTTTTTAATTTTGTAAGTCGAGTCTAAAACCTCCGGCCGGGGTTGTGACTGAGCTGAGAGTGCGAACAAGACTCCCCACTATACCTTGTTAATGAAAGGGAAGGCACTGCCTTCAGGCTGTGACTTTTTCGTCGCCGTACATGAAGTATGGACTGTCTATGTGCCAAATTAACCAGCGACGTTTGGTGGTGACGATATTAGAGGCTTAGGTGGGTGGAGCCTCTTCATTGATTTCCTCCATCTCCAAAGCACATGGCAAGAAACTCTTTCTCCTTAGCCATTTTTGTCGCGTCGGTTCCAACTGTTGTGCATAGAAGCTGCGCCCGGGCTCGCGTATGCACATACAGTATGTGACAATAATTCGATTCACAACCAAGTACTGCGTTCTCCGACAACACCCAGCCCAAAAAGTTATGTTACTGTTCATTGTTTGCATCCAACATTATTTCACATGGGACTTGCACTGATGATACTAAAGAAATTTAAATAAATTTAATGAAAAATAAAAGCCCCCATTTTGAGACATTACAAACTATCTAACATTTATTATTATTCTAAAAGAACCAATACCTTTATTTCTTTTTCTTATCTACGCACACAACTCACATACCAAATTTATTTGAGATCTCATTTTTAATTTAGTTCCCCAACATGAATCTAATTTTTTAACTGTCTTTTTCGCCCATTTATAAAAAATAACTGTTACAAAACTTACGTGGTCCAACACGTGTTCACGCACTTTCACTAAATTTTGTTCATGTTTCTTGTCTTATTAACTCGAATTCACTTTTCGATAATATTTGATGAAATTTATGACATTTTATTAAAAATAGGCTCATTTTTAATTTTGTAAGTCGAGTCTAAAACCTCCGGCCGGGGTTGTGACTGAGCTGAGAGTGCGAACAAGATTCCCCACTATACCTGGTTAATGAACGAAAAGGCACTGCCTTCAGGCTGCGACTTTTTCGTTGCTGTACGCGAAAATATGGACTGTCTATGTGCCAAATTTAACCCGCGACGTTCGGCGGTGACGATATTGGAGGCGTAGGTGGGTGGAGCCTCTTTGTTGATTTCCTCCATCTCCAAAGCACATGGAAAGACAATCTTTCTCCTTCGCCATTTTTGTCGCGTCGGTTCCAACTGTTGTGCGTAGAAGCTGCACCCGGGCTTGCGTATGCGCATACAGTACGTGATAATAATTCGATTCACAACCAATTACTGCGTTCTCCGACAACATGTAACGCTCGGTTACTTTTATATTTATGAATAAAACTGTAAACTCCCACTTACCTTTAACTCTCGATCTGACCGGATCGCATAGTGGGGACGAACCCCGTTCGTACAGCGAACTTGACAGCACATCAAATGAAATAAGGTTTTGAAGGAAGTTAAATACCAAAATTTATCATTAGAAAGATAATGGTTTTTATTTTTTATGATTGTGAAACATTTAAGACATGTATGAAACAGAACAAAATTGTTACTCTCTCTCCTGGTTTTTTAAATTTTGCATTACAACTTCAGAAAAGTATGATGATAACTACGAAAACATAACAACTACCTTACCTTATTTATAGTACATACAAACATAAACAGCCCAGCCTGCCGTTCTCACATACATACAATTTAATTTTTAAAAACCCCAGACCATTTTTTAATACCCCACAGCCCTTAAACCTTTGTTGGAATAAAACCCGCCGGCAACGTGGTTTTCGCGCGCACTCATTATTATTCTTTTCGATTTATTTTTTGGTGTCCGAAAAATATATAAATATGTTCTCCACTTTTTAATCGACCGCGGTCACATGATTTTTACTGTTATTTCACTTTTTTCTGGTACAATATGAAATTTTGTAAAGAGCCTACTTGGCTCGGTCCAGCGCCGGAACAATCAGTTAACAAACTGGGAGAACGAATGTAGCAGGAGCCGCTAACGTGATCTCATACTTTTGGTGGAAATCACTGCCTTGGGTTTCGTCGCAGTAGTTTCGTCCCATGCAATTCATGTAGTTGGGGTGACGACAGTATACGATATTGGTGAGGCACTGGCTAACGTCACGAGATGGGCGGACCTTAAGGTTCGCATCCGCCAGCTAGTAAGACTAAGTTGAATAAAAATCGTTTCCTGACATCTTGGTTTTTCGACGATAGCGTCACCCGCGCGTATTGTTGAGTAATGCGTATGGGCACGCTGTCACACAGAAAAAAAGTTCTTGGAACTGAAGGCTTGGTGAATTCTTGCTTACAGATTGCACAATGTCATATTGCGTTACCGCTTGGTTACAACACGGTTCTATTCACCACGTGTTCTGGTCTTTGTTGAGAAATGAATTTACAAATATTTTTTATAAAACCCCAAAAATGTAATAAATAAAAATACCCATATTTTTGGACCGTTACAATACCCCCTCAATGAGAAGTCTTCTGTCCAAAACAGAAGAAATCTCATTGATAAAACCCCTAAGAGGACCGGTGAGGAACTGGTGCCAACAACCCCCTTTTGTTCTTACACTTCATGGGTAAACGACCCCCCTGGCTCGGCGACTATGGACGCATCTGAACGAGATCACTGGACTTCTCTGTGCGAGATCCCAACACCGAAAAATCAAACAGACCCGCACCACAGCGCACCTCACCTTCTATCATGCTACCCCAAATATCCTCAATCCCTGGCTTAGATCATGCCAGATCCTCAGCCTATGTTTCCCCTTTTTTCTGCAAACTGGGCTGCCTTTAGCAGATACTGGGCTCACACACACAACTATTCTACATATTGTAAAGTTAACATATTCCTCAAAATTTACTATTTCATCTAAGTGAAAAAATCCAAAATTCAAACTAAAATATTTTATCAAAAAATTCTCTTCCTTAGTTTTTTTTTTATCAAAAAAATTAAATCAATTGAACATTTCTTAAAATAAGTAACATCCTTAAACTGACATGGATCACCTAGAATCTAACAATACAATTCAATACAATAGTTCCATAATAACAAACATGCTTAGTACCCGGACAATACAATAATCAAAGTTTAAAATATCCATTAGCTGGCAGGCGCAAAAATCAAGGAATTTTTTTTTTTTTTTTAGAAAATTTTCAATTCAAAAATTCCAAAAAAAAAATCTTAAATTCCAAAAAATTTAACTTAAAATATTTTTCTTTTCATATTGAAATTATTTAAATCAGTTAAAAACAAAAGTTGGATTAACTTCCTTGCTATTAACTTATATGACCTCACTATCAGCTGATCAAAACTAGGTCAAGTCCACAACCTTGACCTACATACGTTATATACAAGTTCTATCTGAAAATACACTTAACATCTGTAAAATTCTCTCTTAAAACACAAAAACATAATAAAATAAAACCTTTAAAATAACAAAATATTATAAATAACAATCAAATGACATGTAAATTATTCAAAATAAACACTTTCTAACTTTACATTTCCAAATTCTATCAAAATTCTGTCACTGGTTTTAATTAAAAATTTCATGTTCTTACTATAAATCTGTTTCTTTATTATTCTCACTCTTCGTTGCTTTGGGTGATTTAAATTTATTTTAGCTTGATATGCCACCTGGCATGTATTCATATAATATCTTTCTCACTTTGACTCTAATACTCATCAACTTTAACTAACATGACACCCATCTCTATCAAAACATCTATCCAACAATCTCTAACCCCAACTTACCATGAAACTCAATTCGCCACCTTCTCTATATATATATAAAAAAAATACTCTCTAACCCTTTGTACCTAGGATAAGTGTTCCCCCCCCCCCAAAAGCTCATTTCCTTAATCTAGTCCCTGGATTCTACCTAAGGCGACCCCTTCCCACCAAATCTGTTCCTTCCCGTCCCATACAGTTTGTTGCGGACTCCCACATTACACTACCCCTATGACAAAATTGCCAGCCCCAAAATCTCCACCTTATTACCTCACTTCAACGACAACAAAATAACATCATCAATTATAAACCTCAATATATCACTCATTACGCTACATATATTCCCCTATATCTACTGTGTCAACATCAATACTTCTCAAATTCTATTCCATTACCTCATAACAACATTACATTATTTCAAAACAATATTTTTCTCTCTACTATCCCTTTAACTTTGACTTGGACTGATCTATATGTCACACAAAATGTTCATCGCCCAAAAACTATCTTTTATTCTTTCTGACAATTCATCTTAACATCTCAACTTTATTAACTTACTTTTCTCATTATTTAAAACAATATATTTAACACATTAAAACATTACATATGACATTAATTACCTTGAACATCTATAAACAATTTTACAGTGACCCTTTACTACCGATCAGCTGATATTCTTAAGAAAGTGAAGACACCTTTCAAAAATTGTGCAGATTACACTAAATACATATGCTTATCAATACTTACATCTACCATCAATGTTTCCCCTTTCTCTGATTCTGGTAATTTTATGTTAACCGCCTGCCAGTCGGTTTAGTTATCTACTCAGTTTCAAAAATACACAAATTATATAAAACATATACCTTTTATCAATTCTTATATCTACCCTACTACAATAAAATACTACATTTAAAAATATAGAATGAACACCTTATAGTGAATGTATGAGCATCTAGTTATTTAAGCGGAACACAAGCATTAGATCAAAATTAGAGTTAGCAATTTTTTATGTTATAAAGTTGAACTTCGTGGCTCATCTGAGCCACCTCCCATCCACACACGCTATTGCAATTTATGTAAGTCTGTAGCGCCTTTTCGTTTCCACAAAGACTGCACATTTGGAGGAATTTGACATCTCCGTGTCTTTGTTTCGGCAGTTACATTTTAACGTTTTGGATATCAACATATCCGTGTTTTATATTGAAACGCCCTTAAAACGGGTCTACCACCTGGCTATGCTGTCCCCCCGCGGACAGAGTGGCAGCCGCTGTTCCATAGTTCCTGGATTTCCCCTAATGTCACCCCCATTTAATTTCTATTATAAACCAATTTCAAGTCAGCTATGGTCATGGGACTTGATTATGGCCATAGCTAACCGCTAGCCAAATCCACGATTAGTGCTGGTAAGGCAGTAATCGCCCGAAAAGTCGGGGAGATCTAACTTTCATTTCAATGCCTGTTCTATATTATCTTAGTTATGTGCGGCACGAACGTCTATCCGGGTACAAATTAAATTTGTACAACAAAGGTGTGCCGCACATTTTTGCCATGTTGGCCTCCGATGGAGGTAACACTCTCTGTTACTCCCAACCCATTTCACTATCTACGGGGGCACAGGCCACCCCAGCGATAGCACCTTAATAACTAAATAATTAAGTTTATATACATTCTAACGTAACATTTTCATTACCCATTCATCCATCAACATTCAAATCATTTCTCACTTCCAACTATTGAATTTTCTTAAAATTTTCAAAATTTATTATTAAGATTTATTTTCCATCATCTTTCAGTTATTATTAACCTTTTTAATTATTATTTTTACTTAACACAATTATTTCAAATCATTTCATTATTGAATTAAAATCTGCGTTACACCTGTAAACATTTTTATTATACTTGATTAGTACTAAAAATTTTTATACTTACAGTTCATTTAAACTGACATACACACAATATATATACCATACACCCCAATACTTTCACGTAACCCCTGAAACATTTCACAAAACTGTTAGTTTAAATCAATTAATTTAACCATCTATTACCAAATACATCTCTCGTAAATAATTCAAATTCATTAGAAAGCTTAATTATACAACATTTAAATAACTCAGAATATTTAAAACATCTCAAATTATTTTAATCAAATTAATTACTGAAAATACAAATTATACGGCTATCAAAACAATTACAATTAGCCAATTACTGTCTCCAAAATTAATTTTATTATTTATTTAAATTGCCAAAATATTAATATTATTATTACAACCATCTACACACACATTGTTTACTTGAAATTCTACAATACACACAAATAGATTTATTAAACATTTATTTACAAACTTCTGTCACTCACTGTTACATGTCCAAGTCTGCCAGGTCAAAAACCATAAAACAAAATATTTATAACTGTCCTTTATTGTTTTATGGCCTACCCTCCATCGTCATAGATTAATCTTTGTTTTATATTGCACTTTAAATGGTTATTTTGTGTGTCATAACCAAACAATTTCAATTTATCCATTATACCATAATAATCATTCACCAAGTCTACGTTAAGTATTTCTGTTAAATCTCCATCAGTAAATATATTCATTATCGGGTTAGTTACTTTTGTATTATAAATCAAATCATTATTATTTAAACACACTTCTAACCTTACTTTCCACTCATTATACTCTCTATTCAATTCATACACTTCTGTTTCTCTCTCAACATACAATTCTCTATTTAAATCTCTCTCATCACAATACCATATCACACTCTCAATATTATTCCAGACAGAGGGTACAAAATTATACAACAAAAATAAACACTTCAAATCTTCTACTAACATGGGACTCTTGCCCTTCAAAAACAATACTTGTGAACACTCTGGTTCAGAAAAAATAAGGGGAAAATTTACCCTCTGCCCCCATTCTACCACTATACTATCTTTCCGCTCTCTCTCTAACTCATAAACACACATTAACATTTCATAATCACATTCTACAAACTCATCAGTACTCTCAGATACTACATTTTCAATTACATCATCGTCATCATTTGTTAACTCTTTATCTAATACAACATTGCCATTACAACTTTCATTTGTATTACTCTTACTCTGTTCTACTTTATTCAAACTATTTTTTATTTCATTGGCATTTTCTAAACATTTATTCTTGTCTCGTATATCATTTATTAACTCATCAGATTGTACACTAATACTCTGCTGCAACTGAATATTCTGCTCTTTAATTTCTTTAAATATAATTTCATTTTTAATATTTTGCTGTTCGCATTTTATTTTCTGTTCTTTGAATTCGTTACTTAAAATCTCAAATTTCTCGTCATTTCTATCAAGACGCTTATTTAATTCATTATTCTGCATGTCAAATTTGTTGTCCATTTTTCGTAAAAAAACTCATTATATCTATTTCATCTGATTGTTTATTTTTATTGGCTGAAACTGGGGTCAACTGAATCCCAGAATCAACATCTGTTTCGCTTAATTGTTTTTGAACGGTAATTGGGGTAGAATGAATGATGACATTGCCGCCGACAGCTGTTTCTGTAACAGCGCTCGGCATATCACTTTCATACAGTGACTGCGACTCAAGGTCACCTTCACTCATTTCTACGTTAGTTATATTACTTTTAGTATCCTCAGACATTTTTAAATGATTTATTTTTACTTACGTAATAGCTACCAATGATTAATTTCTTTTCAAAACTTATATTACGACATACATAAAATCAACCTTATACCATAATTACGCAAGTCTACATAACTGCGATTTTACTTTTGCAACCGTACTTCATTCAATGTACTGTCAACATATAGGCCGGCGTAATACAACTTTTTTTACTTCCATATTCCTTAAGGAATGGAAGTATGGTGATGGCAAAAAAAATCGTGTTCGAGATTATTGCAGATTCTGATTCTACTACACTCAAAACATGAAAAAAAGTCGTTTTCCGAAAAGTGTCTGTGTGTCTGTCTGTAGATTTTTTTTCTATGGCAAACGATAACTGCCGCAAATTCAAACAGAATCAAATAATTTTTTGCATACAGCCCTGATTTGTAGAGTACTCGCGACCTATTGTTTTTGGTGAAGATCGGTTGAGGGAAAGGGGTAGTTTACCTGCAACGGTTTTTTTTTATCAAGGGAAATTTTTTTTTTTTTGCAAACGATAACAGCCGCAAATTCAAACAGAATCAAATAATTTTTCGCATACAGCTCTGAATTGTAGAGTTCTCAAGACCTATTGTTTTTGGTGAAGATCGGTTAAGGGAAAGGGGTAGTTTACCTGTAACATTTTATGTTTTAACAAGGGTATTTCCTATGGCAAACGATAACAGCCGCAAATTCAAACAGAATCAAAAGATTATTTGCATACAGCCCTAAATTGTAGAGTTCTCAAGACCTATTGTTTTTGGTGAAGATCGGTTAAGGGAAAGGGGTAGTTTACCTACAACATTTTTTTAACAAGGGTATTTTCTATGGCAAACGATAACAGCTGCAAGTTCAAACAGAATCAAATAATTTTCTGCATACAGCCCTGATTTGTAGAGTACTCAAGACCTATTGTTTTTGGTGAAGATCGGTCGAGGGGAAGGGGTAGTTTACCTGCAACTTTTTTTTTTCTATGGCAAACGATAACTGCCGCAAATTCAAACAGAATCAATAATTTTTTGCATACATCCCTGAATTGTAGAGGTCTCAAGGCCTTTAGATTTTGGTGAAGATCGGTTAAGGGGAAGGGGTAGTTTACCTGCAACCTTTTACGTTTTAACAAGAGTAAAGTACTTGAAAATTTATTTAAACTTTTTGAAACAATGGTAATTGTTGAAAATAAAATAATTTTGTTGCCAGGTAACAAAAATAAAGTCATTTTGATTATAAAATATAAATATTTACAAGAAAAGAATTTTCAGTTTTCAAAATTTAAATATATTTTTATAAAACAATGGGTTCTTCATTGAGGTGGGGACTTGACGACAGTGACAGGGCTTTCCACCAAATTCAGCAGAGTGACAGGTAGGCCCAACTCTGATTGGCTCCTCAGATTTCCCCAGCGTTAGTAGGTTCTATGAAAATATTTTATTTCAAAAATGATTTTAAATATAAATCTTAGATATGTTTTATAAATCTCATGTTTTATGTTTTAACATGGGTAATTTTTTATATGACGAACCATAACTGCCGTAAATTCAAACAGAATCAAATAATTTTTTACATATGTGCCTGAGCTATAGAGAACTCAATGTCTGTTGATTTTGGTGAAGATCGGTTACGGGGAAAGGGCAGTTTACCTGAAACATTTTTTGTTGTAACATGAGTAAAGTACTTAATTTTGATAAAGTATCCTGATAAGATCTTAATAATCCACTGTAGAAACGTAGATGAAATATCTATAAATGAAGAGGCTAGTTGAACGGGCTGGGGGTAATTTTCTATAAATCAAAATTATAGTTGAAGGGGGGGGGATAATTTTTTTTTATATGTGTACTACGTTATTGGCAACAAAGAAGTATTTTTTTGTTAAAATTCCTTCCCTGGCTGTTTGGCTGAAAATGATTTTAAATATAAATCTTAGAATATGGAAGTCATGTATGGTTCTCCATACCGATATTTTTGTTATATTACATCCTGCTGTCACGGCAACAAATGTAACGCTCGGTTACTTTTATATTTATGAATAAAACTGTAAACTCCCACTTACCTTTAACTCTCGATCTGGCCGGATCGCATAGTGGGGACGAACCCCGTTCGTACAGCGAACTTGACAGCACATCAAATGAAATAAGGTTTTGAAGGAAGTTAAATACCAAAATTTATCATTAGAAAGACAATGGTTTTTATTTTTTATGATTGTGAAACATTTAAGACATGTATAAAATCAGAACAAAATTGTTACTCTCTCTCCTGGTTTTTTAAATTTTGCATTACAACTTTAGAAAAGTATGATGATAACTACGAAAACATAACAACTACCTTACCTTATTTATAGTACATACAAACATAAACAGCCCAGCCTGCCGTTCTCACATACATACAATTTAATTTTTAAAAACCCCAGACCATTTTTTAATACCCCACAGCCCTTAAACCTTTGTTGGAATAAAACCCGCCGGCAACGTGGTTTTCGCGCGCACTCATTATTACTCTTTTCGATTTATTTTTTGGTGTCCGAAAAATATATAAATATGTTCTCCACTTTTTAATCGACCGCGGTCACATGATTTTTACTGTTATTTCACTTTTTTCTGGTACAATATGAAATTTTGTAAAGAGCCTACTTGGCTCGGTCCGGCGCCGGAACAATCAGTTAACAAACTGTGAGAACGAATGTAGCAGGAGCCGCTAACGTGATCTCATACTTTTGGTGGAAATCACTGCCTTGGGTTTCGTCGCAGTAGTTTCATCCCATGCAATTCATGTAGTTGTTGGGGTGACGACAGTATACGATATTGGTGAGGCACTGGCTAACATCACGAGATGGGCGGACCTTAAGGTTCGCATCCGCCAGCTAGTAAGACTAAGTTGAATAAAAATCGTTTCCTGACATCTTGGTTTTTCGACGATAGCGTCACCCGCGCGTATTGTTGAGTAATGCGTATGGGCACGCTGTCACACAGAAACAAAGTTCTTGGAACTGAAGGCTTGGTGAATTCTTGCTTACAGATTGCACAATGTCATATTGCGTTACCGCTTGGTTACAACACGGTTCTATTCGCCACGTGTTCTGGTCTTTGTGGAGAAATGAATTTACAAATATTTTTTATAAAACCCCAAAAATGCAATAAATGAAAATACCCATATTTTTGGACCGTTACAAACACCCAGCCCAAAGAGTTATGTTACTGTTCATTGTTTGCATCCAATATTATTTCACATGGGACTTGCACTGATGATACTAAAGAAATTTAAATAAATTTAATGAAAAATAAAAGCCCCCATTTTGACACATTACAACCTATTATCTTCCGTGTAGTACTGTAGCAAATAAATCACTATTTGTAATTATTATAAGCAAATGACAGTCTGTTTAATGAGTTACGATACTATTTGATGGCCTCTTAACACTGCGCGCGTGCGCGATTAGAAGACGCAACGCACTGCATCAAACCCGGTTCATCTTAGTGCGAACTGGATTTAGGCGCAGACAGAGTGTAGCAGGATTGTTCTATCGATTCAGAAAAAAACTAGAGATTATAGAAAAATATGAGAAGGGCAAAACTGTTAAATCGTTGAAGGACGAATATGGAATTGGTGATCAAACGTTTCGTGATTTGGTTAAGAAAAATGTGGAACTTTTAAAATTTGCGTGTTCTTCTGACTCATCATCCGGCATGAAGAATCGGAAAACTATGAAGAAGTCGACGTACGAAGACTTGGACCGAGCTTTACTCGAGTGGTTCAATAATCAACGAGCACAAGGAAATCCTGTAAATGGACGTATATGCGCTGAAAAAAACTAAGTTTTTTTTTTTAAGCTTTAGGCCTAGAAGGAAATTTTGACGCATCATCTGGTTGGTTGACACGTATCAAACAACGTCACGGCATCAGAGTTGGAAATTCGCGGAGAAAAATTGAGTGGGGATCAAACGGCAGCAGAACAGTTTTGCAAAGACTTTAATCAGTTTGTTTTGGATGAAAATTTACAACCAGCACAAATTTACAATTCCGACAAGTTGGGATTATTTTGGAAGTGCTTACCGATGAAAACTTGGAAGTAAGGAACGAATAACGGCAATGTGTTGCTCTAACGCGACTGGAACACATAAACTTAAGCTCCTAGTGATAGAAAAATAAAAAAAAACATGATCATTTAAAGGAACACAAGCAGTTAACATGCCTGTAATTTACAACAGTCAAGGAAAGGTTGGATAAGTAAAGACATTTTTTATGATTGGTTCCACAATAAGTTTTGTCCACAAGTTCGAGAGTTTTTAAAATCACAAGGACTTCCCCAAAAAGCAGTGTTAGTATTAGACAATGCTAAATCACATCCAAGTGAAATGTTGCTCAGATCCAACGACGGACAGATCGTTGTTAAATACTTTCTGCCCAATATTACAGCCTTGATCCAGACAATGGTTCAAGGGGTAATAGCTACTGTAAAATGTAACTATCGGTCAAGTATTTTGAGAAAGTTTATAGAGGAAGGGAACGATTTGAAGATCTTTTTTAAGGGACTCAGTGTCCTGGACGCGATCTACAAGACTGCAGCTGTGTGGGACAAAGTTAAACCCACTACGATGACAAAGTCGTGGAAAAAAATATTTCCTGACATATCGCAAGATAAGAATTTTGCTGGGTTTGAGGATGACGTTGCAACCTCAGCTGACTTGGCCCAGTTAGCAAACACCTGCTCCCAAGTGGTGAAAACGTTGATCAAGATAGCATAAATGAATGGTTTGAAGTCGACGCTAACATCCCTGCGTTTGAGGTTTTGACAGACGACAAAATATTGATGCGCGCGCAGGGCGTAACAGAAAGTGAGAGTGGTAGTGATGACGAGGGGGAGGGGAGTGACAAATGTGTTTCCGAGCCCAAAGTCACACACGGAACAGCGCTCAATAACGTGGATGGGCTTCTTCACTATTTAGAAGGACAAGAAGACATTTTGTTGTGCGACAAGTTGGTTTTACGCAAAATAAGGTCATCTATTTTAAAGAAAACAGCAAGTGCTAAGAAGCAAAAATTGTTACCAGATTATTTTCAGCATGTATAAACACTGACTCTGTACATATTGTTCTGCTTGTAAATATAATATTTTAATTGACAAAAACATGATTTGACTAATTTTTATTGTGTAATAAAAGGTATGTACTACTTTATTGTATGCACATATTTTATTTTTAACTAAGACCTTCATTTAAGCACTAGGTTACAATTTTTGCTTTAACCAGGATTTTGACTTATCCGTGATCACCCTGCCGGTGATTATCCCGGATAATCGGGAGTTGACTATCATAATATTGTGACACGATATTTTGTATTCTTTCAAATGCTGCATATTGCACATGAACACAATAACAATATTCACTGACTTATTTAGTTCACATTTCTTCAGTAGATAACGAGTCTGTTTAGTATTTTGAATTTTATTCAAACAGAATTACAGCATTGTTTCGTTCCAGTTGTGTTTCTTTTTTATGCGTGTGTTTATTTCGTACCACATGTAAACCTATAAAATGAATTTTTTTTTACGAGGGTCATTTGGAAAGTAAGGTCTGATTGCACATAACTTATGCACAGTTGATAACATCATGTTTGGACATTCATTGAACTATGTTAATTTAGTTCATGCCAAGTCCAGAGCGAACACAGATGTTTCATTGTTGCTTCGTGTACACAGATGGTACATTTATTAAACGTGAGTAATCTCATTAAAAATCCTGCCAAGTGTGAAGTCTGTGCTGTGATATGATTTTTACACATGAAACATTTTAAGTGCAGTGGAAACCATCACCAAATTACTGAGGTGTATGGCAAAAATTTTATGACAGTAAAGTGTGGAAATGGTGTTGGGAGTTCTCTGACAGCACAGATTAAACATTCATGACAAAGACCTTCATATCCAACCTTCATTTGTCACTGATGAACTCGCGCAACATGTCAATGTCAAACTTCATGTAAACAGATGTTCCCCTCACAATCAGCGAGTTAGGTAATAATGTTCCTGAAATATCATGAACTATTCTGTATGGAATAGTCACAGATAAGCTTCAGTAACACAAAATCTGCGCCAGGTGGGTGCCAAAACTGCTCACTGTGGCCAATAACACTCAGAGAATGGCAGCGGCTAGAATTGCGCTGTAGGAGATGAATACCTACAACATTTTGTCACTGGAGATAAGACTTTGATCTTGTACATGAACAGAGAAACCAAACAACAGTTGATGCAATAGATGCTTTAGCACCAAATAACCAAAAAAATTCAAGCAAACATTTGCTGGCAAGAAGATTATGGCTACAGTTTTATGGGACCACCAAGATGTCTTACTTTTGGAATTCCTGGAACTTCATATGACAACAAATTCTACAATGTATTGTCAAAAACTAGACAAACTAAGAAGGGCAATACAGATCGCCAGTGCAGCCTGTTGTCTTCAGGACCCATCCTGCTTCACGACAACGCATGACCACATAGTGCCGTGCCCACACGTTTAACACTTTAGACGCATTTAACATTTAAATTTTGACTTCACAGAAACTCATAAATGGTGACTTAATCAAAAGTGTTGTGAATGGATATTTAAAAAAAAAAAAAAAAAAAAAAAAAAAAAAAAAAAAAAAAAAAAAAAAACGGCAGCACATTTCTTTTTTCTTTTAGAGGGTATAATGAAGCTTGTTCCATGGTACAAGTGCTTATATAATAGTGGCAACTACATGGAAATATCGGTATGGAGAACCATACATGACTTCCATGTTCTAAGATGTATATTTAAAATCATATTAGAAATGAAATATTTCCATAGAAATGTAACGTGACGAATTTTGAGGGATTTTTATTTTATTAAACGTGGGGATTTATTAAAAATATTTTAAATTCATTGTCCATCTGTGTGGCCAGCCCACGTGTCTGAATGAAAGCATTGCGCTAACAAAGGAACAGTACGCCTTAACTGTTGTGCAACCTTTACAAAAGAATGTACCAGGCGTCATTTCTTAGAACTTTGCGGGTGTGTGGCAGTTACGCCCGAACGCACCACACGCAGACCGACGCGGAATTGTTGAATGCAAAATGGCTTAGAGAAGAATCTCTGTTCGCTTCGTTAACCATGCCGGAGGAAATAAGTCTAAGCCCAACCTCTTTTGTGATGTCAACCAGTGCTGACCAAATGTCATCCACGACAAACACACGAAAACCCACGTGTATTGAATGGGACACAGCAGTGGCGAAGAAATAGCAGGCATTGCTTTCCACCTTGTGAGACGCAATCTAGTTGATAGTAAGCGTAGAGACGCTCTTCCCAGTTTGTCTACAGACAGTGCCTGGTCAGGTACTTGCCCCAAGGGGTTTTTTAAAAATCTATAAGTTTCAAATAAAAGTGAGTTTCAGTTAACAGTAATGTGACAGTGGTGTGAGTATTCAACTAAAAGACATCAAAAACCTATTTCGGACACACGACTAAAGTAAAATGAGAAGCCACGGGATCGAGTGGACACCACATTGCCGGCAGGGGTATTTCATAATGTGTTAAGGGTTTTGTTAAATAAATAATCAGGGGAGGGTATTAAATATAGTGTGAATGAGAGAATGAGCAGGCTGGGCGGTCTGTTAGATATATAAGGTAAGCTGTTAGAATAAGGTAAGATTAGTAATTGTCGCAGGCATGAAGTAAATAACAGAAACGTATTATACTTGTATTTCATTCCAAAAATTTGACGAAATAGTCTAACAAGATTTTTTTTTTTAAGAAATAAAATCATAATTCTCTTCAGAAAATGAGTTGAGTAAGTAATTAAATTAACCCGTAAACCACGTTTGCATCCTACATTCGTGTGACAGAATCCTGGACCCAAGAAAATTTTTAAAGGTGAGTGGAATAAATAAAATTATGTATTTGTATTTATAATAGATAAAATAACTTCACAGAAACTACTTCTTTCTACTTATTGCTTCAGCTGTAACCACAGTACTGTGGTCACTAACGTATACCTCCTCACGTTATCGCACTCGATTTTCACGGATGATAGCAGTTGATGGCACTGCTGAAACATGTGGTTTTGCAGAAAACATTTGACTACAGCCAACCAGTCTGGGAAGGAATTTTAACAACAAACTACTTCTTTGTTGCCGATAACGTAGTACACATATAAAAAATTATCCTCTCCCCCTTCAACTATAATTTTTATTTATAGAAAATTACCCCCACCCCGTTCAACTACCCTCTTCATTTATAGATATTTCATCTACGTTTCTACAGTGGATTATTATGATCTTCTTATCAGGATCCTTTATTTATCAAAATTAAGTACTTTACTCTTGTTAAAACAAAAAACGTTGCTAGTAAACTACCCTTTCCCCGTAACCGATCTTCACCAAAATCAATAGGACTTGTGTCCTCTACAATTCAGGGATGTATGCAAAAAATTATTTGATTCTGTTTGAATGTGCAGCAGTTATTGTTCGTCATGGAAAAAATTACCCTTGTTAAAAAATAAAACGTTGCAGGTAAACTACCCCTTTCTCTTAACCGATCTTCACCAAAATTGAAAGGCCTTGAGTCCTCTACAATTCAGGGATGTATGCAAAAAATTATTTGATTCTGTTGTAATTTGCGGCTGTTATCGTTTGCCATAGAAAAATTTCTACACACAGATAGACAGACAGACACGCACACAGACACTTTTTGAAAAATTACTTTTTTCATTTTTGGGGGTAGTACAGTCAGAATCAGCCGTTATCTCAAACACGATTTTTTTCGCCATGACCATACTTCCATTTCCTGATAGAACATGGAAGTAAAAAATCGGAATGGAGAACCATACATGACTTCCATGTTGTAAGATTTATGTTTAAAATAATTTACTTGAATTCGGTTCGGTAATTTCTAAAAAAATATCGCCCACCCTCAAACTAATTTCACTATTTATAGATATTTTTGTTATTATGGGGTAGTCATTTAATATAATGTTATTTTCAGTCACTTTATCCATACAAATTAGGTAGGTTTACTTTATTCTTATAAAAAACCGAACTACGCAGATAATCATCCCTCCCCCGAAGCACTCCGAAGTCACTCATTGACCCTGAGCATCTTGCAGAGGGTTCATTCCCTAAAGACGAAAAGTCTGTCTATGAACCGTTCCTCTGTAAACACGTGCAGTTACACTGCCCAGCGATCCACAGGAAGCAAATCGCTATCCACGCTGGACACTTTTTCGGCTTGCACGCCTTGCGTTGGTGTGGGTTTTGGCACTTTCCATTTAAGAAGCTGCAAATGTAAGAAAATAAACATGAGTGAGGCCAGAAATAATGTGAATTGTGTGTGTGTGTGTGTGTGTGTGTGTGTGTGTGTGTGTGTGTGTGTGTGTGTGTGTGTGTGTGTGTGTGTGTGTGTGTGTGTGTGTGTGTTGCCTGCCTTTTATTGTGATAATAATAATAATAAAATGGAAACGTAAACATTACATAATTGAGATATGCTTGCCTGCCACAAACGATATATTTTGTCTCATACATGATATAAATTAAAATGAAAAAATATATAATTTTTTTAAAGTTGAATGAAATGTTTCCATAGAAACTACTTCTTTGTTGTCAATACCATATTACACATATAAAACTTATAAAATTTACTTCCTCCATCATCAACTACCATTTTAATTTGTAAAAATATCGGCATGGAGAACCATTCATGACTTCCATATTCTAAGATTTATATTTAAAATCATTTTCGAAATGAAATATTACCATAGAATCTACTTCTTTCTACTTACTGCTTCAGCCTTAACCACAGTACTGTGGTCACTAACATATACCACCTCACGTTATCGCACTTGATTTTCACTGATGATGGAAGTCGATGGCATTGCCGAAACGTCTGGTTTTGTAGAAAACATTGGACTACGGCCAAATATCACGGGAAGGAATTTTAACAAAAACTACTTCTTTGTTGCCGATAACGTTGTACAAATATATATAAAAAATATGCATAAAATTAATGGCTTGTATAAGTTAATGATTGATCTCCATTAAGTAGTGCTCAAGTTTCCAAAGTTTTAATATTATGATGTCCGTAATTAAAACATCAGAGCAGGTTTAGTGTGAATGAGGGTACACCGTGGACTAAAATTTTCAACATTTCCTATTGAGCATTGCTTAGAGTAAAGCTGTGAATCTACAGTGTATGTTTCACAGAACAAACGCGCGAAAAAGAAGGAGCGCTCTGAAGTCATTCATGGACCCTCAGCATCTTGCAGAGGGTTCATTCCCTAAAGACGAAAAGTCTGTCTATGAATCGTTCCTCTGTAAACAGGTGCAGTTACACTGCCCAGCGATCCACAGGAAGCAAATTGATGTCCATTTTTTCGGCTTGCACACGTTATGTTGGTGTGGGTTTCGGCACTTTCCATTTAAAAAGCGTGCAAATGTAAGAAAAAACATGAGTGAGGCCAGAAATAATGCGAATTGTGTGTGTGTGTGTGTGTGTGTGTGTGTGTGTGTGTGTGTGTGTGTGTGTGTGTGTGTGTGTGTGTGTGTGTGTGTGTGTGTGTGTGTCTTCCCTGCCTTTTTATTGCTGTAGTCATAATAATAAAATGGAAACGTAAACATTACATAACTGAGATATGCTTACCTGCCACGAACGATATATTATTTTATACATGTATATTAACTCATACATAATTTACATTAAAATGAAAAAATTATAATTTTATTGCCTGGCAACAAAATTATTTTATTTTTCACAATTACCATTGTTTGAAAAAGTTTAAATGAATTTTCAAGTACTTTACTGTTGTTAAAACGTAAAAGGTTGCAGGTAAACTACCCCTTCCCCTTAACCGATCTTCACCAAAATCGAAAGTCCTTGAGATCTCTACAATTCAGGGACGTATACAAAAAATTATTTGATTCTGTGTGAATTTGCGGCTGTTATCGTTTGCCATATAAAATACGCTTGATAAAAAAACGTTGCAGGTAAACTACCCCTTCCCCTTAACCGATCTTCACCAAAAACAATAGGTCTTGAGTACTCTACAAATCAGGGCTGTATACAAAAACTTATTTGATTCTGTTTGAATTTGCGGCTGTTATCGTTTGCCATAGAAAATACCCTTGTTAAAAAAACGTTGCAGGTAAACTACCCCTTTCCCGTAACCGATCTTCACCAAAAACAATAGGCCTTGAGAACTCTACAATTTAGGGCTGTATGCAAATAATCTTTTGATTCTGTTTGAATTTGCGGCTGTTATCATTTGCCATAGAAAATACCCTTGTTAAAACATAAAACGTTGCAGTTAAACTACCCCTTTCCCTTAACCGATCTTCACCAAAAACAATAGGTCTTGAGAACTCTACAATTCAGGGCTGTATGCGAAACATTATTTGATTCTGTTTGAATTTGCGGCTGTTATTGTTTGCCAAAAAAAAAATTTCCCTTGATAAAAAAAAAACCGTTGCAGCTAAACTACCCCTTTCCCTCAACCGATCTTCACCAAAAACAATAGGTCGTGAGTACTCTACAAATCAGGTCTGTATGCAAAAAATTATTTGATTCTGTTTGAATTTGCGGCTGTTATCGTTTGCCATAGGAAAAAAATCTACACACAGACACTTTTCGAAAAACGACTTTTTTTCATGTTTTGAGTGTAGTACAATCAGAATCTGCAATTATCTCGAACACGATTTTTTTTGCCATCACCATACTTCCATTTCCTTAAGTAATATGGAAGTAAAAATTACACCCTCCCCCCTTCAACTACCCTTTTCATTTATAGATATTTCATCTACCTTTCTACAATAGATTATTATGACCTTCTTTTTAGGATACTTTATTTATCAAAATTAAGCACTTTACTCTTGTTTAAATGTAAAACGTTGCAGGTAAACTACCCCTTTCCCTTAACCGATGTTCACCAAAATCAATAGGCCTTGAGTGCACTACAATTCAGATCTGTATGCAAAAAATTATTTGATTCTGTTTGAATTTGTGGCTATTATCGTTTGCCATAGAAAAGATTCTACACACAGACACTTTTCGAAAAATGACTTTTTCATGTTTTGAGGGTAGTACAATCAGAATCTGGTGTTATCTCGAACACGATTTTTTTCGCTATGACCATACTTCCATTTCCTTATGGAACATGGAAGTAAAAATGAATTAGAGTTAAGTGTAATATAAGCCGGCAATAACATGTTTGTTTAGTTATTAGCCTACCTGACTTTTATTTGCCAAATGGCCCTCGTATTTAACTGTATGTGTTGTTTAATATTTTTTGTTTATTGAAAAATTGTACACATTTTGTAATTTTTGCAAGTAACTTGCTGGCCATTAATAGTGAGAGTAAATACAATAGTCATTCATACCCAAACTTCGCTCTTTTTCTTTTAGCTGTTTTCTTTTATTTGTTTATACAGTAGATTATAATGGTATACCAGCTGTTATCCATGCACTTCACTGCACCCAAAAATGAATAATCTCTTCATTCCTTCTAAATTTTATATGTACTCAAATTAAGAAGTTTTTTTTACATTTTATTAAATCTCCTTCATAAACAGTGTTATGGTTTGTCCATTTTCAGCAAAATGTATACTAAATTTAGGGAAGCTGATCCCTTTAAAATTGCAATGTACAATTGTCCATGTAAAAAACATGGCGGCAACTTGCATGGTTTGTCCTTGTGTATGGACATAGCAAATTCCGGTTTTGTAGGAAACTACAAGCATTTGAATTGAAATTGTAAATCTATCAGAACAATGGGAATCTTTCCTATAAATGCTTCTTGATCACAGAAAGACCCTGTTAATGTCACAGACTGGATTATATTATGATTCAATGCCTAAGATTCTTAATCCAGCACCATTGCATAATCTAGGTGCATCTAAATTGTGCAGGAATGTGACCTATTTCTAATTGTAATTAATGTGTTGCGGTCTCTTGCAGTTGCAACGGTATGTTGCTAGGTCATGTACAACAAGTTATGTTGTGCAGTGTCTAGTTTTAATTGGAGGTTTCTAAACAGTTAGTTTAGTTGATTGGTGTGTTTATATCAGTAGAGTAACATATCATTTGAGGTCAAGTTAGTATCTGAATTTTGTTATCTGTTGGTGGGTCAATCTTACAATATCAGTAAACCTGTCTCATTACCTCTCTGGTAACATGGTTGTCAGAATCTAGTCTAACTGAGGCTGGTTAAGGAGACTTATACTATATATTGTAACATTACATTTGGAACAACATAATATCTTACCTGATTTAATGAAGACTTTGGTTAAGAAGCTAACAAGAAGAACAATATCTTCAAAGATGATAGTGAAGAAGAACGACTAACAATTTAGACTGACTAGTAAGACAACTGACCGTACCCAAATTAATGATTTAGGCTAAGTGATGGAGATATCTTCAAACCCCAACTATGACATGAATTTTCAGTAATGACCAAACAAAGAGTTATAAAGACAAACGGTTTATGAACCAGGACTATGAAGAAACAAATGGTTTCAATTAATGTATCATTATATCCAGATAATCAAAATACAAAGTGAGGGATAATAGGCCCAAACATGTAATATTATGTAAGAGAAATATTAGTAAATAATTAAGTTGATTGATGTAACAAAAATATAAAGACACCTGGTTATAGATACATGAAACATACAAATAATTGTCACATATAGAGTTCATAGGGTTGTCCAGTAAACAATAAATTATAACATGGTCACAGTAACATTTATAACAAGAGTAAAACCCAGATAAACAGTAAGTGTAACAAGATTATTAGAACTGTGTGGTGAGGTAGAGCTACAGTGTTCACTTTATTGTAATTTGTGTAAGTCAGACATCAATAAGTATACGGATGTTGAAACCCATATAAATAGTAAATATGACATAGACAGTGTCAGAATAATGAGTAAATTAGCTGACAAGGGACTAACCAATTAGTATAGAATTTGTTTTGTAAAATGTGCATGTTTTATGTTTTAGCACAGTGTTATATCATAGTATTTGTGTTGTGTTTTTTGTATGTAACAGATGATACAGTTAGTTTAAAGGAATGTCAATTTAATGATATTAATTCCATTTTTTTTATGTTGTGTTAACAAATATAACAATAGAGCTGATGTTAAACCATGGTAAATTAATTGACCAAGCAGAATGGACTATACAAAGATGTTTTGTTAAGTGTCAAACACCTATACAGTTTGAGTAGAAAACAGTTATTTGTGCAAGGATTTGGTATAATCATAGCCATGTAGACATGAATTTAACTATTAGAATAATATATCTTTTGTGTTATTAAAATAACGTTCTATGTTAAACAATTTTGATGAGTGTTAAAAGTTAATTTAATTGTAAAAGATGTTAAAATATGGTGATGAAAGTAATACTATTACATAGGCCAGGTGAAACCAACTTTAGTAAATTTTGAACAATTATATTAGAAATTTTGTAAAGCAAATGTGAAAAGGTAGATGTATTTATAGGTAATAACGTGTACAAGGAATGTAGAAACAAAATAACACATATCAAGTTATTTAAGAAAATTCCAAATAATAAAATTGTAACATCTATAGTTTTTAAGTAAAAATAGGCATGTTTGGTGTCTAAATATAACAAATGTGAAGATCAAAATAATGCTGATAATGGTTTTAAACTCCCATTCAGTATAGAAAAGTTATGTTAAATTAAAGATTTTGAACGAAATTTAGATTCTGAAATAATAAAAGTATATGACAATGTAGATCCGAATTAACCAACCAGATTCCAAGTTTACCCTTAGCAACCAGAAATTTCGGATAAATAAAATGGGACTTCTTTGACAACGATCTTAGCAGATAGACGCGTTTTTAAATCGTCTTACATTATATGTTATAAAGTGTGAAAAAACTATACAATCAGATAAATACAGTTAGAGGTACACTACACGAACTTTTTGCAATAACCGAAGACTACCCATTAGACGGATTAGAAGAAATAACAACCAGGAAGAAGATTGGAAGTGGACGAGGGACGAGAAGAAGATCTGATGTGTACGTGGGCACTATCTTCAACCAAGAAGAGTACAAGAAGAGGATTTGGTGATTCTGACATCTCATTATATCGTACTACAACACACACATTTGCATACACTACTGTTAAGCAGTAATCAACTAAACTACAGACACCATATAACACGAACACTAGAAACAGCCACTAATAACACCATATAAGATTAACACCTTTTTAAACACAACAAGAACTTTTAATTTGCATAATAACTATCAAAGCCTGAACTGAACATAACCCTTTTAAAACTGGCAACCACTATACAATTTCTGTGTGCACGTATCACTCTAACGTTGTAATATCCTGTAATTGTAAACTTGTATTTTGATTAATAGTGTAATATTTTGTTTAATTTATAATCCCCGAACCATATACGCCCTGAGATAATTGATATATTTTATTTAAAAACGTTAACAAAAAGCATTGTTTTGGTCTGGAAGGAATACTAAACGTTTGGCTACTGCTGCCAACTGGTAAAGGAAGAATTATAGTTTGCGCTACAATTGCGATTATTCTGTTTAAATTTATTGAAACAGTCAACCAGTGTTTTTTCCGAATAAAGGATTCCACAAGGATATATGTTTGATAATATTTGTGTGTCGTTATTATTGCTGTAACATTTAGTAAATAGAATTCACAGGTTGCAACGGACCCGATAGTTGGCATCGTTGAGTGACGTCACGGAAAAGAGGCAGCATAGTGGGAGAAGCGGCAATTTACAAAATTATTCGCCGTTCAACATAACACATTCATAATTACACATCAACGACTCCAGTGCGAGTTTGTCGCTACATTATTTATATATATTACAAGTTCACACTTCCAACGGGTGGTGTAATTCAAGTGCACACTACATAAATACAAGTAACCTGTTCACAATAACATTGTACGTAACGAAATATTCTCTGGTTACAAATAGACGAACCTGAGGTGAGGCTTTAACACGCCAATCATCATCATCTATATAATTTATCGTTACAATATATTGCAATGAAACAAATATAAGGCATAGTAAATTAGAACAAAATAATATCATAGTCTTTTATCTGGAGTTAGGTATTTATTTTAAAACAAATTTAATGTGCAGAGCATCTTGCAGAGGGTTTATTCCCTAAAGACGAAAAGTCTGTCTATGAACCGTTCCTCTGTAAACACATGCAGTTACACTGCCCAGCGATCCACAGGAAGCAAATCGCTATCCACGCTGGACACTTTTTCGGCTTGCACGCATTGTGTTGGTGTGGGTTTCGCCACTTTCCATTTAAAAAGCGTGCAAATGTAAGAAAATAAACATGAGAGGCCAGAAATAACGCGAATTTGTGTGTGTGTGTGTGTGTGTGTGTGTGTGTGTGTGTGTCCTGCTTTTTTATTGCGGTAATCATAATAATAATATGGAAACATAAACATTACATAATTGAGATATGCTTGCCTGCCACGAATGATATATTTTCTCTCATACATGATTTAAATTAAAATGAAAAAATATAGAATTTTGTTAAAGTTGAATGAAATGTTTCCATAGAAACTACTTCTTTGTTGTCAATAACGTAGTACACATATAAAACTTATAAAAATTTATCTTCTCCATCAACTACCATTTTAATTTATAAAAAAAATTATCCCGTCCCCCCTTCAACTACCCTTTTCATTTATAGATATTTCATCTACCTTTCTACAGTGGATTATTATGACCATCTTTTCAGGATACTTTATTTATCAAAATTAAGCACTTTACTCTTGTTAAAACGTAAAACGTAGCAGGTAAACTACCCCTTTCCCTTAACCGATCTTCACCAAAAACAATAGGCCTTGAGCCCTCTACAATTCATGGCTGTATGCAAAAAATTATTGGATTCTGTTTGAATTTGCGGCTGTTATCGTTTACCATAGAAAAAATTCTACACACACACACACACACACACACACACACTTTTTGAAAAATGACTTTTCATGTTTTGATGGTAGTACAATCATCATCTGCCGTTATCTCAAACACGATTTTTTTCGACTTGACCATACTTCCATTTCCTTAGGGAACATGGAAGTAAAAACAAAATACAATGTGTTTTAGTAGAATAAAATCAGATTTTTTATTATAATGTGTTAACTTAGTTAATTACGCACTCTACCCGTAACCTATTCTCTGTGTCTGAAAGTCCGCCTAGACGACCCTGGGATTTTGTCCGTGAAAGGGAATTTTGTTTATTTGTCTAAATTGTTTTCTTTGGGAAAGTTAAACGGTTTCCACTTTCCTCCAAAAAATGTGGAGGTGACCTTGGGTCTTTGGGAATCTTCTGGCTGTTTGAAGGTAAGTCGAAAAGAAAAGAATATAATCGGGGCTTAGTCATTTCTTCTTTACTTTTATATTTTGTTTAACAGTTACAAGCGGCGACCCTGCCAGGATACTTGTTAAATTTATTTAATATTTAATAAGTTAGGCCTACTTAAACACAGAGATAGGTTAGGGTAGACGGCGGAATATTTATATAGCAATTCCATTGGGTAATTTGATGTACCAATTGTGAGTTTTTTTTTGTGTAATACATTATGTAATATTGAATATAACATTTTTTTTTTTTGCAATTTATGTAATTTGAAAAATGGCAGACAACGAAAATGAACTTAGTCTAACTGACTCTGCCATAATGAGTGACTCTGGGGTACATTCGACCCCAGTATCAACAAAGAAAGGGAGGGGTCAATTGATGAGGTCATGAATTATTTGCGTATGATGTCTAATGATAATAATAAGCGTTTTAATGAATTAAGTAATTCAAATAAGCTATTGTGTGAGCGCATTGATGAACAGTTAATGACTAACGTAATTATATTAGAAAACAAACCAACGAGTTAAGAGAACAAAGTGAAGAGTGTAAAGGAGAGGCAGATAAATTAAATGAGAAGTGGAAAAGAGATACAGATAAATTTAATGAGAACAAAGACGACCAGGTTGTGAACACGAAGGTAGGTGATGTTAGTGTAAGTGATAACTATAATAATGATACCATAGTTGAAAAGGTAGTATTAGAGAGTAAAATATTGAATAATGGTAGTGATGATGAGATTTTAGTGGGAGTTGAAGTTAGTGGTGAGGTAGTAGTGGATGAGATTGAGAGAAAGTGTGAAGTGAGGTTAGGTGAGCATGAGGGGCAGAGGGCAAATTTTCCCTGTGGTTTAAGTGGAGTAAGGACTCCACATGTGGTTTTTGAGGACAAAGGTTCCTCCAGAGGTTATGTGGGAGACATAGTGTCTCAAAGTGTTCCCGTAGTTTTTGGTGGTATACCTGGTAGAGCCAGGAGGTGTTTTAGTGATTTTGTGGTGCCCTTTGCAAGGAATGAGGTAGTTCAGGGGGGTTGTGATAAGATGAGAGGTGGAGAAAGAGAGAAATTGAGATTTTTAATGTTAGTAGAGGTTATGAAATGTTAGTGCAGATTTTACATATTGAGAGAGGGGAGAAAATTGATGACTTACCTTATAATGAGACTGGGGTAACTGGTGCAGCAGATGATGATGATATTGTGACTTACCTGATTGTGAAAAATAATCCCAAGGGCGACTTGACTGTACACGATGGTGACAAGGTATATGATATAATACTATGGAATAACCCTGCTTTTGATTATTACGATATAGTGGACAATACAAATTTAAATAGTTATTATATTGAAAGAGGTAAGATTAGATTAGACAATACTGAAATGTGCATGTACAATATTAGGCTGATTTATGATGATGGGGGTTAAACATATGTTGATGATGGACATTTGATTTCATGGTTTTGGTACTTGGCTTGCTGATGTAATGAGTTTGGGGAACAATGATATTTTATGTGAAGTATATTGTATATAAATCTGTATTGGGGTTAAATGTATTATGTATTAGGTTAAGTTATTGTTATTGTAGGGTACCTGAGGATACATTTTGTTGTGTGTGTATATTGTATTTTGTGTAGTAATGTTTATAATTTTGATTGAATAATAATTGACATACTGAGTTCAGTTATATAATTAAATTGATTTGAAATGGTTTAAGATGCGAATTGTGTAATAAATTCGAAAAATTTAGATTTGTATTTTATAATAAAGTATAAATGATCAAAAATTGATAATTGAAATGTGAAATGAGAAATTCAAATTTGAAATGGTTATTTTAATATGATGTATTTGTGATTAGTTATAAAACATGTGTTATAGGGTTTGTAATGAGGTAATTGAGATTAAAATGGATTCAGCAGTGCATTGCTTTGCACAACTCAGGGATCAACTAATTTTTTTGAATTCAAAAGTACTGTAAGGTAATTTTTAAGGGCAAACAAGTGTTGCTATTTCAAAAATTTTGCTCTGTATTCTTTTTGTAAGAATTTTTTCTCATTAAAAAAAATCTGTATATGTATGTACGTGTAGATATGCATATTGGCCTAGTGATTGTTAATATATGGATTGTAACGAATAATTGTATTATTCAATGAGAGGTGAAGTAATTGTAACTCAACTAAATAATAAATTACTGTATAGTACCTGCTATTTTGATGCATAGGAAAGACAGAGTTATTGAAATGTGATGGAAATTGTATGTAATGTATCAGTTGCCACTTTGTGTGTATTTTAGTATAAGCATCTTTTTAACTCCGGATAAAAAGGGGATTCCCCAACTTTCGGGCGGTCAAGGCCTCACCGAACCGTGACCGTGGAATTGGCTCATCTTTAACAGGCTATGGTCAGGGCACATTATGTTACGCGCTGCTTAAGTCTGGCCATAGCTTGTTATCATTGTAAAGGTGAACTTAGAAATTGAACCTTTTGTAGAAAATTTGGGGGAATCTAATAAACTATGGAACAGTGACTATGCACCGAATAGGGTGGTAGACCATCTTAAGGGCGTATTTGTAGTTCACTGTGGTTACTGGTGTCTTGTACACCATTAACTCCAGACCTTATGAAAGGCGGAAGCAAGACGGGCCCCATACCTGTATTAGAAAGTATTGGGATGGGTCCCACAGAGTATCAATTGAATACACAAATAATGTACAGTTCTTGTGGAAGCAACTGGGAGCAAGACAGTCCAGCCATCAACATACAATAGTGTAGTGGATAGGAGGTAGCTACAACCCTAGCTATGTATAAAATGTATGTTATGTCTTATGCAATGTATGTTTATTATAACAATATTGCGTCTGTTGTGATCTGATTGGAATAAATTTTGGTAACTCATTGTATTGTAATATTAGTAAGTAAGCATTGAGTTAATCATGTTCGGACACTGAGAGTTATGTAGCAAATTTAAATGTGTAACAGGTTACTGACATCTTGTGAGATTTTGTTATTGGAACTTTTGTGAACATGTATAAATGTATGAAATTATGATATAGAATTTGAATTTGTAGTATGGTGTGGACAATTAATTGCACAATTAAAATGAATGGAATCTTTATTTGATAGATGGCACATGTGTATTTCATTTGTAATTTGACATGAGTTTGATATAACTATTTAGTTGATATAATTATTCAGTTAAGTAATGTGTGTATGATGTTTAAAAAAAAATGATAAAAAAAGTTTGTTAACTACAGATAGGTTAACTTGAAGTTTCAGTGTAGAGAAATCAGTACTTCTAGGAGGAATCCAAATCAGTGCAAGGATATGGATTAATGAAAGACCATTTAATAATATTTTGCTTGTGTTGTTACAGAATCTATGTGGAACTGTGGGGGCGAGCCTGTGCTGACCGGTATGTCAGGGCAGAGTCGTCAAGTGCCTGTCTGGCTTTACGGTGTTGGGATCCTGATGAAGGAAGTCCAGTAAAGTCATATGGGTATGACAACAGCCACTGGATTAGGGGGGTAAGTACCCAACATTTAATCATGAATTAAGGGGGGGTCATGGTGCCATATCCTCACTGATCCGCCTAGGTTTAGGGCAATGAGAGTTTGTATGTTTTTGGACATAAACCTCTCATTGGGAGGGGGGAGTCTTGTAATGGTACATTTCCTTAAGCATTACAAAACGTATTTTCATGAGCAAGAGCCCTCAGAAAGCGAGTGTGGTATTTGTCGTAAGTGACTTTTGGTATGGGAAGTGTTGTAGTGATCGGCAAGTGTACGTGACTTTTGAACTGAATTGTAGTGCAGAAACGAAAGCGAAGCGGCTGTCCCCAGCCAGCAACCGAATAGTACAGATGTAGTTTACAGTGAGTGTGGACAATCAAGGTAGGCCGAACAGTTAAGGTAGGCCTACCGAGTTTTTTGTACAAAAGTTTTGAAAATGGTAGTAAACATGTGAATTAAATCGTAACAAAAAATGTAAACATAAATTTGAACTTTCGGAACATTATTATTGTGATTTTTTGTCGGGAAAGCGAATTACGACTTATTGTGCAAAAGGCAGGAGACTCCCCGTCGGAAGAGATAAGTACAAGATAAGGACATAACAAGTTTTCCACCAACGTAGAAAATTCATTTTTTTAAATAAAATTACTTCAGACAGAATATGAGATCTCAATAGCGTGTGAGACCAAGTGAAAGAACAAAGGGTGTAGTAAGCGCTAAAACAAAAAGTACTGATTTGCCATTGAATATTTTCTTTTGATTTATTTTGTTTTGACTTATATATTTTTTAAACATTAACAAAAAACAAGATACAATGTGTTTTAGTAGAATAAAATCAGACTTCTCATTATAATATGTTAGCTTAGTTAATTACGCTCTCTACCTGTAACGTATTCTCTGTGTCTGAATGTCCGCCTAGACAACCCTGGGATTTTGTCTGTGAAAGGGAATTTTGTTTATTTGTCTAAATTGTTTTCTTCGGGAAAGTGAAACGGTTTCCACATTAACTCCAAAAAATGTGGCGACCTTGGGACTTTGGGAATCGTCTGGCTGTTTGAAGGTAAGTCGAAAAGAAAAGAATGTAATCGGTGCTTAGTCATTTCTTCTTTACTTTTATTTTATTAAACAGTTACAAAGTTTTATGACTTTCAGAAGATAAGGATTCTTTAGAAAAGTGAATTCTGTTAAAAAATACATATTAAAATGTTTTGAATCTTTGACATATGAAAAATGTAGCGCAAATTTAGAAGTATGAGCTTTCCAAGTTTCAATTCGATATATTCGATATAAAATATATTCGTTAATTTACATCAGACTTGTTCATGTAAATACGAATAACACGCTCACTCGCGCACTAAATTTGCACTTGACATGACAGAAAATAAATTTATGGGCATTTTGACATACAACAGTTAATTACCCATCTCTTATTTCAAAACTTATAACTATTTTATAGTTACTATATATCATAATTCTCCAATAGACCTCCAATAGTTTTAATTTGTCCACTCAATCGAGCACTGATAATCTTCTCATCAAAATGATAAGCTATTTTGGTTACAGGACACTCCTCTGGAATCTTCGGGTCTAAATACTTCACCACACATACTTTTCCTAAAAAGTATGCTGTAGGTGTCTGTCCTTTAATGCTGTCATACCTCCCATGACAGATATCGTCTCGAATAATATTTTGTATGGCTTCAGACCAATACTTCAGTTTGAATAACTGTGTAAATTTATCATAATTACACACTTCATTCCTATTGACTGTCCACCAGTTGTCTGTGATATTTTTAAAACACTCATCTAAGATGCCCTTGATCATATTCCACCTGGTTTCTTTCGATCAGTTCAGTATTTCTTCTACTCTTTCTAAAAATTCTAGAGGGTTCCTTCTATAGTCCCGAAAGTTCACACTTTCTCTACTATCTTGTATGGTATGTTGAGTGTTACATGTTGATCTAACACTCATTCTATCTATCTCCCCTTGTATGTTTATTTGGAGATGTTGTAAATTTTCTATTTTCTCCCCCTGATTATTTACCTGGTTTTTTACCTGTTCTATGTTGTCATTAAATTTGGTTATTTTACCGGCTATGTCGCTCTTCATACTGTCCAATTGATCTTTATTTTCCTGTTGTATGGACATTATTCGGACTTGATTACTACGTTCACCTCGATCCATCCTGGCATCTATTTCCATTCTGAATTGTCCGATGGTTTCTTCGGTTTTATCGAGTCTTTGCTTGGTCTCTGTTATTTGCTTTTCTGTCTCCTCCTTATATCCATCTACTCTTTGGCTAAGTGTGTTACTGACCAATTCAATCTTCTCATGAATTTGCTTTAATTTTTCAGTATTTTCTTCAAATTTTTTATTCATATCTTCTCTTTGTCCATTAATAGTTTCTCTCAATTCGTGGTTTTGGTCATTCATGGTTTTTCGTATATCTCCATGAATGATTTCAATTTTTTCGTTTATTTGCTTTACTAAACTTTCTTGAATACTATCTATTTTCTGATTGGTTGCTTGTTTTGTTTCCTTGAGTTTTCCTCCTGTTTCCTAAAATTTTCATCTATCTTGTCAAATTTTTCGCTCAAGGTTTCATTTTGTTTCCTTGAGTTTTCCTTATTTTCCTCTTTCATCTGTCTTATTAAGTTTTCATTGTTTTGTCTGCTTTGTTCGGCCATAAATTTCATTATTTCTTGCCAATTTGATTCTCCTCTGGCTTCCGCTTTGTCGTCCGCCTGTTGCTCCTTTTCCGTGTCCATAACTACTTCGGTTTCTTCTTTATCGCCCACCTGTTGGTCCATTTCACTTTCCGTGACTAATTCTATTTCTTGTTCCTGTCCACCTTCTTCCTTCTCCGGGTCTTCTGCCCTCTTCTTTGGCCTGCCTCTGGTATGCATTTCTTAGCTTCTTATAGTTGCCGACAAAAATTAGGTTTTTCGTTATAGTAATTACTTGCGTATTTTTCGAAATTCTTTCCTAATTTAAGCCCTCTAAGGTGAGCACCATTTGTAACGTACCGCAAGCTTTGTTAGTTATCGCCCCACTTTGGGATCGTCATTTGTAACGTACCGCGAGCTTTCTTACGTCGGTTTCTCTATGTGTTATGTCTGTTTGATACTCTGACTGTGTTATTTTATTTATTGTGTAATTCTTTCGTTAAAATAAACCACGGGATCCTTTGCCGTTTTTATCTCCTTGCAGGTATTACAGTTCAGTTGATAGGGAGAGAGAGAGAGAGAGAGAGAGTTCCTCTCTTGGTGTACTGTTTTATTGTTTTATTTAAACGCGCTTTGCATAAGCTGTTTTCAATGTGATAACCAGTTACAGGTTATGTTGGCCGTTGTACTTCATAGGCTGTGATGACTGCGCTAACTTTCGCACTCTTCTCTGCTATTCACCGGTTTTCTGTAACAAATCTGCTATCTACAAAGAATAATACAAAGTCAATTCCCTAAAAGAAAGGTATTTATTGATTGAAATTGGTTTATTTTCTGGAAACTATTAAATCCAGTTCATCGATTTTCAGATCGACTATTATCGAAATTACAACAGTTTTCGATATAAGTTTTTCTATAACACAACAGATATATTCGATTATAGTTAATAGTAAAATTAATAAATTATTTATCTCAGGGTTATTTGGGGATTCTTTGAGCTGTAAGAAAGTCAGAAATGCCTAGATAAGAGTATCATACTTTGCAATAAATAATATTTTTATTCTTAAGTCTGAGTCAATAAGTTCGTTTTTTAGATGCCAGAGCGCAGACTACTCGGATTCATACCGATTGCAAAAAAGAAATATGGCTGCTATGAAGTTCTAATGAAACCACATGTTTACTGTTTTGGATTAAATAAATAAAGTTTAAAATGTTCATACTAAGTTTTCTTATCAATTGAATTATGTTGTACTGGTGTCTAGTGTTCGTTACTTGGTGGTGATGTGTAGTTTTTTAGTTAATTAAGGTAGGCTTCCTCACCAACATAATGACAGTTTCAAATTTTTCAAGCGATCTTATGGTTGGACAAATTTTCAATGTTCTTGGATATTCCCGCATCAATTATTATGTTTCAATGGATGTCTCAGACGTAGTTTCTTATGCTGAATCGTTTCGTTAATTTTGAATAGTGATTGGTTCAAACTGTAGTTAATATTCTTTGAAAATTGCTGGACATTATTCCTGTCATCTACCCTCTTGAAAATCAAATTTAACAATTCCTCATCTTGTTAAGGGGAGAGTGCCGATTTGGGGGTCAAAAAATTGATTTTTTTTTTTTTAATTACTCAAAAATATTCTCTGTTTCTTCCTGATTAAGAATATATATACATTTATATACCAAAAAAACCGCTAAATGATTCAAAACAATTATAAAAGCTATGTATGTCATAGTAATGAAGCAACAATAGCTTTGAAGCGAACAGATCTGAAGCGGCGTTTTCATATAGTAACTTGGATTTATAAATTTGTGTTCTTGTAGTTCACAATATTAGTTGTTGAGTTGGTAGCCCTGTTTACTACAGATACGGATAGTCATCTAACATTGAATTTTGTTTGTAAACATTATTATTGTGAAGTTTGTGAAGTGAGGTTATAAACATTACAAAGTGAATTTTGTGCTGTGTGTGAGTTTAGCTTTTAGTAAGATGCCTAGAATAAATAAATTTAATAGATCACATAAATTCTATGGAAATAGATTTACATCCGGAAACAGTAGTGCTAACCTCCAAGCAATGAATAGCAGTCATATTCTTCATGTAAACAATACGACTAGGCCTAGGCCTAATCCAGTTGAAAATGCCTCTAATCCTAGCCAAAGTACAAGTAAGTCTGTACCAAAGCAAGTATCATCTAGTACTAAAAAGTTGTCACAATCTAAGCTGCCTTATGATTTTTCATTTGACAACAATGACATAAATATTATTGCCAACTTGCAGCTAATGAGCAAATTAGTAAAATCCTTTACAAAATGTCGATTTTGTGACAATGTAGATTGTGTTTCCTTGGTGATAGACAATAATTACAGAAATGGTCTTGCCCACAGATTAATTATTCAATGTAATAAATGTAACAATTCAAAATCTGACTTGACATCTAATAATATAAGGAGCCTTTCAGAAGTAAATACCAGATTCCTATATGCGCTTCAATCTATTGGTTGTGGTATATCTGCTGGCAAGATGTTTACAGCTATTATGAATCTTTCCCCTCCTAACACTAAAGTCAAAACCTACACTGCAAGAATATTACAAGGAACAAGAGAAGTAAGTGAGGCATCAATGCGTAATGCAGTTGCAGAAGCTGTGGAAGAAAATGAGGGACAAGATGAAATCGCAGCAGCTTTTGATGGGACATGACAAAAGTGAGGCCACAAATCTTTGAATGGTGTTGTCACTGTTACATCCTTTGACACGGGTAAGGTCATCGACTTTGAATGTTTATCAAAGTTTTGTGTAGCATGTGTAAATAAAAAGAATGTTTCAAATCTTGAACAGATGAGGCTCCACAAACTCAAGTGTAGTGCTAATTACACTGGTTCGAGCGGTGGAATGGAGGTAGTAGGGGCTAAACGCATTTGTTCTCGTTCAGTGGATAAATTAGGAGTCAAATATACAAAGTACCTGGGTGATGGGGATTCAAAAGGGTTTGAAGCTGTTTTAGAGGACAAACCTTATGGTGAAGATGTTGTCATAGAAAAGTTAGAATGTGTCGGACACGTGCAAAAGAGAGTTGGAACCCGTCTTCGAAAACTCAAGACTACTATGAAAAACCAGAAACTAAGTGATGGCAAGGGATTAGGAGGTAAAGGTAGATTGACTGATGATAAAATTGACACACTTCAACAATACTATGGCAAAGCTATAAGAAAAAACCTTGAAGACACAAACCAAATGAAGAGAGCTATTTGGCCTACATTTTTTCACACCCTATCAACTGACGAAAACCCGAACCATGCCCTATGCCCTAAAGGAGTTAGTTCCTGGTGTGGATACAACAAAGCACAGGAGTTAAACACAATTTACTCACACAAAAACTATCTACCTGAGGCCATAATGAAAACTATAAAACCTATTTACAGAGATTTGACAAAACCGGAACTATTGAAGCGTTGCCTCCATGGGAAACCCAAAACCCTAATGAAAGCTTTAATAGCTGCATATGGCAGAGGATAAAGAAAACAGGATTTGTGGGGCTACAGACACTTAGGCTTGGAGTTCAGGATGCTCTCATAACATTTAATGAAGGTGCAATTGCCAAAGCAAATGTTTTAGACAGACTTGGCATCAAGCCCGGGAGGTACACCTTAGAAACATTAAAAATTATCCACCGTGACAGGAGACTGAAGGCTGACAAAGAGGCTGAAGAGGGCAACAAGAAGCAGAGAATATGGAGAAGGCTGTTGAAGAGAAAAATGGAAGATCCAGACAATCAAGACTATTGCCCAGGAGGATTTTGTTGTTAAACAGGTTAGTTTCCTTTGCACTGCGTTTTCCGAAAAACATGATTTTCTACATTTAGGTACCATTATCTTCAAAACTAATTAAGTTACACACTTGAAATTTTTTGTGTACTTTAAGAGCACTTATATCTACAAATTCCACTAATAATATATTAAGATTAGCTTATGATTTACCTAAAAAAAAAATAACTCATAAATTAACAAAAAATGACCATTAATTTTTATTTGTCTACAAAAATAAGAAAAATTAATTTTATTACAATATTGTTAGTGTATTGAATACCTAATGGCTGTAGGAGGACTGTGTAAAAATTTCAAGAAGATTGGTTTAGTAGTTTTTGAGAAACATGTTCTTAACCAAACTTAAAAACTCCATTTAAATAACATTGAACGCTCAAATTGGCACTCTCCCCTTAACGCTGTTACTCTTAGTAACCAAGTAATTGATGAGTTTTTATTGGCTAACCTAGGTACAGTTTTAGTAAATAGGCTAGTATTACGATATTATTAGTTCTTCCATTTTTTAGGAAAAATACTCCTTTATAAATTTTAACTCTAATTACATTTAATTTACATAATGTTTTTCTTCATATTATTATACATAAACTTAGATACTTGTATGTTATAATTTAGTGGTTTTTAATTAGTTTATTTCTGACTTTTATTTCTGTAAATGTATTACTGCTCTAGGCCCTATTTTATCTTCCACTATCTCTTTATAATTTATACTAATTAGCAGTGATTAATTTCTTACATAACCCTGGATCCTTCAAACATAAACAAAATAACATTTTACTTACATTGATATTGCCTTTGTGGCCTAACAAAATAAAACTATAATAACTTACTACTAAACTTATTGTTTATTACAATAGTTCTGCATCTTTATCACAATTTATAATGGATGTCTTTTTAATATTATATATCATACTATGTTGCACATTGTATACACTGCACTTCTATAGTAACACTTATTACACGGTTTTTTCACTGCTAAAGTGTTTATTGTTTAGTGTAAAGATTATACAAATGTTTTATAGTATGATACTTAACTGCCATTCATTTCTGACTTGAGGAATGGGATACCTACTGACTTTTATTATTAGTTTTTAAAATAATAATAATAGGTATTTCTTTATATTTTTTATTAAAGAATATCGTACCCTTAGTTTACTCAGTATTAGGCACTGATTTTGTAATGTTACATAACATATATATTTATATTTAAAAGTTATATATATATTTATTCAATCACTTTCTGCTACAATCTGTTTCTTGATGTATATAATACATTTAATATTTATAAATAATTTTACCTCAAGATATACCTTTTTTTTCCTTATTAGGAACATGTTTCGGGTACCATCTTGTACCCATCCTCAGCCTTCCGGTTTTTGTGTCTGGTGAAGTACATGTGCTGGTTGACTATTATCATTGCGGCCTCCTGTTGGCCTCTGGTACTTCAAATTGGTCTTATTGTGTGTGATTGTGGTGTATGTGTTAGTTTTTTTGTGTATTTTCGATGTTGAGTGCTTTGAGTATTGTGTCATGTTTTGTATTGATTTGTATTTGTTCAGGTATTAGTTTGTTTTGTGTTTTGTGTTTGTATACTTGTAAATTTTCCCAAATGTTCATTATGGTGGCTTTGTGTGGTATGTTTTATTAGTGTCACATTGGTTATGTCTGGGAATTCATGTCGTGTGTTTATTGCATGTGTGGCCAAATTGGATTTATATATTTCTGGTTTTTTGTATGCGTCTAGGTATTCAAAATAACGTTTTTTCAGCTGTTTTTTAGGACAAACAAAAAAACAGCTGAAAAAACATTATTTTGAACACCTAAATGCATACAAAAAACCAGAAATATATAAATCCAATTTAGCCACACATGCAATAAACACAGGACATGAATTCCCAGACATAACCAATGTGACACTAATAAAACATATACCACACAAAGGCACCATAATGAACATTTGGGAAAATTTACGAATACAAGGTTTATTCAAAAAAAGACCGGACTTTTGCCACACAAACTTTATTACTGTAATTACAACATTACAAATGTTTGTCCCCTTCAAAGTACTCCCCCCTGCTTGCAACACACCGCTCCCATCGTTTCTGCCACTGTTGGAATGCTCCCTGGAACTCTTGTGAGATGGTGCGTAGTTGTCTCTGCGAATTCTGTTGAATCTCGTCAACACTTTGAAAACGACATCCTTTCAGGGTGGTTTTTAATTTTGGAAACAGGAAAAAGTCCGCAGGGGCCAAGTCTGGAGAGTACGGAGGGTGAGGAAGGACGGCTATTTCGTTACCGGCCAAAAATTGGCTGACTAGCAGTGGCGTGGCGCGTTGTCGTGATGCAACACCCAGCTCTTGTTTTTCCACAGCTCAGGCCTCTCCCGGTGCACATCTTCCCTCAAACGCCTTAAAACTTGTACGTAGAACTCCTTGTTAACAGTCTGACCCTGTGGCACGAATTTGTGGTGGACTACTCCTCGATAATAAAAAAAAATAATCAACTTCAAGTTTGACCGACTCGTGCTTGCTTTTTTCGGTCGGGGCGACATTTTTCCAATCCATTGTGACGATTGCGCCTTGGTTTCATTGTCGTAGCCATAAACCCAAGTTTTGTCTCCTGTTATGATGGTTTTTATGAAGTTTTTGTCGGTATTGGCACGATCAAGCAGCTCTTGGCTGATCTTGACATGGTTCTCCTTCTGGTTGTCGGTCAACAGACATGGCATGAGTTTTGCAGAGACGCGATGCATGCCAAGTTTTACGGTCAAAATTTCGTGGCACGACCCGATGCTGATGCCGACTTCCTCAGCAACCTCTCGCACAGTCAAACGACGATTTGCACGAATCACGGAACGAACAGCATCGATATTTTCATCCTTTGTTGACGTCGAAGGTCGTCCCAATCTTGACTCTTCCTTAATCGATGTTCTGCCCGATTTAAAACGTTTAAACCACTCGTGACACTGTGAACAGCTCATACAGTCTTCCTTATAGGCTTGCTGAAGCAAAGCCCACGTTTCAGTAAACGTTTTGTCGGTCTTGCAGCAAATTTCACACAAACGCGCTGCTCCATAAAATCTTTCATCTTTACTTCGCAGAACGGTGAATGCATGTGTTTACTTCAACAGTTTTATGCCGCCAACTAATACGAGTAGAACGACGCAACAATCGGGGTTAAGTTGCCGAAGGTAGTCGCTAGGCGGCACCACATGTCGGAACACGCTCCGTACACTGATCGGAGCGCTATTTCAAAGGTCCTGTCTTTATGTGAACAAACCTCGTATACAAACATAAAACGCAAAACAAACTAATACCTGAACAAATACAGATCAATACAAAACATGACACAATATTCAAAGCACTCAACATCGAAAATACACAAAAAACTAACACATACACCACAATCACACACAATAAAACCAATTTGAAGTACCAGAGGCCAACAGGAGGCCGCAATGATAATAGTCAACCAGCACATATGTACTTCACCAGACACAAAACCCGGAAGGCTGAGGATGAGTACAAGATGGTACCCAAAACATGTTCCTAATAAGGAAAAAAAGGTATATCTTGAGGTAAATTTATTTATAAATAATAAATGTAATATATATTGTAATAGAACTTATGTTAATGTGTGTGTGTGGAAGACGATGATGCCCCACGTTGTGAGCGTCAATTTGAAATAAAACGTTATCTTATGTGTGTGTTACAAATATATCTTATACAGCTCTGTAAATTATTTATTTATTTATATAAAATTTTCTTCCTCAGTATTAATCTTCAGGCCCACTGTTGGGTTCGCCAATTTGAAATAAAACGTTTATGGTGTTTTATTTACTTATGCGAGACTCCCGTATATCAAACGTCAAGTAATACGTTGCAGGTGGCAATTTGTAATAATTTAACTACGTTACGGGTTTTTTAATCAATGTATCATTCATTAATATATCTTTCTGTTGTGACCGATGATACCTCCTGAAAATATGTTATTCGACAAATATGATAATAATGTTTTTTTTTTTTAACTTATAATCATACTACGATGTAGATCTAACTTAGTATTCAGTAATTGGGTAATATTAACGATATGTATCGTGTATTAACCGAATGTAATGAATATTCTTGTCAACCCTAGTCACTCGACGTCAGGAAATTCTATTCAAAGTTTGCACTGAAAACACGCTAGTTCTGCGATCTCCCGTTCCACCAGCTGTAAGTATTTAGCGCTGCCACTTGTAATAAGCGTACTTATAGGTTAGTTGTTCATCGGTTTTGAATAAACCTCTTATTGTAAATTATTACGACCACTACTTATAGTATCTATTCTGCAATAATTTCAAATATTATCTCATACAATCAAGATCCTTTATTAATTTTATCTATTAATTCACAGTACCCGTGATTTCCAAAATAACAATATAATCAAATCAATCACACAGAAATATATCGATTATCAGTCAATCCAATTCCATAGACTTATACAAATGAAAAATAATAATAAATAGTTCTTATCCCAGGGTTCGTAAAGTTCTTGGAACCATTAGTAAGGCCAGGTAAAATACATAATTAAGGTTACTCAAGTATTACAAAACAAAATTATTTACTCTAAATATAGTGAAATTAAAATAGGTTGTTTTTTTACCGAGTCGACGAAAGCTTCGACTGGCTGTGGACGTCTGTAAACAGTTGCCAAAACTCAGCTTAATTCATCTTCATCCAATAAAAGTGTTCTGCCTTTAATAAAATTGACTGTGAAGAGTAATGGGAAGCTCTCAGGAATTCTTCGGACTTCTGATCTTCTTCTATGATCTTGATAATTCTCGGTCCCGGTGAAAATGAAAATAGGATCCCAGCTTCTTCTGCTGCCAGTGAAGGTTAACTCTGCCAAACTAGGTCTTCTTGTATTTTCAATAATTCCGTTAGTTCAGGCTTTAATTCTCTTAACTGATCTTCTGTTTATAGAAGGAATTGGTTTAATACCGAATCCAGCGGAATTATTTGGTGAATGAGGTGAGAGGCTTACAATTCTTTCTAAATGTATTCAGTTACAATTTGGAAGGTTATTTAATTTTATTACTCATCAGTATTAAGTTATAATTATCTTTCAAAGAGGGTTTTTAATTTTGATTCATTTTTCTTCCAAATTTATTATTCATATTTTTTAAATGTATCGGCCCATCTCAACCTAATAGCTTGTAACAATCAGAACGAATGATTCAAAATCAACAACTCCTGTCCATTTCAGTTGCCTTAACAACCACGTTTTCTAGATATCCTTGAGCCGGCATTATAGAATATTACTACTCTTTTCCAATAAAATACTCCATGCTTGGATTAATATTAAATTACCTAAAATTCTCCCCTAACCTTCCTTCTTAAACAGTAAATGTTTTACCATAGTTTCGTTGGACTGGATTTCTTAAAAAGGTATTAATTTCCTTTCACTAATATGGAATTTAGGCCTATAGATTTTCTTACAACCGTTATAACATTATTTGGTTCTTGAACTTAATTTTCTTTTACCTGACCTACTGTACAATTAATTATTGGTTAAATGGTTAATTACATTAATTTTAATTTACTGGTGGTTACTTTATTACATTAATTAACTGGTTCTGGAACCCTTCATTAATTTATAATATAATTGTCAGAACTACTTGTCAAACATGAAACACTGATCACCCTCCTGGCCAAGTTTACAAACATTAATTAAAACAACAGTATTATTCAACTTTAGACAATACTTTAAACTTAGTATAATGCCTAACACAGGTAACCATACTTGATTGTCTAAAGACAAATCTAACATAAATATAAACATAATTATTGATGAAGTATTCCTATTAAACCACATCAGTTCATTCTTACCATACTCAAAATATAACATAAATATTCTGTAAACCTCAACATGTTACAGTATAAACACAAGCATAATTTATTATATTTAACTATTAATTGGTATGGTTTTTTTTTCATATTTAACATTAATTATTGCCTCTTTTGACTTGAGGTACTTCTCGGATGCATTAACTACTGAGCAACCTTAATTCAGGGTATGGTCCTTGACCATGTTTCATTCAATTTTTATGTAACGTTGGGGGACCTCAACTCTGTTACGTTACATAACACCCCCCCTTCGAAATAAGTTTATTTTGTATAAACAAAGTTTAGCAAGAAATAAACGCACAACTTGTATCTGGCCAATTGGTTTCCTATTCATAGTACTTTTATGTTTCAGAATTATCCGTTGTATTACTATTATTTCTTCGTTCCTTCTTAAAATTAATTATTTCCCAAGTTTAAATCTTACTTCTATAATCATTCTTGTGACATTCTTTATTAATTATACATTTTGGATCTGGTTTTATTTATTTATCTATATTTATTTGTGAGTTTCCCTCTAATATTTAATTTTCCTAAACCTCCCTAACATTATAACTGGAATCGAATCGGTGGTGCTCTATCGGCTAACCAATTACCGTCGTCCGTTACATACCTTCTGGGATCAGAGGAACATCATCTCTGCCCAATTAAATGATTGCTGGAATATTCTACAGTCAATCTTCATTAATAAACCTCGTAAGGTAGTCATCATGTGACCTTCAATAAAATAATCAATAATAATAATACTCTAGGGATTATTCACTGTACTTTAACTCAGATCATATTATTTCTTCATATTAATTCTTCCTTCTATTATACACTTCTCCTCTCCAATACTTGGCTATTTTATTGACATTTATTAATTAGCTTTCTTACGGATAATTCTTAAACATTTGTTTTTTTTTTCTTGTGATCCTTTTGACGGTACCATTTTGGCTTATTCGTTCTCTTATCTTCCTTGGCTCATATTCCTTTATTACCAATACAGCTGGTTATGAGATTTTGGTTAGTATTATACATTACATCATGTAATTATATTCTTCTGGCACAATCATTATTATTCCTTTTACATTCTAAATTACATTTCTCACCATTATATTACATCAGATAAACTCATTTTGTCTTTTGGTTTTGATGATTTTTATTAGGTTTAATCAGTGTTATTTATTTTTTTTCTTTTATATTAGTTTAAAGTAATTTCTCCTGAATTATATAGTAAGGTGTTCTTACTTATTTTTCGAATTTGGTTGTTTTTATCTTCAAAATTCTCTTTTTTATATACCTCATAAATTGTTTTCTTAAATACTTGTTTGTAAGTTGAACTTACTTCATTTTTTTGAATTTTGGGGTTTTAGTCTCTTCATTTTAAATCATATTGTTCGAAATAACTTGAGTAAGTTGTCCTTACGTGCTTTTTAGAATTTTGGGGTTTCTCTTCGGCTATTCAATGGGTTACTGGTTCGGTTTTCAGAATTTCAGTCCCCTTTTCTGGTTTGTTATTATTTAGGTTAACCATGGTCCATTAACTCAGGTACTGCATGTTCTCGGATTACTGCATTGTCCATAATGATTTTTGTCCTTGTTAAATATCTCTCGTGTATCTGGTACTGTAACTCGGCTGATACAAAGTCTTCATTTAAGTCACGGTTTTCGGTCATATTTAGATCCTTCTTAATTAATAGGTATTGTATCTCCTCTATTTTAATGTAGTCGCTCATTTTTAATATCATTCCATTCCCGTTTTCCTCTGGATTATTTACCAAATTTTTTAATGATATATTCCGTCTTGATGATATGACTGATATCTTCTGATGCACTTCAATCGTCGACATTTTTAACTGATATTTAAATTTATTCAAGTTTTTTGTTATTATTCTATGGTGGTTTACCTTTGATATTTTTATTGAGTTTTGTCTACAATTTCTAACTTTATTTAACTCCCTTTGTTTATTAACGGGAGGGTTAAATATATTAATTAATCCACCCTTCCTCATCTCCATTTCTTTTTTGTATTGAATATTTTCTTTTGACGTGTTTGCCTCATTTTCTTTGTTTTCATTTCATTGTTTCTGATAGGTTTTCTTTCAGATAACAATACACTTTTGTCTTTTTTATACTCATTAGTTTTCTCTTTATTCTTGTCAAACTTCTCGTTCATTGGTTTGATTAAGTTCTCACTCAAAACTTCGTTTTGTTTCTCTGAATTTTCGTTTATACTGTCTATTTTAGTTTCAAGCCTTTCTAACATTTGTTTGTTATTTTCTAAAATACTGTCTAATTTCTCATGAGTTCGTCTATTATCTTCTTTGATTTGTCTTAAACTCTCATTAATTTGTTTATTATTCTCCTTCATACTACTCATTAATTCCTTATTATCCTTCTTCATGCTACTCATTAATTCCATTAACCTTTCCCAATTTAATCCTCCTCTGGCTTCCTCTTTATTGCTCGCCTGTTGTTTTGATATTTTCTTCTGTTGCTTCACTTTGACTATTTCTACTTCTTGTTGCTTATTTGATTGTTCTAAATTTTTATGATTTGGCATTCCCATAAATTCATCTATTTGATTGTGTTCTTTCCTCCAGTGACACATATCTTCTCGGGATAGTTCAAACATCACCCTGATCCATTCCTTTAATTCTTTGTTTTCTGTTTGTATTGGGTTTTCAGGTGGTCTTATTTCTCGTTTCCATTGTTCATAGTCTTCCTGAGTATATTGTTCTGTCACTTGGGCGTATACTCCTGTTCTTTCGGTTTTCATTTGTTCTTCATTATCGTCCCATCTTTCCCAATCTTCTTCAGTCATCCTTTCCACCTTGTTATCGTCTTTTTCGTGGGCTGTCCCAATAGTCTTTTCTTTATTACACCTGGCATCTAACTCCCACATTTCATCATAAATGTCTCTCAAAGTCATTTTGTCGTTTGGTGTTCCCATTGCATTCGCGCGACTCATTTGCGCTCTTTCGTGATCGGTGGCGTTCTTGTTAATATACTCCATATCCTTGCTGAATTTTTTAAATAGCGCCGTCATCCATTCCGCGTAGCTTAGTCGTCTTTCTTGTCCGGGCATATTCGTTTCCTGTTGTATCATAGCTCTTTATTGCATTCCTGTGCCTCTAATGGTTGCCTGCTCCAGTTAAGTAACAATTAATATGATTTTTTTTTTTTTTTTTTTCTTAACTAAAGCCCACTCGTTCAGCGCCAATTTGTAATAAAACTAATGTTAATGAGTGTGTGTGGAAGAATATTATGCCCCACGTTGTAAGCGTCAATTTGAAATAAAATGTTATCTTATGTGTGTGTTACAGCTATCATCTTATACAGCTCTGTAAATTATTAATTTATTTATATAAAATTTTCTTCCTCAGTATTAATCTTCAGCCCCACTGTTGGGTTCACCAATTTGAAATAAAACGTTTATGGTGTTTTATTTACTTATGCGAGACTCCCGTATATCAAACGTCAAGTAATACGTTGCAGGTGGCAATTTGTAATAATTTAACTACGTTACGGGTTTTTTAATCAATGTATCATTAATTAATATATCTTTCTGTTGTCACCGATGATGCCTCCTGAAAATATGTTATTGGACAAATATGATTATAATAATGTTTTTTTTTTAACTTATAATGTGACGAAATAAAAATATGTTAATTAATTAAGTTGATAATATATAGGCGGAGAAATTTTAAATTCTTAATAAAATCTCACATTGTAAACTAAATCTTATGGCAATCATTTAATAATAATGATATTTAATATAAGTCTAATAATAAAATTAAAAGGGAATGGAATTGTACAGAAAGGGTAAAGCTTATTAATTTATTCCTGCATAAACAAGAACTGACCAGAATTAACTTGTTTTCTGACCCCTAAATAAACTAAGTATTATTGTAAATTTGTTATTATTTAAATAATTAATTAAGACCATTGTTACGTACTTTGATAACTTCTGCAACTAAGAATATCACGATTTAATTATTTAATCAACCGTAGTCCTTTAATTAAAATTAGAAAAACGGAACTACTTTTATGTTGCCTAGTAATTGTCTGGAGATTACTACGCTCCCCTTAACTGTTTTCTACCACTTGTAATGGAGCGCTCACGCCGTAAGCAGCGTAAAGCGTTGTTTCGCTACGTGTATATATAAAAATGTGAAAGGGTTGATACAATGACTATTTAAATAAGTAATTTGTGTGGTGATGACATCTCTCTATATTATAAACTAACGAACTATGTAAATAATACAGTATTACAACCTAGAAGGTGATAGTCAATTAATCTATCATCATGTGAAGTGTATAACAGTGAAACAAACTTTCTATCTATGTATTCTAACTACAAGAATTACTAAGAATAACTACAGTCGCCGGAGATGAATGTACCACACCAGGAATGATTTCACATACTTCTAGAACTTCACCATCACAGTATGATAAGGTAACGACTGAACTTCAAGAAACATCAGGAGGACCGAAGGACGAATTCTGCAGCAACTTCAGGAAACACACAGGTGACATGGAGGCTTGTCTTCCATGGTTAAGAGTTACAAAATTATAAACCCAAAAAGACAATTTAAATTATCATATTAAAGACTTGAAAACTTATGTTTAAATGTAATAACATTAAAGACTTTAGAAACCTGACATTTTAGGTAACATGTAGTATAAAATCTAATAACGCTAGTTATAGCAAAAAGGTAAAGTTTAAACTAATAGTTTTGTTGTTTTAGAAGATTAGTAAAAACAAAAAACCATTCTTCAAATGGTTAGAGTTTCAATATTGTACATGGCAAGGTGACCATAATTCATTTAATATATTTAATCCCGGATCCGTGGAATTAAACAATAAGATGTACATCATATTTTGAGGCCCCTTTGTAAAGTAGTAATTTATATATTTAATCATATAGTAAACTATATTGTTTGAGAACTTTCAATAGAGAACATAATCACCAAATGTAATAAAGAGATGTCATCTAAGTACCGAGTAAAATGAGTGCATAAATCAACAGTCTCCCCTTCCTAATATCCTACTATATAAATTGTTTATTTGTTGTGATTATTTTCAGTGCTTCACAACGAAGGCAGCCGGTATAATTGGCACTTCCAATTATTACTGGTTCCCTAGGTTATAACTCAAGAGATGAGGTTATAATTTGCGCCACTCTGCTGTTGTGCTGTTGTTTTTGCGAATTTGCTAATTTTGCGTAAGAGAAAAGAAAGAAGTAATTGCGTCCCGATATCCCACGCACAAAAGCTGTTGATCTATACACTCATGTATTTCAATATGTGTCAGAATTTGAAATAAGATAAAAAAATAATAATTAATATTATAGTAATATAGTATAAATAACTTTATTAGTAAATATAATATGTGTAACGTAATATTAGCATATAATCCAATGTAAACAAACCATGTCGGTACTTGTTAAAAGTCCCATTAATAAATGTGCCACATTCTCGACAATCTCGGACGGGTAGTTTCCTGCTGCCGTTTGTTTAAAATTGTCATTGTTTAGTTGAGTTGAAAATAAGTCACCCTCCTTGTGTGGTCTATTGTTATAAGAAGCGTGTCTGTTCATGTGTTAGTAACCGAAGGGGGAATCTTTTGTCGTACGCATATTCATGCATGTGTGAAATTTCTCTCTCTCTCTCAAAGTAAAACGATAAAGGTTGTCATAACATTTTATGTGTTTATTTGTAAAAAAAAAAAAAGAAAAAGGAGTAAGAACACGATTGATTTAATGTTTTAATGATTTATATTTTTGTGTAAAAAAAAAAGGAAGCGTTGTATAACAATTAATGCAAATAACAGAGAAAGTACTAGCACTACTTCTACACATATAAAGCATCACGAATCTGAATTAAGTCATCTGAAAAGTAAAGATAGACGGAACATACAGACTTTAATAAAACAATTCTCCAACGTCCTCACCCCAAAATTAGGACTGACGGATCTGATAGAGTACAAAATAAATTTGAGCGACAACAAAGTAATTCGTTTAGCCCCATACAAATTATCACCACCGAAAATGGAAGTGATGAGGAACCAAATTAATAAATTGTTAGAACAAGGAGTCATCGAACCCTCTACGTCATCTTATTCATCACCTGCGTTTTTAGTACCCAAAAGTAACGACAAACATAGATTAGTGGTGGACTACAGACAACTAAATAAACGGATAGAATTTGAATCTATACCCCTTCCCGACATCCACAGTGCATTGCATTATTTTACTAAAGCAAAAATCTTTACCATTATGGATTTAAATCAGGCATTTCATCAGATACCTCTTTCGGAAGAATCAAAACGTCTTACCGCCTTTGCCGTCCCTTTCAACCTGTACCAATTTACAAGGGTACCTTTTGGTATATCCCAAGGTAGTTCTGTATGTAGCAGATTATTAGAAAAATTATTTCATGACATAAAGTTTAAATATGTGTACCACTACCTAGATGACATTGTTATCTACAGTGAGTCAATTGAGCAACATCTTAATCATCTACGTGAAGTACTAACCCGATTGGAGAAAGCTGGATTAACCGTAAATCCCAGTAAAGTAAATTTTGCTGTGACACAATTCTCATTTTTAGGTCACATCGTAAAAGCCAACGGAAAGGTAAGCATAGACCCAGAGCGAACCCGTGCCATAAGAGAATTTTTACCGCCGCGGGATGCGAAAGGAATAGCCCGATTTTTAGGAATGATAAATTATTTCCATAAGTACATCCCACATCTAGCCGAAATTGCAGCACCGCTAAATACCTTAAGAAAGAAGGGAATTAAATTTGAATGGAAGGAGCAACACCAAACCGCATTCGAGAAATTAAAAGAAAGCATAATATCACCCCCCGTACTACAATTAGCCGACTTTACAAAACCATTTGTAGTGCAGACAGACAGTTCTAGTGTCGCACTAGGTGCAGTAATATATCAGGAAGTAGATAACTCAAGGTTACCTATTAGTTACACTTCTCGCACCCTAACTGAGCAAGAAAAGAAATACTCCGCGTACGAATTAGAATGTTTAGCTATAGTTTTCGCTTTTGAGAAGTTCAAACCATTTTTAGAACATAAGGAGTTTTTATTAGAAACAGATAATCAAGCGTTATCTTGGCTACTAAATCACCCAAAACAATTAGGCCGTATCGGAAGATGGGTATTAAGATTAAATTGTTTTAAATTCAAAGTACAACATATTAGAGGCACCCAAAACGTAGTTGCCGATACACTATCACGTATGTTCCAGCCTAGTAGTAATAATTACGAAAACAAGAGTAGAGAAACGCGCCGATTATTAATTACCGAATTTCCTCTTGCATTTACGGATTTAGCCCAGTATCAAATACAAGACCCACGTTTGAGTCCAATTATTGAACAACTTGAAAAAGGAAATAAGTCAGAGAAATACATATTAAGTAGGAGAGTATTATGTTGTAAAATAGCGAACGGAAAATATCTACGAATAATTGCCCCTGATATTATTAAACCTGTGCTGATGGAATATTATCACTCTTCCACCATTGGAGCACATATGGGAATAAATAAAACTATACACCGAATTCGTAAAGAATATCACTGGGAAAATATAACAGTGAGATCGCCAATTTTGTAAAAAAGTGTAAGTTGTGTGCACTCAGCAAACCCGCTAGAAACAGCCAAATAAGTCAGTTAATCTCAGAGATTCCTGCTACTCCGTTCTCCAAAATTTATTTAGACTTTTCAGGACCCTATCCGCGTTCCAAATCAGGAAATACAATGTTACTAATTTTTGTAGACTCCTTTAGCAAATTCGTCTGGATGTACCCCATGCGGCGAGCCTTAGCTACAACCACAGTAAATATTTTACAGCATAGATTATTTAAAGAATTCGGTATTCCTGTCCATCTAGTGTCGGATAACGGACCACAGTTTAAGTCCAAGGAATTCAGGAACATGTGTTTCAAACTAGGTATAAACCATATTACCACTACAGAGTATCGTCCGCAAGGTAATATAGCTGAGAGGTATTTGCGAAACCTAAAATCTGCTTTAATTGCCTACCATGCTAACGACCATACTTCTTGGGACCAGAACTTATCCTGGATACAATTCGCTTTTAATTCAGCATATCATGAAGGACATAAGTCTACCCCATTCGAATTATTGTTCAAGTATAAACCCAACCACCCATTATCCGCTAAGTGGAAAATACATGAATTGTTACCACTTGAAATTAGGGATAAAAATATTAGGAAAATATGGAATGAAGCACGCGCTAATTTACGAACAAACTTAGCGAAATCAAGGAAATATCACGAGCGAAATAAAAATAATGAAGTAAAGTACCAAATCGGTAACTTAGTTATGTGTAAAACACATCCTACGAGTAGTGCAATCGATAAGACCACTTCCAAGCTATCATACCGATGGTGCGGTCCTTATCAAATTCACAAATATTTAACTCCAGTAACCGTAGCACTGTATGAACCCTCTACTCAAAAAATATGTACGAAGGACACATATTTCTCAGATAAAACATTATCACGAAGAAGGTAATGGTAGAGTGCAAGTTAAATAAATGTAAAAAAAAAAAAAAAGGTATATGTTTTGTACTCAACTGCAAAGGAGTACCAGAGTAATATTTAGCTAGCTAATAGTATAGATAGGTACGAGGCCTGATCACCCTTGAATCCTATTCTTCAAAAGTAGAGCAAAGTAAGAAGTCAGCTGACAGCAAATATGAGAAATAATTAAGTAACAAATTACTTAATGAGTAATTCTATCACTAGAATAACTCCCAACTAAAGAAAAACCCGGTAGTAGTCATAAGTAGTAGTGTTAAGAAACTTTAGAATGTTAACTATATGTTTTATAATGTGTGAATTTTATGTACTATTAGAATTAGTCTGTAAAGTATGATATGTAGATAGTAAGAATGAACAATTCGAGACTGACGTGTGTAACTCATAATTACATACAGAGAGAAAAGGATGAGAGAAATTACACACGGAAATCCCTAAACATACTCTCGGTATATTCAAAAAAAAAAAAAATTATACCGGCGTCTCTGGCTTAAGCGGCGGAGTATGTGACGATTTCATTAATAAAAATATGTTAATTAATTAAGTTGATAATATATAGGCGGAGAAATTTTAAATTCTTAATAAAATCTCACATTGTAAACTAAATCTTATGGCAATCATTTAATAATAATGATATTTAATATAAGTCTAATAATAAAATTAAAAGGGAATGGAATTGTACAGAAAGGGTAAAGCTTATTAATTTATTCCTGCATAAACAAGAACTGACCAGAATTAACTTGTTTTCTGACCCCTAAATAAACTAAGTATTATTGTAAATTTGTTATTATTTAAATAATTAATTAAGACCATTGTTACGTACTTTGATAACTTCTGCAACTAAGAATATCACGATTTAATTATTTAATCAACCGTAGTCCTTTAATTAAAATTAGAAAAACGGAACTACTTTTATGTTGCCTAGTAATTGTCTGGAGATTACTACGCTCCCCTTAACTGTTTTCTACCACTTGTAATGGAGCGCTCACGCCGTAAGCAGCGTAAAGCGTTGTTTCGCTACGTGTATATATAAAAATGTGAAAGGGTTGATACAATTACTATTTAAATAAGTAATTTGTGTGGTGATGACATCTCTCTATATTATAAACTAACGAACTATGTAAATAATACAGTATTACAACCTAGAAGGTGATAGTCAATTAATCTATCATCATGTGAAGTGTATAACAGTGAAACAAACTTTCTATCTATGTATTCTAACTACAAGAATTACTAAGAATAACTACAGTCGCCGGAGATGAATGTACCACACCAGGAATGATTTCACATACTTCTAGAACTTCACCATCACAGTATGATAAGGTAACGACTGAACTTCAAGAAACATCAGGAGGACCGAAGGACGAATTCTGCAGCAACTTCAGGAAACACACAGGTGACATGGAGGCTTGTCTTCCATGGTTAAGAGTTACAAAATTATAAACCCAAAAAGACAATTTAAATTATCATATTAAAGACTTGAAAACTTATGTTTAAATGTAATAACATTAAAGACTTTAGAAACCTGACATTTTAGGTAACATGTAGTATAAAATCTAATAACGCTAGTTATAGCAAAAAGGTAAAGTTTAAACTAATAGTTTTGTTGTTTTAGAAGATTAGTAAAAACAAAAAACCATTCTTCAAATGGTTAGAGTTTCAATATTGTACATGGCAAGGTGACCATAATTCATTTAATATATTTAATCCCGGATCCGTGGAATTAAACAATAAGATGTACATCATATTTTGAGGCCCCTTTGTAAAGTAGTAATTTATATATTTAATCATATAGTAAACTATATTGTTTGAGAACTTTCAATAGAGAACATAATCACCAAATGTAATAAAGAGATGTCATCTAAGTACCGAGTAAAATGAGTGCATAAATCAACAGTCTCCCCTTCCTAATATCCTACTATATAAATTGTTTATTTGTTGTGATTATTTTCAGTGCTTCACAACGAAGGCAGCCGGTATAATTGGCACTTCCAATTATTACTGGTTCCCTAGGTTATAACTCAAGAGATGAGGTTATAATAATCGTACTACGATGTAGATCTAACTTAGTATTCAGTAATTGGGTAATATTAACGATATGTATCGTGTATTAACCGAATGTAATGAATATTCTTGTCAACCCTAGTCACTCGACGTCAGGAAATTCTATTCAAAGTTTGCACTGAAAACACGCTAGTTCTGCGATCTCCCGTTCCACCAGCTGTAAGTATTTAGCGCTGCCACTTGTAATAAGCGTACTTATAGGTTAGTTGTTCATCGGTTTTGAATAAACCTCTTATTGTAAATTATTACGACCACTACTTATAGTATCTATTCTGCAATAATTTCAAATATTATCTCATACAATCAAGATCCTTTATTAATTTTATCTATTAATTCACAGTACCCGTGATTTCCAAAATAACAATATAATCAAATCGATCACACAGAAATATATCGATTATCAGTCAATCCAATTCCATAGACTTATACAAATGAAAAATAATAATAAATAGTTCTTATCCCAGGGTTCATAAAGTTCTTGGAACCATTAGTAAGGCCAGGTAAAATACATAATTAAGGTTACTCAAGTATTACAAAACAAAATTATTTACTCTAAATATAGTGAAATTAAAATAGGTTGTTTTTTTACCGAGTCGACGAAAGCTTCGACTGGCTGTGGACGTCTGTAAACAGTTGCCAAAACTCAGCTTAATTCATCTTCATCCAATAAAAGTGTTCTGCCTTTAATAAAATTGACTGTGAAGAGTAATGGGAAGCTATCAGGAATTCTTCGGACTTCTGATCTTCTTCTATGATCTTGATAATTCTCGGTCCCGGTGAAAATGAAAATAGGATCCCAGCTTCTTCTGCTGCCAGTGAAGGTTAACTCTGCCAAACTAGGTCTTCTTGTATTTTCAATAATTCCGTTAGTTCAGGCTTTAATTCTCTTAACTGATCTTCTGTTTATAGAAGGAATTGGTTTAATACCGAATCCAGCGGAATTATTTGGTGAATGAGGTGAGAGGCTTTCAATTCTTTTTAAATGTATTCAGTTACAATTTGGAAGGTTATTTAATTTTATTACTCATCAGTATTAAGTTATAATTATCTTTCAAAGAGGGTTTTTAATTTTGATTCATTTTTCTTCCAAATTTATTATTCATATTTTTTAAATGTATCGGCCCATCTCAACCTAATAGCTTGTAACAATCAGAACGAGTGATTCAAAATCAACAACTCGTGTCCATTTCAGTTGCCTTAACAACCACGTTTTCTAGATATCCTTGAACCGGCATTATAGAATATTACTACTCTTTTCCAATAAAATACTCCATGCTTGGATTAATATTAAATTACCTAAAATTCTCCCCTAACCTTCCTTCTTAAACAGTAAATGTTTCACCATAGTTTCGTTGGACTGGATTTCTTAAAAAGGTATTAATTTCCTTTCACTAATATGGAATTTAGGCCTATAGATTTTCTTACAACCGTTATAACATTATTTGGTTCTTGAACTTAATTTTCGTTTACCTGACCTACTGTACAATTAATTATTGGTTAAATGGTTAATTACATTAATTTTAATTTACTGGTGGTTACTTTATTACATTAATTAACTGGTTCTGGAACCCTTCATTAATTTATAATATAATTGTCAGAACTACTTGTCAAACATGAAACACTGATCACCCTCCTGGCCAAGTTTACAAACATTAATTAAAACAACAGTATTATTCAACTTTAGACAATACTTTAAACTTAGTATAATGCCTAACACAGGTAACCATACTTGATTGTCTAAAGACAAATCTAACATAAATATAAACATAATTATTGATGAAGTATTCCTATTAAACCACATCAGTTCATTCTTACCATACTCAAAATATAACATAAATATTCTGTAAACCTCAACATGTTACAGTATAAACACAAGCATAATTTATTATATTTAACTATTAATTGGTATGGTTTTTTTTCATATTTAACATTAATTATTACCTCTTTTGACTTGAGGTACTTCTCGGATGCATTAACTACTGAGCAACCTTAATTCAGGGTATGGTCCTTGACCATGTTTCATTCAATTTTTATGTAACGTTGGGGGACCTCAACTCTGTTACGTTACAATATTATAACATATCTGAAAGAGTAGCTAGTGCCTCGTTTATATTTTATAATGTCTCGCTTGTTGTTGTAATTATTTTTTGTTAATTACATCTTACTTTATATTAGTTTTTTGGTTTATTGATTTATTCAATCCAATTCAATCTATTATTGAATCCAATATAAATAAATCTGTCACTTACTCTTGAATTTCTTTAGTAAATGTGTAGATTTTTTTATGAGTAAATATTTATTTGTAGATCCGTTGATGAATGTAACTGTTGTGTAGATCTCTTGATGTTGGTTCACTCTTCTGTTTACAATTGTCGTCTGTGTAAGTCAGTGTATTGTCTTGACAAGATTATCATACATAAATTAAACTTTCATGTACCTGTGATGACGTACTGGACGTTCAGTTGTTCACAGATGGTTAATAAACTGTCAAGCTTTTATTGAACAGTATATTGATGCCGTAAAAGCTTTTATAACACTCTTAATATTTACTTGGGCGCCATATGGGTTTTCAACAGAAATGTCCCATAAAAAAAATTCTTCTGAATTAAGTAATAAGTAATTCTGATTTTTAATCACTCTATGAATGATCAGATATTTCGATTGAGATCATGCATTAAACTTCTGCTGGTTTGTTTACTATCAATTGCACCTCAGTGATTAGTAATACTTCTTACCAATTATTAATTGAAATAATTATTGACAAATGTTGCTGTACAATAATGGTATTTATTATTTGTTATTGAATAGTTTCAATTAAATACATGCATTAAATAGCCATTAACGGATCACAAATCGTCCGGTTTCCTTGCTTTGCCTAGCTCAGTTTGGTTAACAATGAAAACTCTAATTAGGATTGATAACTTATTTATTATATTTATTTACCTCAAGGGTGGCTTCGTTTAAATTACAGAATAGAACGCCACTTTATTTCAAAACACTATTATGATATCATATTGTTAGGTTATACACCTTTAATAAACGGAAGTTGATTAACGAAAAGTTCGTTTGTTCTGACTAATATTGCGTTCAGTTATAAGAACGATAACATGTATAATCGTAAGTCGGAATATGTTATTCCTCTAAATAACTTTGATACAGTGTTTTCTACTTATAGTCTTAATGTATTTTGCATCAGTACAATTGTGTATTAGGTTACCTATACTGTTATTGGCTAATACGTAAACAAATAAATGTGATCACTGTACTACCTGTTGATTAATCGTACTGATTAATTTATGAACACTTTAACGATCGGATTATAATGATCGTTATTTCACTTCACTTTTATTATTCGCACTGGAACGAGATACTTCTTCTTAATAAATAAGCTACTGCTTTTTTGGTTATGTTGACATTAACCTCGTTCGATATACATGCACTACTGTATAGTACTGTATGTTCACTACTGTTTTCGATGCACAGGTTAAAATATACTTCTTCTAGATCATTGAATTAGTTAATTTTAATGATTATTTGTTCTGGGTTTGTTGTTGCCGGTTGAGTGAATTTTGACAAAATGCCTCGTGTTTACTCCGATTCTCGCTTATATAGTTTTTCATCATCCCGTTTAGAGAGTCTTCTGTCTTACTAAACTCGTCCGTGATTGGTTCGAAATTATGTCATGATGACGTAATTCTATTAATAGACATTACATACCTGTATTTTGCACACTGTTGTCGTTGTTGTCGGTATTATCTGTATTTATTCAATATTCACCAAATTTATGATGCTAACGTAAATTTCTCGACTATTACAATTCCATTTCGGATTCTATTACTATCATTTTACAGCTTATTTATTTATCTTTAATTTGATGTGGCTTGATGCCAGTTTAAACACAGTTTTCATTAATATCTCATCGATTTAAACTTACTAATATATTGTTTACAACTGTCGCCTGCTAACAATGTTAAATCCGACTATTAACTTTTTTCTAATATTTGATTAATTATTCTTAATGTCTACTTTGAACATGATCAGATGGTTAAAACGAATACCTTATTATATACAAATGCTGCATTCAGCTGAACAATATTAATTATCTGTTAAACTACGTTGATTTACTAACATAAACTTTCCTAATTCACTATTTATATTTTAACATGTCCTTCTCCTCTCTCATTGGTATAGTATCACCCAAGTGGTGGTACTTTACATTTTATTCGTTCTAGTCATGATTCTACTAGATTATATTTAGTAGGGTTTCTAATTAACTCTTATTTCTTTGTTTGAAATTGGTTATTCATGGCCTATTCTCACCATGTTACAATGTTTTGTTCCCAGACTGTTATTATCTTTTGGTACACATTTTACTTATTTATGAAGTTATTTACACACATATAGTGCTTACATTTATAGTTATTCTCAGTCTATAGCAATACATATTTGGTTTTCATATTTTCTTTTACAATATTTGACTATTCTAGCATAGTACATTATATTTGTCTTTGATATATCTTTGTTCTACTTATGTCAGCTAATGTGCTGTTATTTATTCATAATATACAGCTCAATACTATACAAGTCAGTTGTTAATTTGTTTATACTGTTTGATTTTATTTATCAAATGTTTTTATTGGGCTCACTTGACAGTTTATGGGGAAAACTTGTCTTGTCATTGTCATTCATTTTATTTGAGTTGTAGTGTCATTTAGTACATGTAGTGGTGTTACTCTACTTTTTCAGATAACTTTTATATTATTGTTTAATTTGTTTTCATTACCTGCTAACCAATAGGTATATTTACCTTCTAATTGTAGTCGCCATTTTGCGCACTGCCAACTGCGAAATTTTTTCAACTTACCAGGGTTCGGATCTTTTCAGCGAACAGGAGAACAGATTATGGCTGTTTGAAATAAAGAAAGCTTTACTTGTTCCCACTAATTAAGTTTTATTGTTATCTTTCTATTTTTTCATTTTTCAATACAAACAAAATATTACTTCCACTCCCTTACCTGTTGTGAGATTAATAGTAAACTATGTATTGATTACATGATATTCTCGATACAAAAAATAAAATAAAACTGTAAATAAATTCAAGATAACAATGAATGACACATAAACTAATCTTAACTACCGCAAACCAGCGTTCTTAGTACAACATACTTTCACTCACCCAAGTACACGCAGCCACCCCATTCCCTTAGAGATCTCATGTTAAAATTAACCCCTTTTAATCATGTTAAAATTTTTGATTTTACAGTTACTTGATTATTTATTTGATCATAAATATACCCGAAGGTTACTTAGCTGTTCATCTGAGTCCAGAAGACGTCACATTGTTCTATGCGCACTACATAGATCGTTGTTTTCACTGAATTTACATGTTTTATTTAAGTCAACATTAGTTATTTTACGTTTAAAATTTGCGTACGGTATTTACATTTTAAGTGCTGTATTCACATTTTAAACACGTTATTCACATTTTTTGTGCGGGCGCCCGCGATTTTATGTTCTAGAACTTTTGTTTGCAGCCAGCTGGCTCTAGGAGCAAAATTTAACTGGGATTAGACGAACGGCACTATTTTGTGAAGTGGTCGTGGCTATTTTACCAATTCTTATTGTTCTAAGTTTTGTATCACTACGCCAGTATGAGGTTCGGCTGGCGCGCCTATGCATTCCAGCATGACGTATGCACTGACGTAATATCGCATGATGTTCTGTTACATAATATGTTAGTCACTGGAGCTGACCTTGGCTCAATTTCGCCCGTTTGTCTATTGCGTTGTATAATTCATTAAATAAATCTGTTTACTTCTCCCCACAATCAACATTTATATCACCTTTTATGTTTTCCTCAAACTTAGCGTTACATAATCAAATATTACTTCCTTTTTATTAAAACACAATAAATTTTATTTATTACCCCGGGTAGGCCTAAATGTCCCATTACAACACCCCCTCAATGAGAGGTTTTATGCTTCGGCATAAAACCTTTCATTGACACACTCATACTGCCTAAAGGGATCAGTCAGGATATGTCGCCACAACCCCCTGTATGGTTTATATAAAAAAATATAATTAACTCACCCTTGGTCCAGTGACTGTGACCGCACCTGAATGACCTTATTGGACTTCTCTCTCGAGATCCCAACACCATAAAGTCAGACAGGTACTTAACGCTCCTGCTGATGCGCTGGCCAGCTCAGGACCGCCACCACAGCATCACCAGACTCTGAAACAACAAATCAAAATATCAACTAGTGTCCTTGTACAATACCATATCCCTAACTGATCTGTTTCCCCTTAGCTGTGCTGGTTTGCATTAAGAAGCACTGGTTTTTTCCTTAACTCCTAACATATATATGAATACAATATTTATTATAACAAAATATATGAACAAAATATAAAACATCCAGCCTCAATATTGACATTCTTCATACCCTTCTCTTGTTACATCTTACTCCCAAAATTCAAAATATTCCTCTGATTCTATCAGAATTTAAATAAACATTTCCCATTACAATTACAAATATCTCTCATCTCCCAAATTACATCTAAAATATTTAAATTCATTATTAAAATTCTCTTAAACACATTTAAATCAACTGCATAATAACAAATGATTTACTTATATCTTCCTCAAACTTTGTTAATCATTTCCATCAAAACATCTCAAATCAACACAAAATCATTTTAGTACATTATAAAATCAACTACATATTCTACATCATTAACATAATTCAATCTACTATTCAATAATTCATTACTAACAATTTAGTAACCTCCTTCTACATCAAAATCTAATATCCCCCCTTTATCCCAATTACAATTAGGTAAATCACCTCACGGGTAAACCGTGCAAGGCATTTACCTGGTTGCATAAACACTCTGTTGTTTACACCCCTGGCTTGTAACGGCCAGCTCCCTTTCCACACACTCTATTGTTTGTTTATGGTGGACTGTGGCACCCATTTGCATCCACAAGAACTGCAATTTTAATTAGGGTGTAGACGCTGCCTACCCCGTTCTTGCTTCAGCGTTATATAAAAATTCGGCATTACTGATGTCCGAGGACACCAGTAATCCTACTATAATGATTCACACACCCTTAAAACGGCACTATCACCACCTTCGATGATAGCCGCTGTTCCATAGTTATGTAGATTCCCCTGAGTTACCCCCCGGTTAATTTCTAAGTTCACCAATTTAGAATATATTTACATTATAAATCCACGGTCAGGGTTCGGTGAAGCCGTTACCACCCGAAATGTAGGGGAAACTACCAAAAGACATATAAGGTTTACGCTTATACTGCTACTACAGTTCACAGAGGGTAAATTCTTATATGTTTGGTTATTTTATGTTTTATGTAATTTACAAACTTTATCATATAATTCTCGCTGTTCATTAAACAGTTCTGTATTTTTATCATAGCTTTACTATGTCCTTGTAATTAATTCACTTCCCTTAGATATTACACTTTACATATGATCTATTCACAATCACATCATTTTCTTTTTCACTATTTCCAGACACTAATCTACTCTTCTCTACTTCTGACACTTACGTTACTATCTCCCATGGAGTTAAAATAGGTACACATAATTTATCTTACTATAATAGTCTCTAACAAGTGCAACACGTATACTATATTGCTAAACTGCCAATTTGGTCACCTTAAATTTTTCTACCTTGTATATCTAAATTATAACTACTTCTTTTACTCCTAAATAAATTCGCCCGCCTTTTAAAATTATTTCTTGTTTATTTCATTACCGAATAGAATCGTTACTTCTCACTGAACCATTTTATTGGGTAATGAAATGACTCCTCATGAGTTGCACTTGTTAGGTCACATGAATTTTGGATCGTTCTATTTAAATAAAATAAAACTATTATTTGTTCGTGGATAATTGCCAATTGTAAGTTTTTTTTTATTTTTTTTTTATTCCATCCACGAACTTTAGGGGTCCCCCTCCCCGTTCAACAATAAGATTAAATTTCTACTTGCACCAATTTGTGGAGTAGGACCATCGTTGCTTTCACCCCAGGTAGAAGTTCCGCCAACCATGGTCCGCCTCCAAACAGCCAAAATCCACGGTCAGGGATGGTGAAGCCGTGACTGCCCGAAAATGGGGGAGAGTCCCTTCTGAAAACATAAAATAATATATTAAGATTCAAACGTTTATTGTGACCAATACAACTTCAAATTCGTCGCATTTTGTGTACCTACTATCTCCTGCGTTGCTTGGTTTCGTAACACATACGCATTATTCATCTTTACTTCTACAATTTCATATGGCCCCTCATATAATAGAAAAAACTTCTTTATCTCTTTATCCTGTGCGCTAGACAAATCATATCTCCTTACCAGTACTAATTGCCCTACCTCAAATTTAGTCCACTTACCTTTAGCATCATGTCTCTGCTTTCTCCTTTCTCCTTTTGTGAGTAAATTTTCATTCGCTAGTCGGATCTTCATATTCACGTCTATAGTTTGATTTTCTGGTGGATACTCAAAAAGTTGTTCCAATATTCTAGGTGGCCTTGTTCCCTTTATTAATTCATACGGCGTAAACCCGGTGGATTCGTGGGTGGTACTATTCAACCATTCTTCTACTTTCTTAACGTAGAATGGCCATTCTGTATGCTTGGCGTGACAATACGCCCTAAATATCCTACCAATCTCTCTCATCACCCGTTCTGCCAGGTTGGATTGTGGATGGTAAACTGCCGTATGCTTGGGTATGATGCCTTCCCAAGAGTTTGTTTCCACCTACCGCTTATAAATTGGGGTCCATGATTGGATAAAATTACCTTCGGCTTACCTACATTCACCATATAATCTCTCGTTATCTTTTCACTCAGCACCCTGCTCGTCGCTCTCTTTATACTATATAACCTAACAAACTTAGAAAACGTGTCTAAAACAACAAAAACATAACATTACTCCACCCCTACCGTTGGGTAATGGCCCATACAAATCTACAGCAACTAAATCAAACGGTCTCTCTACCTTAATATAATTCAACTCTCCTTCTACCCTATAATTCTCTACCTTAGACCTCTGACACAAATCACATACCCGTAATAACCTTCGTACTCGCCTCTCCATATTCTTAAAAACACATGATTCTTTTAAAACATTGGTACACTTTTTCACCCCAAAATGCCCATACCTCATATGGCAATGCCAAATAATTCTATCTATCAACCCTTCTGGTACAACTAATTTCCAGTCACGTTCACCCCTTCTACTTTTTTGAACAGAATTCCCTGATATATTTGGAAACGTGCATTATATTCCGACCCCTCTACATCCGTTTCTAAACTAGCAATTATTTTACCCAATTTGTTTTCAGATCTTTGCATGCTCTTAATATCCCTTAATTCCTCACCAAAAATTCTATCTTCCCTTGTTAATCGAAAAATTTCTATCTCCTTGAGATCCCTCCCTGTTTTATTTTCTATGATATCTACCCTGGAAAGAGTGTCTGGTACTTTAATGTCTGTCTCCTTAATATATTCCCATGAAAAATTGTATTCCTGTAAGGTAAGTACCCACCTGGTTAGACGGCTATGGGTTAATCGGCAGGAGTTCAAGAATGATAGCGCTTTGTGATCCGTCCTGATAACTGTCTTGTTCCCCAAAATGTAGGTGCGAAACTTCCCTACCGCAAACATGATACTCAGCAACTCCTTCTCCCTGATGTACATAATTAGTTTTTAGGGATATATTCCAATAGTTATAAGTATTGTACACATTGGTTAATCTTATTAGGTTAGTTACATAGTTATTTTATAAAAATTACATGTGTTACTCACTGTTTATATTATAACAAGGTCTATTTCCTATGCACTTTCACTTCACAAAATTCTGAAAACTTATACACTGCTGTTTAACATTAATCACTGTTATTTTCATTATTTTCACCTTTCTTACATTAGGTAGTTGATAATTATGGGTTTAATATTATTTTAATTGTTTTTTTTATATACCACTTGTAGTCTGTAGTGAGATTACATACAATAACTGTTTGAGGCTTGCAGACCTCTATATGGTTTGATAGACTCATACCATAACAAATGTTTTCTTACTTAATTACTAACTTATTAACACTTATCCACTATATTTCTTTAACATAGTGTGTTTCCACATTAACATTTATTTACATTTTTTTTTATCATTTTTGTCTTCCCTCCTGGGTGTAGTAGTCATACTCATGTCGTCTGATAGTCTTGTCCTTGTCATTAAAATAATTAATTAATAGGTTTTTATTTCCTATTCCCATTGCATGTACTTATCATAATATTTCCTTTTTTATTACTTTTTACTCATTGAAATTATTATTTATTTTCAAATAGTTACATCTTATTTTCATTCCTTTATTTGTTAAATTGTTTTTATACTTTTTTGCATATTATCGTGTGACGGCAGCGGTATGCAAACATCTGCTCTCCGGTACCAGCGGATACGAGGCGAGACGTAACCAACTAACATGCTCGGAGCAAGCCAATCAGCGATCCAGGCCCGTGCATAAAACCAGCCCCGGTAGAAAATTTTGCGCACTCTTCAGTGCCACGCCATCAGACACACTTCAACTCCTCTCCTCTATCGGACGACATCAGCGCGGAGTCAGCCGGAAGGAACGGCCGAAGAATAGAACCGGCGTTCTTGCGTCTTCGCCTTCCAGTTCCGCGCCAGCGATGGATTTCGCTGGGCCAGCAGCCGACTCTACAACCGATGCCGAAAGAAGAGGAGGACTGCAGTACGCCACGAACAGCGGACGCAGCCGCCAAACATCTCAGCGCGGCACAACCAACACCAGCCTTCTCGCCACACGGTCCTTTTTAGGGCCACCAAAAACACTAGAGTGTACAATTGGTGCCATTTGTCATGCGGCAAGCCTTTTGTTTGGTGACAATCTATAAGAAAGATTGCGTTTAGGCATTATTCACAACAAAGTTTGATAATTAATTTATATTTATTCTAGGGCATAATCTTGTTATGTTACATAATATGTATCTAATTATTTTCTGTGCACCCAATCAAATAAATTTTGTGACTAAAATAATAGAAGTGCATTTCCGACTGATGTAAGAAGTATTAATTAAGTTGTGCTACCTGTTTACCAGCTTAATTGCCTCCCATGTTATTCACATTGTATGTGAGTGCTCCAGTTGTAGTACAGTAAAATAAATGTATTGTTATTTTTTTTTTTTTAACAGAGAACTATCAAGTACGTTTGCACGTCTGTGCCATCTTGTAGATGAAGCGACTCGTGATATGGATAAAGAAATTAAAACATTGGACAGGCAGGTGCGCATGTTAGAGGAGGCAGCTAATTCTGCAAAAGTCTTACGCAACAAGGCCAGCTATTTAACTAAAGAATTACAAATATTTGATGAAGCATATTTGTCTATGCACAATTAAGATAGGACACGATTGAGATGGCTCCACCATTTTGGTAAGATAGTAACGTTAAGATCTTTGTGATAGTACTCAGATAACATTTTTACAGCGCCAATGTAATTGTTTCATTTTGTACAAATGTAAAACATGTTACAAATGTTCACTTGTTTTTTGTAATAAATTTTAATTTCACACACTCAGTGATCTTGAATAGGTTACTGAAATTTTAGAGATTTTAATGTAGTTTGGATAAGCCAGTGTAGAGTGAGCAATATTATGTTGTGTTTATGTATATAAACAAGAAACTTGAAATTCACATTCAAGTGCTGTAAGCGTATTCTGAAATAAAACATTATCTAACAATAATTATATGAGGTACAATAATTCATTAGTGACAATAATGTAACAAATGTTATTTACTTTGTATTGTTTCAGCTACATAAAGTTTGGCCTGATCTTTGTTTGTTGTGAGGTCATATTCCACTTCACCTGAAATATAAAGTTATTACTCCAAATGCATTTACTTGCAATTCGTGTGTAGCGTCCCTTTGTAACGATATTACAATTTCACAATTTGTATAAACGTATCTTGTAAAACAAGCTGAAGTTATGAAATTCAGAACTAGCAAGAACTATGATGGAAATGTAGGTGGGCAAAGCAGAAGAAACAAAATACAGACCATTCTCCATTAACATTCAGTTAATACAGTCAACTATCATTTGAGAAGAATAGTGCTTCTGGTTCTATTACCAATCCAATCATAATTTTCTATTGTATTGTATTTATTGTTCATAGCCTAAAGGTACCATACAGACGATTTCCAATAAATTTTTATTACAACAACAACAAAATTTATTGCAAATCGTATGTATGGTACCTTTAGGCTATGAACAATAAATACAATACAATAGAAAATTGAGATTATAGGTACCATTAGTAAACAATAAGTGTGTGTATATTATAAATACATCACATTATCATCAATCCAATCATATACTTTAACCAACCACTACTCATTCTATGTGCTTCTACAATATTCCTGTGCATATAGTACTTGACCATTATACAGAAATGTTATAGTAATGTTGGTTTGATTTCTGTTGCATAGAATTCTATTTCTTAGCCCACAATCCAATACAAGTTTGTGGATGAGTACGCTTGGATCCTGGCAGTTTCATCTTTTTTTCTAATTTCTTCATCCACTCTTTGTAACTTCTCTTATTATTCATATATACGTACATGTAAATTCCAAATTCTACTCTTCTTGCACTTTTTTTCTATTTGTCATAGCTGTAAGAAAATTGACTAAACTTTCCGTTACAGCGTGTGAGTTAATAAGAAAGTGTTAAAATGAATATTAGGAGGAGAAATTGGTGTGATGATGTAATTTAAAAAGAAATAAAATGGTGGATAGGGCATATAGTTTATAACAAAGACTATAAGATTGGGTCAGACAAATAAGTTAGTGTTTCACTATACCATGGTGTTTCCACTTTCACTTCTAAATTCGTAGTTTGTTTTTTTTCTTTGTTCAGTTTTTAGTGTTGCACATCCATGGTCTATACAGAGCCACACTATAGGATGCTTTTTAAAAAGTTTTCAAAAGATTCTGAAAATCAAGTCAAAAGAAAATTTATACAGTTCTACATTTTATATGTTCCATACTCTTATACAGATTATTAAAATAAGACAAGTTTGTCAGTTATTTAAAAATTAATTTTTGAATGTTTTAAATAGAAATGTTTGTTTCTTAGTTATGAAAAATGATTTCAACACGGTAAGCAAAAATAAAATGTGGGGAAAGTTTAAGGAACAAACAGCTGAGTAAAAACTTGTATTCGGTTGACTGTTGAGTACATTCAGAAGTTTTGAGGAATTGAGACAAGATAATGTGTAAAGCACTGTGTATGTTGTGTATTGTGTATTTCTGTGTATGTTGGATGATACTAAAGAGTGTTAGACAACAGTTGCAAAGTTGATAGCATGATATAAAAAACTAAGACCAAGTAAAGTATATCATGAAATATGTGCATTTGTGGATGGTATTGTCTTATTTGCTAATTCAGAAAAGAACTTATATTGACACTTGCAAATCTGATAGTGGTTCTAGTAACACAGAATTTATTCCTCAACACAGACTATAAACAGATACTTCTAGTAATTATTAATGACTAGTCAGAAATTGGAGTTACCGATAGATATGTAAATATTGAACAACAAAATTCACATAATATTAAGGAAGCATAATATAATGTAGATGATGAATTCAATATAGGAATTCATATAACAAGTGGAAAATATTGCACATTACAGAAGAAATTTCTCAAACACAAATAAATAACTGAGTAAACAAAGTGATTCTTTTCTAAATCCATATACTCAGGTTATGGCCTTAGCCGAATGTGCTGATTCCTATATTTGGTTCTGAATAAAACTGGATGCTGACAGTAAAGCAGCAAGAAAAACTGCTAGCAGCAGAAATGGAATACTACAGAAAAGTGCGATGGGTGAGAAGAGTGAAAAAAATGTAGTGAGGATTCAGTGAACTCTTGCTAATTCAAACCAGTGTGATTCAGATTTTTTGTTAATTTGAAGAAATTACTTGTCCCTGACACTGCTGTGTACAAGTACGTGTTAAACCAAATTTTTCAAAATTTAGGAATGAAAATACTCATTTAATCAAATGTTGATTTCACTTGAGATGTTGTAAGTACGGCGATTGATAAAGTGTTATCATTTTGTTGTCAGTTGAATTCTTAGACTCCCACAACACACTGAGTATTGTGGGGGGGGGCACTTTATTATCTTAACATCAGATGTCCTAGGTTTGAGATGTATTAAATCAACCAGTGTAATGAAGTACTGTATAAAAAATACCATTTTACATTATACATGGATAATCATTCTGTTAGTTTAGTGTACACTAATTTAAATTCGTTTAAAAATGTAAACGAAAAGGTGAAATTATAAGAGCAATTGTAACATCTTTCGTTTCTTTGTATCAGTAATGCATGGTAATGCAATACTATACATAATTTATTTCTTTAAATTGCAGTTCCATAATACAGGGTCCGTCACGGGAATTGCATGGTTTTCAAATAAGATGTACTTAGTCAGTTTGGCTTAAAAAATATTTTTATTTATGACAATACATAGTGTATGTTGGGAATTTCATTGTTCATTTATGTTTTGAAGATCACATCGCTCAGATGTTGGCCATTTATGTTTATGCATGATTGTAGCCGGTCCTGAAAACTCCGAGTAGCGTTAATTAACATCTGACGTGGAATACGAACGATTTCCTCCTGGATTGTCGTCTTCAGATCTTCAAGGCAGCGTGGCTTGTTAACATATACTCGGGACTTGAGATGCTACTACTACTCTCCAGCACTACAGCCCGTGGTGAGCCTTGGCCTCCGCTACGACCCGTCTCCACTCATCTCTGTCCACTGCCTTCAGTCTCCAGTTCCTAATGCCCATCTTTCTTAGATCTTCTTCCACATCCTGCTGCCATCTTCTTCAAGGCCTTCTTCTTCTTCTTTTGCCCAGTATCGTTCCACTTAATATAGTTTTGGGCATCCTCGTAACATTCATACGGAATACGTGTCCCAGCCATCTAATTCTAGCTGATTTTATGTGTCTCACCAGGTCTTGTCCACCAATCAACTCATTTATTTCACCGTTATTTCGGATCCTATACATATTCCCTTCCTTCACCGGTCCAAATATCTGTCTCCTCGGGACTTGAGATATCCCCACAAAAAGAAGTCACATAAGCTTAGATCGGGGGAGCGAGGAGGCCAGCGAAGATTGCCATATCTGGAGATAAGGTGGCCTGGAAACTGATTCCGTAAGACAGCCATTGAATTACGAGCTGTGTGTGCAGTTGCACCATCCTGTTGAAACCATACTCTCCTCATTGCCCATCTGCGACGTCGAAGTTCTGGGAAGAAGAAGGTTTGGAGCATCGTAATGTAGCGCTCTGAATTAACAGTCACAGTAATGTTGTTTTCCTCAAAAAAGTACAGGCCAATAATGCCCTTCTCCCCAACTGCACACCATACTGTTACTTTTGGGCTGTGAAGAGGGGACTCATGTAACATCTGAGGATTTTCATTACACCAATATCTACAGTTTTGTTTGTTAACGAACTCATTTAAATGAAAATGGGCTTCATCACTCATGAGAAAAATCATGTTTTCATTATTGACCATGGTTTCACAAAAGACACGACGCTGTTCATAATCACCTACACTAAGTTGCTGACATACCTGAATTTTGTATGGGTGATAATGAAGATCTTTGTGCAGAATCCTTTGCACTGTTGACTCGTTAATCCCTAAACTCGCAGCACGCTTGCGAACCGACCGTTTAGGGCTCTGTATCGCAGACGTCCTAACTCGCTCGATGTTTTCGGGTGTACGGGCTGTGTTGACAGGGACAGGTGGTTTTTTCTTCATTACGGAGCCAGTTGTGTTGAAGTTTTCAAACCATCTCAAAATGGTGTTGCGGTCTGGAACAGGTCGGCGGACCGGAATATTAAAATGGGTGCGAAAGTCACGTTGTGTCTGCGTCACTGACTCATTGTTTATGAAAAACCACCGGAGAGCGAACGTACGATGCTCCACGTTCCACGACATGGCGGCAACTAAACTTCCCACTCTAACGAACAAATCAAGGCCAACCCACACTCACTGATGCCAACCGCTCGGCCGTACTACCCAATACAAAAACATGCGGTTCCCGTGACGGACCCTGTATATTTAGTTTAAATGTATTTTAAAAACTGAAACAATTTGTTTTTGAACTCATTACATGTATTAAGTTTCAGTTTTAAAAACGTATGTTAAAACCCTGAAATACGTTACAGTATATAGAGTAACAGTAAGTCAGGCAGACAATATGGTTACTAGTATACAAAACTCTGTAGTTTTAAATTTTTGTGTGGTCCCTTAACTTTTGAATTAGCAAAGTTTTACTGTATAGAGGTGAAATGAGTGAAAGGATCGAGAAAGAGAAGAAGTGATGTGGTTTGGACATCTAGTAAGAACAGGAGAAGGGAGACATGTTAAAAATAGGCCTTACCAAAACAGTTGGAAAGGACAAATAGAAAGACCAAGTGAAAAATTGGAGAAACAGTTGTAGAGACCATAAGCAGTGCAGAGTTTTGTAGTGTTGTGTAAACATCCAGAAGAAGAAACATTGACAGTGTAGGGTATAAGAGGACTGGATTTTGTGCCTATGAGTTTTTTGTTTTTAAGTCTAAAATATAGTTTGTATGTTCCAGAGCGTGTCTGCAGTGTGGGATGCAATACTGCCTCCATTGAAATGTACAGAACATTGGAACACAAAAAGAAAACTGGGAAACGTAACATGTGTCAGCATCTTGTGTCACTTTGGATTGTTTTGTTAATTCCTAAATCAGTGTGTCCTGTTACCACGTCTCTCGCCAAGAGACAATAAGTAGTGTAGATTTTTAAAGAAATGTAATAACTGGTGAGGTGTTTTATGTCGATTGTTTTAAGTAGAACCAGCTGCATTGTAAACAAAAATTAGATTACAAAATTTATGTAAATTGTTTGTAATTTATTTTAAAAGTAATAATAACAATAATAATAAATTATTGAAAAGTGTGGAAGCATAATTATTATGAAATGGCAGACCTTAATCACCCCTTTATATTTGACAGGTGTTACCATGTTTTATAACTGGGAAATGTTTGACACAACGAAGATAAAACAGGCACACAGTTTTTTTGTGTACATATGGAGCCAGTCGCTTTATATACTTTTGCATATTTTCTTTCGTATTAAAGTTTTACTAAAATAGATTGCAGGTAAAATAAGGAAAATATTAGAGGAAATTTCTGGAAATCATTTTACTCAGGCACCATGTTTATTATGTATATGCACCACATTAACACAGTTACTGTTCATTTAGTAAGACACCACCCTATACCTTTGTATGGTTACAGATAAGGTAAATTTTGGTGAGATGAGAACATTTTATCAGAAACTTTTACATTTTTATCAAAAGCACATGTAATCTAAATGAGCTTAACATAATATTTTGCTTAGTCTACCTTGTGTTTACTAAACATTCAAATCAGCCTAGTTTCAAGTATATACAGTATATAGTTTATGTGCTACAATGATGAGTTACAGAAGAATACCCATGTGATCTTCAGTAGCATATATATAATGTTATTGTATTTGTGTTTTGGGATATTTTTTAAGTCAGCAGTTTAGCATATTAAGTTGAGTAATAAAGTAATAAACTGTACCCAGTATTACAATGTGGAGCAGTACATTTGTGAGTATCATAAAAGTATACACAAGATTCTTTTATGTTGTAAGAGAGTAAATGATGTTGTATATAAGTGCTACAAGCCATATGGTCAAAAACATAAACACTAAAAACACACAAACAAAAAAATTAACACTACAGGTGCCAGTGCCACAATATTGCAATATTGCAATAAAAGTTTCTCATTGTTTCAAATGTTACCTTATATATAATCCATCATGTAACACAGTAGAATCATCCAAAGACTTATGTTACTCATGTTTCCCTAATATATAGCAGCTGTGTCTTGAATATTAATCAAATAAAAGTAACATTTGTTTCAGTTAATCTTGTTTCAAACTGCATTGTACAAAAGTATAATCAGATTCATAAAGTTGAAAAAGGATATGTAATTGTAGTATAAAAACTATTATGTAATAAAATGTATAATATTGTAACATTTTATATATATATGTGTTTGTTTATCTTATATCTTATCTAATTTAAGATTTCGTCCATTTATCCACTTCAGTTTTAAGCTATTAGTAAACTACCCACTATCAGTAAGCTAATAATGTAACCCATTGTAAGAATGAAAAAAATTAAAAGAATAAACGGTTGCCATTATTATACAGACAATAATCCACTCAGTACAGTGTTTTAAATAAATGCAGTTTCTGTAAAAATTGTGGATCACAGGAGAAGCAACCAAGAGTTAGTCACCACACCCAAAGGGGTAAACCATTTTTATATTTATAGACAACTAAAATGTAACGTTTTATTTTATTAATAAATAAATTTTGAAACCATAAAACCACCCAAAAAAACTCAACTTCCGATATTTACTTTTAGTTCTTACCTTACGTTAGTCCAGGTTCTATATACGAACTCGTGGCCTGTAAAAGTGGTTACTGGGTTTTCTTGCATAATAATTTTTAACTCTCATTTACCAAATTTAAACAAACTCGTTTATTTCAAATAACTTTAACATACTTTCTTTTTCTCTCTGCGTTCTTTACAAAAGGTTATCTCTTATACATTTCCCAAAAGCATTGGTTAGCTTACTTACAGAATATGCAATGATTCCGCACAACTCTTACTTTCTGACTCTCTGCGTTCTTTACAAAAGGTTGTCTCATCTTGTCTCTTACACATATCTCAAAAAAATATATATTAGTTAACTTATTGATAGAATATATATATATATATAATTTTCTATATAAGTAACTCGATGTTTCTTGCAGTAATTATATAATTTGTGATCTTTTCAATTTGTTTCTTCTGCAAGTAGTATAATTTTGTATATTCTTTTTAACACCTGACGCACGTTTCACTGAAAAATATCAGTATCATATTTTTATAGTGATATGGGATACTGATATTTTTCAGTGAAACGTGCGTCAGGTGTTAAAAAGAATATACGAAATTATACTACTTGCAGAAGAAACAAGTTGAAAACATCACAAATATATATATATATATATATATATATATATATATATATTTATAATAGAAGGCAGTCCAGTACTTGCTATTCACACACACATTCTCTCTTTATCACCCCTTTTTATCTCTCCCCCTCATTATAATTGATAATTCTATACAAATTTGAAGTGGGATTATTCTTTGTATTGGCCAAATACAAATTAAATTAGGTACTCATCCTTGTTGGTCGTTATCTGCACGTAGTTGCATCACTACTATCTATTCACTTTTTGTCCACTCAAAGTCCGAAATCTTGGTTAAACTGTCTAACACTTTGATGTCTATTACTTTTGTTTACGTTTTTCATCACTGTCTTACATTAATTTACTTTTTATTTGTCGGCCGACTTTAAAATTTTGCTCGAGCACTGATATAGGGAACCGCACATTAACACACCCGCGCGGTTCAACTGAGTGACGCCAACTCCCCGGCGTCAAGCGAAGCGTGGGTATGCTTTGCCACGTATAGCTGGTCACATTGCCACAAAATCGAACTCTGATTGGCTGAAAACCTTCTAGAACATTTCGCTCGGACCGAAAAGCCGTCCAAATTGTAGCCACGATGTAATTTCTACGTCGCAAAAGCTAGCACACACATGCGCTCGTACGCACATATACGCACCCTACTGACAATAACATTCATGTGCTGTGTCGTACCTTACTCTGCTTGGTACGAGGCCGACTACCGTGTGTTCAAAAAAGTCAAGCTTTCGTGATCAAAATGTTGCTCAGCGTGGGTTACTGCAGATGGAATTATTAGGGAATTAAAATAAACCATCCGGTTTGTCCCGTTACAAAAATTAATGAAATTTTATATATGGGTTTATGTATAATTATGTACATGTATTAAAAATGGTAATTTCTTTTGTGAAATTGATAGTGTATAAGTAAATATGGAAGTGGTTAAATGTATTATTAGTTTATTGGAATGGTTATTATTAATTTATTGAAGTGAAACTTCTTTATCGACGTATGAGAGAAATTTTATAGCAATGTAAAAAAAAATCGTCACGATTTTCGGTTACGCGCCATGTTGTTTTTTTTTTAGTAATATTTTTTATTCCGTATTTATACGCACTATTAGGTATTTATTTCGCAATTTTCCGTTAATTTACGCACTTTTTAAGGTTTATTAATTTAAAGTTTGAATTTTGTGCGCGGTCAAATGTAACATCGCGTGTTCGATCCCACGCGCGTTTTCGTCTTTCTCGCTCATAGATTCGATATTTATAAAAGCTATTTGTACAATGTTTAACCTTATTTACTACTTACACTACTTATAGTTATTTTACATAAACGTCATTTTTTCGTCTTTTTATCATTTACGGGATATTAGTACTGTCTTTAGTCGTTGTATTTGTATTCATCGTTCAATTAGTTAATTGTGTGTGTTGTTCTTTAGTCCAACTTCTGTTATTTTTATCAAAGTTCAGTATAGTGACGTAAAGAATAATATATTAGTTTGAAAGTGATAAAATAAAAAGACTTATTCAAATTCAAGTGAATTTATAGTAAAAGTGAGAGTGATTATATATTTCGTTTTATAAATCCAACACGTGAGCGTGATTTTAATATTTATTTGAGGTTAACCTCACTTTTTGATTGTAAGTATCAGTAAATGTATATAAATCTATTAAAATTAGCAAGTATTAATAAATATGACTGTAAATCTAGTAAACATTATTAATTCTAAAAACAATAAAAAAACAAATTAAATAATAATTTAAAAATAAAACAAAACACAATTAGAAAATAAAAATATGTATACGTACATCTTTTTTAATTATTCGTTTTTAATGATTTATTTATTCATTTTGAATTCTATAAAATCATTGCATGTCTACAAGATTAACTGTCATCATATAATTGTATTACTTTGAATAGATAATTCCAATTATTTACTCATAACTTGTGTAATTGAGTAAGTTATTAAATATCTGCTTTGAATTATTTTTATTAAGTTATGACATGAAATATGAATATTAAAGTTCGTTATATAATTTTTGTAAACTGATTAACTAATTTTTAGATTAAATAATGGCAGAGTCCGAAAACTCTATTGAGTATCCAAATGCAATAGTTGTACAAGTAGATGTTCATCATCGTAATTGTTCACAAATCAGTACATCAGCTGAGCGATCGAGAGAGTACAGAGATAAGAAAAATAATGAAACTCAAGCAGCGAGTGATCTTTTTTTTTCTTAAGCCTTATCTACCCAATTTCTGTGAAGTTGTAAATAGTAGAAAAATGATATGTCATAAAGAAGTTTCACTTCTTACCTGTGTACTCTGGTACACACACATATTTATTTCAAATTAATATTATATATTTTTATTAAATTTTAAGTGCATTTAGATAAAACAGTACTGGGAAACCTGGTGATAACTCTTCTTGGTATTTTACAGTCAGTCAGTTATACATGCCTTTCAGAAGAAATGTATTTCCACAGTCAAGTTGAATCTTTCATTTGCTAAACCATCTATCAGCTCTCTACACCACAGTTAGTGGTCATTGTACGTAGTCTGGTGTTTGTCCTCCATTGTATTTTGAACAAATAGAATAAATTAAAAAATGTGGATACCAAAATCATGTGTACTTAAAAAAAAAGTTAAGACATTTTTTTAAAGTATATGCTTGCTCACATAATAAAATTCCTTGATTAACAATCAAGAAAGTTAATGCTGAAGGGTGTTAAAATGAATTTAGCAAACTGAGTCTTCAAGTGATACAGATGTGATGTACAGTATATAAATGATATTGATGTAATATACATGAGTACCGGTGTATTAATTATTTCTGTAAAATTTGTTATTATGAGTTTTATGTGTAATTTGTAATAGTTTAAATTAAACGTTATTTTTAGTTGTAAATCAAAGTGTATTTTGTTTTAACTTGCATGTGTATGTGTTTTGGATTATGACGGCATTCAGTTCTGCTCATTTTTCCTGCAGGTGTTATTGCAGTGTTTCAGTTCAGAAAATCTAAAAGGTGTGTGTGTGTGTGTGTGTGTGTGTGTGTGTGTGTGTGTGTGTGTGTGTGTGTGTGTGTGTGAACAATTAGTGCTGCACATAATCAATTTTGGAATAAATGAATGTAATCAAATTGGTATTGTTTGAAGATTCATTGTCAGTATCAGACTTTTAAGTAAATCTAATCTTAGTCTTCATTGTGTTTGTACATTTTGTTGTAAACTACATTTTTCACAAATATTATTCAGGTTAACATATTGAATAGTGTAGTTCATCGGAGTGGACTCAGAGTGTGTAAAAATAAGAAATACGTATACCATAATTATAAAACGATTAATATAATGCATAATATAAAGTATATGTAATAACAAATTATGCTGAAGTTTAATTTAATTTGTTAATATTGTTAATAGTTATTTAAATTATTTTAATGAAAGTTTTTGTTTGTAATAAAAAATTGTTTTTACTAAGTAGCAAATTTGTATGATGTCTAGTCAAAATGGTTGTCATATGCTATATAGTACTGTTGGACTGTATAAGTAACAAGTCTGGTTAAAACGTAAAAATACATTTAACACTACTGTTGTGAATAAAAATGATTTATTTAATTTCTTTTTAATCTATCTTCTGCCTTTTATCTTCTGTCTGTCTGGGTGTGTGTTTGAAGTTTTGGATCTTGTTTGAATCATCTTTCTCCAAATTCCTCGTGCTTATTTGCTAAACTGCTAAGTGCCGTGTTCTGGACAAAGCTTTTCAGTGTTTCCACCATTTTTAAGTCCTAAGTCATGACTAATTAGGTCGTATTGTCCTAACAAATTATGGCCATGGATTCTACATCAGAGGAGAGAACAAAGAAGGACTTGGAGAAATATCATGCTTATGCCATGTAGGGGTCTTACAGATATGACTGACAAGGCGGGAATAAATGGAGACTAGGATTTAAGAAACCACATACAGCTGTTACCAACTTGCTGCCATATCACACAAGTAAATAGGTATCAGAGGGAATACAACATTCAGAGAAGCTGAGCTTTATTTAATGAGTAGGGAAATGAAATGAAACAAGTAATTAAGTAATGCAATTTATGTAGGTAAATAGCTACTGTAACATAAAACAACAATGCCACAGAGCTTAAAATACCAGTACATATTTGCAGTCTGAGTGTGTGAACATGTCAACATTTTTACATCTCACACAGCTAAACAAAGTTTTAAAAATTATTAAATTATTTTTCACAAAAACTGACAAAACAATTATCGGGCATGACAAACTGAAATTTTGTTATACTAAGTCAGTGGAGTGTCAGTTTGATGTTTGATTCTATGTAAATTTTTAGTAGAAGAATCACAGTCTAATATATAGTAGAGTCTCAATAGTTCAAGGTAATTGGGACCAAACCAACCTCAAACTACACAAAATGCCGGTATTATCTGCCATTAGCGGATCTACCGCGCTCTGTCGCCGCACTGTGCTTACTAATGTGGTGCTTACTCTGCATGGTAACGTAAAGTGTATGCTCAAAATTTATCTAAAAGAAATGTATACAAGATCTGTAAACTGTGTGCTGTGTATGTGGGTTTTGTTTACTAATTTGCTTGAGTTTTCGATAACATTTGCAAGCAAAAGGAAAATAAAAAATTGACTATGAATCGTCATTCGTTTAATTAGGTTATATTCATGAGGATTAAATAAAAATTCAAAAAGTTTTTTGTTAACACTCACAAATCTATTTATCAAGTGCACATACTAAAATTTAAAATGACATACAGTAATATTAAAAACTGTACTGTATGTATATTTGAAAACAAAATACTTTGCATGAAACTTACTTTTTAAACAATGAATCAAGAGTTTTTGGTTTTTGAGTTGACAATCTTTTTTTGGTACTAATACCCCGCCATTTTCGGAGTACATATTATTTTTCTAGCGGAGTACCTCAAACTATACGGAATCTCCAAACTATCGAGACTCTACTTTAATACAGTTTTTTTGACATCCCTGAACATACAAAGTATTTGAGCTTGCCCTTCCAAGTAATGAAGTAGTGAAAATTGTAAAATTATGTGCATTATTTTGAACAACTTCTGAAACACTCAAGTATTGATTGATGTATACAGTTGACAAGCTTCAAAATACAGTCAAACTTCACATAGCTTTAACAAGTAAGAGAATTTTGATTAAGTAAATCTTTAGAGATGTACGCAAAGCAAGTAACCACATGGCTCCACCACTACTATTCTACTGCCACTACACTCACAAGGCACCTGCCAGTATACAGTACCTTGCAATTGAGGTCTGTAGTGTGACATTGTGTATGTGTACTCTGAGCTTTTTTGTCAGCATGTTTAAATACACTGTGTTTCCATTTCATCCTGTGTGCATTTAGTGTGCACACCATATAACACTACTTAGAGCACAGCAAAAAATGTTATTATGTCAACAAAAAAAGAAAAAATAGTTGTAGTTACTATAGAGGAAAAATTAGCTACCCCCAGAAAAGTAAAAAATTGGGAAGTTTTGCAGAAAGTTACAGTGGACTATAATATAGGGATAACCGCAGTTTATGACTGGATAAAAATAAAAGATAAACTAGAACAAAATTCATCAAAGTACCAAGACAAAAAAATGTTGAAAACTAATCATAGTAGCAAAGTTAAAGAAGCACTGTTCCTTTGGTTCACACAGTAATGGAAAAAGGACTGTTGTTATCTGGGCCAGTGCTAGTCAACTGGAAAACTAGATATGAAAGCCACCACCACTAAACATTTGTAGGGAAAATTATCTGCTGAATAAGGTACAGTGGATGTTTTAAGAGTGCCTTTGAAGATTTTTACAGAATGGTATACAATGCAATGATAACTCAACATGTTATCACAAAAATCTCGTGCATCAAAACAAGTCTGCTACAGGCCGCAAAGTGAATGAACAGAAAATAACAACTTTAGCCTCTAGCAGCGCCTCTGGTTCTCATCATTATCACTGTTGTGCATTGGACAATCAATAAAAATCAGAACCCTTAAAAGTATTAAGGCAAATGTCGTTACAGTTTGTTTCAAACATACAACAATTCTGGTTGTCATGTGAACTATTTATAGAATGGTTCCACCACGAATTCATTCCAAAAATAGAATTGTTTTTAAAATCAAAAAACTTTCCAAAAAAGCCATATTGTGGATTGATAATGCAGCAATATGTCTTACAATCTGGATTATGGTGACATAATTGTGAAGTTCCGCCCCATAATGTTACCAGCTTGGTGCAACTATTGGCCCAAGAAGTGCTATCATGCAAAAGACATTATCATGGATTATTTTATGGTCACTTCTTAACAGTGGTGGCTGGTGGTTCCAAATTTTGGTGGTTGCAGTAGTTGTTGAGTTGGTGGGGGAGGGGGTAAAAGGGCACATTAAACAGGGCGCAGACCAATATATCTGCATCATACAATGTGCTGTCGCATGGAAAAAAATAGAAAGTTACTGTTTTTCCCCAAAAAGCTGCTAATGATAATGGAATGATTCTGTCGGTATGTCTACCTATGCCAGATTCCACGTACTCATGAAAGATTGCTACAACCATCACTAACTTTGCAGTAATCAAATACTAATTATGCAGAGAAAAGAAACAGATAAACTGAATCATGCTTTTTATACCTATAAAATAATAACACTAATTTGAAAGTGATCCTTGCGTTGACAAGAACAGCAAAAAAAATTAAATTAAATTAAGAAATAAAGATAAGAACAGCAAATTTATAATACAGGCTAATTATTTTTAAATGACTCTTTGAGCTATAAGAACAGATTTTCCCTGTATATAAACTGCAAGGCACATAAATTCAACTACATAAAATATTACTTGAAAACTCTACTCTAAAAGAGAAGTGAGTGGAATACTGCCTGCTTTCATTTACGAACAAGAAAAAATAAATCGGTATAAAATATTAAAAATTTCACAAATCTTTCAATTTTTATTTTTGCTTGACACGTAATTATCACAATCACAGTTATACAAAATTAAAACTATACTTTTATAACCTCAAAAACAACAAGTACACGTTTACTTTAAACCAACATAAACACTAAACCCGATACAACATACAAATCAAGAAGGCTGTCCACACTTCATGACAAAATTTAAGATGCACTACAATGCTGTTAGTGGAACGTTGTGGAAACTTTGCAACCACCTAGCTAACATAGAGAACATACAGCAACTCTGAGGAGTAACGCACGTCCTTCCATATGCTTGTGTAGTAAGCTCTGCCATTTACTCTTCAAGTTGCAAGCGGGGTACAACCACCAGCCTACGCGCCACATTTGAATTGTACGTGAACATTGCCGCATTGAGTGTAATACGTTTTCCGTTGAAATTTATGACACTTTTAACTGCTTAATGATTTCGTATATTATTTTATAGTTTAGCTATTCTATATTGGTGGTTGTGCAATGCTGCAACCATAACACCAGCTGCCACTCCTTCTTAAGAAATGAAACATAACAAAAAGTGTTCAAGAGGCTTGAATAACATGAAAGATGTTGTGTACTGATATGCACAGGCATGGGATAAAATCAAACATTCAGTTCTGTAACAAACTGTTATGGTCAAGGTGAACCCGAATCAGAAGAAAAAAACCTACAGACTCTTAATACCAGGCTGTGAGAGCACCGACAAAAATGATGTGACCGAGTGAGTGTAAATTCTGATGATTTTGAGCTACAATAGACAGATAGTGACCTAGTGGATATGTTGATGCAAAGGACGGTGACCAAGTCAGTTAAAATCAAATTATTTTTTAATTATTAATGTTAATTGTTTATTATCAATAACAAATCAAAAAGTGTATAACTACATTAAAACATTCTATTACAATTTTTTAAAACCTTCATGCTCTCACAAAAGTGTTTAATCATATCCGAAATTTCCCGTAACCAAAATGGGTCCAGCCCCATTTGTTTTGGATATGGCGCGTTTTACTGTATTGGTATATGTTTAGTATGTATCATATTAATAGTGATCATAAAACTATTTACTGCAATACGTAGTGGTCACTGAAGATTTCGTACTGAAAGGTTTTTCATTGGAAAAAGAAAGTAAGTGTGGAGATCACCTAATGGTGATGTTAGAAATTTGTTTATAATCTTGCAATAAGTTGTTACTTGACAAGGTAAACAGGATGTCATTATATTTAAAATCGATATGGAGAACCATACATAACTTCCTTGTTCTGAGATTTATATTTAAAATCACATATTTGAATCCTGTTTGACAATTTCTAAAAAAAAATATCCCCCATCCTCAAACCATTTTCACTGTTTATAGATTTTTTTATTATGGGGTAGTCATCTAATATAATGTTATTTTTGAGTCACTGTATCTACAAAAATTAGGTACTTTATTCTTATAAAGAAACTGAACTATGCAGATAATCATCCCTTCTCCTCAACCGATCACCACTATTAATAATGTTTACACTTTCCTAGAGTAATAGTTTTGGCACATGTAACTGCTAAGGTTTCTTATCCTTCGAAATTAAATACTCGTACGTCACTTGATATCAGCAAAGTAATTTTCAAAAAATCACCCCATCCCCCTTCCACTACCTTCTCCATTTATAGATATCTCATTTACCATTTTACAGTGGTATGACTTTACTACTTAATATGACTTTATTTTCAGGGAACTTATTTATCCCTTGTTAAAACACAGAACAATCCAGGTAAACTACCCCTCTCCCTTAAACGATTTTCACCAAAATCAATAGGTCTTTAGTCCTCTACAACACAGGCATATATATGCAAAAGATTATTTGATTCTGTTTGAATTTGTGGCAGTTATCGTTCGCCTTAAAAACAATTCTACACATAGGTAGACAGACAGACACACAGTCACTATTCAGAAAATTACATTTCTTCATGTTTTAATGGTAGTACAATCCGAATCAGCCCTTATCTCGAATACCATTTTTTTTTACCATCACCATACTTCCATTTCCTTATGCAACATGGAAGTAAAAAATTATTATAGGGAAATTCAGCAAAATTACACCAAACTCAGAAGGACGGTAGGTGAAAAGTTCCAGGTCTGACACAGATGTAGCATTACTATGCTCACTAGTTTGATCATGTTGTATGACTTCATTTTTTGTAGACAGATTTTAGATTAGAGGTGGGCTGATATACCTATAACAGGCATTTTGGAACGATATTTTTGTGGAACGGCTATAACTGTGACTGAAAAGTTGAAATACCTGTTGTTCACGGCGACGCTGTTCCGAGTCAAGACACGCCCCCTCGCTGTTCCGAGTCTATACAGACACACACACACACAAAGTATGCAAGTAACAAGTAAACGAATACGCCAAGGCCAAATACTAGGTGTACAAAAATATCGCTGGTACGCAAGGAACAAACCAGTACACGAGTATTTCAAATACTAGGGGTATCACTGACACACAAAATACTAAGCGTATCAGAGGAACAGTAGTATCAAGCGTATTTCGAGTAGGAACTAGTACGAAGCCACTTTTTCGTCCTTTATACTTCATTCTGCACAAAGAGACTAAGCTGTTTTTAATAAAGGAAAAAATTCATCCTGATGTTACATTTATTCTCGTGTGATATGCAGATATATAATACAGATTATATGCTAATAAATTATATATTATACTAGTCACCAACTTGTAACTAAAACCGGTTCAGGTTGTAAGGTAAAACTTTGTTTTTACTCATAAAGTCTTGTGTTCCGAGTCATTAGTGAAATAGTTGTATTTAATTATATTGTGTTATAACCTATAGAGTGGCTGATGTTGAAAGGCTATATTATACTTTTTATTAATGGGATTTTAACTTCACGGGATTTTAACCTAATGGGATTTCGTTCCTTAAATATCCGAACGAAGAACACGAACACGATTAACATCAAGGAAAGTGCAACAGCTGATATTTTTGAATGTGAATTTAAAATAGTGTTTGAATAACTGAAATCCCAGTATTTTAAAAACAATTCAATTGTTTAATTTTATTTATAATGTGGGGTACCCATAATGTGTTAAGTGAAGCAGATTGTAATGTAAATACGTGTGACATTTCATGACTTATATATTCTGTGTACATTAATTAGTGAATGAATCTGAAGATTATCCAGGTATGTAATGCATTTAATTTACTTTTGTTGTTGCTTATTACTTATAAGTTTTTATTTATTTATTTATATTTATTTTATTATAGTTGTTTTTATTTTTTTTATTTGTAAAATGTTGTTTATTCTCATTCACTCTTGTGGCTTACTGTTATGTTTTTATTATGTTTCTGATGTTTTTATCACATTATGTTGCATCTTAGAAGCTCTCGATGAATCTTGAGTTGTTCTTAGGAACGCTATTTGGAGTTAGCTGGTCAGAGATGAAATAATTGAGTGGACTGGATAATGTTTCTAGAAATAATTGTTTATTGAGAGTTAAAGAGACATAATTGATTGCTGGCGCATGTAGGTTTTTAATGCGGCATAAGTGCCGGAGAGTTAAGAAAATATAAATAGAAATAAAATATTGGCGTACATGACAATGTATGAGCCGAACTTGTCTACGTAAATTGTAGCATGGTGAGCATGCTATTAGTATTAAATATTGAAAAACTTTAAGTAGCCGCAGCTGGCGATTGAAACGAGTGGCCTGCTCGGAGTCTGGAGAAGAACTGATATAATTTTTACTGCAGTCAGCCTGTCTCGAGATCGGCTGCAGATAGCAATGAAAACGTGACGTCACCTACAGGCGCCGCAATGCGGTATTTTATAATACAAAGTTCACATAGGTTCAAAGTTTATATAGATACAAAGTTTGTCCATACTGCCCGCACAAAATCGGGGCGATTTTGCAACTTAATTAATTGTGTGAAAAGTACATGGTAATTGATATTACATGATAATAAATTCAATAATAAATAACAATTGCTAATACAATAACAACGACATAAAAAATTGACATGTATAACAGTAGAGCAATGACAACCAGAAAATTAATAGTAGATAATAATATGATTAACATACCAAATTCATGTAAGGATTAGAAAATACATAATGATTTACGTTACATGGTAATAAAACAATAATAGTAAAATTCCATAACACATAAAAACATGGCAATGATACATGAGAATACAACAATCAGGTATAATAATTAGCAGTACATAATAATGAGATAATGATCACGAAATATTCAATAATCTGTGACAGGTAATAATACAATGACAAAGACATAATAACTTACATGCATGATATTGGAATAACAATCCCCAAAAAATCCAAAAATACATAACCATAGATTAAATACAATAGTGAAAAACATAATAATTGATACAATAATATTATAATCATAATCCCCAAAAAATTCAAAAATACATGACCATAAATTAGCACAATAGCAAAAGACATAATAATTGTGTAGTAATCATAACAATATAAATTATGTGATCGCCCCGGGATTGTCCCGGGCGTGAAGCAAGGTAATGCGATAAAGTTCACATTACTGCTACGTGTCGCATGATGCTCATGCGGCTAGTCTAATGCCACCAGAAGTGGGCATAATTTATGAATGGGTCGACATTGGGTACCATGTGCGGTCCGAACATCTGCGACGCACACTATTGAGTCATGACCCGAGTAAACATTCGTGACAACCCCGCGTTTCCACTGAAGGGGGGGAATTGTCATCTAGGATAAGGACGAGTTGTCCGGGAGTCAAATTTTTTGACGTAATGCGCCATTTGTTGCGCTGTTGCAATTGGTGCAAGTAATCCTTTGACCACCTGTTCCAAATGGATTGGGTGAATCTTTGGAGCAGCTGCCATCTGCCCACATGACTAATATTGACTTGGGAATAGTCAGGTTCCGGGAGTGCAGTGAGCGGAGAACCAACCAGGAAATGAGCTGGAGTTAAGGGTTCAGGGTCCCTAGAGTCATTGGAGACGGCAAACAAGGGGTGTGAGTTAAGGCAGGCCTCTATTTGAGTTAGGATCGTATAGTACTCCTCGAAAGTAAGAATGGTTCCGCCGACCACGTGCCGCAAGTGAAATTTGACGCTCTTGACTCCGCTTTCCCACAGGCCGCCGAAATGCGGTGCTGAGGGGGGAATAAAGGACCAATTAATGCCTTGGGCACTGGTAAAATCCTGGGACGGACTGCTCAAAACCTTTAGACTGCAAAAGTTTATGTAATTCGTGCAGTGTGCTACTTGCACGACGAAAATTTGTTCCATTGTCGGAAAATATCTGATCAGGGATACCTGTACGTGCAATAAACCGTTTTAAGGCCGCTATAAAGGCGTCTGATGTCAGATCTGAGACTAGTTCCAGGTGAATGGCCTTAGTGGTCATGCATATTGTAACATGACATAAGATAGCACAAAATACCACTAATAATTGATAAAAGAAGAAGCTGAAGGTAGAAAGAAAAATTAAAAGCTTATAACTTGAAGATTGATAACCCAACTACGAAATAACAATTGACTAAGAAACTGACTATGACGTAACCCAATAGATTGGAGAAGATGAAGGAACGAGAAACCAGAATGTAGCCCAAAGTGTGACCACAATCATTGTAACCCCAAATGTAGCTAATAAATAAAATGTAAAATAAATGCACTAAATGAGATAGGGCATAAATAAAATGTAAAATATATAAACCATAAAAATAAAATAGAGATATTATGTGTGCTAAATGAAAAGAAAAGAAACATGAATGTATAATTATAAGATAGGAGAATAGAATTAAAAAATACCCTATTAAATAATAAACTAGCCAAAGGAAGTAAAAAATAATCAAGCTTAGCAAAGGTAATAATTAATACCAAAGTGACAAATGTTAATGACCAATAACCACATAGTGTGATATACCAAATAAACAAACAATGTGTGAAATATCAGGTGAAGTATAGAACTACATAAATAGAAATAAATGACAACGAACTATGTAAATAACATAGAGTAAAAGTAAAAGTGATAATAGATAAATAAACCTCATGTGAAAGGAAAAGTGCAGTGTGAGTGCATACAGTGTAGAATACAGTAAAAAAGCAGTCTATATTGATATAGCAAAACAGTCTTTAAAAGCATGTTAGATACTAATTGTATCTTTATTAATTTAAGTAATCGAAAGTAAGAAATACATAAAAATAATGAAAAGTTAAAATATTAGAATGGAAGATGGGAGAAGGAGACACTAGGTTTAGTGAAGGAATTTGTGAATGAGTTATGCTGTTTAAGGTAGTGTTAAAAATTATTATTATAAGAGTTTTGTTATTGTAAGAACTATAGTATTAACAACTTAGAAGATAGGTGAGATAAAAGTAAGAAACCAATAATAATTAGAAGTTTAATTTCAGGCTTGGACCTGGTAAGAAAGATGTTAAATAATAAAAGGTGTGTTGTTAAAAGCACCAATGTTTTTTTGTTAATCAGTTTCTATAGAAAATGTTCAATGAACCACTATATAAAGTTAATGAATATAAAAAGATTGTAAGGAATGTTGAATAGAAGTATTGTGAAACCTAGGCATTAGGCCTAGCATAAAGGAATGAATTTTGTAAGTTTCTAAGTAAAACAATAACAAAAGGTCAATGAAGGTACAAAATATGTTTAAGTATTTAAGTAAGAATATCAGGTACAAAAATGTTTAAATAATATTTAGTTTCAAGATAATTATATAAGAAAATATCCATAGGAAAAATAAGAAATATGTTATTAATTAATCAAAAGTAGCTATGAGTGATATCAGAATAATCTTTAGCAAAAAAGCAAAACAATGATGTTAGTGTAATTAATATTACTACTAGCATAAGAAAGTAATTACAATTTAAAGGATTTTTATAAATTTAAACAGAAATAAAACGTTGGATTATAACAATGTTATAAGATGTTGGCCAATGAGAACTAGTATAATTTGAAAGGTTACCATGACAACTCAAGCTTGTTACACATTCTGACAGTTGAAATCTAATTACTTCATTATTGACTAACATAGAGGGTGGACGTATGGAGCCCTTGAAGACAAATTAATTCTAAAATCATTAAGTTTTCCTAAATTTGATTGAAGAAGTATCAGAAGTAAACCTAGACTAACCACTGATGAGATGACAAACTATTAAAACCAATATATAACAAATAATATATCCAAAACTAAAAGGAAGAATACCAAAGTAAGAGACGACTAATTCTGGAGGAAGAACTGAAGATTCCTAACTCAGCCTGAGGAAACATATCTACAAGAACTGATGGAAGCTGGACATTGAAATTCAATCATTTGAACGGGGATCTCAATAAATCCAAAGAAGGAAGGACTCTTAGACGTGTTCCAGAAGAAGAAGAGGATCACAAGAGAAGCTGCATTAAGGAATTGATGAGTATCAATTAAATACTTCACCCCAAAATTAAAACTTTCAATAACCCACAATAAACGAACAATTTTACTTTCACTTCACCAGTCACTAAATTAATTTTTCGAACTGAACTTGATTAAATAATCACTTTTGATACACCAAAGCTATCCCTGGATTTTGATTTTATATTAACTAATTTTAAAAACGTAACTTGCTCACTAAATTTAACCTAACAAACACTCATTTCTCATTTGCGATAACTTACTTGTCATATTTTAAGATATATATTGTGTATTAGTTATAAGGAATATTATGAATTTATGTGCATTTATTAGTCTGTAAACCAACATTCTGTAGTCAAAAGAACTTATCCCTGAGATTTTTATAAAACAAAACTGTACGCCATTGTGGCATTTACGTATGAACTGAACGAAGCAGGACGCTGTCAACTGAGCAACTTGTAAACGCCGGAGCTAAAATAAATATATGTTTCATTTCTCAACTGTAATTGACCTGATAATATAAGAAAAATTGTTGAATAAATCTTCGTACCGATCAATCATTGTATGTTTGATTAATATAAAAAAGGTAATATAAGAATTTGGGACATAAACAATAAAAATACTGTAGTTGACGAATTCGACTCAGCCAGACAGCGGGAACCAATCAGACAGCGAGGCGGAAAATTTGAACTGAGCGACGAGAATACGGTCGACTTAGTAAGTATTAAGAAAAAGTATTCAGTGGCTCGTTACAATATTAAATACACCAAAAGTAAGTACGCGACATATATTAACACCGGTAAACCATCTATTTACAAAGTGACGCACCAACTAGTAGGGCTAGAATAATTAAAAAACTATACAATTAAAATAAATAGATTCTAGCGGTGGCTGCAGAAAATGGAACAGGCAAAGCACGACACAAGATACCAGGCTAAGCAACGCGAGAAGAAGACGGAAAAGGAAGCAGAGAGGTTAGAAAAGGAGACCGAGAAAGACGTCAGAATGGAAGAAAGGGAGATAACATCGGTGCAAGATGTGGAAGAATTATTAACCACAGCCGAACCAAATAGGACCACAGAAGAAATGAAATTGGATAGGTTAATGAAAATGTTTCAACGAATGGAGGATAAAATGAATGAAAAATTAGACAAGAACAGAGAACAAATAAATGAAAAAATTGTCAGTACCAACGAGATTAACGAAGAACGGAGAAGGGAAGACAAGGAAGAATTAGATAAGAAGTTTGAGTCAATAAACGACAATTTTAAGAAACAGGAGGAAAAATTGGACAGAACTAAGGAAGATTTAAGGCAGACAATTAATGGAAATAATGAGACATTAAGACAGGAAATGAAGGAGGAGAATAAATTGAAAAGTGAAAAAATAGATAAAAGCAATGAAAAAAACACCGAAACAATGAGACAAATGAAAGAAGATATAGAAACGTTGAACGATAAAATCGAGTAAAACCAAGATACATTACAACAACAATTGACAGAGTACCGGGAAGAATTAAAGCAAACAGTAATGGAGACCGAAGAGAAAATAGAGAGTATCAACAAGACAGTGTTACAAGTCCGGGAAGAAATATTAACCAAAGTAAACGAAGCTGAAGGTGAAAGCAAAAGGAGGATTGAAGGACTCCAGCAAGAAACAACCAATAAATTCGAACAAGTACAAACAAGAACTGAAGAGAGGTACAACCAATTAGATGCGTCCGTAAGTGAAGTTAAGGGTGCCACAACAGCCCAGGAAGGAAAATTAGAAGAATTCCGAGTAAGAGAGTTACGCCTCCAAGAAGAAATAAACGCACTGAAGGACAGACCACTTCTAAGTTCACATGTCTCATGCAGTGAAAATAGGGAGACAGTTAATTTTAAGAACTACAAACTTAATCCAATTGAATTTATTGAACGAGTGGAAGAGAGTCTAGCAAGAACCAGGGATACACGATGGACGGTTATTAAGGGCATGCTGGATGAGACGTTTAAGGAAGTCCACGATAATTGGTGGATGGCAGTACGACCGGACATCCACAATTTTGCCGAATTTAAGGAACTTTTCAAAAATAAATACTGGTCTGAAGCGACGCAACACGTAGTACGGAACAACATTAGTAACGGTAGATTCGACCCGTACTTGGGACAATCTCCCACAGCCTATTTCTTGGGTAAGGTCAGTGTAGCGAGAAATTTAGAGCTGAACATCCCAGAAGAGTGTTTGGTAACACAGCTGGCTTACCATTATGATGGGGAGATCACTAAAAGTAGACTGAGTGGGAGGATCAAGACAATACAGGATATGGCCGCTTTATTGGGGGAGTATGAGCGAGAGAAACACTACTTACTAAATTGACAGAAGAACATCCCGAATAATAGAAACTACGATATGAGAAACCACCAAAATGGGCCCCAGAGAAACAATGCACCAGCAAATAACCCACCCAACAATCCCAATAATTTCCGAACCTTCAATAACAATAACAACAACAATTATCCAAGAAATAACAATCAAAATTACTACAATAATAATAATAATAATCATAATAATTCTTATAACCGAGGGAATAACCAAAATGGTGGCCACTACAACAGGCCCAACCACTAATATAATAATAATAACAACCAAGGACAGAATCAAACATACAGGCGACGGGTCAATTACATCAGCGCCGAAAATAGAAATGATGGAAGACGGTATTACAGAGGACCGAGGAGCAGAAGCGCAGAAGAACATAGAAGCCGGGAGCGGGTAACATTCAACGACCACTCGGTGGAAAGGATGGAAGTAACGGATGGTAACCACCCCAATCGACCAGAGGACCGTGCAGAGGGTACTACCCAACATTTAAACGAACAGCGGCAGTGAGAATCCAACAGGACCCATCACTGATCCGATCTATTGGGTACATAACTAGACTGACTGACCAGACAATGGATCAGACAATAACGATCATCCAAAATCATTATTTGAAAAATATACGAACTGATGGAAGAGAATACAACACTGATTGACCATCCAGACAATGAAATAGCTTATATTATTGCCAGTATAAATGGAATGTCTACAAAATTCACGATTGACACAGGCGCAAATGTGTCCTTAATTGACATAACGAGGTACAATAAAATTCAAAAAGAAAGTAAGGTCAGCTTACCTACATTACCTGTGAGTACCATTATTTTGATTGGAGCCACTGGAAGGCAAAACAAGACAATTAAGAAACAAGTGTCCTTAGAAGTGACAAGCAATAATGAAACATTATCAATGATCTTTTTAATCGCACACAATTTACCGTTCGAAATTTTAATTGGTTGCGACATTTTAAGAAAATACTCTCCAGTTATTGACATGAGGCAATCAAGAGTAACCATGAAGTATGAAAATAAAGAATGGATGGCAGAATTAATGGGAAGCAAGGGGGTCGTCCCAGTTAACAATTTGTATAATATCAGAACAGTCCGTTATTCACCAGACAGAATGTGTGAAGAAAAAACAGAAGACCAAATAAATAGTGACCTTTTATGGAACAAGAAGTTGGAAGATATCAGACACTTTCGAGGTACTCAGGACGGAAATCCCTTAACCACTCAAGAAGTGGAAAACTTAATTAACATCTACAACAAATTCCGCCATGTATTTTCCGACCAACCAGGAAAAGTAAGGGGGTATCAATGCGAGTTGAGGTTTAAAGAAGTTGCTAACTTCAATAAAAAATCATACCCAATTGCATACGCAGCGAAGGATGTAATTCTCTTTGATTGACCAGAGTTACACACACAAACTAAATGATGAGTGTCCTCCTAGTGTATAAATTCAGCTAAAACACTATTCCATAAACTTACCTTGTTACTAGAATATGTGGCATGATGAGCTTTTCATGTTAAATAGTTTAAATACTTTGTGTTGAGAGTTAAGCATTTTAATAATTTTTATTTATGCAGGCGTATAGCAAAATCTGAACATCATGAAAAAGGAATAAGGCATTTTGTAATAGCAATTAACTGATTAGTTCCTGCTGTATTACCGACTCATGTTACAAGACCAATTTTTGTTTAATTGAAAAGATATATTTTAATTGTTTCTTTTGGCGCAATCTGTAAATTACATGACACACATCCATAAAGGTTTGAAAATATGCTTATTGCAGTTTGATAGGAATAAATTCTCAAAAAACTAATACAAATTTGTTATGTCTGATCACACCAGCTATCCTTTCTATTTGAAATGAGCCTTTTATCCATATTTATCACATAGTATTGTGCCAAGATATATCACTACATTTGTATACTGTAATACAGTAGTGGTAGAATATTATCATTCCACTAATATTACCCTAACATAATAAATGAAAATACATTATATACACATCTTTTGACATAATCATCCTTTCACTTTATCACTTTTTGCCTATCCATTTATTTGATGAATATTGTTACAATACAAAAAGCCACACCAATACCAGGGAAAAAGATGAATCAACTATATTAAATATTTAAATAACTAATGAAAATAAAAAGACTAGGATGCGACAAACGACTATGACCCAACCCAAGTGATTGACTCAATAAATGAAATCAAATGAGAAGGTAAATGAAAAGGAAACAAACAAAGTATAAAGGAAATAAAATGAGAAGAAATGAAAAGACACAAACGAATAATATAGAACAGAAAAGGAGAAATGTTACACTCAAATAAAGTAATGAAAAAGAAACCAATAAATAATAAATGTAAATGATAATTATTAGTATCGACTAAATAATCAATGTAAATGATAATTGTTAAAATCCAATAACTTAAAGACAAACAAAGTACACTAACCAAATAAATAGAGAGTAAATATTATAAATCACTCTATAATGATATGAACTTGTTAACAGTATAACTAACCATTGTAAAGTGAGAGACAGAGAGATAGATAGATAGTGAACATGAGTAAGTGAGAAAGAGAATTTAATGTTAGGGAATACCCACTAGTAACACTTAAATAATATAAAAAGTGCAAAGTGCCAGTGTAAAACCCTAAAAATAAATAGAAACCCTATTGATAGGTATAGACGCCTAAAAACCAGTGATAAACACTAAAGGTTAATGGTGAAAAGTGATAGTAAATAAGGATATTGTTATTATTAGGATTAAGATTAATTGTAGATGAGGAATACAATAGTATTCAGGAAAGGAATCCCATGGAAAGTCAAAAGTTAGTGTTACCATGGTTAGAGAGTAAAGTTTATATAAATCATTTGTAACACAAAACAAAACAAGTATAAAGGTAAAATAATATGTAATTTGTACATAATAAGAAAATATAGCCAATTACTACTTAGGCCTATGAAATGCCTAACTGTATAAAACCAATAACTACAAATTGTAAGAAATTAACAAGGATATTAGCAAATCCAAGGCAAATAACTAGTCAATGATAATTAGTGAATCATATTAAGAGGTAAATGTTAAATTAAGGACATAAAAAAAGAAAGAAATGTAATTAGATAATATCAACATAACTGTCAAAACAATAATACATAAGCAAACCCAGCTTTGTGGGATGTCAAAATGATCTTTGAAAGAAAATATGAACAGTTGTGATAATATTTCATACATAGAGAAGAAGACAGAAGAATAATAGCAATCAGAATATATACAGTCATTTTGAATAAAAATTCAAATATTATAACAATGGGCTTAAGATGAGTGTAGCCAATGAGAGTCAATCAGTTACCATGACAACTGAACGTTATTTATGAATATTCCGTTAGAAACTGTTAGTCCATTATTGAAGCTTCTGACGAAGAGACGCCAAGCCGTAAATGACTCAAATTTTAATATAAAACGATAAAAAATAATCCAAATTTGATAAAATGAATAAGTAAGGAGATGATGAAGGACTAGGACGTCCAATTGAGGCCAAATACCAGAATAATAAATTCTAAATTAATAAATTTCAATCAACTTATATGAAAAAGAAGCCAGGCGTACTTAAATCCCAAAATGATGGAAGATTGATGACTATCGATGACCCCAACCCATTTCAACTGAATGACATTACACCTCAAGTTAACTGATTTGATAAGTATTGCTGAGTTACCCGAATTTATGGATTAAATTATTTTTTAATTTTTCTCACAACACTTTGAAGTCTCACTATAAAATGATGATATTATTTCTTTCAAAGATTAATTAAAAAATAAAACACTAAACTTATAATAACCTGTATAGAAATTACAAACTTTGAAATACACTTTATAACACTTCAGGAACATATTGTAATTACACCTTATAATATATAAGTACCAGTAATGTAAGGTAGTGTACTTTATTGTAATCAAATTGATATTTTTTCATAAACCAAAATAATCCAGAATCTGAACGAAATTAATAGTAAACAACCAAGCAGACGCCATGTCTGACTAAATAATTCGTTCAGAATCGCTTCGCCGAACCTTGAGAAATTTGTCTTATAATAATTGCCGGTGCAAATTTGTTTAATAACAAAATATAATTTTGTATATTACTGAAGAATTACTAATCACAATTTAATAAACTAATACAGAGTTGTAACCACTGTTCTTTATTTCATAGGAAAGTGCATTATATGATTTGTGTATTTAGCTACAAGCGATAGTGGCGGTAAGCGCTAGACGTCGGAAACTTTGCAAACCACATTAATCAACTGCACGTGGTGGGAGTAAATTTGAATTCACCATACCGTCATAGCCACGAACGCTCAATCTACCTATTTTTTATTTTAATTGTTTTCAGTTAAAACAATTTGGCACCACCCGGGATTTACGCACACATACTAAAGAACAGGTAGGTTCCCACATCCGTGTACTGGTAATTTGAGAGATCGCTATGGACATTGTCAGCGTAAACATAAAGTAACGACAACAACGTGTGAGGCGAACACACGAACTTTACACTTTTACAGAGCACATACAGTTCTCATCGTTACAAATTGGCGACCAACTAGTGTGGCTAGAAGTGAAGACTAGCGGCAGTTACGAAAAAGTATGAAACATTCCATGATCACAAGGGGAAAATCTAAGAAGGGAACTGAGGGTACCAACGAAGAAGAAATAGAAATGATTGAATAAATGATCAAAGAAATGATCGAAGAGGATGCCCAAGAGGAACAACAAAAAGAAACAACCCAAGAAAAAGAAGTGGAACAACAGGCGGGTGACAAGGGAGAAGTTAGAGGAGACCTGAACCTACTAAAAATCATAGATATAATGAATAATATGAATAAAAAGTCTGACCAGAATGACGAAAATTTTAAGCAAATGGAGTAGAAAATAAACGAATAATTTGACAGCAACAGTGGAGAATTGAAGAAACAACTGAAGGAGGACATAGAACTTCTGAATAATAAGATGGAGAGCAACCATGAAGCATTGAAGAGAAACCAAGAGATCTTAGAAGAGAAGAGTGAGGGTTAAAGAGACAGATCAAGAAAGATCTGGAAACGCTGAACAACAAAATCGAGAATAATAGCGAAACACTCCAACGACAATTGAAGGAAAATAGCGAGAAGACCAAAGAAGAGTTGAGACAACAATTGGTCGAATGTCGGGAAGGAATAAAACAAACAATCACCGAGACGAGTGAAACAATAATACAAGTTCGGGAGGAGTTAACAAACAAAATAAGCAACGTCGAGGAAGAAGGAAAAAATAGATTTGAGGAACTTCATCAAATAACAACCATAGAATGCACAAAAAATAAACAAGAGGTACTCAGAAAACTTGAAGAAAAACACAAGGAAATACAGACAGATGTAAGTGAACGCGTGGAAAGGGTATATACCAACCTCAACAAAGTAGACGGACAGATCCAAGAAAACGAGGAGAAGTTCCAGGGAATTAGCCAAAGGGAAAGACAAACGCAAGAAGAGCTGGATGCGCTGAGGGAGAAACCGTCACAACACCCACATCATCACCAGCGAGAACCGGGAGATAATAAACTTTCGCAGTTACCAGCGTAACCCTATGGAATTCCTCAAAAGAGTGGAGGAACTAATTGAAAAGAATAGGGAAACAAGATGGACAACGGTAAGAAGCCTCATTGATGAGATGTTCAAGGACACCCACAACAATTGGTGGACGCCCACCAGACCAGAGATAAACAGTACACAAGAATTCAAAACACAGTTCCAAGATAAATACTGGTCTGAGTCCACCCAAAACGTAGTCAGAAATGATATAAGCAACGGGAGGTACGAACCACAAGCAGGACACACCCTAACGTCGTACTTTCTAGGGAAGGTGTGCTTAGCAAGAAACTTAGAACCGAGGATACCGGATGAATCTTTGGTGATACAGTTGGGATACCATTACGAGGATGTGGTCCAAAAAGCCAGGAGGCAGGGTCAAATAAAAACTATCCAAGGAATGGCGAGCTTATTGGAGGACCACGAAAATGACGGCCAATATAAAAGGAACAGAATGGTCAATCTGAGGTACAACAGATGGAGTGAGAATCAGAATACGCCTAACTACAACCCGTCGAACAACAACCCCCAAAATAACAACCGGAATAACACGAACCAGAATGTCAACGACAATCAGTATCGGGGGAACCAACCGTATAACAGGAACGACCCAAACAACAATTCCACCAACAACAATTACAGGGGATCGGGACCGAACCAACGTCATAGCGGCAACCCCAATAATAGCAATTACCACGGCAACAACTTTAACCTAAATTACCAGTACAACAGGGAAACCGGGAATAATCAAAATAGAGGTGATGTTCGACGACAAGTCAACATCATTAATGGGAGGAGTTAACCAAACCAGAGGAAGCACTGCCCAAATACGCAGGCAAACTCCTGGTACAATACAACGACTTCAAATAATAATCCATTCCAAGAGAATAGGACTACAGAAGCATCAAGAAATCAAATAAGCGTACAACCAGGATTTATAAATGAAACAGCGACGAACCAGTCCGATTTATTTTGTCCCGCACTCCGAAAGTCACTTGAAGTTAGTTCACGTTATTTTGTCATTTGTATGGCGTTAATTGTTTGCGGTTTATTCGAACCATTTTATTACATTTCACTTTTAATAATTTAGTCGGCCGACTTTACTTTTGATCAAGTATTTAGGTGTTTTTTGCTGACCGCGCGGCCATGAGTTACAGTTGAACTGACTGCGCTATATTGTTTGTACACTTTTATTATTTGACTACCTGATTCACGCACTTTTAATAGTTATTTAATTAGATAGGCCGGCTTTAATTTTGGCCTATCTTACACACCCGAGGCCACGGTTTAACTTGGTAAAGCACTGCTCCCAACTACTGTCTGATGCAAACTCTAGGGTGACGAAGTTCTTACTGTGATTCACACAGAGAGGACTGGGCTGGTAAGCTGTTGCGTAATACGTCTGGCTTGGCTGTCTCCAGACATTAAACATAAATAGTCTACCATAACATTGTATGTTACAATGGGGCACCTCACAGGTGAATCCTAACTGCTTTCAAATTAAAACTGAATTGAATTATTCTTTCTAGCCTACAATTCTGTACCGTTACATACCTTGTCAAACAGACTTTAGAAGTTGCTGCTGTACAAGAGACCATCATCAAAATCAATATTCAAAGTTGAACATTGTAGTGAACATGGTAAACTGTTTTATATAGTATTTAGCGATTCCAAGAAAAGTTTTTTATTCAATCTACACAAGAGTTGTACAGGAAATGTGTACATATTCTAAATAATATCAAAGTCTGAAGTGGAAATTAAACTTATATGATTCCAAATAAAACAAATCAACAGAAAAGAGAATATGAGGTATATCTAGAAAGTATCCAGCAGCCGGGACTTGTAAGTTGGTAGCCAAGTGCCACAATTGCTGGCTTCTTACTAGTTTCACAATACTGCAATTCAAATGGACACTGGTTGCCTGCCTATGCTTCACATTAAGGAAGGATAATTTTGCAGAATTAAAGTTTGTTTAGAGAAAGATCATTGGTCTTAATGGTCGCTTAAGCAAGCTGTTTAACTCCCTAAAACTTGTGTAACTTAGGACATTGTGGAAGATGAACACACACTGCTTGTGACGCGGCTGCTTTGTAATCTGAGAACACTCCTTATTATTTGTGTATGATTGTTTTATTTTAGAGAACCAAATCAAGTATTAACAACTGCTGTCTAAGGCTTTCACGGACGGTGTTACAGTTGTTAATATTCTGGTTTGCCGGGCTATAAGGCCTTGCTCCGATGTTAATTTTTCTACTAGTAATTTTGTACAAACCACTATGTTGCTTTTGGTATTGACGAGCGCTTTCGGCAGTCAAGCCATCTTCAGGTCATTTACCAACTTATTAATTATTGGACAACGATGTTAATTGTTGCAAACGTTTTGGCTGTTCCTTTGATGGGCATCTTCAGTGCGAAAGTACTAAAAACACTGACTGTGAGATCTTTGTCAGTGTTTTCAGTCCTTACACACTGAAGATGGCAGTTGAAGGAACAGCCAAAATGTTTCCAATAATTAACATCAGACCACAGCCTTATAGCCCAGAATATTAACAAGTACTAACAAATTTACATTATACTACATTTTGTAACTTGATTTGTTAATAAGTGTTATAAATATATTATTTCAGCTGTACTTTTTCATGTCAAAAATAAAGAAATTAACAGAATACTAACTAGTATGATGTGTGGGACTTTTTGATTATACATTCCAAATAGTTACAAGAAAAAGTTTTTTTTTTATTCTGTTATCATATTGTGTGCTAAGTCAGGTTAATAGTGACCCCCTCCACACACACACACACACACACACATGCAAACAAAACAAAAAAGTGTACATTTTATTACCAACAAATGGAGAATATTGCATTGTTTTCATGTTTTCACTAATTTTGAATCTTAGATGCATTTGTAAATTTTAGAAACAAAGCAGCAGACTGGAAGACAAAGGAAAGATAAAACAACAAAAGATAATACATTGAGAAAGATTATTAGTTAATTAGTAAATAGACTACTTTAATCTTTGCAAAAAACTTAGTATGGTCAGTCATAAAAATCTAAGTACACTGACTTTCAGCTCTTGAATATTGTAAAAACAGTTTAGCTATGGTTCCATTAGCTTTATCATGCTATGGAAAAAGATATTTGGCAACCACAGTATAAGCAAAATGGATGCTACAACAAATTTTACTCTTAATTTTTTTAGTAAAATAAATAATCTTTTGACAACTCATCTTTATACATTTTTCAGCGATGGAGAACAGATAAGGGTCACTGGAAATATCTGTACATCATTTGCAAAGCTTCCATACAATGACTTCAAAATAATTGATATAAATACTTTCATAGCGACTAATTACTTTAAAATGCTTATTACACATGCCATGGGTTTGTGCTTACCTAAGCTATAACATTCAACTTCAAAAGGCTTTTTACGATTGTACCTTTTTGGCACTTTTCCATAGCACCAACAAGGACTGGTTTAACCACTGGATCAACAATATTAACATCTCTTGGATAATTCAGTTTAGCTTTTATAATGTCTCCTGTGGTTGTTCCACAATAGGCAAATTCATCTTTATAGTCTACCTGTTAACAAAAGTGTTTCAATATAAGAAATGTAATTATTAAGGAAAGGACACAATAATAATTCACATAATCAAGTAAATGTATTACTAGATTAAATATAACAATTAATATATTACTATCAGTGGTGAGGCAGGGAAGCAGTTATAACATCTTTATTCATATGTTGTCTTGTGGACTTACATAAGTTTGCACCATACAGTATTTAATTATACAGAAATATTTCAATTTTATTCATTAAATGTTTAAAGTTAAATAGATTCTGATATTGTATAAAGGATTTATCTTATTATTTGTAGTTCAGCTAATAGTCCTTTGAGTTTTGCTTGTGAAGATGTCAGTTACATACCTCGGCAAAAGAAGAGTGTTTTATTTTAAGGGGAGTCGAATGACCCTACCTTACCTATGCAATTTTTTCAATTTAAGATTTCAATGAGATTATCTCAGGAACTATCTAAGATATTAATGAAATCTTTTTTTTTTTTACTTTTTAAAGTAGACATTTGTAAACATTTTAATTTGCTGATTTTCATAGTATTTAATGATATGATTTTTTTTAACTTTAGCTCTAAAAATAACAAGATAAAAATTATAAAAATTAATATTAAAAAATCATGTAATTTCCAGGTAAAACGATATTTACAAAACACGTGTGTTAAAATATGCAGGTAGATATGGTAAATAATCATGAAGATATCTTCTATGGTTGCTCAGAAAAATGTACCTTATGTTAAAAAAAAAAAAAAAACACTTTTTTTTATACAACTGTTTTTACCTTAGAACATCCTAGCTCCATATGCAGGATTATGTGGGTACTCCACTTCTTTATACATGTTCTCTAATCTCATTTAAGCCAAGTTGATCTAGGGACATTTTCTTTCTATTTCTTGATTGCTCTTCCAGATTTCTTAATTCTTATTTTGTCTAGTTTCTTTGTCACTGTAATGCAGTTTGTACCAGGGTAAATGCCTAATGTTTCAAAAACTTCACACTTCACTACGGTTGCTTTATTGAAACTAGCAGTCTTCGTTACAAATGAAGATTGTGGAACCTGTGGCCAGGTCGTGCTGTTCAAAGATTTGTTTGGGCATGTACACACTTCCTCACCAGTTCTGTGTTTGATAAGTTTCTAAAAATTGGTTTAATTTCCTGCATAATAATACTTGAAATGTGGGTATTCTGCTTATGGTCATATGTTTCTCCTTTGCCCAATGAATTTTGGTATTTGTACCAGCTTTCCGCATCTTTGGGCACAGTACATCCTGTGTGTTGCGATTTATCGGTAGATCAAAGATGTAAGTATTCTGCCCACATTGCTTTCTGCATATCTTCTAAACTTCAGACACTTCTATGAATAGTCAAGCCATAGTAGATCTGTATCTCATTTATGGCTGAATCAACCATGACATCCAGTCATTTTACCATACAAAAGTTTTGCACCTGCCCTACTATTTTTCAGTTTTCTTAGTTGCATATCCGTACACTTTTGTACACAGCCAGCAAACTCCAGATTTTCAACAGAAAACCTGGACCACATGGTTTCAATAGCCTAACAGTTGCAATGGCGGCAGTATCTCTATCGCTTAAGTAATGTTTATAGTGGATGTTGTACAAAGCTTGAGACTGCCAAAACATGCACAACATTTTATTAGCCAACACTAATAATAATAATACTTTTGTACGCTAAACAATTTTATGAAATTGGTCTTAAATTAAGCCAGAAGATCTATAGAATAACATGAGCAAAAAAAAAACAGTAAAAAAATTTGTCTGACCGTTGTAACTTCCCTTGGGCTTTCCTAATATTAAGACAAACTACTTATGCATTAAGTGATTAAGGTTAATATGCATTCACAACTTACATATTATATAACATTTACATTTTATTATAGCCCAGTAAACATCTAATTCTACATATAAAACAATAACCTGTAGAGAGGTTCAGAAAACAGCAATGTATATTTTATGGCATATCTACTGACAAACACATACGCAACCAGTAGGCTACAAGATACTTAACGTGAATAGATGGAAGAATAAATGAATATTCTCTTAGATAAGTGGGAAATTAAACTTAGCAACTTTATTGTGCTAATATGTATAAGATTATTAGTGACACAAAGGTTAGACGTCTAGTTCATTAAATTCTTAAACAAGCTTTATAATATATTCATCTAGGTGTCTTAGTACAATGGTGTAATTGGACAAAATTAGTGTAACCAAAATTTATATATTGTTACGACGGTCTACTCGATCGTCGTAGGTACAGTAGAACAAAATAAGTACAAGACACCAATTAAGTCACTAATCACCAGCTTTAATTGTTACAGTAACGCCATACGCTTACATTCTGGATCTCTCTGGAACGTTCGATAAACACGTAGATCGTTCTGTGATGTCATAATACCACCCCCTCCTTAAGCCTGTTCGTCCCGAACTAGCAAACCATCTCTGAAGTAGTACTTAGCCAGGCGATCTAGGTGGACGACCTTGAACTTTCGCTGTCCTTCCTGTTGAATCCGATAAACAACATTGTTAATTCTTTTTTTTCACAGTGTAAGGTCCTTCCCAGTTAGACTGAAGCTTAGGTGAGCGACCACGACAGCGCTTTGGATTGAACAACCAGACCTGATCTCCTTCTTGGAAACCCACACTATTGATGCGAATGTGATACCGAGTTTTCATTTTATCACTGGCAATCTTCAGCCGTCCTCTTACCAAGCGATAAATTTCTCGCAGTTGGTTTTCTTACTGCGAGGAATAGTTCTGCGGCTCTTGGGACAGAGTCTCAGGTAATCCGAACATTAAGTCCCCAGGAAGACGAATCTCCCGCCCAAACACCAATTTTGCTGGAGTCATGCCGGTTGTGTCGTGTACTGATGATCTATACGCCATGAGGAATAGTGGTATACGTTGGTCCCAGTCTGTTTGGTTCTCGTCAACAACCTTTGAAAGATGTTGCTCAAGTGTCCTATTGAATTCTCAACCATCCCGTCCGACTGAGGATGCAGAGGCGTTGTCCTGGTCTTTTGGATTCCAAGTAGACGGCATAATTCTTTAAACACTCCTGATTCGAAATTTCTCCCTTGATCCGTATGGATTTCCATAGGGGCCCATAACGGCAAAAGAAGTTGTGAACTAACTGCTTTGCCACAGTGGTAACCTCCTGATTTGGAATTGCGTAAGCTTCCACCCACTTAGTAAAGTAGTCACCTACAACCATGATGTACCGGTTTCCATCGTCAGTAACTGGGAATGCTCCAGCAATGTCTATGGCAATTCTCTCGAAAGGTAGTCCAACGTTATACTGTCTCATTTTTCCCCTGCTTCTGGTTTGTGGGCCTTTGCTTGTAGCACATATTTCATACGTCCGAACCCATTCCTCTACGTCATGGCGAAGATGAAGCCAATAGAATCGCTTCCGTATTTTGTCAAGGGTTTTGTTAACGCCAGATGGCCTCCAGATGTTCCATCATGCATCTCCTTCAAAACAGACTGCACTTTACTTCGGGGAACTATCAACTGCATGACCACGTCTCGTCCATCTGCACTTTCCCAAGCCCTCTTCAGCAATCCGTTTTCTAAGGTGAGAGATTTCCATTGTCCCCAGTAGCCATACAGCACTTAGGAACAATGGCACATATCTTGCCAATCCAGGTGGCGACATTCCTCTTTTCCTGTCAAGATCGGTCCAATGTCTTCATCAGTCATCTGTCCTTGTCGACAGTCTTGTGTTGTCCAGCCGTCAGCCAGGAAATCTACAGTGATAGCTTGAACATGTTCGCTTGAGTTTTGTTCTTCCTTTCTGTGGCAATGTCGGCAGTCTTCCGAGCACGGTCTTCATGATAAGCCATCTGCATTACCATGCAGGCGCTCCCACCGATGTTGTACCTTGAAGTTGTACTCTTGCAGACGTTCGAGCCACCGTGCCAACTGTCCTTCCGGATTTTTAAATCTCAAGACCCATGCAAGTGCGGCATGGTCGGTACGTAGTGAAAACTCTCTCCCATAGAGGTATTTATGGAAGTGCTCCAAAGCTCTGACAGTTCCCAACAACTCTCTCCTTGTAACACAATAATTTCTCTCTGGTTTAGAAAGCGTCTTGCTGTAATACGCTATTACTCGTTCTTCACCGTTCTGCACTTGAGACAAAACTGCTCCTAGACCAGTATTGCTTGCATCTGTGTCTACGATGTACTTCCCTTTGGAAGCTGGAAAAGCGAGAATTGGCTGTGAACATAATGCAATCTTCAACGTTCTAAATGCTTGGTCACATTCTCTCGACCACTGGAAGTTTCGTTTATTTTCCGTTAGCTCATGTAGTGGTTTAGCAATAGTAGCGAAGCCTTTCACAAAACGTCGGTAATATGAGCATAACCCCAGGAAACTCCGAACTTCGTGTTTACTCTTCGGAACTGGCCAGTCTCTTACGGTGTCTACTTTATTAGGATCCATGCTAACACCCGATGCCGAAACCAGATGACCCAGATACTGTACTTCCTTCTGGAATAGACAACACTTCTTCGGGCTCAGCTTCAGTTGTGCACCGTGAATTCTAGTTAGAACTTCCTTGAGGTTTTCCAAATGGTCTTCGAAAGTCTTCCCGATCACTATGACATCGTCTAAGTAAACAAGGCAAGTCTTCCACGTCAGGCCTCGGAGTATCAGGTCCATCAATCTCTCAAATGTTGCCGGTGCATTACAGAGTCCAAATGGCATGACTTAAATTGGAATAAGCCACTTGGGGTCGAGAAAGCGGTCTTTTCCTTGTCTTCTTGATGAAGACCCACTTGCCAATATCCACTCTTCAGGTCCAATGTGGAAAACCGGAAAACCACTATGCTCCAGACAACGTGTCGAGTGTATCGTCAACGCGAGGTAATGGATAGCAGTCTTTCTTTGTAACGTCATTTAACCTCCGGTAGTCTACGCAGAAACGCAATCCACCATCCTTCTTCGCTACCAGCACTATAGGAGAAGACCAAGCACTTGACGAAGGTTCGATTACTCCCTCTGTCAACATGTCCTGTACTAACCGAGACATTTCCTCTTGTTTAGATAATGGAGGCCGTCAAGGAGGTTGGCGTATCGGTGTTGTGTCCCCGGTATTGATGCGATGTTGCACAAGAGACGTTCTTCCCAGTGACTGTCCCTGAACTGCAAAACAATCTTTGAATTCATGTAAAAACTGTCTGAGTTCTTTTACCTCACCACTTGAGAGGTCGTTAGAAGATCTGTTCAATAATTCTTGCAGTTCCTGTGGTAATTTGGAAGTATCCGAAGAACTGGATCTTCGTTGCGTTATTCCGGCTACCCAGGCCACAGGAGTCAATTTGCCTAGGAGCGTATTGCTTTGTAAAGTGATAGCTTGATCCAAAATATTCGCCACTCTAATAGGTACTTTTCCGGTTTCGTCAGGTTCTACTAAACTTCTGGCAATTAGTATGCCCGGTGTGCTGACTACCTGGGGTTCGAATATAGAGGACTGGTTGCCCATAGTATCTACATCGGTTCTAACCATGATGATCTTTTCGGAGTTCGGCGGAACAGTTACGGCCACTTGGTTTATGACGTCCATCGATTTTTCTGCTGTCGTCATTGTTGATAGCATTACCTCTTCGCCTCCGATTCTCAAGACATTGTTTTTGAAGTCGACTATAAATCCGTATGCGTTCATAACGTCCACACCAAGAATTGCTACATCACAGTGTCTGCTACAAGATGATTAAACTCAAGTCGACCGAGGCGTAGATGTATCTCCACTTTTCCAGGCCGTCCAGTAGCTGTTCGCAAGCTGCAAGAGCACCAGATTGGCTTGAGATCTTTCACCACGACGGGGCGCACAATAGAAACTGTTGCGCCTGTGTCAACTGTAATCGAGGTTGGCCTTTCTTGAACAAATCCGGTAACTACCAAGCTCCCGCTGTTTTTCTGAACGAGGGGGCTTCGTTCCTCCAGTTAGTCGGCACACGCTCCGTTGTACCGACTATTGCTCGTTTCCCTGCTGCTGAATTCTAACCCGACAATCTCGTTGTAGATGTCCAGGTTTCCCACATGTATAACACTTCGGTCTTCCATCCTTTCTTATTTTATTCTGTGGCGCCGACCGTCGAGTCTCTGTTCCTTGTTCTTCTTCCTCATCGTCTGTGCCGTCGCGATCTTTTAGCCCGCGCACTTTATGACTTATCCAACCAGACGCTGATTTGGCGGCCTCAAATTGCAAAGCATGTACCAGGGCGTCCGCACTGTTCTGGTGTCTTGCCATTCGTAACATTTGCTGTAGTTCGTTATCTCGGACAAGGGCAGTAATTGTATACATCGCAAAACTCGTTCGATATTCTTGTGGCGTTTCAGGATAGTTCAGTCTAATTATTAGTCTGTCGATACTTGCTTCAAACTCTTGAAGGCTCTCCCCGGCATGCTGTCGCCTTGCTCTCAACTGGATGCAGTACACATCTCGCAAATGTTTATCACCATACCGTAATTCCAGAGCTTTTATCAATTCGGCATAGGTGTTTTGGCTGTCAGGTGGCACTTTCTGTAGTAGTTCTGCTGCGGGTCCTTTTAATGAGAGAACGAGTGAACAGCCTTGTCTTTCTCTGTCCAATTATTTGCGCATGGAGCAGCTTCAAATTGGCGGAGGTACGTTGCCCATGACTGCTTCCGTCATAGGTTGGAGCTTGACATGAACTGTCCCTACTGCAGGCGAAGTGACTTTCTCTATTATCTTATTTTCTGCGTCTTTTTCTGTCTTTATTATTGGTACAGTCAGTTCACAAAGTTGTTTTGGTTGTATTTTCATGAACTGTTCAACTTCATTTTTAATTTGCTCTTTTATATTTGCCACTGAATTTTCTACTGCAGATATTTTTGTTGACATAGCTTCTTCCTCAGTCAAGACAGATTGTTCTACTTCAGCTATTTTATTCGACATGGATTCTTCTACGTCAGATATTCTGGTAATCTGATTATTGAGCTCACCTCGTAATTCACCTACGTCACCACGTAGGAGACCCAATACTGCGGTAGTATGTTCTTGCATCTGCTTTTGTTCATGAATTAACGCTTTGATGTCACCTGCTTCACGCTTACGTTCCTCTTTTTGTCTTTCTTCTGTTTCTAGCATTAGTGCTTTCTGACGTTCCTCAGCCTCTTCTCTTGCCTGTCTTCGTTCTTCTTTTTGTCATCTTTCTGCTTCTTCCGCCTCCTGCCTGCGTTTCTCATCCTGTCGTTTCTCCGTCTGTAACAGCAGCGCCTGTAAATTTTTCATCATCTGACTGTAAGGATCCATCATCGGAATCCATTGTTTTCCGATTAATTACGAATTACACTTGTCTTGTACAAACTGTCCACTGTTAACAGTTCTATCCCAGTTCTGACACCACTGTTATGACGGTCTACTCGATCGTCGTAGGTACAGTGGAAACAAAATAAGTACAAGACACCAATTAAGTCACTAATCACCAGCTTTAATTGTTACAGTAAAACAGTTCGTAATTAACAACACAGTCTACTACAACAAATCAAATAAAAAGTGTTCACACGCAATAAAATGTCACTAATATTAAAGACAATTGTATTACAATTATACCGCCCGATTCTAAAACACAACACTTAATTAATAACCACTTGAACGCGCACAGTAATATCGCTACTATAACTCTCGAACCGCACAGTCAAAAATTCGCCTAATACTAAACTGAACGTCGTTGAGTACCGGTATTTATAGCCAGTCGAATATCTAGACGATTCCTAATTGCGTCTTAGCGTTCGTATGAACTACATAATTAACTGCGGCCTTGACACAGTCCGCACGGCTGACGGCATCGAGAACTCTCTCGTAAATGCGTCTACAAGCACGTACGCCACACGCTTACATTCTGGATCTCTCTGGAACGTTCGATAAACACGTAGATCGTTCTGTGATGTCGTAATAATATCATTTTAAAACATTTTTATTGTGAGGAAACAGATCTGGTTAGAGATGTGGAAGTGTTGGGAGTTATACGATGACCAAATAAGGTAATGTAACAAAGCGTGGTTGATTCATACGGTCCAGTGCGAGGTGGACTGGAATGCAGCTAATTGAATTCACATCACCAGTGAATCATACAAACACCACGTGTTCCCAACGATACAGCGAGTTTCCTGTTGAAAAGGTGTGACGAACAAGAACGGAAATTTCCAGTCACCAGGGCAGGACACATGTAGTGAACCGGCTGAAACCAGTTTTCAAAGGTGCAGAAAACACGGAATGAGCGCCCCCAAGCGGGTAAGCTCGCGCAGTCTCCAACTCCAACCCCAGTGGCCTCGGGCAGTTACGGTAGGCCGAAGCAATTACAGTAGCCTAGGCCTACCGAACCTTATTAAAAATTATGCAAAAAGAGTAAAATGAAGAATGAAATCGAGACTAAAAATTAATACGTTAATTTGTACAGTTAGAAGTTTTTTTTTTTTTTTTTATGTGGCGAATGTTAATGTGAACTGCGAGTGATAGTGTAACAACTGGACCACGTGTCAGCTAAGAAACAAATATATATATATATATATATATATATATATATATATATATATATATATAAAAGTGACTCCTTAAAAATCTGATGTCAGTCAAAAGCTATGCAAATTTAGATTTATAAAAATTAATGAGATCACAATGAATGGGGGTAATCAGCGATAAAGAGCAAGAGAGCGTGTGAAAGAAAAGGGGGGAGAAAGTACTGATTTGCATATGAAACTTTGCGTATACAATTTTTGTTTTATAATTTTTTGTGGTATCATATAAAAAGAAAAAAGGAAAGAATTTAATATTATTTTGGTTAAAATAAAACAAGACTGTGTCATCATAGTGTTGTGTTAGTATAATTATTACGCCAGTTCACCTTAACCTATCGTCTGTACCAAGAGTTCGTCTAAACACCCTGGAGTTTTTTATTTAAGGGAGTTTAATTTTAATTAATTATCTAAATTATTTCTGTGGGAAGAGTGTAATTGGTTTATACATTTACTCCTAAAAATGTAGTGGCAGCCCTGGGGACTTTTGGGAATCTTCTGTTTAAAGGTAAGTCGTAAAAAGATCGCAATAATCCGGGGTAAGTATCTTCTCTTCTTTATTTGTAAAGTTACAATAGTAAGTGTATGTTTTAGAATATGTAAACGCTTGACTTGAAGAGAATTTAATAACCACTTACATTATTCTAGTTCTTGTCCTCCTTTAAACATTTGTATGAACCTGTGCTTCCCACTATACTTTACTGTGCGCGTGCATGAATGTATGTACAAGTTGATATTAGATATTGGCCAACATATTAAACTTCAGTGCTGTTTTGTAATACTAATTTTTTCAAATATTGATTATACGTAGTACTTATATTCTTCTTCTTCTTCTTCTTCTTCTTCTTCTTCTTCTTCTTCTTCTTCTTCTTCTTCTTCTTCTTCTTCTTCTTCTTCTTCTTCTTCTTCTTCTCCTCCTCCTCCTCCTCCTCCTCCTCCTCCTCCTCCTCCTCCTCCTCCTCCTCCTCCTCCTCCTCCTCCTCCTCCTCCTCCTCCTCCTCCTCCTCCTCCTCCTCCTCCTCCTCCTCCTCCTCCTCCTCCTCCTCCTCCTCCTCCTCCTCCTCCTCCTCCTCCTCCTCCTCCTCCTCCTCCTCCTCCTCCTCCTCCTCCTCCTCCTCCTCCTCCATCTTCTTTTGCTTCAAGTGTAGGGATCCTTCTCGTCCTCTCTTTTACCAGCCATTTTTAACAGCCATAGTAGTTCAAATATAAAAAATTAAATGGTTCTAAAACACTATCTTTTCAACAAATTAAATTTTTGAACCCTTTTATATACCTACTTGTTAAATAAATGTATTAAAACAAATGTTATTGATCCTATTAAAGAAATAAATTTTCAAGGTGTCTTTGTATACTGAATGTTTTTATTGTATACTCTTGTTTTTAATAGGCTTTTTGCTTTACTTGCCCACTTAAAATCCTTTCACATCCCTCTGGAATAATCATTTATTGGCACAGATACATGGATGATATATTACTTTTATTTAATGGCAATACAAGACAGGTCGAAAATTTCCACAAATACATAAACACAATACACCACAAACTAAAATTTATACTGGAAATAGAACAAAACAATAGTATAAATTTTCTGGACCTAATAATTAACAAAACAAACAATACACACATATAAAATCTACAGGAAACCAACCACAACTGACATAGTCATACACAACACATCAAACCATCCAACGCAATACAAACGTGCGGCATTCAACCATATGCTCCATAGACTAACAAAAATACCATTAAGTAAACAAGATTATAACGAAGAACTCAACACAATCAATTATATAGCAATAAAAAACGGTTACAATCCTAATTTAGTAAATAAACTACACAGACACATCATAAACAAAAACAATAAATACCAACAACACACAACAAAATAAATACATCACACTCACATACCATAACTCCAACACACACAAAATCGCCAACACATTCAGGAAACACAAGTACAAAATAGCCTACAGAACAAACAATACCATCAAAAAAACACATCAATGATACAAACACGGACATAGACAAATACAACAAAATGGGGGTATACAAATTATGTAGCGATTGTAATAGTTTCTATATAGGCCAGACGGGAAGATCATTTTCTTCACGTTACTGTGAACACCTAAAAGCTCTATCCAGCAACATCATACATTCCGCGTTTGCCACACACATACACACAAAAAACCACAGCTACACCAACGTAGATAATAATCTTGAGATATTACACTACTTGCCTAAAAGTCGGAAACTTAACACAGCAGAACAATATGAAATATACAAACACTACACAACACAACCAAACAACATACTTAACGACCAATTACACTTTAAATCACATGCACTCTTTGATACAATTATACATAAAACATACAATAATTAAGATCCCCGCGCCAATTCACTTACACCACAACCCCCCCCACTCAACCTACCAACCAAAAAACCGTTACAAGTTCCGGACATTCTGTCTCACACCGCTGACAAAGGCGCACATCATGCCGAAACGCGTACGGGAAAAAACCAAGTAAGTTCACAAGTGAAAGTTTACAATCAATATTAATTAAGTGCTGTGAATGAAGAAGATGAACTATCAAAACAACTGATTTAATGAGTTTGACAAAATTAAATAAATATGCTTTTAATCTTTTTCAAACAATAGTAATTGTTAAAAATAAAATAATTTTGTTGCTAGGCAAATAAAATTAAATTTAAATCTATGTGTGAAGATCTGCAACCATGGCCCAGCAGGCTACAAAATAATTTGTAACCACATAATTACATAATTATGTAATTAATGCGTGATTATCTGCGTAGTTCAGTTTCCTTATAAGAATAAAGTACCTAATTTTTATAGATAAAGTGACTCGAAAATACATTATATTAAATGACTACCCTATAATAACAAAAATATCTATAAATAGTGAAAATAGTTTGAGGGTAGGGGATACTTTTTTAAAAATTATCGAACTGAATTCAAGTAAATGTTTAAAATATAAATCTTAGAACATGGAAGTCATGTATGGTTCTCCATACTGATTTTTTAGTTTTACTATTAAAACAAAAAGATCCTATAGTATTATTTGTAGCCTATGAGAATTGTAAGAATATTTGGAAATATTCTTAGATGAACAGCGGACGTTATTATGTACAAACCACATAGTGCTTCTTTGAGTTTCATGTCCCACACAATGATGTTGCAATCATCTGGGCCTCCCAGTGAATACACATATGTTTCACACAATGAAAACACCACACTTTCAACTCTTACTTTGTGTGCATGATACTTTTGCAATAATTTTCTCTCCTTGAAGTCCCATATTATCACTGGAGCCTAAAAAAATCAAATAATTTTTAAATAGATTACATTGTATGTACTTGACTGTCTGAATTTTATGTATGCATATTAAAAAGTGATTAACTAATAAATTATTTTAAAAAGCCACGAATACTGTGGGCATAAATTTATACGGTCCTTCTGTTCTCAGGGCATTCCTAATACAGGGTCTGGCAGAGAAACTTGGGTTTTCTAAATGAAATTATGATCAGAATAAATGGTTTGTAAACAATATTTAATTTCAGAATTAAAGTACATCTCAAAGCATTTTACTTATATTAATTACTTTTTGAAAATCATATTCTGTAGATGCTATATCTCATGTTCAACACAGTCTTGGAGCTGTAATGGTAAACCACGCATTATGCACCACAGAACTTTCGGAGAGATTGCCACCACTTCTGCCCAAATATTCCACTTCAAATCCACCATTGCCCTTGGCTGGTCATGGTACACCCTACTCTTGAGATACCCCACAGAAAGTAATAGCAAGTGTTGAGGTTGGACGATCTTGGAGGCCACTGAATGTTCCCTCAGCGTGACATCACTCGGGCTCCAAACATCTCCCTCAATATATTCATGGAAGCCCTTGCAGTGTGAGCAGTTGCCCCATCCTCCTGGAACCATGTAGTTTCCAATGCAATACCATGATGCCGTAACTCAGGTGCAAGAAATTTTGTAAACATGTGAATGTAACCTTGTGAATTTCCAGTCACTGCATTCCCCTCTTCGTCTTCAAAGAAGTAGGGGGCCAATTATCCCGGAAGACTTTTAGCCACACCACACAACAACCTTGCTTTGTGTAAGGGTTATTCAAACAGCTCTTGAGGATTCTGCAATGCCCACTATCAGCAGTTCTGTGAATTGAGATAACCACACAGATGGGAATTGGCTTCATCGGTCATAAGCAGATGGTTAGCACTTGGTCATTTACAATATTCAGAAGTTCATGGCAACAATGCATGCAAATTCTCTTATCCTGAGCACTAAGTTTTTGCACTATAACAAGTAGTATACCTAGAAGTTTTTCAGTGTAACGAGTTGGTTTCGCCTTTTCTTAATTCTTAACCTCATATTATGAGTACAAATGTATGCCTACTTATAAGTAACTTTACAAATGAAAAGTCTTTTTAAAAAAGAGACTTTACTAATGAAAAGTGTTTTTAAAAAAGAGACTTGTGTCCATGTTAACAGCAAAGATGACTATTACTGAAGCTCTGAGAACTGTCATATGATAATGGCATGACAATGTATCAGTTAGAATAATCAACAACTTACTAAGGCACACTGTAAGGAGGTAAGTTATGCTTTAATCATTTTGCACACATCATTCCAGAAGTCTGTTCTAAAAACAATTATAATCAAACTGCTGTTTCAACAGTACTAATAATGCAGCATGGCAAAATTTAAAAATTTATTTTGGTCTGAAGGTTTGTTTCAAGCTGAGTATACCAAATATGTTTTTAATAGGTTTATAATTTAATCTTTGAAGTATATGAAGCAATTACTAGTACCTATTCATTAGACAAGAAATTGTAACTATAATTTCCATTAATTTTGTTAATGTTCTTTGCCATTCATTATTTATTTATTTTTTACTATCATACTATCAGGAAAAGTTCTGATGAACTTTCTGTACGCGCCATTTTCTCTCTCTCTCTCTCTCTCTCTCTCTCTCTCTCTCTCTCTCTCTCTCTCTCTCTCCCTCCTCTCATTTTTATTTATTGATATATATAAAAATACTGATACTCCTCTCTCCGTAGTGTCCACATTGCATGAAATTAAAAAAAAACTTGTGCCTGTATAAAATATATAAACTATGAAAACATTTGTTCTAATACAGAATTCAAATTTAATAAAGAAAAAAGGAATTGTGTGTGTGCGTGTTTTAATGATAATTAGTAATGGACACGTCACGGACAACAAAATCCAAGAATTTACAAATGTATAATGAAAACACAAAGATTAAAAACTAATAAGAAATCATTCAATAGACATAAAGAACAAATTAGTAAAATGTATTAATGAATCAAAGGAATTCAGAAATTGAACTGACAATATAGATTGATAATCACACGTTAGTACGTAGTGTTACTAATTTCACTATTCCAAAAAAATTTTTAACTATTGGATAGTGAACATTGGATTTCAATATAGTAAGCATACCGGTACACATATTAATGTAGGTCGTTTCACAAAAAGTGAATGGAAAAGAAAAAAATACACAATTTCAACTTTTTTAAACTGAAAACAAGAATTCTTTAGAGTTAGTGTAATGTATTGTATTACTGTAAGACAGAGCAGTGCTGTTAGTGTACTAATTAAGATGCATTAAATGTATAAATAAAGCTAAATGGCATAATGAGTTATTCGTAGATGACATCATTAATCTTCTTGGTGATGGTGTACAAGCCTTTCCACAGTGGTTGCAAGTTCGAGCTGATTCCTTTCTTCCTGATCATGTTATAGAACTAAGCCTGGCAGCAAGTGTGAGCCCTGAAGAAATTGCAACCAGGCTGTACAGAGTCTTCATCTTTGTATTTGCCAAAATAAAGTTGTTCTGAGCCAGGTCATGTAAATTCAGGTTAAGCCAAATTGCTCATTACACTTTGTCTAAATTTTAAAGATGTAAAGTGTTGATAAAGATGTTTGGGACCGTTATATAGTAAGGGTACACATATTAATGTAAAGCACGTTTCCATAAAAAAGTGAATTGAAAAGAAAAGAAATGAAATACACAATTTCAACTTTCTTAAACTGAAAACAAGAAATTCTTTTGAGTTAGTGTAACGTGTTGCAACTGTAAGACAGAGCAGTGCTGTTAGTGTACTAATTAAGATGCATTAAATTTATAAATAAAGCTAAATGACCTAATAAGATATTCTTAGATGTAGTAATTCAGGTTAGGTCAAATTGCTCATTAGACTTTGTCTAAATTTTAAAGATGTTTAGGACCATACATTAAAAACATTGTTTGAACATATGAGTTGGAAGCAGATGTATTAATATAATGTTACCCAACAAGATTAGGAACAATTATGTATATTAAATTAAGTAGTTAGTGGACTTAAAACCTGCAGTAGAAACTCTAGTTTTTATGAAAGAAATAGGGAGAGAATTGAAGATTTCTTGTTTGGAAATGTTATATCTGTTTTCTTAACAACTAATGGCAAGTTATGATTTGTAATCATGTTTTCTCTTAATGGTCTTTTTTTTAAGAGTATGAAAAAACAATAGATACTGTACTTGAAAAAAGGTGAATTTTATTGGTACATACCAATTAAATTATTTGGTATATACAGTGGAACTTGGTTATAACGTCATTGAAGGGACCAAAAATATAATGACGTTATGTCCGAGTGACGTTATAAAAGAGTCGTTATAAAAGACCCTTTTTAATCACTAGTAAGGAAGGAGAAATAAAAAAAAAGATCTTTGCTTTATTAACATTATTCGTGATATTTATTCTAAAGTTTACAAACTGCATTTCATTTATACAAACATCATGAAGAATATTTTAAAAGATCAAAAAGAAAGTACATGTAACTTACTGTCGAAAGTAATCCATAATTTTCTTTTCAACGCTCCTTTCTGAAAAATAAATTCTTTCTGTTGTGCTGTGGAGATGCTGCGCTGCATTTAACGCGTCGTCAGACGTCTCTCTAAAGCAGTAAAATCGTGAAAGAGTTTCGGCGGCTCTCATTGCTTCCTGTACTGTCGGACAAACGATATCGGCATCCTCCTCTTGCTCAGCATCTTCTTCAACACTATCTTCTGCTTCTATGTTTTTTACTTCCGCGAAAATTTCTGCGTCACTCAACACTTGGAATGTTTCTACTTGGTCATCCACTGATGCATAGGAATCAAGTTCATTTCCAAATTCATTTACGTTGAATTTCTTAATCCACTCCGAGAGCGGCAAGTCGTCGTCTTCGTCATCATCGGGTAAATTTTCTGTAGCCATGGGCATAGCGCGCACATATTTACATTTGTATGAAATTTAGAATAAAATATCTGATAAATTTTTGACGCTATAACAGAGTAGTACAATATTTAGTGACGTTAAAACCGGGAATTTTTATAATGTTAAAGATATCAGTTTGACTGGACTTATGACAAAATAACGCTACACCCGAGTTGACGTAACAGCCGAGGCCGTAATAACCAAGTTCCACTGTATATATTAAGTTATTGGTATAGAATCCTGTTTGTTTCTATTAATTAACAAAGGTCCGTACTGTAATAATTTTGTGTGTAATAAACAAGCATTCTTTAATATATAATATTAAAGATATCCAGGCTGTTTGGCCGTGGTCCATGGTTTATTTCCAAACCAAATGTTTCTGCAGCTCCGGTGGCTGCCATCATCAGTGGAATAATAAAAATCCTGAACGTAGGGTGTTCACGTCAGGACCACAGTATGTATGGTATTTATGGACTCACATAAAATACTATATTGGCACAGATACGTTAACGACATTCTAATACTATACAGAGGAAATAAAAGACAATATGAACAGTTACTAACGCACATAAACAAAATACATAAAAACATAACATTTACTGCCGAATACGAACACAACAATACCATAAACTTCTTAGACCTCTCCATCACAAAACTTGAACACAGGCACAAATTCAGTACATACAGAAAACCGACTACAACTGACACACTAATATACAACTCCTCAAATCACCCAATACAACACAAACTAGCTGCCTTCAGAACCATGGTACATAGACTTAACAACATCCCCCTAGATGAAAAAGACTACAAAGACGAACTAAACACGATAAAATATCTAGCAGAATCTAACGGATACGACAGAACAATAGTCAATAAACTCCTACACAAAACAAACAACAGACAAAGACAGAAAACTAACATATTCATAGACAGAAAATAACAGAATTCATAACACTAACATATGTCAACAAACAAACTGAAAAAATAGCCCACAAATTCAAAAAAGCAGGATACAGAATCGCTTACAAAACTACTAACAAAACAGAACACACACTATCAAAACACACACAAAGCACAAAACAAATTCGATCTACCTGGTGTTTACAAACTAAATTGCTCAAATTGCAACAAATTCTACATAGGCCAGACAGGACGTAGCTTCAAACAAAGATACATAGAACACACATAGGCACTCCATTCCACTACAGAATCCACCTTTACAAACAACACATACAAAAACATCGACAATAACATGAACATTCTACACATAGGCCTACACACAAAAGGCCAAAAACTAGACACTCTAGAACAATTTGGAAATATACAAACACACGAAAACAAATAAAAACGACATCCTAAACGAACAGACACAATTCAAATCGCACGCATTATTCGAACATTTCTCACCCCACACACACAACATCGATCTTTCGAAATTCGATTCCGAATACATATTCTGTAGAAATATTTCATTTCTGAAACGATTTTAAATATAAATCTTAAAACATGGAAGTCATGTATAGTTCTCCACACGGATATTTTCATTATTTGCATCAAATAGTATTATTGTTTAATACACGTTCTATCCAGATCAAATTATGTGTATACAGTTCTGGAAAAATTAGAAATAAAATTTTTTTTGTTTATTTTAAACTGTATTATGTTTGGAAGTATCCCAAAGTAAATTTAACATTAATCATGTCAATCAATGAGGCTAGTCCAGTTTTTTAAGGCTAGGAGAATCCTTGAAATGTTTGGAGCATCACTAGGTCATGATGGATCAAATCATCAAACTTCAGTTTCTGTGAAAAACTGGCAGATTTAAGTAGTCAGTTGATAAAAGATGGTATTGTAAAAGCAACAATTCTTTCAGAATTATTTTATAACCCTGTCAGTCTGCAAATAACTATCACTCCTTTAGATCATCAGCAGATTTAAACTTTTCTTATTTGTGCTAGGAATGTATCATGTAAAACTGCTGGAAGCATGGTATACAAAGTTTCCTATTATCCTTTTCAAGGTTGATGACCAAAACAAAAAGTACTACTTATAATTCATCATTGTAGCAGTTACACAGCAGTATATTAAACATCTCTTGGTTAATACCTGTACTCTGGTCAGGTAGCACACAATGAATCATTCAAAACAAGTACAATTCAGTGTCAATGTCTAGTGTTTATGTGTCACTGCTACCCATAGTGAATCATTTGTATTGTACATAACAAATAGTATTCTGACTGTACACGTTTTTCATCTGACAAGAATTTTATACTTAGGCAAACTCATTTAATGGTGTAACCTTCTGTAATATGTGCCAAACAAGTATTCATAAAATTAATATTTGTGTCAAATTGTGTTTTATTTATTTCAAACAAAATCTGTTTTGTGGACATAACTTTATGTCCAATACAATTATTATGTTATTTCTTTTAGTATCCCTTATAGATTTGCGTGATCAAAACTTTTAATACTAAAACTTTTTTTCAGCTGATAACCATGCTTTGTTGAGATTATTAACGAAAAGTTTTGCTCATTCAGTGATGTGGCATCTTCAGTGATAAAGTTGAGTCTCATCGTGGTAAAACTACTGAAGACTTCATAGAATTGGAAAATTAATGAGAATAATATTCTTACAACCAGTGACAAGAATTATGAACTTAAAACAGTGGAATGAATTATTGAATACCAGATACTCTCAATTGCTAAAACAAACACACTTATATTACAACAGTTCTCTTTATATAATTATCCAGGACACACTGTATAGCCTACAAACAGTAATAAAAAAATCACAATAGTTTACAACACAAGTAAACAATTCATCATTTGTCACTTTCATTAAAAACTGTTGTCTAATATCATCCTATATGAATGCACAACCTACTACACCAACTTTCTAAAACTCAGCTGGTGGCAACATCCTAATTATCAGGCTAATGTGAGAAAGTTCCAGATGAATGCCAAGAGTGTGGCTCTAGAATATTCTGCAGTGCTGCTGATTAACAGTATGTGATCAGCATCACATAGAGTACTACACATTTAAGCTATCTAATTGACTTGGTATTACAATCTTAGTAAAATGTGCTTGTTAACCAAATAGTGTGTTGTTACTCCTGAAAATCCCATTTGACTAAGAGCATTTTAGAAGTCTGGGTTATCTTTTATGTTTCACTCCACAAACATGCCTTTAGTTCAGCATTTCTTAACCTATTGGGCATGAGCCACTGCTGGGTCCCGAGAGGGCATTTGGAGGGTTGCAAAGTCAGGTTCGGAAATTTATTTACTGTGTCTTAAAAAGCTACTACATGTAAATAACTAAGATATATCATTTTAACAATTTAAATTCAACCTGTTTTGTACATAGTCTAAACTGTACATTTTTGTTATTCATGCTCTACCATTGTTTTTTACCAGCTCTGATGTTTAACTCTCTATAACCAGATTGAAAGTTGCTTCCCAGAGGGATACAGTGAATTCAATTGGATTCAAGACCCATTCTTGTATTTTGAAAGTTCTAACATGTTGTCAGTAAAACTAAATGAGCAATTGTGTGATATCATCTGTGATGCTGGGATTAAAACTAAATTTTTAGTAAATTATTTTGTATAGTTAGTGATAACATGAGACATGTCATGGACAACAAAATCCATAAACTTTTAGATTCTGACTTAACAAAGTTCTGGATATCTTTAAGAGATGAATATCCTGAACTTTCGGAGTTGCTCATCCCATTCATCACCTCATTCTTGAGTGAAATGGGATTTTCATCTCAAGTGAAAAGCAAGCACAGAAATAGACTTGACGCACACTCAGATTTATGACTTAATTTAACCACTCTTGAATCCAACATACCCCAGCTTTTGCAGAAAAAGCAGCTCCAACTGTCACATTAGTAACTAATGATTAGTTAGGCAAGTAAAAACTCTTTTGTTTTTAACTTCAGCATGTGTTTATTAGAGCAAATTAGTCTTTTGAATTACATATTTGCTTTTTGCTTTTCTATAATTAAGTGTATATATAATTTGTTTAAGCATAAAAGAAGGCTTAAAGTTCTCAGTGTTACAAAAAATATGATTATAAAGTGGGTGCACACCCCTACAAGTAGTTCTGCCATGCACACCCCTACAAGTCTAATTAATTTTAAAAATCTAAAAGGTTAAGTTAGATAATTAAACGTAGACACAACCTCCCAAAATCGTCTCTGTACCGTAATTATGTGCGATAAATGGAAACTAATTTCTGTACTTCCAATAAATACACCCTTTTAATAAAATATGTACCAATAAACTCCAATAAAATACTGTATGTACGAATAACGTAGCCTACTAGGTTATACGTTCTAAATTGGAAGTACCGATAGGTTTTAATTCGAATAAATACAGCCTTTTATCCATACAATAAATACAGCCTTTGAATGTACACTAACAAAGGAAATTTTTGTTAAATCTAATTAATTTTAAAAATCTAAAAGGTTAAGTTGCATTGTTAAACGTAGACGCAACCTCCAAAAATCGTCTGTGTACCGTAATTATGTGCGATAAATGGAAAATAATTTCTGTACTTCCAATAAATACACCCTTTTAATAAAATATGTGCCAATAAACCCCAATAAAATATGCAAATAGGTTATAGGTCTACGTTCTAAATTGGAACTAGGTTTTAATTCCGGTACTTCGAATAAATACAGCCTTTAATGTTATGTACAGCAGCCTTGTATCCATACAATAATTTAATGTACACTAACAAAGGAAATTTTTGTTAAATCTAATTAATTTTAAAAATCTAAAAGGTTAAGTTGCATTGTTAAACGTAGACACAACCTCCAAAAATCGTTTGTGTACCGTAATTATGTGCGATAAATGGAAAATAATTTCTGTACTTCCAGTAAATACACCCTTTTATTGTACACTAACAAAGTAAATTTTATTTAAGTTACATTGTCTACATAACCTCCATAACCTGGCATTAGTTACTTGTGAAGAAAACTGTTCTAGTACACATCGAAAAAGGAAAAGAATACAAACGTGGAGACGGAAGTTTCTTTGGCCGCAGGATTTAGTGAAAGACCCAGTTTTCGTAAAAGATATAAATATGAAACACAATTTCAACCGTCAACAAACTATTTTATAGCATACATAAATTTTCACGCTTTCTATTATGCAACTAAAATTATGTCAATAATCGAAATATCCAAAAAAAGAGTGCTGTTACGGCTTACGGCTGCAGTACATAGTACCGTTTAAATCAAGTTAAATTGAAAGAACAGCTGGAAGTACGGCGGGAAAGTGGTTACGTCTGTGTTGTTGAATAATTTGTGAATTTTGATCTTTCTGAGATTATGTAATATGTTGGAACTTTGAACTATGTGTTTTGTACTCTTTGTTCATGCATGTTGAAAAGAAATTTAAGTGATGATAGTTGTGATATTTAAGTTATAAAACAATTATGTGGAAGGTTAATTAATTTCTTGTAACGTATTTTCAGATGTATATTTATAAGAACGAACAATTATGTTAGTAAATATCCGCTCAAAACTCAAAATATAATTTATTGCTTTATGTTATAAACGGGGGTATACCTAAACGTGTTCGTATGTACAACATAAAAGCGTAATATATTTGAAAATGTTAAATTTTTAGCCACACAGTGTGTATAAACAAAATACATTTGAACTAGTAGGAAGTTGAACATAATAGTTTCTTACTTTGTTGTGTCGATTAGATAAACTGTTTTCAGTAGTTATCTTGGTAGTAGTTCCGAGTAACTACTACATGGCTCTGGCAGCTACAAAACTGCAAAACCTGTAGTTTTTGTGTTTCTACGTAAACTACAGGTAAAAACTAGATGTGGACGCGAAAAATTTGAAAGAAAACTGTTATGGGATCCAAATATTGTAAACGCGGTTTTTTTTCATTTTCTAAGTGGAATCCGCCTCTAATTTAGATGTGGTGTACACGGTAAATAAGGTAGTTTTTGACGTAAATAGGGTAAAATTAACGTTATTAGGTTAACACGCAAACTAACCTAACTACTAACCTTTCTCGATTTTTGCGAAATCCAGTAAAAAAAAACAACTCGAAGTAAGATAGAGTGGCCTATTATTATACATATCTCCCTTTTTGTCAGAACTCGTTTTTTATTAATACTCGGTTTTTGTGCAGATCACTGGAAAAGCAACTAATTCGAAACAGTGTTTCAGCGCTGTATTGCTAAAAGTAATTATGCAACTTGCAAATAGAAAGTGCGATTTTTGCAAGTTTTGTGGATGCCAGAACACAAGTAGTTGCTCTTAACTATTACCCAACAAGTATTTTAAAATCTAATAAAACTGTTAAGATTATAAGCTTGCTGTCATACACACTGAACTTATTAATTAGTGCAGACTTAGGCCTTACACGTTGCAAATTATTATAGTTTTATGTATTATGACAAAATTTGACCATTAATTTCCAGTAAGTAGAATCTTATTTGTTTCTGTTCAACCCTGTCACTGAGTTATCTTTCTTGAGTTTATTCTTAAGATAATTGCAAAAATATAGTTAAGGTGTAAAAACTGTTATGGACAGTCAGCATTTCGTATGTACATTATAAGATTATCAACAGATTTAAAGAATGGTAATTGAAGTAATATAAGCTAGCAAGTTGTTGATATTACAAAATGTCTGATAATTTTTATATGGAATTTGTTAGTTTACAGCTTGTTAGCAGTGGAGTGAGAGTAATATAAAAATAAAACATTTTAAATCACTGTTATGTAGTTGTTATAATTATGTTTTTAAAATGTTTTAGTTGGGACATGTAGACTATCATGGCATCTAATTTAACACCTGAACAACGGCAGAGAATTGAAGAAAATCGTAAACTGGCATTAGAGAAAAGACTAGCAAAGTTGTCTGCATTGTCATCGTCAAATGGCAGTCCAGGATTGTCACGCATTCAGTTGTCAGCAGCTGGCAATTTACCATCAGCAGCAGGCGGCAATCAGACAGCAGCACCTTCCAGTTTATTATCAACAGCAGTCAGTCAGTCATCAGATACTTATGTTCAGTCATCAGCTAAAGGCAGTCGACCTTTGCTAACATATGTTCAGTCATCATCCAAAGGCAACCAGCCCCTGTCAACATCTGTTAAATCAACATCTGGCAGCCAGCTGATTACATCATTTATCAAACATGTGCCACATTCTCCTGTTAAGTCAGACATTAATGACAGTAAAGAAAATAATAAAGAAGAAAAAAGTTTCTTGACAAAAACTGAAATAAAAAAAGAAGCTTACTCAGGACTTAATGTTATAAAAAATTCCACTAGTGAAACAGTGACTGGACAGACAACACTAATATCAAAAGACAGATTCCTAGTTGAAATGCCATATAATCAAAAAGCTATTGAAGTTTTCAAGACTATTGATGGAAAACGATATGGTTAGTATTAGCATGTGTATAAAAACTGCAACAATTATATTTCAGTCTGTGCACCTGGCTTGGGAAGTTGTTCATAGGAAATGTTGAATCAACCATTAAGCATCCTCTTGCCGTTAATATCGTATGAACAGATGCAGTCTTTTATATGAAACTAGGGTATTGATTGTAAGGATTAATTGGGGACATATTTGTTCAGTTAATGAGCTTTTCTGATCAACAGATATGCACTATGATAGCTTGCATATTGAGTTGTAAATTTATTAAATTTTGATTGTCTTTTAAAATCGAATAAGAAAATAAGACAATTACAGTTTCTAGGAAAAAAAATCATGATTTTTTTGAGTGAGTAACTTTCTAGCTACAAAATTGTTTTGTAATTAAAATGGTAACAGAATATCATTTTGGCTGTTGCAGTGATTTTGTTTTCTTATAATGGTTAAATGCATCATTAAACAAAGAGCACAATGATGGCTTTTTGTTGTTTTTAATTCATCTTCTGACTGCCTTGAGTACAATTCAACATACCCTGAAAAACAGATAATCGTTATTAGTATCACTTAGATTTTTAGCATCACAGTGGGCTAATTTTTTAAATTATGTGCTAATTTTTGTGATTTAGATCTTTTTTATTTGACAGTAGGTTGGTATTCAGTATTTTCCACTGTTTTGTCACTGAACTGGAGACTGCAACTTGTAGATTAGAGTTATCAGATAAATTTCTGGTTGCCACGATGTTTCTTTTAAAAGTGTTTGAAATGATTCTTCTTTTTTTTACAAATAGTGAGCCATTATAACAGTTTATATATCGCTGTTTTGTTAGTAACTTGTAAATATATCTTTCAGGTTTCAGTATTATGATTAGTTTTTCAAATATTAATGATTTATGCAAGTATAGTTATATTGTATTTCAACTTATGCACGTTTCACTGATCACATCAGCAATAAAATTATTATAAATTAATTTATAAACCTCTGATGATGTTTATATATACATATATAAGCACTGCACTGATGATGCACAACACAATACACACACATTTGAAATCGCTAATTATGCTCTAGTCTGAAGGCTATGAAATAGATGTTAATTTCCACATTAGATGGAAGAAAAATAACGTAGAACTGACTGTACCATCCTCTGTTCCGTTTTGAGGACATGCTTATGTGAACAGATGTTTTGTACTTGGATTGATTTATATGAATAAAGGATTGTTTCTAATTCTTTACTGAAGTTTAAATTAATAATAAATTACAAAATTTTAATAACAAATCTTTGCCTTACCAAAGTATAGGCAGTTTATATGATCAAGTTGCATTAATTCATAATATTGTTATAATGCATTGCTTATTGCTTTTAGACCCTGGTGCAGTTTCCTCATGTTATGAAATACAAATTTGTTGGATAATAATTTCCATAATATCTGATTTCATCACTATTATACCAGCTAATGCTGAGAATAGAAGTTTCGTTCATATTTGCCACATTTAGTATTCTGATTTTTCTTCAATGTGTTCACAGATTCTGGATATGTAGACAATCATTGACCATGAATTCCTAATTGTGTAGTGCCATATACGTGTTCACACCTTTTTGATCAATTGGTTGTTTCTTTAAAGTCTGTACTTCATTGTAACTTTCATTTTCATAGAATAATGATCCACTTATTAGATTCTCGACTTTGTTTTTTTGCATAAATGATGTGTATACTATAGAACAAATGCCAAAACACACACACATAAATAAACAAATATATAATATGTCTGTTTTAATATTTCTTTTTATATCATATAGCTGATAACCCTTGGATAAAAATCATGTTTTTAAGGTAAATAATTTAAATTTTAACTTACGAATAATTTAGTTTTGTCAGCAAGACACTTGTTTTCCCATTTTGTTAGGATTACGATAATCGTGGGGTAGTATACAGATGTTTAAGTCTGATGATATTAGGATTTATTGTGTTTTGATGGTACTATGACATTATGATGCTGTATAATAGGAATAACTTTATGCTGTGTTTGTAACTTTTAGATTTTGTTGTTTTTCTTTAAGTTATACAAAGCCTTACATATAACAATAAGAAGGTGTAGGGGATTAAATAAATAATTAAAGTAAATGTTATGACACAAAACATAACCTTTAGTGCCGAATACGAACACAACAATAGCATAAACTTCTTAGACCTCTCCATCACAAAATTTGAACACAGGCACAAATTCAATATATACAGAAAACCGACTACAACTGACACACTAATACACAACTCCTCCAATCACCCAATACAACACAAACTAGCTGCCTTCAGAACTATGATACATAGACTTAACAACATCCCACTAAATGAAAAAGACAAACTAAACACGATAAAATATCTAGCAGAATCCAATGGATACAACAGAACAATAGTCAATAAACTCCTACACAAAACAAACAACAGATGAAGACAGAAAACAACAAATTCATAACACTAACATACAGCAACAACCAAACTGAAAAAATAGCCCACAAATTCAATAAAGCAGGATACAGAATCGCATACAAAATTACTAACAAAACAGAACACACGCTATCAAAACACACACACACACACACACAAACCACAAAACAAATTCGATGTACCTGGTGTTTACAAACTAAATTGCTCAGATTGCAACAAATTCTACATAGGCCAGACAGGACGTAGCTTCAAACAAAGATAATAGAACACACAAAGGCACTCCAGTCCACTACAGAATCCACCTTTACAAACAACACATACAAAAACATCGACAATAACATGAACATTCTACACGTAGGCCTACACACAAAAGGCCGAAAACTAGACACTCTAGAACAATTGGAAATATACAAACACACGAAAACAAATAAAAACGACATCCTAAACGAACAGTCACAATTCAAATCGCACGCATTTTTCAAACATTTCTCACCCCACACACACAACATCGATCTTTCGAAATTCGATTCCGTCACCCACAACAGGACGGACAGTGCTCCCAACGGCAGTCTCTGAAGAAGCTTATTAAAAGCGAAAACCGGTTAAGGCTATAAGGTAAAACGTTTACGTTTTTACCCATAAAAAACTTTGTGTTCCGAGTCTGTAGTGAATTAATTATATTTAGTTAAGTAACGGACACGTCATGGACAATGAAGTATTACTCAGCAATTAATTATTATTACTTCCATATTCCTTAAGGAATGGAAGTATGGTGATGGCAAAAAAATCGTGTTCGAGATTATTGCAGATTCTGATTCTACTACACTCAAAACATGAAAAAAAGTCGTTTTCCGAAAAGTGTCTGTGTGTGTGTGTCTGTCTGTCTGTAGATTTTTTTTCTATGGCAAACGATAACTGCCGCAAATTCAAACAGAATCAAATAATTTTTTGCATACAGCCCTGATTTGTAGAGTACTCAAGACCTATTGTTTTTGGTGAAGATCGGTTGAGGGAAAGGGGTAGTTTACCTGCAACGGTTTTTTTTTATCAATGGAAATTTTTTACTTCCATATTCCTTAAGGAATGGAAGTATGGTGATGGCAAAAAAAATCGTGTTCGAGATTATTGCAGATTCTGATTCTACTACACTCAAAACATGAAAAAAAGTCGTTTTCCGAAAAGTGTCTGTGTGTGTGTCTGTGTGTCTGTCTGTGTGTCTGTCTGTCTGTCTGTCTGTCTGTCTGTCTGTAGATTTTTTTTCTATGGCAAACGATAACTGCCGCAAATTCAAACAGAATCAAATAATTTTTTGCATACAGCCCGGTTTTGCAGAGTTCTCGCGACCTATTGTTTTTGGTGAAGATCGGTTGAGGGAAAGGGGTAGTTTACCTGCAACGGTTTTTTTTTAGCAAGGGAAATTTTGTTTGTTTGGCAAACGATAACAGCCGCAAATTCAAACAGAATCAAATAATGTTTCGCATACAGCCCTGAATTGTAGAGTTCTCAAGACCTATTGTTTTTGGTGAAGATCGGTTAAGGGAAAGGGGTAGTTTACCTGTAACGTTTTATGTTTTAACAAGGGTATTTCCTATGGCACACGATAACAGCCGCAAATTCAAACAGAATGAAAAGATTATTTGCATACAGCCCTAAATTGTAGAGTTCTCAATACCTTTTGTTTTTGGTGAAGATCGGTTAAGGGAAAGGGGTAGTTTACCTACAACGTTTTTTTAACAAGGGTATTTTCTATGGCAAACGATAACAGCCGCAAATTCAAACAGAATCAAATAATTTTCTGCATACAGCCCTGATTTGTAGAGTACTCAAGACCTATTGTTTTTGGTGAAGATCGGTTGAGGGAAAGGGGTAGTTTACCAGCAACGTTTTTTATCATGCGTATTTTCTATGGCAAACGACAACTGCCGCAAATTCAAACAGAATCAAATAATTTTTTGCATACAGCCCTGATTTGTAGAGTACTCGCGACCTATTGTTTTTGGTGAAGATCGGTTGAGGGGAAGGGGTAGTTTACCTGCAACGGTTTTTTTTATCAAGGGAAATTTTTTTTTTTTTTGGCAAACGATAACAGCCGCAAATTCAAACAGAATCAAATAATGTTTCGCATACAGCCCTGAATTGTATATTTCTCAAGACCTATTGTTTTTGGTGAAGATCGGTTGAGGGAAAGGGGTAGTTTACCTGCAACGTTTTTTTAACAAGGGTATTTTATATGGCAAACGATAACAGCCGCAAATTCAAACAGAATCAAATAATGTTTTGCATACAGTCCTGATTTGTAGAGTACTCAAGACCTATTGTTTTTGGTGAAGATCGGTTAAGGGGAAGGGGTAGTTTACCTGCAACCTTTTACGTTTTATTTTCTATGGCAAACGATAACAGCCGCAAATTCAAACAGAATTAAATAATGTTTTGCATACAGCCCTGATTTGTAGAGTACTCAAGACCTATTGTTTTTGGTGAAGATCGGTTAAGGGGAAGGGGTAGTTTACCTGCAACGTTTTTTTATCAAGCGTATTTTCTATGGCAAACGATAACAGCCGCAAATTCAAACAGAATCAAATAATTTTTTGCATACGTCCCTGAATTGTAGAGGTCTCAATGACTTTCGATTTTGGTGAAGATCGGTTAAGGGGAAGGGTTAGTTTACCTGCAACCTTTTACGTTTTAACAAGAGTAAAGTACTTGAAAATTTATTTAAACTTTTTGAAACAATGGTAATTGTTAAAAATAAAATAATTTTGTTGCCAGGCAATAAAATTATAATTTTTTCATTTTAATGTAATATAATATTTTTCATTTAATACAGCAATAAAAAGGCAGGTAAGACACAGCCTGGCTGTTTGGCTGAAAATGATTTTAAATATAAATCTTAGAATATGGAAGTCATGTATGGTTCTCCATACCGATATTTTTTTTGGCAAACGATAACAGCCGCAAATTCAAACAGAATCAAATAATGTTTCGCATACAGCCCTGAATTGTAGAGTTCTCAAGACCTATTGTTTTTGGTGAAGATCGGTTAAGGGAAAGGGGTAGTTTACCTGTAACGTTTTATGTTTTAACAAGGGTATTTCCTATGGCAAACGATAACAGCCGCAAATTCAAACAGAATCAAACGATTATTTGCATACAGCCCTAAATTGTAGAGTTCTCAAGACCTATTGTTTTTGGTGAAGATCGGTTGAGGGAAAGGGGTAGTTTACCTGCAACGTTTTTTTAACAAGGGTATTTTCTATGGCAAACGATAACAGCCGTAAATTCAAACAGAATCAAATGTTTTGCATACAGCCCTGATTTGTAGAGTACTCAAGACCTACTGTTTTTGGTGAAGATCGGTTGAGGGGAAGGGGTAGTTTACCTGCAACGTTTTTTTATCAAGCGTATTTTCTATGGCAAACGATAACAGCCGCAAATTGAAACAGAATCAAATAATTTTTTGCATACCTCCCTGAATTGTAGAGGTCTCAGTGACTTTCGATTTTGGTGAAGATCGGTTAAGGGGAAGGGGTAGTTTACCTGCAACCTTTTACGTTTTAACAAGAGTAAAGTACTTGAAAATTTATTTAAACTTTTTGAAACAATGGTAATTGTTAAAAATAAAATAATTTTGTTGCCAGGCAATAAAATTATAATTTTTTCATTTTAATGTAATATAATATTTTTCATTTAATACAGCAATAAAAAGGCAGGTAAGACACAGCCTGGCTGTTTGGCTGAAAATGATTTTAAATATAAATCTTAGAATATGGAAGTCATGTATGGGTCTCTCCATACCGATATTTAATTTTATATTGATTTTATCTGTAAGGTTTAATCCAGGAATTCGTTTAGTGTACTTTGGCAGAGAACAGTGGGCAAATACAAATAACAGAATGCGTATATCAAGTAAAATATAACATTATTTATTTTCTTTTGATAACATAAAAAAGATCGTGAACACATTTATTCCGCCTTAAGGCGTAAAACTGATTTCCAACAACTATTACATCGAAATAGGAATACGTATATCAAGATTACGCAAACTCAACACTTCTTGTTAGGCCTATTATATTTTTTCATTCACTCGATCACGCACACTTTCACACATCTACATTTCTTTTTTTGAGCTCAATTTAAAAATGCCAGTATTTAATTATATTTACTTTCCTTTAATGGTGCGTAGGGTTTCATCACATGGGACGTCTCCTTGTGGCATGCACTGTTTTGTTGTTTCCACTTTTACGTTTTTACGGCCGAAACTGTCACTCCAAATTTTTTACTGATCACTGATTCTTTACATGATTTATTTGTTACATGCCAATACTAGTTAGAATTTCACATTGTTTGATTTACGTCTTATGCTGTTTATACGGTCGATGCGGGCGCCCGCGATTGCTGCTGCACAGTGCAAAAGATGGTGGTCGACTGCCTTTCAGTGTTAAAAACTTCCGTTTGTGTCATCTCTTAACTGGTTCACTCCGCTCCCCGCCATACGTCTCGTCCTCAATATTGAAAAGTTTCGCTGAACTTAGTATCACCCTTTTAACTGGCCACGAACTGACTTTCGTCAACAACATTCCTTCGTTATTAATCACTGACTACAAATAAATTTGAGATTTGCTGCATAACCATATATGGTCATGAAAACATTTACTGGCAGTCGCGTCACCTTAAGGGGGCCTCATCTGCCCCCTTTGTAGTCTTACTCAATTCTTGACTATTAAAATTTGTATCTTTTCAGACGTCAACTGAAGTCTTATCAGTTATTAATAATTAAATGAATATGATTATACTAGCAGAATACCCGTGCTTCGCTACGGAGTTTCACGTTGTACGTAATGAAAATGTTAGTTTAATTAATAAAGTTCAATTAAAGTAGGCTTCTTAAAAATAAATAGCTGTTGCCCACAACTTCGTTCGCGTGGTCTTCAATTTAATGCGATAATATATTTAGAACAGAATCTATTCTATTGGGTTGCCATAGTAACCAGATCTAATAGTTTTTTAAGACTGCAAAAAACACCTGTCCTATGTTGGTTCTCCCGTTGTGTAAAATTTTTGTGCCAAGTTTGGTTAAAATCGGTCCAATGGTTTAGGTGGAGACGTGGAAGACCCCAAAGGATCGTATCGAAAAAAACACTTGTCCTATGTTGGTTCTCCCTTTGCGTAAAATATTTGTGCCAAATTTGGTTGAAATCGGTCCAGTGGTTTAGGAGGCGATGTGGAAGACCCCAAAGAACCCCCAAAAGGACCCCATCGAAAAAACACCTATCCTATGTTGGTTCTCCCGTTGCGTAAAATATTTGTGCCAAGTTTGGTTGAAATCGGTCCAGTGGTTTAGGAGGAGATGTGGAAGACCCCAAAGAACCCCCCCCCCCAAAGACCCCATCGAAAAAATACCTATCCTATGTTGGTTCTCCCATTGCGTAAAATATTTGTGCCAAGTTTGGTTGAAATCGGTCCAGTGGTTTAGGAGAAGATGTGGAAGACCCCAAAGAACCCCCAAAAGGACCCAATCGAAAAAACACCTATCCTATGTTGGTTCTCCCGTTGCGTAAAATATTTGTGCCAAGTTTGGTTGAAATTGGTCCAGTGGTTTAGGAGGAGATGTGGAAGACCCCATCGAAAAAAATACAGAAACCTTCGCAGGCGTGCGCACAACTCACCGAAGTTTCATCGCAATCGGATGAATGGTATAGGAACGCATACGGGACAAACAAAGAAACATTCATTTTTCTTGTAAACTATACCACTTACTTGACATAAACCGTGATAGCTAAGCTAATGTACAACATATATGTATTAATTATACACATAAATGTTCCTCGATAGACACTCTATCTATTGGCGAAAACTTGAATAAAATCCGAGCAGTACTTCCTGAGATTAGCGATTTCAAACAGAGAGAAAACGGACCGACTTTACTTTATACTATGTATAGATGTAATGTTTGGTCCAGGGATTCGTTTAGTGTACTTAGGCAGAGAACAGTGAGCAAATACAAATAACAAAATGCGTATATAAAGTAATATATAACGTTATTTATTTTCTCTCGAAAACATGAAAAAAATATCGGTATGGAGAACCATACATGACTTCCATATTCTAAGATTTATATTTAAAATCATTTTCGAAATGAAATATTACCATAGAAACTACTTCTTTCTACTTACTGCTTCAGCCTTAACCACAGTACTGTGGTCACTAACGTATACCACCTCACGTTATCGCACTCGATTTTCACTGATGATGGAAGTCGATGGCATTGCCAAAACGTCTGGTTTTGTAGAAAACATTGGACTACGGCCAAATATCCCGGGAAGGAATTTTAACAAAAACTACTTCTTTGTTGCCGATAACGTTGTACACATATATATAAAATATATGCATAAAATTAATGGCTTGTATAAGTTAATGATTGATCTCCATTAAGTAGTGCTCAAGTTTCCAAAGTTTTAATATTATGATGTCCGTAATTAAAACATCAGAGCAGGTTTAGTGTGAATGAGGGTACACTGTGGACAAAAATTTTCAACATTTCCTATTGAGCGTTGCTTAGAGTAAAGCTGCGAATCTACAGTGTCAGCATCTTGCAGAGGGTTCATTCCCTAAAGACGAAAAGTCTGTCTATGAATCGTTCCTCTGTAAACACGTGCAGTTACATTGCCCAGCGATCCACAGGAAGCAAATTGATGTCCATTTTTTCGGCTTGCACGCGTTATGTTGGTATGGGTTTCGGCACTTTCCATTTAAAAAGCGTGCAAATGTAAGAAAGTAAACATGAGTGAGGCCAGAAATAACGTGAATTGTGTGTGTGTGTGTGTGTGTGTGTGTCTTACCTGCCTTTTTATTGCTGTAGGCATAATAATAAAATGGAAACGTAAACATTACATAACAGATATGCTTACCTGCCACGAACGATATATTATTTTATACATGGAGGAGTTCAGTGACATACACACGTACAGAAGAATTATATATATAACGATATATAGTACAATCAGAATCTGCAATAATCTCGAACACGATTTTTTTTGCCATCACCATACTTCCATTTCCTTAAGGAATATGGAAGTAAAATCATGAACACACTAATTCCGCCTTAAGGCGTAAAACTGATTATCAGTAAACTACAACATCAAAATAGTACTACATATATCAAAGATTATGCAAACTCAGCACTTCTTGTTAGGCCTATTTTCATAATTTTTTATTCACACAAACACGCATTTATTTATTTTTTTATTTTTGTTGAGCTCAACTTTATAATTTAGGAAAAAGCCAGTATTTTAATTAGTTTTGAACTTGTATACATATTGTTGAAATGTCTACTTCCCTTGATTATGCTGCGTAGAATTTCACCACATGGGACGTCTCCTCGTGGCATGCGTTGTTTCACTGTTTTCACTGTTACATTTTTACATGTTACTGCTGAACTGTCAATTTGTTTTAATTAGAGTTACTGTTGATGAATATTTAGCCAAATACTGTTTTCACTTTGAAATATATATAAAGATTCACATTTTTGTTGTATGCGGACGAGACGACTGCTGCTGCACAGCGGAAAAGATGGTGGTCGACTGGCGTTCAGTGTTACAAATTTCCGTTTGGTTTGTCTCTAAGCTGGTTCTCTCCGCTCCCCACTATTCGTCTCATCCTCAGAATTGAAGAGTTTCACTGATCTTAGCATCACCTTTCCAACTCGTAATTTACTGTTTCTCGTCAACAACATACTGGCGGAATTAATCACTGGCTATAAATAGATTTTTGTCTTTTGCTGCATAACCATACATGGTCATGAAAATATTTACTGGCTATCGCGTCGCCTCAAAGGGGCCTCATCTTTACATGTTATAGAATTTATGAAATTACACAATAATATTTAGGTAAATTTAGACCCATTACAATACCCCCCCCCCAATGAGAGGTTTTATGCCGAAGCATAAAAGCTCTCATTGACACTCTCATACTTTCTAAAGGGATCAGCCAAGATATGTCGCCACAACTCCCTTATGTTTTATTCAAAATTGTGGTTAACTTACCCCTGGTCCAGTGACTGTGACCGCACCTGAATGACCTTACTGGACTTCTCTCTCTCGAGATCCCAACACCGCAAAGCCAGACAGGCACTTGACGCTTCTGCTCTGGCAAACCAGCACAGGACCGCCGCCACAGCATTACCAGAAACGTGAAATCAAAAATATCAAATAGTGGCCTGGTATAATAACATATCCCTAACTGATCTGGTTCCCCTTAGCTGTGTTGGTTTGCGATAAGAAGTACTGAGTTTTTTTTTCTTTCTTTACCCTACATATGGATGAATACTTAGTCTAAGTCTAATACATTATAACAATTACATACCAACATTCTGTATAACCTTCTCTCTTTAACTCTTACCCAAAAATTCAAAATGGTCGCTCTGATTCCCATAAAGTTTAAATAAACATTTGCATTACAACGTATAAATACCTTCCATTATAAATATTCCATTCACATTTCAAAATTAATAAACTCCTTATATTGATTAAAACTCATTAAATCTACTACATTAGAACAAATTACTTACTTAACAATCATTACGTATCTTCATATTACTCTTTAATACATTAAAATAAAATACTCCTCGTCAACACAACATCATTCATTTGTTTACATCAGAAAATTAATTACATACTCTACATTATTGATGTAACTCATTTTAATATTTCATTATTAACAACCTAGTAACCACCTTCTCCATCATCACATAATTTATTAAATTCTGAACTTATTTTAAATTCCTCCTTCCACACACACTATTACCCCCCCCCTGGACTGTAGCGCCCAGTTGCCTCCGCAAGGACTGAAGCAGAAGGGGTGAACACTTTTTTCTTTTCTTTCTACCCCATCCTTGCTTTAGCGTTATACAAAATTCGGCATTACTGATATCCCGGATACCAGTAATCCTACTATATTAATATTCACAATCCCTTAATCGGTCTGTCACCCATACTTAGGTATATAGCCGTGTTCCAAAGTTCTATATTCTTAGATTCCCCTGATCTACCCCCCCCCCAGTTGTATTTCTAAGTTCACCAATTTAGAATATTAAGCCAAATCCACGGTCAGGGTTCGGTGAAGCCGTGACCGCCCGAAAATGGGGAATCTCATTTACCATATATCTTATATACAATATATGTTTATGATTCCTACACACTAACATAATAAAACATAGTAAACACTCACAATGAACATAAACCTCATTACATTAAAATAAACATCTCAGTTGCATTTGAATAAAATTTCCAAACATTCCAGAACTTTAATTTCAATTGAACCTGTTACTACTCAACCTTTAATTATTTACCACTATGCCATTAGATTCTCCAGAAATTCAAATTTATTATCAACATTCATTTTACATAACATTTTATTTATGATTACCACCTTATGATTATCATATCACCTTATGATTACGACCTCAAAATAAACAATTCATCTTTAAATTTGCATATAAAATTATAAACATTACACTTTAATTTCAGTTGAACTTTTTACTATCAATTATGTATCCATTTTGTTTTATTTGTCTCCAAGTCACGTTTATTAACTAATTAGAATTAATATTAAGCTTTACCTGTATTAACTTCCTGTCTTGTGACTTATCTGTTTTAATTTCTAAAACGATGCGTTTCAAGGATAAATCCTCATCTTCAGGTTTTAATATTACAAAAACATCAAATTCACCCATCAGTTACTTAAAACACGTGAAAACACCACACATAATTTTACATTGATATAGTCTCGGCACAGTCCGATGCGCATCGTCTCGTTGCCAACAATTAACTGTTGTACTTTATCCTCTATGACCGTTATCATTGCCCATGGACACATCAATATCGATGGCTGTGTTGTACAGTAGATTAGATCGAAACGAAACTTTATCATTAAGTAGTTGGTCCGCTATATACAAGGCTTCTAAGTTACAAGCGGACCAACTACTTAATGATAAAGTTTCATTTCGATCTAATCTACTGTACAACACAGCCATCGATATCGATGTGTCCACGGGCAATGATGACGGTCATACAGGATAAAGTACAACAGTTAATCGTTGACAACGAGACGATGCGCATCGGACTGTGCCGAGACTATATCAATGTAAAATTATGTGTGGTGTTTTCATGTGTTTTAAGTAATTGACGACCCCGTTCGGGTGAATTTGATGTTTTTGTAATATTAAAACCTGAAGATGAGGATTTATCCTCGAAACGCGTCGTTTTAGAAATTAAAACAGATAAGTCACAAGACGGGAAGTAAATACAGGTAAAGCCTAATATTAATTCTAATTACCGTAGTTAATTATTTATCATTTACTATATCATTAAATTCTCCCAAAAAATTATTTTTTTTATTTGTTATCAACATTCATCTGATACCATATTTCATTTATTATCTCTTTTCAAATTAATTCAGTTATTTTATTAAACACATTTCATTACTTTAACAAAATTCACAAAGTTGATTATACTTCACCTTGCTACATCATTACATTTAATATCAACACAAGTATATACAATCTACATTATTATCTGTTATCGTTTACCACAATCATTTCATAAAGCAGTTCATTTCAAAACACCCTACTCACATAGTTAAACGTTCATAAACATTAATTGTTTACACCCCATCATCGTATAATAACCTGGTCTTACGTCTACACAACTCATTTTTTATTAAATTCATTATATTATTTCTATCAATCTCACTACTATTTAAATTCTCATATCTTTCTACCATACCATAATAATTAACTGGATTATTACATATTATTATAGCATATAATTTGTCACCACCGAGTATAGTCAAGTCACCTTTAGTATGATTTGTCACAATTGGGTCAATTATAATTTCATCATTATTATCACCTGCTGCTATATCACCTGCCTTATTCATCACAGGGTAAGTAATCAATATCATCAATCTTATCATCATTTGCTGCGCTAATTACTTCACAAGGTAAGTACTTAATATCACTAACTCCTTCAATATCTAACCTCTCTACTAATTCGTTATAACCTCTACTAACCTTAAACATCTCTATCTTCCTATCAAAATACCTTTTATCATAACACCATTTCATACTTTTTCTATCGTTCCATACAGAGGGTATTAAATCATAAAAATGCCTACTAAAAATTAACGGACTACTTGAAAACACATTGATTTCCTCTAATAGACTCTTGCTCTTCAAAAACATTTGTAAACATCTTGGTTTACAATAAACCTGGGGAAAATCTACCTTCTCCCCTATATCTACAAAATAATTCTCTTCATATTCTCTCTCTAATTTACATTTACTGATTTCTACTCTCACTCTCTCTCACTGTTCCTATATTATCATCATCAATATTTATTTTCACTGTATTACTTTTATATATCTCATTTTCAACTATCTTACCACTATTACTTGTTAATTCATTTTCATAACTAACACTTACCTCATTAATTATTTCTTCGTAATTTTTCGTTATTTTATTATTGACACCCTGGTCGTCTGTTATTTCGTCATTTTCATTTTCGTCACACTCACTCATGCCATTAGTTTTTACACCACTACACCCACTCATCTGGTTTAATTCAACGTCTAAATTCTCTAGTTTATTATTTATCTCCACGAACTTCTCACTCACTCCATTAAAATTCTCACTTATACTTTTAAATTGGTTATTCATACTTAATTTACTCATTTCTATTTCACTTCTTATGTTTACAAATTTCTCTTAATTTCTCATCTTGTTTGTTTATTTCAGTTTTCAGCTCTATGTTACTTGCATTTATCTCTGACTTGATTTCAATTTTAAACTCATTCAGGCTCGTGTTCAAATTATTATTTTCTGACTTCATTTCAGTTTTGAATTCATTTAAACTCGTGTTCAAATTGTCATTATTCTTATTCTGTTGGTCAAACTTATTATTCATCTCTGACTTGATTTCAGTTTTCAAATTATCATTATTCTTATTTTGTTGTTCAAACTTATTATTTATCATTTCCATCATCAACGCTAATTGGTTAACTATATTTATCTCGTTATTTCTACTACATTCAGCTTCAACTGTTTCATTTACATTCACTATTTCGCCTGCGCTCTTGACATTTTCACTCATGGTTATCATACTATCTTGTGTAACATTCAACACTGATCCTACCACTGCACTTTCATCTAAATTTGTATTTGCGTCTTTCTCTGCCATTTTTCGACTAAATTGTAAATCAACTTTAATTTAAATAATGTAAATTTACAATGTCCCTGTTCGGGCGCCATTTGTAGTCTTACTCAATTCTTGACTATTAAAATTTGTATCTTTTTAGACGTCAACTGAAGTCTTATCGGTTATTAATAATTAATTGTATACGAATATATGTAATGTTTGTTCCAGGGATTCGTTTAGTGTACTTAGGCAGAAAACAGTGAGCAAATACAAATAACAAAATGCGTATATCAAGTAATATATAACGTTATTTATTTTCTCTCGAAAACATGAAAAAAAATCATGAACACTTATTCCGCCTTAAGGCGTAAAACTAATTATCAATAAACTACAACATCAAAATACTACTGTGTATATCAAAGATTATGCAAACTCAGCACTTCTTGTTAGGCCTATTTTCATAATTTTTCATTCACACAAACATATGCATTTACTTATTTTTTGATTTTGTTGAGCTCAGCTTTATAATTTAGGAAAAAGCCAGTATTTTAATTATTTTTGAACGTGTATACTGTAAGTAAACGAAATTGGTATGGTTTAATATTGTTTGCGTGGGGTGTAATTTTGCCCCACTTTGGATGCGTCAATCTGTAACCTATTTTAAGATTTACGGTCGTTATTTCAATTTGTAATGAAACAAAAGGTTTACGGTTGTTGTTTAAAATTATGTTTGTGTTTAAAATATTAAAGGTCGTGTTTAAGCAAAGTTCAATTATGTGTGAAATATTCTTTTGAAATATATCAAAGTTTGAAATAGTTGTTTCTAATTGAAGGGTACTAATGTTGTAAAGCAATTTAAAATGTAACATTCGGGGTTACTCAAAGTGTGTTTACAATTGTGTAATTAAAATTATCTGAAAAGAATTCCCTTATATGCAACGAATAAAATAGTTGGGTTGATAATAATTAAATACTAATTTTGCTTAGGTTTAAATGTAAAGTACAATAGTTGGTCGCTTGATGATGATGATCGTCTTGTTGATACTGGCTGTGAAACTTCTCCTCCAGGTTGCTGATAGTCTAAGTACGTTACGTCTCGTAATGTCTGGACAATATAATAAACATAATATACTTTCACGTACCTGGTCGTGTTTTCTAGAAGTTCAGTAAGCTGTCAACTCAGTTTACAAACACCAACTCACTTTAGTTGCAAGGTTAGATTGCCTTGTTTATTAGTGGGCGCCACACGGATTTATTTAGGGAAAATCCCGTGTAAAACCCACAAATAGAATCACTGAATGATTTAAAAATTTAAAATAATTGTCTATCACCTTTGTGGCAATGCTATTCCAAAATATTAAAACACAACAGAAGGTTGTTTGAGTTTTCGAAATAAAATATTTAGTTATCAGTTAGAAATAAATCAAGTCGAGTTATGCTGTTAATAATGGGTTTTATTTATACCCTTGATTGAGAATTAAAAAAAAACAAATACAATTAAAACACACAAAGTTGTACAATTGTCCATAAATTATTATATACCTTATACGGCTTGCTCAGAGCACAAGTTATAAATCTGGCTAAGTCCAGATGTTTATTTTTAATAGTAATATTGTTAAAATCTCAGATGTGAATTCTTTGAGACGCGAAAAAGAAAGTTATGCCTACACAATGGCTAATGATTTGCTGATAAAATATTGATTGATAATGTTTTGATGTTACTTTCATAAAGTAAACAAATAAAAATAACCTGTTGATAGGTCGTGCGTTCATCAACGCTTGCTTTTTGATTTACAAAATTTATCATGTGAGAACACTTATAACTAACATACAGTTTAATTCATAATGACAAAATTCATAAAATAAATTGAGACATGGTGTAATCTTGAAATGTTTCTGTGTTTTGCGTCAGTACAGATCAGTGTAGAAATACGTACAGGTTATGGCGCTCGAATAAAAAATGAATAATGATTGCACTGTTACCTTTTGGTTTTAATTATTTAATTAAAACTCATTGACCACTTCGGTAATCGGATTATAATGATTACCGGTTTTTGCACTACACACGCACAAGAACAGAGTACTTCGATCCGCTTCTAACTTAATGGATCATAGATAATATTATTTACATCTGTTCATTATTTCCCGCACAAAATTGAAATAATACTGCACATAATCACTATTGTTTTCTGTAGATTAATTTGAAGTAGTTGTTTCTTGGTGTTGAGCTATTTCCTTCGATGTATTGTGTTGATGACACTAACAATTATTAAAAATGTTGAGATGGCGAGCACACGTCCCGTGCTGTATGAAGTTGGTAAGTGTCTGTTTATAATTGGTTACCTCCTCTTATATACCCCGCTCGTCGATCGGTGTTAGGTAAAAATGTTAATTACTAACTAATTTTGTGATTGGTTCTTGCAGGTGTGACGAGTATGACGTATTGGTTATTTAGCCATTAACAACGGTTTTTTAACTGTCAAACGCTGAGGTGACAGATAGCTTTCATTGTTGTTGGTATTAGTAAACAAATTTCTGTTGCATATTTGGCAAATGATGCTAACATCTTTCCCGCACTTAATACAGTTGCGATTGGGTCGATATCGTCATCAAATTAAAGATCATTTTGTCCTCTTTAATTTGATATCACTCGATATCGAATTAATTTCACTTTGACTGACATTGTTATAAAATCAATGTTCGGGTACACTATTTTGCGCTGTCGTCTATTTACCTGAATCGACGATTTTACACTTTGGTTAATATTGTTTGTGTTCACATAGCATTTTATTACTCAAACGTTTATGTGGGAACACCCTTAACTCTGTACTGACATTTTTTACTGAACATTATGAGTACACCTAAACTTTATACATTGTAATGAACGATCCTTATTACTATGACATTTCGTTTTACGCTAACTCGTTCTATTCTACTACTTAACAATTGAATTATGATTAAATATATCATTTTAATAATGTTTTTTGCTACGTTGGAGCATAATAATTGTTCTGTGTATTTAATTTACACTTACGTTACCTCCCAATAATCAACTCACTGATATTGCTTGGTCTAGGCGTTGTTAAGACATATCGCTCATATTGGAATTTTGCCTTAACAACATTTATTGGTTCCCAATTCGGTAATTTGTTGAGGTACTTTATTTGTATAAGATTCCCTCATACAAATGGTTTTTCTTTCTCATAAGTATATTTGATATTGAAATACATCTTTGTTCTCGCTTTGTAGCCATTGCTAAATTTAGTTTTTGGCATTCATAATTTACTAGTCATGGTTAAATTTATTATCAGCAAAATGCTAATTCTGATTTCACAGTATTCAGATTCTTGTTGATTCACTTTTTATTTACATATAATATTCTGTTTACATTATCTACTGATTTGATTGACAGCTTAATGTAAATTTACTCTGTCCATCAGTTTGTGTTAGTCATAGTCTGGTTGTAGTGTCAAACAGTATTTGGGTTTACTGTTTCATGTGGTACTTCTGCTTCATTCTTCTTCCTTGATTTCTCCTTTCTTGGTTATTCTTATTACTATATCCCCTATTTACATTGTTGTTATGCACTTCTAAAATCTAATAACATACATTTAGGTTAGGTAACATTTTGTTATGTTACAATACATATTGTTGAAATGTCTACTTCCCTTGATTATGCTGTGTAGAATTTCACCACATGGGACGTCTCCTCGTGGCATGCATTGTTTCACTGTTTTCACTTGTTACATTTTTACGTGTTACTGCCGAACTGTCAATTTGTTTTAATTAGTTACTGTTGATGAATATTTAGCCAAATACTGTTTTCACTTTGAAATATATATAAAGATTCACATTTTTGTTGTATGGGGATGAGACGACTGCTGCTGCACAGCGTAAAAGATGGTGGTCGACTGGCGTTTAGTGTTATAAATTTCTGTTTGGTTCGTCTCTAAGCTGGTTCTCTCCGCTCCCCGCTATTCGTCTCATCCTCAGCATTGAAGAGTTTTGCTGATCTTAGCATCACCTTTTCAACTCGTAATTTACTGTTTCTCGTCAACAACATACTGGCGGAATTAATCACTGGCTATAAATAGATTTTCGCCTTTCGCTGTATAACCATACATGGTCATGAAAATATTTACTGGCTATCGCGTCACCTCAAAGGGGCCTCATCTTTACATGTTATAGAATTTATGAAATTACACAATAATATTTAGGTAAATTTAGACCCATTACATGTTATAAAATTCATGAAATTTGAAAATAATATTTATGTAAATTTAGACCAATTACAACAACGAAATCCAAGAAAGAAACTAAATCAAATATTTGAAACTTGTAAGAAAGTTCTGAACACAAGGTCTTTGAAATGTTATGTGTTTAATAATTTTTAATGATATTGCTATTTCATGTTAAAAATTTACATTAAGTATGAAAAATGTTTTAAAAATGAAATGTATTTAAATAATTATTTTTACTATAATACACAAAAAGTATATAAAATTTTCTGTTTTACTGATGAAAGCTTGATTTCACAGTACCGTATTTTCTACTTTTTAAGGATATTGATGTGAACAGTGTTTAAGTGTCAGTGGTGAAATGTATTTCAGTAACTACTTGTTAGAAAGGTATTTTGAGACAGTTTCAGATTTTTATCCAAATGTTCCTTTCGAGATATTACAAATCAAAAATCACGATTTTTGAGCAAAGTTCAGTATTTGATTACTCATAAAAAAATAATGACAAGTCTTTAGATTTAAACTCATATGACTAGGAGTCTTCACACAAAAATTATTGAAGGTGAGCTTTTTAATTCCGTGAAACTTTTGCTTCTAAATTTGCTCATTTGCATGGTAGTAAACACAAATTTTGGTTCCAGTTTTATGCTATTTCCTCAAAACTTACTTGAACTATGAGATAACTGCAGAAATTAAAGATGGTTTTTGTTTGAAGCTGGTATCTTTAAAAATAAAAAAATTATTTCACTTTTTGCAAAGTACAACTGACAGTAAACCGTTTTCTTTTTTGATGGTTGATTTGAGGTGATATTTTTATTTTTATTTGGTTGATTGGTGACCCATTTGTATTTTTTCATATCAGCTTTCCTTACATGATGGCAAAGTTTATAAAGTTGCCATTTTATTTTTCCATTGTATGAATGTGGTGGTATAAAATATTATCACAAAAAAATTGTATAAAGTAACAGGGTATCATTATGCTAGAAACTACAAGGTGATAGTGATGAGTAAGGCAAGTATGTAGAACTGTGAAGAAATGCGTAGTACGTGTAACTGTGCATCTAATGACTACAGACTCTTAATATTTCAGTACAGGATTACATTCTTGAATTTGATTCAACGTAAGAATACAATAAAATAAGTTTAGATTGAATATTACATTACAATATAATAACATAAGATTGGAATCATATAATAAAGTATATTTGTAGCTTTATTCTGCTAGGTCTTTAGTAGCATATTCTGTATAGTGATAATAATATTATATGTTGTGTATTTTGTATAGATCCTAAAACAAGACTGTGGAATTTTCCAATAAAAGAGTATAAGACATTTATGGAGCGCATGAGGCAATTGCAGCCGCATGTAGTCATTGGTTCTCTGCCAAAAATTATACTGGAAGTAAGTGTTTATTACAGGGGTGTGTGTGAGGAAGAAATATGATAATTTAGTACTTAATTGTTATTAACTTTATTGTTTTTACTTGTTGTACAACTATGACATTTTCTGTTAGCAAAGGCTGGAAAAGTTAATTATATTAAAGTCATTTTGTGCTGTCAGACAAAGATACCCTGATGCGGTATATTCAGTAATGCTACTTTACTTTATGACAGAATTCCATCACCTTGATAATTAAGTATTCCATCAACCTTTATGATAATTAAGGTTGTAAGGTAAAACTTTATGTTTTTACTTATAAAAAACTTTGTGTTCCGAGTCGTGAATATAATAGTTGTATTTATTCCATCACCTTACTGATATGTTAAGCTACTAACTCAAGTCAAACAAATCATTTACACCAATTAACAATTAATAATACTTGTTACGATGGGTTATGATTTAAAAATTCAATAAATTGTTGAATTCAGTTTATTGCTTGTACATATTTTATAGCTTTGTTTGTAGTCAAGATAATACAAAAGTTTGTGGAGTGATAGAGAGTGATGAATTTGGTATTATTAAAGTTTGAAAATTGTAATTGTGCCACAATTTTTGGATGAGTAAATTTTAAAGCCATATACTACATACAAGTGAAAAACTGATACACGCAATGCATTTCCCTATCTTTCCTATTGCGTTATGGGTCTTCTGAATGAAGTATAGATGGTGGAACATAAAGCGGCTCCTTGGTCAGAGATCTCAATACTTTTAAGGATAGTAAAAAGTAAAAAATTCCATTCAAGTAAGGAAAACATTAGAAATGAAAATTTGAACAAGAAAACAGGATATGGAAAACAGAATTGAGATGTGCTTAGGTGGATTGTTTATGCTTTATAATATAATAAGTTAAATTAAGAAAGTTGTGTTAATGGTTATAATCACAAACAGAATTATCACTGTTGCACACCACTATAGAAAAATTATTCCGATTAGCGCTTTCAAGCTTTACAGCTTATCATCAAACCGGAAACAGTAATGTTATTTCCGGTTTGACGATGAGCTGAGAAGCTTGAAAGCGCTAATCAGAATTATTTTTCTATAGTGGTGTGCAACGGTGATAATTCTGTTTATAATAAGTCAGTAAAATGTTCAATCCGCTCATCTTATTCTTCATGTAAAGGCCAGACCTTTTAATTGGAACCAGGAACTCTTTTGTACCATTCTTCTAAGTGAGTCATAGCATTCAGCTTCCAATGTCATCTTTACATCCATCTCGGCCAGCTTTTGCCTCTTGTCCTCAACAGTTTTCCTTGAACACATGACCTAGGAATTTTTAATGTCCAACATACTTGCTTTTTATATAAAGTATGTTTGTAATAAAGTGTGTATGTGTCCAACATTAAGATGCTTTATGTATTTAAAATGCTTTATACTTGTAAAAAGGAAGTACAGTGCCCAATGTGGATATATCATTAATAAAAAATGTTTTATATTTAATTAGGAGGTAGTGTCTCCAATCTGCTTAGATGTGCCTATGCTGTATACTGTAACAAGCCAATAGAGTGCCCAACCGTACCTGATATTAAATTAGGTAGATTATATGTAACAAATGGTTTATATATACACAGTAGCCTGTAATGGTACACTGAGACTGCTTTTCTAATTAATTATAGTGTACAAAATAGTAATCTAACAAGTATGCATTTTTCAACCTCTACTAATGCAGTGTGTTAAAATATACAAGGTGCTTTTTTTTCATATCATGGAAAATGTTTATTAGGGAATCCAAATCTTAATCTTTGTTCGTGTATGACCATTGCAAATAGAGGCAAGAACCCACAAACTGTTGATCATTTGTTGACAACTGTTTGAACACGTGCCCTGCACAGGCCCAACTTTGGTGGACGACTTTTAACCATTCAGCTATGTGCATTGCTATTATGGAAACAAAAAAACAGATTCTGATGTGGAAACTGGCAGTGATGTGCAAGTGAGAAATCACAACATTTGGAAAGTTGGTCTTTGTGTGTATTGGACATATGTGAAACCAAAACTACACATACAGTTCTCCTAAATCGAAACACATTTGTCCAAATGAGTAACTGAGCACTCTATTAGTAACGATTGAGAGTAATTTTTTTAGGTTTCCCATGACGACTTACTTGTATTAATACCAGCCATTATGCTATTAAGTGAAAAGCATGAGCAATTGTTTATATTACTGACTTACTGAGACCAGACAGGAACTGAAATCTTGACTAAATTTACTTAGTAAAATTTTGGCATCCTTGTATAGCTTTAAGTGTGTAAACACTGTAATTAAAAACATCCTTTGTGAGATGCTTTCCTTTCTCATACTGGAAGTCACTTTCTGTCTCCATGAATTCCATGAGGCAGACCTTAGAGGTATGGATTCACAAAAGTCCCCACCTGTTTTGAGATCACATCTGTTTTGATGGGGTACTTAGCTTTAAATACCACAGTAGACTATATTGGTAATAATAGTAAGTATTTTGTCAGTACAAAATTTAATATTTTAAGCTTCTTTTGTACAATTAACTAAATAAAGCATGGAAGTTATTACTTTGTGCTTGTCTTCCTAATATCACTTAAAAAAAGATATGTTGGTCACAGTATGGTATTGTAAAAACAATGATATAAGTTTTATTAAAACAATATAATTTTCTATTTCTTTTATGAATTTGCTAACTGCTATAATTTTTTATTGTTCGACTAAGCTTTTCGTCATTACCGACATCTTCAGGTCTTAAACAACGACAAGGTTGTTTAAGACCTGAAGATGTCAGTAACGACGAAAAGCTTAGTCGAACAATAAAAAATTATAGCAGTTAGCAAATTCATAAAAGAAATAGTAAGGATGGCTGCTAATTTAAACAATACGAAGAATATAATTTTCGTAAAATATGTTTACTGTGTAAAGTTATTGAATTGGCTTTCTCCTGTGTAGAGACATAAGGGAAGCTTGTAACTCTATTAATTTCCGTTAAATATATAATATCTTACTCTTACCTTCGGGTTCGGGTCCAGGGTCGTTCAGACGAAAACAGCTACAGAAAAGGTTATATGGGTTTGAGTTTCGAAATAATTACGGTAACACAAATTTTGCGTATTCTAACAAATTGGCTTTCTTTTATTAGCCTGAATTATACCCTTTCACCTTATCTTCACACTACAAGTTCAATAAAAACAAGACTACATAGATATTTGATCACCCCGTATAAACTACTCTAAAAAATTACTTAATGATAGCGTTATTTTCATTAACCAGTACTTTGCGACGTTCTCTCATTCATACTCTTTTACAGTCTTTTTCTTTTACCCCGTTATTATAGTTCAGTATTTGGATTTATTATTTATGGAATTGTTCCATTAGTGTTATGAAGAGTACTTAACCCATCCCCGGCGTTCCTTACAGTTTCATCACCGCCTCGTGGAGTTAGCTGTTTCTGGTCACTTCAAAATGTTATTTCAACAGTTCATAAATTTTTTACACTGACGCGGTATACTACGTCTTATTTAATTTATCATGGTTTCCGATTACACTTTTATAACAGTTTGTCGGCCGACTTTATTTTGCTCGAGCACTTAGGTGATGACCGTGCTGCCATAAATTGCAGCAGACACTTATTATGTTTTACTAGATAGGCCCTTTTACTCGAGCCTATCTTGCACGCCCGAGGCCACTATTTTTTAATGCACGAACTGTACTGTATGCTGCTGCTGGCTGGGTGTTGTTCACTCTCTGATGACAAACTGCAGACTGTGATTCACAAAAAGCCTGCTGCTGGGGCAGTTACGCAATACGTCTGGGCAATTGTTTAGGCTAACAATGTGCATTGCTGTACTGGGGCTCCTCACAGGTGAAAGTTAATTACTGAATTAAATACTGATTAAAACTGGATCACACACTTCTGTACCGTTACAAGCTGTAATTATTAAACTTTTTAACAGTATCTCTTAAGTCAATAATAATAGGAAAAACAAAGTTAAGACCAGGTTTTAGCAGCTCCTCTCTAATACAGAGGACTTGATTGGAACTGGTAAAAAGCTTTGACAAACATTACTTGAATGATATAATACAGCCCACTAATGCTTAGTGCTAGCGATGATTCTAATGGGCGAGGGGATCATGTTAGTAGGTGGGAATAACAATAATAATTAAACATGTAGAAGGTAATGTAATGTGAGAGGGATTACTGTAGGTGGGAATAATAATAATAAGTGAATGTAAAATCAAAGTTAACTGCACCCCCCCAAACCCCAAAGTAGAACCACTCCGCAGTGCTTTCCAAAAAACCCATTAAAGTCCTGCAGTTAGAGTTTACTTGTAACTTTCTGTCTTGTCAACACTTTTCTTACTTAGTTCATACAGATCATTAAAACTAAGAAAAACTCAGATTTTGCATAATAAAATTTTATTTCCAGTAAAATGCTGTAGTTAAAATATGAAAAATTTGACAAAAAACATGTTACTACCATGGTTTTTCTGTTGTACAGGGATGTGGTGCAGTGTCAGTTGGTACTATAGTGCAACAATACATATATGTGTATATTTGCCCAGGGCGGTATGTTTTATATTGTAATTAGCGTAAATAGAATAAGGAACAGTTTTAGACAATTTTCTGCAGAAAAATGCAGGCTGGAGTATGTCGAGAGTGCACCTGCTTCGATAGTTAAAAATACGGCGTGTGTGTGTGAAGCCAGCTGCAACAAGAATATGGGGTGACGCTACGAATTGTTTGTTCCAATTAATCATGTCTTAACAGGATTATAATAAACTAATTACTTGTGTTAAACCTGTAAGCAAAGACGTACGCCAATTATAAAGACACCATTAAGTAAAGGAAGTTTTGATAAGTATGTGATATAAAATTTATTTCCAAATGTGCAATATTAAAGATGCTAACTAATTAATATTAATTACTAGTATAATTGAAGAGTAATTAATATGTGTGGTATATGTGAGTGACCAGAAAAAAATTATGCAAACAATGATATCACTCATGTGACGAATATGTTCATTAGTTCGCAATAATTAACCAAAAAGTGAGTATAATAAAAAGGATGCTCTGGAGTAAACTGGCAATCTCTAGCTTGTCGAAAGCAGGCCTGTAACTGTCAAATCGCCACCAGTATAAATACCACTGGCAATTTTGGGCGATCAGACACTCAGACTCAAGAAATCTACACACGACGTCACACTGTCCGTTTGCAGATCGACATGGACACACACACACTACCACACTCACACCAAGACGTAAGGAGGAATTTTGGAGCATCAACAACAACAACACTTAGAGACAACGACCCCAGCAGCAGAATAACCATCATCATCATCATCATACTCTCAGGATTCTGGACACACATACGCACGCAATGGTAACGGCAGATATATGCAAGTGATACAAAAACAATTATATTTTTTAGTGTGAAGAGACCTCTCGAAAAAGAACTTAAATATGAACAGATAATAATTAGAGTTTTAAAGTAAAATAGTAGTTAGATAAGAGAGTGTAATTTAACAACAACTTGTAGAAAAGAAATACTAATCTTTTGTTGTATTTTTTGGGTGTGTCAGTATAAATCAATAATAGATTGGAAGTAAATGTAATATCATTTTTATTTGTTTATAGCAACAATAAATTCATTCTTGAATCTTAATATTATTTTGTTGGTAATTGAGTTGCTATCATTAATTAAAATTTGAGTTAATAAGATTATATGGGTGTTTATTTTTGTTGTATGTTATGAATAGCATAGAAGGTTACAGATTTGTAAAGCTTATAAAGGTGAATATTTATTTTTATAATGTTTGAAATTTTAATTGTTAAATATTTTTCTATCAAGTAATAAATCTTAGAATGATTATTTTGAAACAGGTTTAATTGATTATTTCATGTCAACAACATCTCCTCCTCTTTAAAAATTGTTTAATTATTGTGCAACCACTTATACTTGAGCAACGAGAAACAAAATCCTGTGACCTTGGCCGGTGTAGTACATATTATAGTTGCGTTGAGAATAAGATAATATATTTGTATAATTGTTGTAACGTTGCAATAGGTATACATATTTTGCTTCTGTTTAATTAATTTCATAATTTTTAATATCCATCTTGCTTCATGTTAATTTTATTCTGTTTCTTTTAAAGCTAAAGAATAAAATTCTTTTGTTAACCTTTTTTTTTATTTTTTTTTTAGGAATAACTGAAGTCTGTGTTTTCACACAGTGCGTATTTCTACTTTTATTTGTTTATTTTCTGTTTATTTTTAGACTTTCTTACCCAAAAATGGCCGTCTTTATCCTGATCCAGACACAATAAATATTAGTCAAATAGAAAGTACATTGCAGAGAAACTTGTACCCGTTCCAGGAGGAAGGAATTCAGTATGTATAACAAGTAGTGTTCATTTTTAATCATTGACCATTATGTACATTTATTTTTACCATATCTCAGCATATTGTTAAGTTTTTTACTGAAGAAGTGATAGGATTGGAAATTAGTGTTATTACTGTTGTTGTTCTGTACAGAGCTTGACTTTATCAGTACAGTTAAACATTACCCAAATATGTCATTGTTAATTGCTGAAGAATTGTTGAACACCAAGTAATACAATACCAAATGATGGCTGTTACAAAAATATCGGTATGGAGAACCATACATGACTTCCATATTCTAAGATTTATATTTAAAATCATTTTCAGCCAAACAGCCAGGGAAGGAATTTTAACAAAAAAATACTTCTTTGTTGCCAATAACGTAGTACACATATAAAAAAAAATTATCCCCTCCCCTTCAACTATAATTTTGATTTATAGAAAATTACCCCCAGCCCGTTCAACTAGCCTCTTCATTTATAGATATTTCATCTACGTTTCTACAGTGGATTATTAAGATCTTATCAGGATACTTTATCAAAATTAAGTACTTTACTCATGTTACAACAAAAAATGTTTCAGGTAAACTGCCCTTTCCCCGTAACCGATCTTCACCAAAATCAACAGACATTGAGTTCTCTATAGCTCAGGCACATATGTAAAAAATTATTTGATTCTGTTTGAATTTACGGCAGTTATGGTTCATCATATAAAAAATTACCCATGTTAAAACATAAAACATGAGATTTATAAAACATATCTAAGATTTATATTTAAAATCATTTTTGAAATAAAATATTTTCATAGAACCTACTAACGCTGGGGAAATCTGAGGAGCCAATCAGAGTTGGGCCTACCTGTCACTCTGCTGAATTTGGTGGAAAGCCCTGTCACTGTCGTCAAAGTATCAGCCTTGACAGGGTCCTCTTTTTCTGCAAAATGGGAGAGGCTTGAGATGGAGTGAGTGACATGGTCCCCACCTCAATGAAGAACCCATTGTTTTATAAAAATATATTTAAATTTTGAAAACTGAAAATTCTTTTCTTGTTGTAAATATTTATATTTTATAATCAATAATTTGATTATAAAAATGACTTTATTTTTGTTTCCTGGCAACAAAATTATTTTATTTTCAACAATTACCATTGTTTCAAAAAGTTTAAATAAATTTTCAAGTACTTTACTCTTGTTAAAACGTAAAAGGTTGCAGGTAAACTACCCCTTCCCCTTAACCGATCTTCACCAAAATCTAAAGGCCTTGAGTCCTCTACAATTCACTGACGTATGCAAAAAATTATTTGATTCTGTTTGAATTTGCGGCTGTTATCGTTTGCCATAGAAAATACGCTTGATAAAAAACGTTGCAGGTAAACTACCCCTTCCCCTCAACCGATCTTCACCAAAAACAATAGGTCTTGAGTACTCTACAAATCAGGACTGTATGCAGAAAATTATTTGATTCTGTTTGAATTTGCGGCTGTTATCGTTTGCCATAGAAAATACCCTTGTTAAAAAAACGTTGTAGGTAAACTACCCCTTTCCCTTAACCGATCTCCACCAAAAACAATAGGTTCTTGAGAACTCTACAATTTAGGGCTGTATGCAAATAATCTTTTGATTCTGTTTGAATTTGCGGGTGTTATCGTTTGCCATAGGAAATACCCTTGTTAAAACATAAAACGTTACAGGTAAACTACCCCTTTCCCTTAACCGATCTTCACCAAAAACAATAGGTCTTGAGAACTCTACAATTCAGGGCTGTATGCGAAACATTATTTGATTCTGTTTGAATTTGCAGCTGTTATCGTTTGCCAAAAAAAAAATTTCCCTTGATAAAAAAAAACCGTTGCAGGTAAACTACCCCTTTCCCTCAACCGATCTTCACCAAAAACAATAGGTCGCGAGTACTCTGCAAATCAGTGCTGTATGCAAAAAATTATTTGATTCTGTTTGAATTTGCGGCAGTTATCGTTTGCCATAGAAAAATATCGGTATGGAGAACCATACATGACTTCCATATTCTAAGATTTATATTTAAAATCATTTTCAGCCAAACAGCCAGGCTGTGTCTTACCTGCCTTTTTATTGCTGTATTAAATGAAAAATATTATATTACATTAAAATGAAAAAATTATAATTTTATTGCCTGGCAACAAAATTATTTTATTTTACTTCCATATTCCTTAAGGAATGGAAGTATGGTGATGGCAAAAAAAATCGTGTTCGAGATTATTGCAGATTCTGATTCTACTACACTCAAAACATGAAAAAAAATCTTTTTCCGAAAAGTGTCTGTGTGTCTGTCTGTCTGTCTGTCTGTCTGTGTGTCTGTCTGTCTGTAGATTTTTTTTCTATGGCAAACGATAACTGCCGCAAATTCAAACAGAATCAAATAATTTTTTGCATGCAGCCCTGATTTGCAGAGTACTCGCGACCTATTGTTTTTGGTGAAGATCGGTTGAGGGAAAGGGGTAGTTTACCGGCAACGGTTTTTTTTTTAGCAAGGGTAATTTTGTTTGTTTGGCAAACGATAACAGTCGCAAATTCAAACAGAATCAAATAATGTTTCGCATACAGCCCTGAATTGTAGAGTTCTCAAGATCTGTTGATTTTGGTGAAGATCGGTTAAGGGAAAGGGGTAGTTTACCTGTAACGTTTTATGTTTTAACAAGGGTATTTCCTATGGCAAACGATAACAGCCGCAAATTCAAACAGAATCAAAAATTATTTGCATACAGCCCTAAATGGTAGAGTTCTCAAGACCTATTGTTTTTGGTGAAGTTCGGTTGAGGGAAAGGGGTAGTTTACCTGCAACGTTTTTTTAACAAGGGTATTTTATATGGCAAACGATAACAGCCGCAAATTCAAACAGAATCAAATAATGTTTTGCATACAGCCCTGATTTGTAGAGTACTCAAGACCTATTGTTTTTGGTGAAGATCGGTTAAGGGAAAGGGGTAGTTTACCTGTAACGTTTTATGTTTTAACAAGGGTATTTCTTATGGCAAACGATAACAGCCGCAAATTCAAACAGAATCAAAAGATTATTTGCATACAGCCCTAAATTGTAGAGTTCTCAAGACCTATTGTTTTTGGTGAAGATCGGTTGAGGGAAAGGGGTAGTTTACCTGCAACGTTTTTTTAACAAGGGTATTTTCTATGGCAAACGATAACAGCCGCAAATTCAAACAGAATCAAATAATGTTTTGCATACAGCCCTGATTTGTAGAGTACTCAAGACCTATTGTTTTTGGTGAAGATCGGTTAAGGGGAAGGGGTAGTTTACCTGCAACGTTTTTTTATCAAGCGTATTTTCTATGGCAAACGATAACAGCCGCAAATTCAAACAGAATCAAATAATGTTTTGCATACTTCCCTGAATTGTAGAGGTCTCAATGACTTTCGATTTTGGTGAAGATCGGTTAAGGGGAAGGGGTAGTTTACCTGCAGCCTTTTACGTTTTAACAAGAGTAAAGTACTTGAAAATTTATTTAAACGTTTTGAAACAATGGTAATTGTTAAAAATAAAATAATTTTGTTGCCAGGCAATAAAATTATAATTTTTTCATTTTAATGTAATATAATATTTTTCATTTAATACAGCAATAAAAAGGCAGGTAAGACACAGCCTGGCTGTTTGGCTGAAAATGATTTTAAATATAAATCTTAGAATATGGAAGTCATGTATGGTTTCTCCATACCGATATTTTAACAATTACCATTGTTTCAAAAAGTTTAAATAAATTTTCAAGTACTTTACTCTTGTTAAAACGTAAAAGGTTGCAGGTAAACTACCCCTTCCCCTTAACCGATCTTCACCAAAATCGAAAGTCATTGAGACCTCTACAATTCAGGGACGTATGCAAAAAATTATTTGTTTCTGTTTGAATTTGCGGCTGTTATCGTTTGCCATAGAAAATACGCTTGATAAAAAAACGTTGCAGGTAAACTACCCCTTCCCCTTAACCGATCTTCACCAAAAACAATAGGTCTTGAGTACTCTACAAATCAGGGCTGTATGCAAAACATTATTTGATTCTGTTTGAATTTGCGGCTGTTATCGTTTGCCATACAAAATACCCTTGTTAAAAAAACGTTGCAGGTAAACTACCCCTTTTCCTCAGCCGATCTTCACCAAAAACAATAGGTCTTGAGAACTCTACAATTTAGGTCTGTATGCAAATAATCTTTTGATTCTGTTTGAATTTGCGGCTGTTATCGTTTGCCATAGGAAATACCCTTGTTAAAACATAAAACGTTACAGGTAAACTACCCCTTTCCCTTAACCGATCTTCACCAAAATCAACAGATATTGAGAAATCTACAATTCAGGGCTGTATGCGAAACATTATTTGATTCTGTTTGAATTTGCGGCTGTTATCGTTTGCCAAACAAACAAAATTACCCTTGCTAAAAAAAAAACCGTTGCAGGTAAACTACCCCTTTCCCTCAACTGATCTTCACCAAAAACAATAGGTCGCGAGTACTCTGCAAATCAGGGCTGTATTCAAAAAATTATTTGATTCTGTTTGAATTTGCGGCAGTTATCGTTTGCCATAGAAAAAAATCTACAGATAGACAGACAGACACACACACAGACACTTTTCGGAAAACTACTTTTACTTCCATATTCCTTAAGGAATGGAAGTATGGTGATGGCAAAAAAAATCGTGTTTGAGATTATTGCAGATTCTGATTCTACTACACTCAAAACATGAAAAAAAGTCGTTTTCCGAAAAGTGTCTGTGTGTGTGTCTGTCTGTGTGTGTGTCTGTCTGTCTGTAGTTTTTTTTTCTATGGCAAACGATAACTGCCGCAAATTCAAACAGAATCAAATAATTTTTTGCATGCAGCCCTGATTTGCAGAGTACTCGCGACCTATTGTTTTTGGTGAAGATCGGTTGAGGGAAAGGGGTAGTTTACCTGCAACGGTTTTTTTTTAGCAAGGGTAATTTTGTTTGTTTGGCAAACGATAACAGCCGCAAATTCAAACAGAATCAAAAATTATTTGCATACAGCCCTAAATGGTAGAGTTCTCAAGACCTATTGTTTTTGGTGAAGTTCGGTTGAGGGAAAGGGGTAGTTTACCTGCAACGTTTTTTTAACAAGGGTATTTTCTATGGCAAACGATAACAGCCGCAAATTCAAACAGAATCAAATAATGTTTTGCATACAGCCCTGATTTGTAGAGTACTCAAGACCTATTGTTTTTGGTGAAGATCGGTTAAGGGAAAGGGGTAGTTTACCTGTAACGTTTTATGTTTTAACAAGGGTATTTCCTATGGCAAACGATAACAGCCGCAAATTCAAACAGAATCAAAAGATTATTTGCATACAGCCCTAAATTGTAGAGTTCTCAAGACCTATTGTTTTTGGTGAATATCGGTTGAGGGGAAGGGGTAGTTTACCTGCAACGTTTTTTTAACAAGGGTATTTTTTATGGCAAACGATAACAGCCGCAAATTCAAACGGAATCAAATAATGTTTTGCATACAGCCCTGATTTGTAGAGTACTCAAGACCTATTGTTTTTGGTGAAGATCGGTTAAGGGGAAGGGGTAGTTTAACTGCAACGTTTTTTTATCAAGCGTATTTTCTATGGCAAACGATAACAGCCGCAAATTCAAACAGAATCAAATAATTGTTTGCATACGTCCCTGAATTGTAGAGGTCTCAATGACTTTCGATTTTGGTGAAGATCGGTTAAGGGGAAGGGGTAGTTTACCTGCAACCTTTTACGTTTTAACAAGAGTAAAGTACTTGAAAATTTATTTAAACTTTTTGAAACAATGGTAATTGTTAAAAATAAAATAATTTTGTTGCCAGGCAATAAAATTATAATTTTTTCATTATAATGTAATATAATATTTTTCATTTAATACAGCAATAAAAAGGCAGGTAAAACACAGCCTGGCTGTTTGGCTGAAAATGATTTTAAATATAAATCTTAGAATATGGAAGTCATGTATGGTTCTCCATACCGATATTTTTTCATGTTTTCAGTGTAGTAGAATCAGAATCTGCAATAATCTCGAACACGATTTTTTACTTCCATATTCCTTAAGGAATGGAAGTATGGTGATGGCAAAAAAAATCGTGTTCGAGATTATTGCAGATTCTGATTCTACTATACTCAAAACATGAAAAAAAGTCGTTTTCCGAAAAGTGTCTGTGTGTGTGTCTGTCTGTCTGTCTGTGTGTCTGTCTGTCTGTCTGTCTGTGTGTCTGTAGATTTTTTTTTCTATGGCAAACGATAACTGCCGCAAATTCAAACAGAATCAAATAATTTTTTGCATGCAGCCCTGATCTGCAGAGTACTCGCGACCTATTGTTTTTGGTGAAGATCGGTTGAGGGAAAGGGGTAGTTTACCTGCAACGGTTTTTTTTTAGCAAGGGTAATTTTGTTTGTTTGGCAAACGATAACAGCCGCAAATTCAAACAGAATCAAATAATGTTTCGCATACAGCCCTGAATTGTAGAGTTCTCAAGATCTGTTGATTTTGGTGAAGATCGGTTAAGGGAAAGGGGTAGTTTACCTGTAACGTTTTATGTTTTAACAAGGGTATTTCCTATGGCAAACGATAACAGCCGCAAATTCAAACAGAATCAAAAGATTATTTGCATACAGTCCTAAATTGTAGAGTTCTCAAGACCTATTGTTTTTGGTGAAGTTCGGTTGAGGGAAAGGGGTAGTTTACCTGCAACGTTTTTTTAACAAGGGTATTTTCTATGGCAAACGATAACAGCCGCAAATTCAAACAGAATCAAATAATGTTTTGCATACAGCCCTGATTTGTAGAGTACTCAAGACCTATTGTTTTTGGTGAAGATCGGTTAAGGGAAAGGGGTAGTTTACCTGTAACGTTTTATGTTTTAACAAGGGTATTTCCTATGGCAAACGATAACAGCCGCAAATTCAAACAGAATCAAAAGATTATTTGCATACAGCCCTAAATTGTAGAGTTCTCAAGACCTATTGTTTTTGGTGAAGATCAGTTGAGGGAAAGGGGTAGTTTACCTGCAACGTTTTTTTAACAAGGGTATTTTCTATGGCAAACGATAACAGCCGCAAATTCAAACAGAATCAAATAATGTTTTGCATACAGCCCTGATTTGTAGAGTACTCAAGACCTATTGTTTTTGGTGAAGATCGGTTAAGGGGAAGGGGTAGTTTACCTGCAACGTTTTTTTATCAAGCGTATTTTCTATGGCAAACGATAACAGCCGCAAATTCAAACAGAATCAAATAATTTTTTGCATACGTCCCTGAATTGTAGAGTTCTCAATGACTTTCGATTTTGGTGAAGATCGGTTAAGGGGATGGGGTAGTTTACCTGCAACCTTTTACGTTTTAACAAGAGTAAAGTACTTGAAAATTTATTTAAACTTTTTGAAACAATGGTAATTGTTAAAAATAAAATAATTTTGTTGCCAGGCAATAAAATTATAATTTTTTCATTTTAATGTAATATAATATTTTTCATTTAATACAGCAATAAAAAGGCAGGTAAGACACAGCCTGGCTGTTTGGGTGAAAATGATTTTAAATATAAATCTTAGAATATGGAAGTCATGTATGGTTCTCCATACCGATATTTTTGCCATCACCATACCTTAAGGAATATGGAAGTAAAAAAATTAAATTTCTCAGTGGAACTCGCTCCTTTTCATCCTCATTATCACTATCACATCATCACTATTATTATTATTATACTGATAATATTGCAGGTGTTAGAAAATCATTGTCATTTTTTTTCTTAATGTGTGTGTGAGACTCAGCAACAAATTTACTACTCACCTACATATTAGTTCCCTCAACGATGGTGGAAACTTGTACACATTAAGACGCAAAATGACATTTTCAAAGCCTATACAGTAATCTTGCTGCTTTTAGGAAGGATAGACGTCTGTCTATCGCTAACTGTTCATTTCCGAGATCTTCTTTCACGTTACCTTTTACTCTCTGTTTCTGCCTCAGTTCCATAAGAGCACTATAGTCTTCAGTGATGTGTTTCACTGTAAGTGCTCTGCCACAAGTGCAGACGGGTCGTTCTTGTCTTAGGAGGTACGAAGACGTCAAGTTTGTGGACCCAAATGCAAACTTGTCCATGACGACTGCGAACACGTGCTACTTACCATTCGCGGATGCTCTGCTTCACGGCAGAAAGTTTGCTCTGCCATGTGTTGTGCATCTTCTGCCACATATTGTAGCGGGGCATTTTTGGGCATACCTGGGGTAATAACAGAATTTGTATTTTTTTTATAAATAATAAATAACTTGTTGAGTGATAGAAAAATGTTATGACCGAGAGGTAAATTTGTTATTGTGGAAGCGATCGCAAAGTGGCAGCATTGACTGTGAGAATTGTTTAATATTGTGTGGACAGTTTAATAACTGTACCAAAGTCTGTTCAAGGACAATGACGAACCCGGAAAACGTAAACACGTTATGTAACTAAATCTGTCAACCAATTATGCAACCAGACATCAGGCGATGCGTTGCATCAGCAACTTATATAACAACTGTGTGTCATCGGTTTCGTCAGAGCCTATCCTGGGTGTGTCACGCCAGCAACTGTGTGAGGCACCGAACAAACAGTCGCAAAACAACATCTGAGTTATACAGACGCTAACCACTGTGCGTCGCCGGTTCGCCGGTTTTCGGGCGAAGTTATTGTGTTCGCCGATGCGCCCGCAACATAAAAAATGTAAAAATTTTTAAGATTTGATCATCTAAAACAGTATTTTTGAAACCGAATAGATACAGTGAGAAAATAATAAGTAAATAATCATGTAACAGTTCGGCAATAAATCAGTGTGTGTATACGAGAAGACATTGTAGGAGGGTACCTTCAACGTAATAACAGGAAAGTAAACTAACAAATTTTATTATTTTCATACAGTACAAGAACAGAGGGGGAAAATTAATTTAAAATATGAGCTCTAATGGGAATATAACTTGTCTAATGTGAAAGTGTGTGAGTGTGTATGGGTGAGTTTGAATTACGTAATTACAAAGGCGCTGGTTTAAGTTAAGAAAAGTTAGTTGAGTATTATTTCTTTACAGCATTTGTTTTAGTGTTCAACAGTTTAATTATCAATAATGTTTTGAAAGTTGTAGTCAGAATAAAGCATGTACACTGTCAATGTTAAAATAGTAAAAGTATAAAAGATGGGAGGAGTAATTTTGTCATTGTCGTTAATATGCAACAGTAAAACTAAATTATGAATAAACACAAGTTTGTTTGAGTATAGTAGATCGAGGTAGTCATTTCAAACAACCAATTCTGTTCTTCTAGTTCGCTGATACGAACCTTGGTAAATTATTTTCTTGCAGTTGGCAAGATAGCGCCCGACAAAGTAGATAGTACAATTTTGACAAATTCGAAATCACATTATATTTAGTTATTAATATCAATAAAACGAAATATCACATTTGGCTTCTGGAACAGGGACAATTTTATATCAATAAATTTATATAAAATACGGCCTACGGGGAGAACAGAATGGTTGTTGAGGTAGAATAAATTTTTTTTTTCGTACATAAAATAGACGCAAGTATGGGGTTATGTTTTGATAGGGTTATGTATGTAGTGCATTATTTGTTTATGAGTATTGTGAGGGTAATTAGTGTGTATGAGATGAATTATATTATATAAAGGGTATTATAATAAAATTTTTTAATATGGCTAAGATACAAGAAAATGATAGTGGCTTCGTATGGAAGGAGTGGGAAAGCGAATTTAGAGGGGTTGTAGGTGAAATGACAGACGAGGAATGGGGGAGGTTAGACGATAGTTTAACACGAATGGAAGAAATGGAAGAGGGAATATTCGCGGAAATTAAGAAGCACAGTGATGATATGGATAGTCAGGTGCCAAGTAATAGAGGTAAGATCGTTGAAGCGATAGTAGTAGTAAATAAGGCAGCAAATAGGCCTAATGTTAAGGATGATAATATAATGGGAGCAGAAAGTGGTGGAGAGACAAATCAATTTAACAAAATTAAAGTCGATCAGGTGGCAGATAATGAGGTAAGCAATGAGATGAGTGAATCTGATTATAAGAAGCATATGATGAATATGATATTTATGATGTGCAAGGAGTTTAATGAACGTTTGGATCAACAAAATGAACGTTTGGATCAACAAAACGCAATGTTAGATGACATGATTAGTGATGTCAAGGGATTCAATAATAAATTGAAAAAACAAAACGAGGAGTGGAGAAGAGATAGATATCAGGTAAAAAAGAATACAGAAGTTGAGTTAACACAGGTAAGTGGGAATAATATCTTTGATAATAGTGAAGAAATAAGTAACCAGGTGAGTGACAATTCGAATAAAGAGTTAATAGCTAACAGTGATCAAATAGTGGGAGAAATAGGGTTGACTAGTGATGATAATGGTATTAATTACAATTCTGAGGTAAGTAGGAATGATAATTATGACAATATAAGTGAAAATATGATGTTAAAAAATAATGTAGAAGCAAATGAGGAAAATATAATAACAAATAGTACTGATGAAGTTTTAGAATGCGATAATGAAATGTTAATGAGTGTTTATGAAGTAGAAAGAGAGTGGAAAAATAATGTTGTAGTTGAGTGGGGACAGAGGGCAAATTTTCCCCTTATTGTTTATAATGATGATGATGATTTAATGTTGTTTTTTCAGGGCAAGAGACCCTTATTGTTAAATGAAGTAATGTTGTATAATGTTGTACCCTCTGTCCGTAATAATTGTGAGAGTGTGATGTGGTGCTATGAAGAAAGAGAGTTATATGTTGAGAATGAAATAGAAATATATAAGTTAGAAAGAAAGTATGATGAATTGAGAAAATTACTAAAAGGGGTGATGATGAATCATGTGAAATACGTACCTGTTGAAAGAGAGACAGAGAATAATTTTGATAATATCTTACCTGACTATAATGATTTACCTGACGTAGTAGTTGAGGAATACAAAAATGATAAAACAATTTACCTGACGTTAACAAATAACACTGATATAGACGGGACAATCCTAACTGATGTTGACATGATGTATAATGGTATAATGGACGAAATAGAATTGATGGATTATTATGATAGTAACCATTATAATAATTTGTATGTTGATAAAAATGATGAATGTTACAAATACACTAGTTATATATATGACGATGGAGGATGAGCTAAAAGATCAGTGTTGGGACATTTTTAAATATTGTAAATTTTTGGTAATGACCTTGCTGATTTGGACATCTGAAGTGAGATACACTTGAACAGTTTTGACGCATATTTTGTAAATAATATTGAATTCATTGGTGTGTATTGTGAAATGTTAGAAAAGTAATGTGTATATGTTTTAGAAAATGTTGTATTAATAATAATAATATTATTAATATTTTAGCACTGTAATTAAATAACAAAATAATTATGAAGACAATAGTTAATGATTTGTAGAATGTTGATAATAATTGAAATATGTTATTTTAATAATCAAATGAATTAAATAAGTTGAGATGTTTAGATATTGTGATTGAATGTTATATGCTTGAATTTTTTGTTTGTGAATGTAAATTGTTTGGTGAGATTTTGATTTAATAATAATTAATAAGTAAATAAATGTTAAATGGTCTATTTTGTGGAATAACTTAATGGTTAAAAATATATGTTAATAATAAATTTTAAGCAATTTTGAAAATCTGATTGCAACACAGGATAAATAAATAATGAGGATAAATAAAAAGAGTTAATGAAAAATTTTAAATAATGTTTATAAATTTTTAGATAAATTAGTTAAAAGAGAATTGTTGGTTCAATGTATATTTGTGTATTATGTTATGTGATGTATTATACAAGTGTGTGTAGCTGGGAGGTTATCCAAGGGGATAACGTATTAAAAATTTGATATATTTTAATTAATAATGATGATTTGCTACTCAATAATTTTGTTTGAATTTAAAAAATAGATGCACTAAATACTTCTTATATTGTGTTATTATGTCTTATTGTGTTGATTGCATTAGTATGTTAGGAATAAGTATTATAAAAATATAATAATATGTTTTCAATGTGTTTATAGATTTTAAAAATAAAATGAAAAATAGTTGTAATAGGTAAAATTTTCAATAGGTTGCAAAAGATAGAAATGGGTGATAGTAATTAGTTGAATAAAATGTTTGAGTCAATTCAAGTTGAATTTTGTGGGACATAGATCTGTTCAAATCGAAGTAAAAGTTAAAGAGAATGAGAGATGAAAATAATGCAATGTTGTTTTGAGTTAGTATATGTTATAGAATTTTGAGAAGTATAAGTGGAGACACAGTAGTTATGGAGATTTTATTTAGAGTTTTGAGCGATATATTGTTTATTTGTTGATGTTAATTTGTTGTAATTGTAGTGAGGTTATGAGATTGAGATTTTTTGGGGATGGCAATTTTGTAGTAGTGGTAGTGTAATGTGGGAGTCCGCAACATAAGGGTTGGGACGGGATAGGGACCGATTGGCGCCGGAAAGGGTTACCTAGGGGGAGTCCAGGGACCAACATAAGGGAATGAGTTTTGGGAAGGAAACACGTATCCTATGTACAAAGGGTTAGAGAGTATTTTTTTTTATAAGAGTAGAAGGTGGCGATTGGAGTTAAAATAGTAAGTAGTTAGAGGTAGAGAAGGGTTAGTAAAATTTTGATAGTGGGGTGTCATACTAGTTAGAGATTTTGTAAGGGAACGTTAGAGTAATAAAAGGGGAAGTTTGTGAGTAAATGCCAAGTTGATAAAGTAAATTATAAGGAATAACGTAGAATCACCCAAAGTAATGAAATGGAATAATGATGGCCAGAATTGAAAAAAAAAAAAAAAATAAAAAATAAAATAATTTTTGTAATTTTGAGAAACGAATTAATAAGAGTAAATCAAGTTTAAAAGTAATTTTCTGATTTTATATGCCAACTTAATGTGTGTAACATTTTAAATACCAATTGTTTATTTTAATGTGAATTAGAAGTGTATTATATTTTCTTATGTTATGTTGTGTTTGTTAGTTTAAGAGAATTTTATGAAGTTAACTATTTTAAATGCATTTTTAAATTGGGGATGAGAGAAATTTAATATGGTAATGGGAAATGTTTGTGAGTCAGTCGTCTGTTTATTTAAAGTCTGATGGGAATCAGGGCAATGATTTTGAATTTTGGGGTAAAGTTGATAAGGGTAAGTAGATGGAATTTTAAGAGGGGTATATATATATTGTTGGTAAATATGTTATGATATATACATGTTAGCGATAAATGAAAAACAAAACCAGTGCTTCTTAGCGCAAACCAGCACCGCTAGGGGGAAACAGATCAGTTGGGGATATGGTGTTGTATAAGGCCACTATTTAATATTTTGATTTGTTTCAGTGTTTGGTGGTGCTGTGGCGGCGGACCTGAGCTGGCCTGCGCGTCAGAGCAGGGGCGTGGAGTATCTGTCTGACTCTACGGTGTTGGGATCTCGAGAGAGAAGTCCAGTATTGTCATGCAGATGCGGTCACAGTCACCGGACCAAGGGTGAGTTGATTATTCTTTTGTGTAAACCATACAGGGGGTTGTGGCGACATACCCTGGCTGATCCCTCTAGCAAGTATGTATGTGTCAATGAGATTTTTTATGCTTCGGCATAAAATATCTCATTGAGGGGGTATTGTAGCGGGGCATTTTTGGGCATACCTGGGGTAATAACAGAATTTGTATTTTTTTTATAAATAATAAATAACTTGTTGAGTGATAGAAAAATGTTATGACCGAGAGGTAAATTTGTTATTGTGGAAGCGATCGCAAAGTGGCAGCATTGACTGTGAGAATTGTTTAATATTGTGTGGACAGTTTAATAACTGTACCAAAGTCTGTTCAAGGACAATGACGAACCCGGAAAACGTAAACACGTTATGTAACTAAATCTGTCAACCAATTATGCAACCAGACATCAGGCGATGCGTTGCATCAGCAACTTATATAACAACTGTGTGTCATCGGTTTCGTCAGAGCCTATCCTGGGTGTGTCACGCCAGCAACTGTGTGAGGCACCGAACAAACAGTCGCAAAACAACATCTGAGTTATACAGACGCTAACCACTGTGCGTCGCCGGTTCGCCGGTTTTCGGGCGAAGTTATTGTGTTCGCCGATGCGCCCGCAACATAAAAAATGTAAAAATTTTTAAGATTTGATCATCTAAAACAGTATTTTTGAAACCGAATAGATACAGTGAGAAAATAATAAGTAAATAATCATGTAACAGTTCGGCAATAAATCAGTGTGTGTATACGAGAAGACATTGAAGGAGGGTACCTTCAACGTAATAACAGGAAAGTAAATTAACAAATTTTATTATTTTCATACAGTACAAGAACAGAGGGGGAAAATTAATTTAAAATATGAGCTCTAATGGGAATATAACTTGTCTAATGTGAAAGTGTGTGAGTGTGTATGGGTGAGTTTGAATTACGTAATTACAAAGGCGCTGGTTTAAGTTAAGAAAAGTTAGTTGAGTATTATTTCTTTACAGCATTTGTTTTAGTGTTCAACAGTTTAATTATCAATAATGTTTTGAAAGTTGTAGTCAGAATAAAGCATGTACACTGTCAATGTTAAAATAGTAAAAGTATAAAAGATGGGAGGAGTAATTTTGTCATTGTCGTTAATATGCAACAGTAAAACTAAATTATGAATAAACACAAGTTTGTTTGAGTATAGTAGATCGAAGTAGTCATTTCAAACAACCAATTCTGTTCTTCTAGTTCGCTGATACGAACCTTGGTAAATTATTTTCTTGCAGTTGGCAAGATGGCGCCCGACAAAGTAGATAGTACAATTTTGACAAATTCGAAATCACATTATATTTAGTTATTAATATCAATAAAACGAAATATCACAATATTAATGATGGCGCTTGTGGCAGCTAGTTTCGTGTCATCAGATCGTATGGCAATTGCATCGACTCGTGGGCTGTCTGCAGCGTTTCTCCATACAGCATCAGCTGCTTCATTACCTTCAATATCTACATGACCTGGACACCAAACAAAAGTAAAAGATGAACCACAATCTACTAACGCATGGCATAGCGCCTTGTCACTATTGTTTATTGGCAGTTGATTTAGATGTATAGCTGACCCTGTTTAACTGAGAATAATATTCTAACTAAAGTTTTCATATAATTGTGATTTTACAAGTATTAACTATCTGAGCATGTTAGTTACAAATATTTAAAAGAATAAGAAATATTATACACCAAATATATTTGTCATTATTGTTGGCATAAAGCCATATGTTTTCCCACCACTCCACTCTTACAAGGTAGAATAAATCATTGTCAAAATGGCGGGTGAATTTTATTGAGAAAATATTTTTTTGGTTTATTGGGATAATGTAATTCAAAACCAGTAGCTGTGGAAGTACAAGGGTAACAAAAAAATAAAAAAATAGATTTACTAGATTTTTTATAACCGATGTGAGATGTAGACAACTTTGTTTGGAAGCCACAAAATTTATAAACAATTTGATTAAGTATTTTATTATTGACAACAGTTCTCATACTGATTTTACTGTTTAGAGAATTTCATATTTGTAATTAACAAAGTTAAAAATTTTACCAGCCATAATGAACATGACAAAAAAGTCACCTTACCTTCTCGGATACCTAAATTGTAACTTAAAACTCTGTTAATTCTTTGTGAACACAGTGTTATACCTATTTTTACCATACAGTCAAGAGTATAAATGTTCCAATTACATGCTTACGTTTCTTTAAGTATTTTAACTTAAGAAACAAAAATAAAATACTGCTGTAATTTATGTGACTAGGATCTGTATTGGACGTAACAAAGAAAGTGTTTGCTACAGGAAATGGTACAATCATTTTGTCAGTGCTCTTTACTTTGAATACACAAATAAACTACAAGTTTCACACACTTAATTAACAGTTTTTGACATTGCTTAAAATTAAATTTATAAAATGGATTGAAGTGCCCAAGTTTGTATGTTGCTACAGAAACTAAAAAAAATGTAAAACTTATTCCAAACACTTATTTTACATTAAAATGCACTTAACCATATGTGATACACTTGTAAAACACAATATTTAATATTCCACAGCATTAATTTTGTTTTTAAACTCATAAAGAACTCGATTACCAGCAGTTGTAATGTTGGGATCCTCTAGAACTTTAAGGATGTCTGTACCTGGCATCTCTTTTATTTATTTTAAATAATCTTCTTCCATCGTTATAAGTCAATCGCTTTTGCTTTGGTTTTATCATTTCATGTTCTTTGATTATGCAGACCTTATACATTAAAGGTTTGAAGTTTTTCCAACAAGAATGTGACATTCATCATAAGTTTGGAATTGGTGGTAAGACTGAATCCCAACAATTTTTTTCAGTGTGTTTCCTTTCTTTTTCAAGATTTTGTGAATGTGAATTTACATCATCCTCAGAGACATACAATCCATTAATGTCTTTACACTTTTCATTTCCTACACTGTACAAGTCATAGGAGAAGTAGAATTAACAAAACCTTTTCTTTCAGTTTTCCATACAGTTCTTTTGATGAGCCCCCCATCCCATCAACTGCATCCTCACCATGACCAGATGCAAAACAGTTCCAGTCCATAATGACATGAAAGCCTTTCTCTGCAAAACACGTATTAGTAGCAGTACTACATGGCTCCGTTAACACAGAATCCGATGAGGGGAAGCGTAGCAGCACTGGTACTGCTAGTTGCGTGGGGGTTCAGTACGTTCCCCTACACTGCTTGATGTTTGTACAGTCAAAGTAAAACTCACACGCTACTAGAAAATTTACACGTACAAAAATTAAAATTAGAGCATTATAATACTTAACCTGTACGCGTATGGTGTCAAAATTGTCATTCTACACCGCTTCAAAAATTATTAAGTTACTTTGACCGTAAACATAAACAATATGAGCAATAAACTCGACAATTTCAATTAGGTATTGACTTGTAAAACATAATTAGTCGTGTCTCCATTGTTGATCAACATGAGTGGATTATTGTTACTTCAGTTTGGAGCTTGAATATATCAATGCTATTCAATGTTTAATTTTTGTTGTAGCTACTCTTCATACATGTATTAAGTTATGTTACTTTTGCTCATGATTTTTTCGAATTACAACATGAAACGTTAGCTGGTAGAGAAAGGTTTTGCTATTACAAATAGTAGTTCTATAAACGAGTGAAATTATGAAGAACAAGTGAATTCAATTGCCAAACTCTGTAACACGAACATACACAAATATTAATTATACCGCAGATCAATGCTACGATACTCTCAGTTAGTAAATATAAATTCAAAAAACAAAATCTGTAACACGAACAGGCACAAATATTAATTATACCGCAGATCGACACTCACAATACTCACAATTAGTAAATATAAATACAAATGAAAAACTCTGTAACACGAACAAGCACAAATATTAGCCTAGAACTTGTAACGCAAATCGACGCTCACGATATTCATAGCTGGAAAATATATATTCAAATGACAGACTTTTGACTATGACTGTAAACTGCTTGGTGGGGTGAGACGCGCTTGCGCGTTTGTCTCTAAACACCTTTAGTTCACATTTTTTCTCCATGTTTTGTTGATGTTGTCAGGTAGTACATGTACTCTTGAATTGACCCTGCACAGTTGTCAGAAAATATCTGTACATAGTTTATTTTAGGAACTAGTTTTTTTTTAACTTCATTTAAATAAAATAGCTTTGGTAAAACCCAAACTGAGTTTTTTGAGTGGTTTAAGTCATTACCAACAACAGCAAATCTAATCTGTTTCTTGTGCCATGCACAATGTGTAAAAATTGCAACGTGACTTTGACTTCAATGACCACTTTGGATTTCATCTTGATAGACTATTTGAGTAATTTTCTGCAAAGTCAATTCACACAACAGCCCTATTAAATGAAGCCTCCAAAGTCTTTGCACAAATCAAAATATGCAGATTGAATTTGTTTTACATAACAATGTGTTTTAAAAACATGCAACTATGCTTGAGTACAGCCATCATTCTTTGCAAGGTTGTAAAGTTTTCAGCCAATTTTGGCCCACTGTTATCATTTTTCCACTCTTTCCATCTAAGCTTTCTATCTAAGTTCCCATCTTTAGAAGATTTTTCAAGTCGTAAGTACACTTAACACATTCATTTAACATAATTCTTCATTACTGGTGTCACAGGAAACAATGTCAAGTAAATCCTTATGTGTCTTTGGAAAAGTAAATTCAAATTTTACATGTGCCTCAATTAAAAACAAAAAATTCACATGTTTTACACGTACATACACACCATGTAAGACATTTCACCTATAGGTAAAATATGTTCTGGCCGTAAATCTGAAAATTTCCAAAACTTACATTTGGAAATTATTTCATGAAGGTACAGCATCTTATATTCCTCAAAAGCTTCACCAATACCCATGACCATGTGACATAACTGATATAAATTTTGTTTCCCAGATTTAGGGTCTTTAACTGGGACTTTTAACATTACATTTTCCTGGAGCTTGGCGGCTAATTACATCAGTATTATAAAAGTTATTGACGTTGTTGATACATACATGGATCAGTTTTCTTGGGCCAGTCTTTTTTGTATTAAAAAGATCTCTACTCACATTTAAGCCAAAGTTCTCATGAACTAGTTGTTCTAGTACTGCTTTTTTCTTGGATGGCCTTGTAGGGTAGTATATTTTTAATTTTTTTCATTGTTTTTCCAAAGGTCTCTGAACTTTTGTATGACCCTATCTCTTTTAGGGGATTCTCATTTTGTTCTATATTTTCTTTTAATTTCTTTTTCTCCCTGTACAATTGCTGTCTTTCTCTATTCTGCCTCTTTTTTTCTAATACATAATTTGTGTTTGTTGGTTTTGCAACCTTCTCGTTTCCTTTTTTTTTATTTCTTTTTTTGTCATCCCCTTTTTTAAATATTCTTTCCATTTTTCAGAATCTTTCTTCTTATTTTGTCTACATTTTGCCATTCTGTTGGTAGGAACCATGATCTGAAACAAACAAATTTATTGTAGTTAAGCCTAATAACACAGGTGTGAAATAATACATATTGTCACATCCGATACACTGAATTGTGTCATGTCCATTACACAATATTTTTAGGATAAATAAAAATATATAAAAATTAGTACATTTTTTTTACCAAGTTACAAGTTTATATGAATTAGAGGGCAAGTGTTATTTAACACGTTTACTGTTTTTTTTTTTTTTTTTTTTTTTTATAGCAACTTTATGAATTAAGTGAAAGGAGAAATATGATTATACTCACCGAAATAAGTTGAAATGAAGTATAACTATTGTACAAACATCAAACTTTACGACTGTAACTTCAAAACACTTTCAGAATATTTAACAGTTAATACACAGCTAATTCAAAATCAGCTGACCAGTAACCAGTTATTTTTAACACCAACTCAGTGGCGAGGTATGGGTATAAAATTAGGGGAAGAACTACTTGACCTTATTTGTCATACATTCTCATATATGTTACACAGTTTTATAACAAACAAAATTTAATTTTGCAAACAAAAAAATTAAGTTTATTCATTATATATTTAAACTTAAATAGATACTAATACTATGGGAAGCCTTCACTTTATTGTTTGTAGTTTAACCGAATCCTTTGACTTTGACTTGCAATGATGTCATTCGCATCATCGTAAAAAGATGGTTTATGTCGCAGTTTTGTGAGTAGCCTTTTCTATGGTGTTGAGAGCAAGTGAGGACACTCTCCTGACCATGAGTGTTGTGGATGTATGTTTTTATGTGTTTTAAAGCATAGAATGATCTCTCAGTTGAGACATGGACGCAAAGATGGTCATTATCAATTAGGCTAGTCTACACACTTCCAGAAGAACTTCGATGAGAGTGGATTCTATAAGATGTCTGTGAAGATCAACAATCGATCGTTTATGTAATGTTTCATCACTAAATAGTTGAAATTGAAATCCGTTACTTAAGAAGTCAATCTGGAAGCAATAATTATAGTTTCAGTACTCCAATTGACGGTGTTTTCTGTCATGGATGGCAGTAAATTAATAATGTCAATTTTGTGCTCATACACTGTTTTTAGATGTCTGCTGTTGTAGTTCCATGTAGTAGGAGCCAATTTGGAAAACCGCTTTTTACTTCTGTATCCAGTGCTTCAGTTCCCTTGGCATATTTTTACACCCTTTAATACAACTGTCTGTGAGAGAACCAAATTAGGTTATGGGCATAGCAATGGACAAAATTTGCTTGTGGGCATTGTTCGCGTACCCGAGATTGAAGACCACTGAATTCCTTGCCATTTATATGTCTGTGCTACTAATTTCTTCCCACGGGCATATTCTTCTAATGTGTTTAAAACATGTTGACATAAAGCATTTGCTCTGCAATCATCACTAACAGTGTTAAATTCCCCAAAACTTTTTCATATTTCCGTCCTTTTGTATATAACTAATTACTGTAGACAGATGTGATTTTGTAGTTACGCCTGTATTTTCATCCATAATAATTGTAACAAAAAAAAGGATAATTAATTTTATGTTTTATTTGAAGTATCATCATATATTGTGAAACAGAAGAGATAATGTCATTTTGATAACCCTGAAAATTAAGAATTTTTTTTTGTAGCTTGGTATAAAAATCACTCATTTCCTGAAGCAATCCGATATAATTCCCTCCACTCGAAGAATTCTGAGACTCATTATGACCACGAACAGTGAGTTTTCCTTTCTCCAAAACAAGCAGCTTTAATTAAATTGATTAAAATGATAATGGTACATGACCCTTGGGCACTGTCAGTTTGAAATCCCACACCAAAAAGGCAGTGAAATCTATATTAAGTAGGAAGTCGTGCCAGGGTGTGAGCACGCCGGGTGTGTGTGTAAAAAGAAAAAACAGTTATAACTTTAAAGGAAATGTTATTAAATTATTATTTTATTGTTAAAAAAGATGGCGAGTAAAATTTAATGAAATGACCAATTGTTTTAGTGATAATTTATGATGAAAGTGTGAGTAAAGAAATGTGACAATATTGGTGGTGACATTGACTCACACAGTAAGTACAGCACTTCCACGAACGAAGTAGTTTGGCAGTTCTCACTCTAACAAAACGATGTTGTGAACAATTATCGGCCTAAAATTGGGAAGATGTCACTTTCCAAAATAATAGTTGTAATAAAAAAATCTTTTAGCAAGAATAAATAATGTATCGTAATAGATCACACCGCATGGTGATGACGCCGACTACCACATTTCTGGCAGTTCTGCTCCTAACAATGCCATGATTGGGGTGTGCACCTGCTTTTATCGTGGAGCGAATTTAAGTTCAGAAATGCTCTAAAATATGAGCTAGTGTGCGTGGAGTTGTTCAAAAACTTTTAGTTGGTGTTGCGGAGTGAACAGAGTAACGTATTGAGACTGGAAATTTTTGTAACAGCAAATAAAGTGTAAAAATTATAATATGGCCATAAGTTGGGCACGTGGCTTCGGTGAAACCGTCACGAGTGTGGACGGAGTGATTGGGGGACATTAATTTCAAAATTATCTAAATTTAAAAGTGTTAAAAAGGATTGTATGTCAGAAGTAAAATTCGGGGAGTTTATTAATCCATAACTGATATCCCTTTTCAAAGTCATTAGTAAGGTCAGAATAAATTGAGACTTCTTTGACTGGAATTCACTTTTTAATTTTTGATCATATGGTATATTGTGTGTGATCTTTTATTTTTATTTTATTTTTTTCAAGACATGACCTAAGACAGTCATATCAGTAAGAATGATCAATTAAGCAACCAAAATTTGTGCACTTGTTCTGGTCTTATGGGGGAGTGGACATTCAATCATACATTACACCCAAGAATATTACCATGCTTTTTTTGTAAAACTAATAATATTCTTTCATTATGAGTCATTTTTTTGAAATTGGATTTAGACAAAAATGATAAAATAGTGAAGGTAAAATGGGTTATAGTAGTATACAAAACACTAGATTGAAAAGCAGAAGCCAAAATAATTTTAATATCTGTTATGTTTTGTATGTTTTTGATATGTATAACAAAATAACTTGATGTCAATTCTCATGTTGTTGTCTGCAGGTTTGGCATTTCACGAGGTGGCAGATGTCTGATTGCCGACGACATGGGGTTAGGTAAAACAGTTCAAGCACTGGGTATTGCAGATTACTATAGATCTGAATGGCCGTTGCTGATAGTCTGCCCTTCTTCTATGAGGTACTTCTATTGTGCACCTATCCTCTTTATAATATTTAGATTCAATAAAAGTTTACAATCATCCAAATATAGTAAAATAAATTTTCAAATAAAATTTTCCAGTTGAGTGGCTCATTGTTTGTTTCTTGTTGATAAACGTTTCAACTCCACGTATAGCAATTGTCTCTTCAGCAGCTCAGCACACAAAGTCTCCGTATCTGCGATTCAGTTCTTACAATGAGTGGTAATATTGATGCTACTGGCAGAAAGTCTTGTCCAGTTATTAGCACAAACCTAGTCTGCCGAGCACTGAAGAAGTAGACTGTTGCAGGTGCATTTGAAATATGTATTTGGCATGTGAAAGTACAACAGTACTGTTCTTAAGTTTGACACGTTTTACTTAGCACTAAATGTTTTTCCATTCTATACTGAAACATCTCCAATGACTTGACTGAGACTGACAATGCCTTATCTTCAAACGGTTTCTTGGTAAGAATAGTAAAACATTATAACTATAACATTTGGGAATGAGGTGTCTCAATTCTTTGGAGTTACAATAGTTAAGGTTAGGGTGTTCCGTAGCACCTACTTTATTCAAAAGTTGCAGTCACAGCCTTAAGTAGGTGGAAAAGATATTGTTGTGAAATGATGGTGTTAATATGACTATCTCTAGCCACTTCTGTACCTGGATGACTAAGTAGTAGTAACATTTGTCGAACAGGACTCCCGTTACTTGATTTGAAAACTTCATGAAGAATTCAGATATTGGGACCTCAACATAAATTTTGAAAAAACCAAACAGCTGGTCATTGGAGGTGAAGGAGCCAATATGACAGTAGATCTGCATGTTATAAAAAGTAATGCTTTTTTCAAGGTGTCTTAGGGCAGAAGGTGGCATAACTGATGAAGATATCAGCTGTAAAATAAGACAAGGGAAAATGATGATAGGCCACCTGAATTCTGTGCTTCAGAGTGTGAAATTAACTCACAAAACCAAAAAGATGATTTATTCTACCATCGTAGAAAGTATAGTCATCTATGGCCCAGACGCTATAGAGATAAATACAAAAAAACAACATAAAGACTCTAAGCAATGGAAACAGACTTGTGGAGATTGTAACAGTACAGAATTGTGTGCTAAAAAGATTTGAATTCAAAGCAGTCAGTGTTTCAGTGTTCACCTTTGTGGAACCTCGTTTTAACCAACTATACATACAGTGTTATTACAAAACACCACGTCTGTGTTTTGTCTCTGGACTCAGATAGGCCAGACATATTACGTAACCGCTGGCAACTCATGCGGCCGTGAATCACAGAAAACGCCAGTCTCAACCGGCAGTAAAAATTATAAATGTTCCTGGGTTAAGCGCCTGGACATACCGGCCAATCAGAGAAGGCGAAATCAACCATACATACTTTGGCGTGCAGCTAGGCCAACGCCTAACACGACAGTCGTTAACTAATAGAGGAGTCGTCAACTAACAACAGAGCATTAGCAAGTCAGCGGTGGTCTCGGGTGTGTAAGATGGGCCGAAAACATCGTCGGCCTATCTAGTAAAGTGACTATTAATCTGTGCAAGCAATTCTGTCGGCCGACAACAGTAGTGAGTTAAATGTGACCACACTGTTATAAAACATATCACCAAGACCTTAAGTGATGTTCGTAAAAAACATTCAGACATTTGTCGTTTGTTGTCGGAGTGTAGAAATCAACGGGGCCTGGACCATGGAATGAAGCCTACGTTAAGGATAAGTAACAATATAAAACACTTCCTAACTTAAACTATCAATAGCATGAATACCTGTGCATAGAACTTAATAAATCATTAACAAGATCTCAATTTTAAGGAGCTGAGGTATATCTTTGTAAAAGAGGGAGCGAATGCAATGTTTTGCAATATTAAGTAAATCCACAAAGTACTGGTGTAGTAATTATTCAGATTACTAGTAATAGTTTTGTAAACAATAGTAGTTGTAAGAGTTGTTTATTCTGTCAATCTTATACCAATAACTTGGTGAGTTATATCTGCTTAACTCAAAAAACTGAAAACTTTTAATCGATGTATTCGTTTAATACATAAGAAATTAAGAGAATTTGAGACATTGTTGTATAGGTGTATTTTGAACATAATTTAATTCAATAAAAGTGAAAAAATTTGTTTTAGTCAGCATAAATTGTGTTAATATCATTGCACACTTAAACCCAGATAACCCATCTGCAACTGATTTCGTCTATACAACCCGAAGGTAAGAGAAAAATGAAGTATCTATGAGTTTAATAAACTTTATTATTTGCATTAAGAAATAGTAAAGTTACAATGGCGCCCGAACAGGGACGATTTGTGTGATTTATTATAATCACACAAATTAGACCTAACACATAAGTTGCAAAGAAGAGTTATTTGGGAGTGGGGGCGATATTGTAAATGATTGTAGATTGTGATGAGAAAGGGGTAAAGCAAAACTAAGCTAAAGTGTGTATAATTGTATATGTAAGTCGTAATCATATAAAAAATGGAGAATAGAGAGAATAAAATAAATACAGCTGACGTAACTGTTATGAACGAGTCGGAAAGTCAGTCAATGACTGAATCAGCGGTAATGGACGAGATGAGAGTTCATTCAACTCCTGTCTCGACTAGGGACAGTGATAAAACTGATGACATGAGAAATTGGTTGCGTGAGATAATGGGGGAGATTAAACAAATATCTAACGATAATAACAAAAAATTTGATGCACTAAGTAGCGACATCAATAAACGTTTTGATGCAAATGATCATAAATTTGATGAAGTTAGCAGTAGTGTCAATGAAGTAAATATTAAGTTAATTGAACAGAAAATAAAATATGAAAGTAGTTTTAACGAATTAATTAAATGTTTTGGCGAAAGTGACAAAAAATGGGATAAGTTGATAGATTCAACAAAACAAATGAATAATGGTTATAATACTGAGAGTGTAGTGGTGACAGAAAATGGTAATTATGATGATGGTAAGTATGCGCTAATGAGAATATAAACAAGGAAGCAACAGTCAACAAGGTAAGTGAAAATAATGGAAATATAAATGATAATGAGGTTAGTTTAAATGTAAATCAGGTGAAAGTGTACAAGGTAAGTAATAGTGAAAATAACAGTGATAACTGTAATAATGGTAGTGAAATAATGTTGAATAATAATAATAAAGAGGTATTTGAAAATGGGGTATCAAAAAGTGATACAGTAAGTAATAGTAGAAATGATGAGAGTATAAAGTCAGTTGATGTTCGTAATGGGGTGGTAATGAGCATTGATGAGCTTGAGAGAGGGTACGAAGAGAGTTTAAGGGGATATGGGGGACAGAGGGCAAATTTCCCTTGTGGTATAGGTGAAGGAAAAGGTTCACAAGTGGTGTTGGAGGACAAAGGTTCCTCGAGAGTTTTTATGGGAGGCAAATGGTCTCCAAAATGTCCCTTGATTTTTTGTGGTTTCCCTGGTAAAGCCAGGATGGGTTTAAATAATGTAGTACTGCCCTCTACGTGGATTGAGAATGTGAAATTGGGCTGGGAAAGTGATTATAAAGAGGGAAATAGTATGATAGAGTTGTTTAATGTAAGGAAAGGTTATAGAGAGTTTGTAGAGAGAGTAAATAACATTAAATACTTACCTTATGGAGTAAACAGTGTAGTGGTAGACAATGATTATATTGATGATGATGATAAACATTCACCTGCTGGGAGAATTAGTGTACTTGTAGTAGCAGATAATTGTGATAATGAGGTAACTCACCTGGGTTTAAACCATAAATACTAATGGAGACTGGACAAAGAATACTGATGTAGACTTTGTTTATGATAAAATAATCATGTTTAATGAAGAAATTTGTGTTAGTGGTTGAAATCACACTCAGAATGATCACAGTTGCACACCACTATGTAAAAATTATCCCAATTAGCGCTTTCAAGCTTCACAGCCCATCGTCAGATTGGAATAGACACAAAATAAGTGGAAACAACCCCTTCACCCCTCTCCCCCACCATGCTCACACACAACAAGCTATAATATGAATGACCCTTCCCCACCCCCTAAACCCTGTCACACCATCTGTAGAGTTACATATTTTTTCTAGCAAATTCCTTGTGTTTCAGTGTTGTGTGTGTGTGTGTGTGTGTGTGTGTGTGTGTGTGTGTGTGCATCCTTTTAAACTACCCACTTCCTCTCCACACACGTGGGTCAGTCAACACCCTTATTTTAAAACATCCAAATAGTACTATGCAAAATAATTCTTAATATTATCTATCTGTCCTCTATCATTTACTTCTTAATCATGTTATAAAATATTTCTTCATTATCAAATTTAATTTTAATATTAATTAAATTGTCTAACCCTTTTTCTCTCTCTTTCAATATTTCTAACTCCTCTCTAAGCTTCCTTTCAACTGTGTTATTCACTACTTTTACAATTTCGTATTCTTCCAAAGGATTAACAAACTTATGGTTGTCTTCTATGAAATGTCTTGCATATAACGAATTGGTTGTTCTATTACCTTCTCCACGTTTGTGGTCAGACAACCTGCATACGAATTTCCGTCCTGTCTCTCCTAGGTACACCTTGTTGCAGTCTTTACATTTTAATTTATAAATTCCGCTTTTCTGTAATACTGGAATTTTTTCTATATTCTTATTCCTTATCTTATCAAATACCGTTTCACATTTTTTAATAGCTATATCTACTCCATATTTATTAAAACATTTTATAATTTTTCTAGTATGTGAACCTATGTATGTCAATGACCCTGCATAATTCTTTTGTTCTGGTTCTATTTTATCTTTTTGTATGTTAACCCTTTTCATAACTTTATCCACTATGTTGGTGTTATAATTATTATTCCTTACAATTCCCTTTATCGTTCTTAACTCCCTATCTTTTGACTCGGTCTCTTTTAAACACTTCTGAGCTCTGTAACAAAATGAATTGATTGCCGCCATTTTATATCTATATGGGTGGTAAGACTCTCTTGGTATAATTATATCAGAATACGACTCTTTCCTAAATATCCCAAACTGTAGTTTCTCATTATCTTTAATTTCTATGTTTAAATCTAAGTAATTTATTTTCTTACCTCCTATCTCTTCTTTAAATTGTAAGTTTTTATCCTTACTATTTACCTCATTTATAAACTCATGCACTTCTTCTATGCTTCCTTCCCAAATTACTAATACATCATCAACGTATCTAGACCATAATTTTATATTGTTTTTATACTTAGTGGAAGTTATTAATTGCTTTTCAAAATCATTCATGTATATTTCAGCAAGAATAGGGGATAATGAAGACCCCATAGGTAAACCTTTTTTCTGTATATAAAACTTGTTATTAAACCTAAAATAGTTCTGATTTACACATTCTTTAATTACTTTCATCAACTGCTTTTTATACCTGTATTCTCCCATATTATTATCGTTTATTAACTTAATAACTTTATTTACTGTGATATTGGTAAACATGTCCTTAACATCCAGTGATATCAATTTTGTATTTACATTAATCCTAATATTTTCTAATTTTTCTATCAATTTTACATTATTCTCTATGTTGTATTTTGTCCCAAATTCATATTTCTCTTTCAGTACTCTGCTAACTTCCTTTGATAATTTATAAATAGGTGCATTAATAAAAGAAACAATCGGTCTAATTGGTTTTCCTTCTTTATGTATCTTAACCTGACTTTTAAAAGTTGGTGCTGTTGGATTACTTTCCAATAAATACTTTTTCTTATTTTCTTCTATAAATGTTATCTGTTTCATCATTTGTTTTATCCTTGACTGGTACTTACTTGTATAATCATACTTTATTTCCTCGTATGGTCCTTCCCTTATAAATTCTTCCGTTTTCTTTATGTATTCGTCCTTTCTCAGCAGTACCATTGTATTTCCTTTGTCCGCCTTCGTTACTATAATATCATTCTTCTTTATTTTATTCTTTAGTTTAGTTACCGTTGATTTGATTTTTTGTTCATTTTTTGAATTATACAAACTTCTCTTAAATATTTTATCTACTACATTCCCTACTTCCCACCTTATTCTTTTTTTATCATTTTCATTTCCTAGTTTTTGTACTATGCTTTCGCATTCAATAATCGTTTTTTCTTGATTTAATTCTGGTGGCGGTGCGTATTTTAAGCCTTTTGCTAACATTTCTTTTTCTTCTGTATTGAAATTTACCTCTGTAAGGTTTATTACTCTTTTTTCATAGTTATTCTTAGAGAGGTGTTCCTTTTTTACTTCGTTCTTTTTTATTAACTTATTTAACTTATCTACCATTTTTTTATTTTTCTTTTCCAATTTCTTTTCTACGTACCCCAAACCAAAATTATATAATATTTCTTCTAACTCTACATACGAGTATATTCTTAACAATTCTGTGTCTGTCATATAATTCCCTATTATATCTATTGATTAAGCCGCATAGTGACCTTATTTCCAGTTTTATCCACAACTTCTCGCTTTGTTCTTTTACTTTTTTGGCTACACTGTTCTTATTTTTAATTTTAACTTGAGCGTACTTTGGGATGACATTATTATCCAGACATTGTTTATTAAACCATATTTTACTTAAAACCCTCTTCAATTTAACTTTTAACTTAAGATATTTAAATACTTTACTTACCTTATTGTTGTCGTTTATTACCTCATTGTTGTTGTCCATTACCTGTAGTCGATTGCACATCTTAACAGACGTTTAATGAAGAAATTTGTGTTAGTGGTTGAAATCACACTCAGAATGATCACAGTTGCACACCACTATGTAAAAATTATCCCAATTAGCGCTTTCAAGCTTCACAGCCCATCGTCAGATTGGAATAGACACAAAATAAGTGGAAACAACCCCTTCACCCCTCTCCCCCACCATGCTCACACACAACAAGCTATAATATGAATGACCCTTCCCCACCCCCTAAACCCTGTCACACCATCTGTAGAGTTACATATTTTTTCTAGCAAATTCCTTGTGTTTCAGTGTTGTGTGTGTGTGTGTGTGTGTGTGTGTGTGTGTGTGTATGTGTGTGTGTGTGTGTGTGTGTGTGCATCCTTTTAAACTACCCACTTCCTCTCCACACACGTGGGTCAGTCAACACCCTTATTTTAAAACATCCAAATAGTACTATGCAAAATAATTCTTAATATTATCTATCTGTCCTCTATCATTTACTTCTTAATCATGTTATAAAATATTTCTTCATTATCAAATTTAATTTTAATATTAATTAAATTGTCTAACCCTTTTTCTCTCTCTTTCAATATTTCTAACTCCTCTCTAAGCTTCCTTTCAACTGTGTTATTCACTACTTTTACAATTTCGTATTCTTCCAAAGGATTAACAAACTTATGGTTGTCTTCTATGAAATGTCTTGCATATAACGAATTGGTTGTTCTGTTACCTTCTCCACGTTTGTGGTCAGACAACCTGCATACGAATTTCCGTCCTGTCTCTCCTAGGTACACCTTGTTGCAGTCTTTACATTTTAATTTATAAATTCCGCTTTTCTGTAATACTGGAATTTTTTCTATATTCTTATTCCTTATCTTATCAAATACCGTTTCACATTTTTTAATAGCTATATCTACTCCATATTTATTAAAACATTTTATAATTTTTCTAGTATGTGAACCTATGTATGTCAATGACCCTGCATAATTCTTTTGTTCTGGTTCTATTTTATCTTTTTGTATGTTAACCCTTTTCATAACTTTATCCACTATGTTGGTGTTATAATTATTATTCCTTACAATTCCCTTTATCGTTCTTAACTCCCTATCTTTTGACTCGGTCTCTTTTAAACACTTCTGAGCTCTGTAACAAAATGAATTGATTGCCGCCATTTTATATCTATATGGGTGGTAAGACTCTCTTGGTATAATTATATCAGAATACGACTCTTTCCTAAATATCCCAAACTGTAGTTTCTCATTATCTTTAATTTCTATGTTTAAATCTAAGTAATTTATTTTCTTACCTCCTATCTCTTCTTTAAATTGTAAGTTTTTATCCTTACTATTTACCTCATTTATAAACTCATGCACTTCTTCTATGCTTCCTTCCCAAATTACTAATACATCATCAACGTATCTAGACCATAATTTTATATTGTTTTTATACTTAGTGGAAGTTATTAATTGCTTTTCAAAATCATTCATGTATATTTCAGCAAGAATAGGGGATAATGAAGACCCCATAGGTAAACCTTTTTTCTGTATATAAAACTTGTTATTAAACCTAAAATAGTTCTGATTTACACATTCTTTAATTACTTTCATCAACTGCTTTTTATACCTGTATTCTCCCATATTATTATCGTTTATTAACTTAATAACTTTATTTACTGTGATATTGGTAAACATGTCCTTAACATCCAGTGATATCAATTTTGTATTTACATTAATCCTAATATTTTCTAATTTTTCTATCAATTTTACATTATTCTCTATGTTGTATTTTGTCCCAAATTCATATTTCTCTTTCAGTACTCTGCTAACTTCCTTTGATAATTTATAAATAGGTGCATTAATAAAAGAAACAATCGGTCTAATTGGTTTTCCTTCTTTATGTATCTTAACCTGACTTTTAAAAGTTGGTGCTGTTGGATTACTTTCCAATAAATACTTTTTCTTATTTTCTTCTATAAATGTTATCTGTTTCATCATTTGTTTTATCCTTGACTGGTACTTACTTGTATAATCATACTTTATTTCCTCGTATGGTCCTTCCCTTATAAATTCTTCCGTTTTCTTTATGTATTCGTCCTTTCTCAGCAGTACCATTGTATTTCCTTTGTCCGCCTTCGTTACTATAATATCATTCTTCTTTATTTTATTCTTTAGTTTAGTTACCGTTGATTTGATTTTTTGTTCATTTTTTGAATTATACAAACTTCTCTTAAATATTTTATCTACTACATTCCCTACTTCCCACCTTATTCTTTTTTTATCATTTTCATTTCCTAGTTTTTGTACTATGCTTTCGCATTCAATAATCGTTTTTTCTTGATTTAATTCTGGTGGCGGTGCGTATTTTAAGCCTTTTGCTAACATTTCTTTTTCTTCTGTATTGAAATTTACCTCTGTAAGGTTTATTACTCTTTTTTCATAGTTATTCTTAGAGAGGTGTTCCTTTTTTACTTCGTTCTTTTTTATTAACTTATTTAACTTATCTACCATTTTTTTATTTTTCTTTTCCAATTTCTTTTCTACGTACCCCAAACCAAAATTATATAATATTTCTTCTAACTCTACATACGAGTATATTCTTAACAATTCTGTGTCTGTCATATAATTCCCTATTATATCTATTGATTAAGCCGCATAGTGACCTTATTTCCAGTTTTATCCACAACTTCTCGCTTTGTTCTTTTACTTTTTTGGCTACACTGTTCTTATTTTTAATTTTAACTTGAGCGTACTTTGGGATGACATTATTATCCAGACATTGTTTATTAAACCATATTTTACTTAAAACCCTCTTCAATTTAACTTTTAACTTAAGATATTTAAATACTTTACTTACCTTATTGTTGTCGTTTATTACCTCATTGTTGTTGTCCATTACCTGTAGTCGATTGCACATCTTAACAGACGTTTAATGAAGAAATTTGTGTTAGTGGTTGAAATCACACTCAGAATGATCACAGTTGCACACCACTATGTAAAAATTATCCCAATTAGCGCTTTCAAGCTTCACAGCCCATCGTCAGATTGGAATAGACACAAAATAAGTGGAAACAACCCCTTCACCCCTCTCCCCCACCATGCTCACACACAACAAGCTATAATATGAATGACCCTTCCCCACCCCCTAAACCCTGTCACACCATCTGTAGAGTTACATATTTTTTCTAGCAAATTCCTTGTGTTTCAGTGTTGTGTGTGTGTGTGTGTGTGTGTGTGTGTGTGTGTGTGTGTATGTGTGTGTGTGTGTGTGTGTGTGTGCATCCTTTTAAACTACCCACTTCCTCTCCACACACGTGGGTCAGTCAACACCCTTATTTTAAAACATCCAAATAGTACTATGCAAAATAATTCTTAATATTATCTATCTGTCCTCTATCATTTACTTCTTAATCATGTTATAAAATATTTCTTCATTATCAAATTTAATTTTAATATTAATTAAATTGTCTAACCCTTTTTCTCTCTCTTTCAATATTTCTAACTCCTCTCTAAGCTTCCTTTCAACTGTGTTATTCACTACTTTTACAATTTCGTATTCTTCCAAAGGATTAACAAACTTATGGTTGTCTTCTATGAAATGTCTTGCATATAACGAATTGGTTGTTCTGTTACCTTCTCCACGTTTGTGGTCAGACAACCTGCATACGAATTTCCGTCCTGTCTCTCCTAGGTACACCTTGTTGCAGTCTTTACATTTTAATTTATAAATTCCGCTTTTCTGTAATACTGGAATTTTTTCTATATTCTTATTCCTTATCTTATCAAATACCGTTTCACATTTTTTAATAGCTATATCTACTCCATATTTATTAAAACATTTTATAATTTTTCTAGTATGTGAACCTATGTATGTCAATGACCCTGCATAATTCTTTTGTTCTGGTTCTATTTTATCTTTTTGTATGTTAACCCTTTTCATAACTTTATCCACTATGTTGGTGTTATAATTATTATTCCTTACAATTCCCTTTATCGTTCTTAACTCCCTATCTTTTGACTCGGTCTCTTTTAAACACTTCTGAGCTCTGTAACAAAATGAATTGATTGCCGCCATTTTATATCTATATGGGTGGTAAGACTCTCTTGGTATAATTATATCAGAATACGACTCTTTCCTAAATATCCCAAACTGTAGTTTCTCATTATCTTTAATTTCTATGTTTAAATCTAAGTAATTTATTTTCTTACCTCCTATCTCTTCTTTAAATTGTAAGTTTTTATCCTTACTATTTACCTCATTTATAAACTCATGCACTTCTTCTATGCTTCCTTCCCAAATTACTAATACATCATCAACGTATCTAGACCATAATTTTATATTGTTTTTATACTTAGTGGAAGTTATTAATTGCTTTTCAAAATCATTCATGTATATTTCAGCAAGAATAGGGGATAATGAAGACCCCATAGGTAAACCTTTTTTCTGTATATAAAACTTGTTATTAAACCTAAAATAGTTCTGATTTACACATTCTTTAATTACTTTCATCAACTGCTTTTTATACCTGTATTCTCCCATATTATTATCGTTTATTAACTTAATAACTTTATTTACTGTGATATTGGTAAACATGTCCTTAACATCCAGTGATATCAATTTTGTATTTACATTAATCCTAATATTTTCTAATTTTTCTATCAATTTTACATTATTCTCTATGTTGTATTTTGTCCCAAATTCATATTTCTCTTTCAGTACTCTGCTAACTTCCTTTGATAATTTATAAATAGGTGCATTAATAAAAGAAACAATCGGTCTAATTGGTTTTCCTTCTTTATGTATCTTAACCTGACTTTTAAAAGTTGGTGCTGTTGGATTACTTTCCAATAAATACTTTTTCTTATTTTCTTCTATAAATGTTATCTGTTTCATCATTTGTTTTATCCTTGACTGGTACTTACTTGTATAATCATACTTTATTTCCTCGTATGGTCCTTCCCTTATAAATTCTTCCGTTTTCTTTATGTATTCGTCCTTTCTCAGCAGTACCATTGTATTTCCTTTGTCCGCCTTCGTTACTATAATATCATTCTTCTTTATTTTATTCTTTAGTTTAGTTACCGTTGATTTGATTTTTTGTTCATTTTTTGAATTATACAAACTTCTCTTAAATATTTTATCTACTACATTCCCTACTTCCCACCTTATTCTTTTTTTATCATTTTCATTTCCTAGTTTTTGTACTATGCTTTCGCATTCAATAATCGTTTTTTCTTGATTTAATTCTGGTGGCGGTGCGTATTTTAAGCCTTTTGCTAACATTTCTTTTTCTTCTGTATTGAAATTTACCTCTGTAAGGTTTATTACTCTTTTTTCATAGTTATTCTTAGAGAGGTGTTCCTTTTTTACTTCGTTCTTTTTTATTAACTTATTTAACTTTTCTACCATTTTTTTATTTTTATTTTCCAATTTCTTTTCTACGTACCCCAAACCAAAATTATATAATATTTCTTCTAACTCTACATACGAGTATATTCTTAACAATTCTATGTGTCTGTCATATAATTCCCTATTATATCTATTGATTAAGCCGTATAGTGACCTTATTTCCAGTTTTATCCACAACTTCTCGCTTTGTTCTTTTACTTTTTTGGCTACACTGTTCTTATTTTTAATTTTAACTTGAGCGTACTTTGGGATGACATTATTATCCAGACATTGTTTATTAAACCATATTTTACTTAAAACCCTCTTCAATTTAACTTTTAACTTAAGATATTTAAATACTTTACTTACCTTATTGTTGTCGTTTATTACCTCATTGTTGTTGTCCATTACCTGTAGTCGATTGCACATCTTAACAGACGTTTAATGAAGAAATTTGTGTTAGTGGTTGAAATCACACTCAGAATGATCACAGTTGCACACCACTATGTAAAAATTTCAGGTTAAGTCAGGTTAAGATACATAAAGAAGGAAAACCAATTAGACCGATTGTTTCTTTTATTAATGCACCTATTTATAAATTATCAAAGGAAGTTAGCAGAGTACTGAAAGAGAAATATGAATTTGGGACAAAATACAACATAGAGAATAATGTAAAATTGATAGAAAAATTAGAAAATATTAGGATTAATGTAAATACAAAATTGATATCACTGGATGTTAAGGACATGTTTACCAATATCACAGTAAATAAAGTTATTAAGTTAATAAACGATAATAATATGGAGAATACAGGTATAAAAAGCAGTTGATGAAAGTAATTAAAGAATGTGTAAATCAGAACTATTTTAGGTTTAATAACAAGTTTTATATACAGAAAAAAGGTTTACCTATGGGGTCTTCATAGTGTTTTCAACCACTAACACAAATTTCTTCATTAAACGTCTGTTAAGATGTGCAATCGACTACAGGTAATGGACAACAACAATGAGGTAATAAACGACAACAATAAGGTAAGTAAAGTATTTAAATATCTTAAGTTAAAAGTTAAATTGAAGAGGGTTTTAAGTAAAATATGGTTTAATAAACAATGTCTGGATAATAATGTCATCCCAAAGTACGCTCAAGTTAAAATTAAAAATAAGAACAGTGTAGCCAAAAAAGTAAAAGAACAAAGCGAGAAGTTGTGGATAAAACTGGAAATAAGGTCACTATACGGCTTAATCAATAGATATAATAGGGAATTATATGACAGACACATAGAATTGTTAAGAATATACTCGTATGTAGAGTTAGAAGAAATATTATATAATTTTGGTTTGGGGTACGTAGAAAAGAAATTGGAAAAGAAAAATAAAAAAATGGTAGATAAGTTAAATAAGTTAATAAAAAAGAACGAAGTAAAAAAGGAACACCTCTCTAAGAATAACTATGAAAAAAGAGTAATAAACCTTACAGAGGTAAATTTCAATACAGAAGAAAAAGAAATGTTAGCAAAAGGCTTAAAATACGCACCGCCACCAGAATTAAATCAAGAAAAAACGATTATTGAATGCGAAAGCATAGTACAAAAACTAGGAAATGAAAATGATAAAAAAAGAATAAGGTGGGAAGTAGGGAATGTAGTAGATAAAATATTTAAGAGAAGTTTGTATAATTCAAAAAATGAACAAAAAATCAAATCAACGGTAACTAAACTAAAGAATAAAATAAAGAAGAATGATATTATAGTAACGAAGGCGGACAAAGGAAATACAATGGTACTGCTGAGAAAGGACGAATACATAAAGAAAACGGAAGAATTTATAAGGGAAGGACCATACGAGGAAATAAAGTATGATTATACAAGTAAGTACCAGTCAAGGATAAAACAAATGATGAAACAGATAACATTTATAGAAGAAAATAAGAAAAAGTATTTATTGGAAAGTAATCCAACAGCACCAACTTTTAAAAGTCAGGTTAAGATACATAAAGAAGGAAAACCAATTAGACCGATTGTTTCTTTTATTAATGCACCTATTTATAAATTATCAAAGGAAGTTAGCAGAGTACTGAAAGAGAAATATGAATTTGGGACAAAATACAACATAGAGAATAATGTAAAATTGATAGAAAAATTAGAAAATATTAGGATTAATGTAAATACAAAATTGATATCACTGGATGTTAAGGACATGTTTACCAATATCACAGTAAATAAAGTTATTAAGTTAATAAACGATAATAATTGGGAGAATACAGGTATAAAAAGCAGTTGATGAAAGTAATTAAAGAATGTGTAAATCAGAACTATTTTAGGTTTAATAACAAGTTTTATATACAGAAAAAAGGTTTACCTATGGGGTCTTCATTATCCCCTATTCTTGCTGAAATATACATGAATGATTTTGAAAAGCAATTAATAACTTCCACTAAGTATAAAAACAATATAAAATTATGGTCTAGATACGTTGATGATGTATTAGTAATTTGGGAAGGAAGCATAGAAGAAGTGCATGAGTTTATAAATGAGGTAAATAGTAAGGATAAAAACTTACAATTTAAAGAAGAGATAGGAGGTAAGAAAATAAATTACTTAGATTTAAACATAGAAATTAAAGATAATGAGAAACTACAGTTTGGGATATTTAGGAAAGAGTCGTATTCTGATATAATTATACCAAGAGAGTCTTACCACCCATATAGATATAAAATGGCGGCAATCAATTCATTTTGTTACAGAGCTCAGAAGTGTTTAAAAGAGACCGAGTCAAAAGATAGGGAGTTAAGAACGATAAAGGGAATTGTAAGGAATAATAATTATAACACCAACATAGTGGATAAAGTTATGAAAAGGGTTAACATACAAAAAGATAAAATAGAACCAGAACAAAAGAATTATGCAGGGTCATTGACATACATAGGTTCACATACTAGAAAAATTATAAAATGTTTTAATAAATATGGAGTAGATATAGCTATTAAAAAATGTGAAACGGTATTTGATAAGATAAGGAATAAGAATATAGAAAAAATTCCAGTATTACAGAAAAGCGGAATTTATAAATTAAAATGTAAAGACTGCAACAAGGTGTACCTAGGAGAGACAGGACGGAAATTCGTATGCAGGTTGTCTGACCACAAACGTGGAGAAGGTAATAGAACAACCAATTCGTTATATGCAAGACATTTCATAGAAGACAACCATAAGTTTGTTAATCCTTTGGAAGAATACGAAATTGTAAAAGTAGTGAATAACACAGTTGAAAGGAAGCTTAGAGAGGAGTTAGAAATATTGAAAGAGAGAGAAAAAGGGTTAGACAATTTAATTAATATTAAAATTAAATTTGATAATGAAGAAATATTTTATAACATGATTAAGAAGTAAATGATAGAGGATAGATAGATAATATTAAGAATTATTTTGCATAGTACTATTTGGATGTTTTAAAATAAGGGTGTTGACTGACCCACGTGTGTGGAGAGGAAGTGGGTAGTTTAAAAGGATGCACACACACACACACACACACACACACACACACACACACACACACACAACACTGAAACACAAGGAATTTGCTAGAAAAAATATGTAACTCTACAGATGGTGTGACAGGGTTTAGGGGGTGGGGAAGGGTCATTCATATTATAGCTTGTTGTGTGTGAGCATGGTGGGGGAGAGGGGTGAAGGGGTTGTTTCCACTTATTTTGTGTCTATTCCAATCTGACGATGGGCTGTGAAGCTTGAAAGCGCTAATTGGGATAATTTTTACATAGTGGTGTGCAACTGTGATCATTCTGAGTGAAAATAATCATGGGGAATAACCCTAGGGATTATTATTACGGTAAAATGGAAAAAATAGATTTATATGGTTATTATATTAAAAATAATAATATAATGAATGTAAATAAAAACGAAATGTGTAATGTGAAAATCAGACTAATTTTCGACGATGTTGGTTAGACAAATAGTGATTGAACATTTAATTATTTCAGTTAAGGGTATAATTACTTGGCTTACTTATGTAATGAGGTGTGGTAAACAATGAAATGATATGACGAAAATTTGTAAATAAACTTGTATTTTATTCATTTGTGTTAAAGGTATTGTGTTAAGGTTATGGTGATATTTTGGTAGTGCATCAGCTGATATGCTGGTATATGTATATTGTATTTTGTGTGACAAATGTTTACAGTTATCTTGGAGGTGACTACAATAATATTTTATTTTGATGAATAATTGCTATAAATAAATTTTGTTCTGAAATAAAATAAATACAAGAGGTAATTAAATGGAGTTAACTTTTTGTGAATCATATAATGAAGTAACTTAGTGTTTTGATTGCAATGTAGTTAAAATTTTGGTGGGAGGATTTTATTAATGCAGAGTCATTTGAATACAATGTAATTAAAGTAACTTAAATTGTTTTGAAAAAAGGGAAGAAATTAAATGAAATTTGAGTAGGAATTAAATTAATTCAGAATGTAAATGTCAGTAATGAATTTAAATTTATTGTGATTGGGATTGTAAAATAAATGGTAACTGATTAAAATGTAAAGATTAAAATATTTTTTAAAGTTGAAAAAATTGAAGCTAAAGTGGTCAGATTTGTAAACTCTATTTGAATTCCAGAAGGAAATGTTTGTGTTGATGCTGAGTTGGTATTTGTATGTTTAACTGTAGATTCCCCGTTTAAGTGCGGTCATGACCTCACTGAATCATGACCGTGAAAGTAGTTAATTATAGCAAATCATAAATTTTAATTGTTATAACCGCCTTATGGTTTGTTTTTGTTTTGTTAACCCGGTGGTTTGTTAAATTTAGTTGGGGGGTTATTTTTAGGGGAATCTACCAAATTTTGGAACAGGGCTATTTTCACCCATATAGGGGTGGTAGTCCATTAGGGGTGCATTAATCATGATTAGTAGGTAGGTATACCGAATTTTGTTGTAACGCCGAAGCAAGGATGGGGGTGAAATAAAAGAAAAAAAAGGTTCACCCCTTCCGCATCAGTCCTTGTGGAAGCAACTGGGCGCTACAGTCCAGGGGGGGTCATAGTGAGTGTGGATGAGGGGTGACCAAGTTACAGGCCACAAGGGAGATGTGGTTTACGGCTAGGATGAGGCCGGCGATGGTCAAGAAGCCTAGTGCAGAACACAGTAAATTGTAACGGGTATCAGGGGTTGTAAAAAAAAAACTGCGTTAGGAGTTAAGGATAAGGTATTCTTGAGGGTGTAACATGTATGCTACAGTAATGTTATTATTTACTTGTATTATATGTAATCAATTTGTAATTTTTGTGGGGAATAATGTTTTGTTAGAGGAGAAAAGTACCCGTATATAATTTGTATGGGATTTATATGTATTAGATGTAAGTATACAGTAAGTTTATATTGCCATGTGGACATTGTATTTTATGTAGTCCAGTTACAGGGTTGTTTGAGACTAATGTAAAACGTTTATGATGAATTAAAATTGTTGTGATAGTGTCGGGGTGTGGACTTAAATAATTGAAGTTGGGTTAACGGATGGAAAATGTAATAAATTTATGAATTATTTATTTTTGACTTGCAGTAAATAAGGTGGTAATGTTTTGTTTGTAATTCAATGTAAACATGGTAATGTTTATTTGGAATATTTATTATGTTGTATCCTGCTTATGTAATTGTATCTGAATGTAGAACAGCTGTCTTAGTATATTAGCAGATTAAATGAAAAACCAGTACTTTGTAAAAAATCTAACCAGTATTTTGCTAACAATGAACCAGTACGACTAAGGGGAAACAAGTCAGTCAAGGATGTGGTATGTTGAAAAGCCAGTAATTGATATTTTTTATTGAATGTTACAGAGTTTGGTGATACTGTGGCGGGTGCCTGTCTGACTTTATGGTGTTGGGATCTCGATAAGGGAAGTCCAGTAATGTCATTCAGGTGCAGCCATAGTCACCGGACTAGGGGGGTAAGGTACCCATGATTGTAATAAGGATTTAAGGGGGGTTGTTGGTACCGTATCCTCACTGATCCTCTTAGGTTTTATGCAATGAGAGTTTTTATGCTTTGGCATAAAACCTCTCATGGGAGGGGGGGTATTGTACAGTACAGAATTGTGTGCTAAAAAGATTTGAATTCAAATCAGATTTAATACAAAGCAGTCAGTGTTCACCTTTGTGGAACCTCGTTTCAACCAACTATACATACAGTGTTATTACAAAACCACGTCTGTGTTTTGTCTTTGGACTCAGACAGGCCAGACATATTATGTAACCGCTGGCAACTCATGCGGCCGTGAATCACGGAAAACGCCAGTCTCAACCAGCAGTAAAAATTATAAATGTTCCCGGGTTAAGCGCCTGGACATACCGGCCAATCAGAGAAGGCGAAATCAACCATACATACTTTGGCGTGCAGCTAGGCCAACGCCTAACACGACAGTCGTTAACTAATAGAGGAGTCGTCAACTAACAACAGAGCATTAGCAAGTCAGCGGTGACCTCGGGTGTGTAAGATGGGCCGAAAACATCGTCGGCCTATCTAGTAAAGTGACTATTAATCTGTGCGAGCAAATCCTGTCGGCCGACAACAGTAGTGAGTTAAATGTGACCACACCATTATAAAACATATCACCAAGACCTTAAGTGATGTTCGTAAAAAACATTCAGACATTTGTCGTTTGTTGTCGGAGTGTAGAAATCAACGGGGCCTGGACCATGGAACGAAGCCTACGTTAAGGATGAGTAACAATATAAAACACTTCCTAACTTAAACTATCAATAGTATGAATACCTGTGCATAGAACTTAATAAATCATTAACGAGATCTCAATTTTAAGGGGTTGAGGTATATCTTTGTAAAAGAGGGAGCGAATGCAATGTTTTGCAATATTAAGTAAATCCGCAAAGTGCTGGTGTAGTAATTATTCAAATTACTAGTAATAGTTTTGTAAAAAATAGTAGTTGTAAGAGTTGTTTATTCTGTCAATCTTATACCAATAAATTGGTGAGTTATATCTGCTTAACTCAAAAAACTGAAAACTTTTAATCGATGTATTCGTTTAATACATAAGAAATGAAGAGAATTTGAGACGTTGTTATATAGGTGTATTTTGAACATAATTTAATTCAATAAAAGTGAAAAAATTTGTTTTAGTCAGCACAAATTGTGTTAATATCATTGCGCACTTAAACCCAGATAACCCCTCTGCAACTGATTTTGTCTATACAACCCTGGATCAAAACCCGAAGGTAAGAGAAAAATGAAGTATCTATGAGTTTAATAAACTTTATTATTTACATTAAGAAATAGTAAAGTTACAAGATCTTATGGAGTGTCCAGGCTCCAGTGCATTATAATTGAGGATGTCAGAAGGCAACTTCATGACGACAAGACAATTTTAAGACACCATAAATACAAATCGCCTTGTACTATATGGCCACATGGAGTACCTGATGATCTTTGGCCGAAAAAGCTGTTAAACTGGGTTCCACCTAGATGGTGGAAATAGGGTAAACCCAGGAGATTATGGAAAGAACAGAATTAAAAAATTAAAAACCATGATTGCCCAGAGCTCTGTGGCTGAAAAATCATATGCTGATCGACTCTAGCAATAAAATCATTGACAATTCGTGTGACACAGTCTAAAAGTTGGGATGCTGTATAAAAAGTGTGCAAGGGGTGCTTCAAATTTGCAAGTGTATATGAAAAGTTGGCAGTCTACAGTTTTCTTTTTTTTTTAACTGTGATGCCAGAAACTAAATTGTGTTACAGTTCTTCTTACTTATGAGGGTGAAACATCATTGCCACACTTCCTGAGTAGAATGCAAGTTATGTCTGCACTCTGAACTGGATTCTCTTTAAACTATGCATTTTTCCTGGAGTATAATTAAAATGATTTCTAGAATTTCTCAGTTTTTTTAGCAATACTAGTCCGTAACTAGTAGATTGTGTACTTATATTACTGTTGTGATGTTCATAGTTCAACCAATAAATTAGCTACTTAACTTATTGTCACAGCCAATCTTGTTGATCATTTACATTTATTTGTACATGAAAGCTAACAGATTTCACAATCTACAGCTTATAACCTGATGAAATTTGAATGTAGCTGTTATGATGAATGGAACAGCCATATCAATTTAAAAATTTTGTTACATCCTACACTTATATGAACATAAAATACTAATTTCAGACATTTTATTCACTCAGAATCAGTGATGTCTTTGGATGTGTAATAACTGGGGAACGGATTTTCAGGTACTAAATAAACTGAAAATGGAGAAGTCACATGAAGTCAATCTGGCATAATTAAAAAGAGGAACTTCACGTACACTTACGTTTTCAATATCTACTTGCTCACCTTCTAGAATTTGGGCAACTTAAGATTTAAAATCCATTGTTTTTTTTTCAAACACAAATTTGAAGTTATATTCTAAGGATTCGAATCCTGGTCACGGCACCAAATGTAACGTTTCCTACGTTTTTATTAATTATAAAATGATCCTGGTCATGGCACCAAATGTAACCCTCGTTTATTTTTTATTTATTATGAATAAAACTAGAAACTCCCACTTACCTTTAGCTTTAGATCTGGCCGGATCTCCAAGTGGGGACGAACCCCGTCCGTACAGCGAACTTGACAGCACATCAAATGAAATAAGGTTTTGAAGGAAGTTAAATACCAAAATTTATCATTAGAAAGATAATGGTTTTTATTTTTTATGATTGTGAAACATTTAAGACATGTATAAAATCAGAACAAAATTGTTACTCTATCTCCTGGTTTTTTTAAATTTTGAATTACAAATTTAGAAAAGTATGATGATAACTACGAAAACATAATAACTACCTTACCTTATTTATAGTACATACAAACATAAACAGCCCAGCCTGTCGTTCTCACATACATACAATTTAATTTTTAAAAACCCCAGACCATCTTTTAATACCCCACAGCCCTTAAACCTTTGTTGGAATAAAACCCGCCGGCAACATGGTTTTCGCGCGCACTCATTATTACTCTTTTAGATTTATTTTTTGGTGTCCGAAAATGATATAAATATGTTCTCCACTTTTTAATCGACCGCGGTCACATGATTTTTACTGTTATTTCACTTTTTTCTGGTACAATATGAAATTTTGTAAAGAGCCTACTTGGCTCGGTCCGGCGCCGGAACAATCAGTTAACAAACTGGGAGAACGAATGTAGCAGGTGCCGCTAACGTGATCTCATACTTTTGGTGGAAACCACGGCCTTGTAGTTGTTCGTCGTCTTCCCGTCCCATTTAATTCATGCCAGTTTTAGTGTGCAGATCGTCTAGGAAATTGGTGCAGCACTGGCTGACGTCACGAGATGGGCGGACCTTAAGTTTTCATATCCGCCCTCATGGTAAATGAAACTGCATAAAATTGGTTTCCTGACCACCTTGGTTTTTGGACGGTAGCGTCACCCGCGCGTATTGTTGAGTAATGCGTATGGGCACGCTGTCACACTCTTACACAGTTCTTGGAAATCTAGGGTGGTGCGAATTCCTTGTCTGATTTCACAACGTTATATTGCGTTGCCGCTTCGTTACAACACTGTTCTATTCACCACGTGTTCTGTCTTTGTTGGAATAAAATTTACACAATACATTTATAAAACCCAAAAATGCAATAAATAAAAATACCCATATTTTTGGACCGTTACAAACTCCCACTACATCTGGTTGCTCAACCGGAAACACACAGCCTTCATGCGACAAATTGTTCGTCAACGTACAGGCAGCGTGGATTTTCAATGTGCCCAAGTTGTTGACGATATTACCCAGCGACGATACAGGAGGCTCAGGTAGGTGGAGCCTCTAATCGGCTTCCTTCAGCTTCAAAGCACATGTTCTAACAATTGTCCTGCCTCGCCATTTTCCGTGGTGTTTTTAATGTTTAGGCGTAGTAGCGGCGCGCCGTCGAGTGCGTGTGCGTCTCTGTATATGCAAAAACACTTGATTTACCAAAACAGTATTGCGTTCTCTGACAACACCCCGCTCCAAAAGCTATGCCAGCATTCATTGTTTGAAACCACTATTATTTTACCTGGGACTAGCCGCACTGATAGCAAATAAATTTATGAATTTAATAAAAAAATAAAGACCCCCCCTTTTTGGCACATCACAATAACCCCCCCCGCAATGAGAGGTTTTATGCCCAAAAGCATAAAAACTCTCATTGCTAAACCTAAGAGGATCGGTGAGGATATGGCGCCAACAACCCCCCCGTTAATTTCTAAACACGTCATGGGTGAACTACCCCCCCAGCTCGGCGACTATGGCTGCACCTGAACGAGATTACTGGACTTCTCTGTACGAGATCCGAACACCATAAAATCGGACAGATACTCACCATAGTACCCCTAACCTTCTAACATTGCACAAAAAAATCAAAGATTGGCCTTACACCATACCAGATCCTCAACCGATATGTTCCCCCTTACATGTATGCTGGGTTGCCTTTAGCAAATACTGGGTGCGTACACATTTTCATTATCGACTGCATACTACCTCCATTTATATTAAAATAAACTTCACGAGCATTCTATAATTGCTTCTACACAAAGTAATTCTCCCTTTCCAAACAAAATTTTTTCTGATATTATTTCAAATTAAATTCAATTAATTAAATTTTATTCCACTAGTGAAAACAATTTAGGTATATTATCAAAATCCATATCCACGTTAGTCTACTTTATTTCTTTCCCTTTCTTAATTACCTTGCAAATTTTAAATTTTTCCAAAATTTCCAAAATCTTTCACATGAATTTACTTTATCGTTCTTATTACTTGAATGCTCACACTCATAATAAACAAATAAAATTAACTAACTTATTTCTACTGTAAAGTCAACAAAAACAACTACCTACACTTGAGTACAAAAGATAACATAAGATACACATCATGAATCAGCTGACACCTTCTCTACTTGTAATGACCCTCAAAATTTAACATAAAACTCTTTACTGCAAAGAAATTTTTTTTTTCCAAAAGAATTATCTTGTTATTAAAATTTATTATTCCATCCTTAACTTATATATAAAAAAAAACTACAAATCAATTGTGAGGCATATATTACATATCTAACCCCAATCATCAGCTGATCCCTCTGGGTCAGGTAAATGACCTTACCCTAGATACCCTTCAAAATTATACAATGTAAAATACATGACATATGTTTATAATACTACTTACACTCTATCATAGCACAATATCATAAACACAATAAAACATAACAAACAAAATAGAATAAACACTTTCTCTACTTGAGATAATCTCTCCAAAATCAGTAAAATCATCTATAAAATATCATAGAGAGCAAAACATATGATAAAAGTCATTAATATATTTTAATTAATGATTAAAGCAAAACATATTTCAGTCAACTACTTTCGTACAAATCATATACTGTAATAATCTCATGAATCAAAATAACATCATTTAATTATATAGTAAGTGATTACCTTGTATGTGGTCCGCTGTGTGACTTCTCAAACTTGGTTAACATTACGCGTTTCAAGGTGTATGCCTCATCATCAGACGTTTAAAAAACCAAAAACACATTTCGCACAAACTGCGTTTGTCAAGAAATAAAATTACAGAAACAAGCATATTATGTGCACGTGATGTAGGGTGTGCACCCATTCAGGTATTGTTTGCTACTGATTGGAACTCGTTGAGCAGTCTCAAAGCAGTATCATACAGGCGGTTAGATACAAAGTTCAATTGTTCATTCAGAACAAACTCGCGACTGCTATCATTATTATATGCATTATAAATTTCCAGCTCCTCCAAAGCATTCATAAATCGGCCCTTGTTGCATATATGCAAAGGCATTAAATTAGACTTAAAATCTGTATAATTGTGATTGTGTTGGGTCAGATGACGAGTGTAATTAGATTTTATATAATTGTAATTATGTGTCTTTTTTGGTAAGTGTTCACGGAAGCGTTTGTAAAAACCTCTTCCGGTCTGACCTATATAGAAGCTGTTACAATCATTACAAACCAGTTTATAAATGCCTGTTTTTTCTTCAATAGGTAAGGGCAGTTTAGGTCTAAGTATATTAATCAGTTTATTATTGGTTCTAAAAGACATAGTATAACCAATATTGTTCATCACTGAAGACAAAAGTTTTGGCATGATGTATGTGTATTTCGCAGATATAAATTTTTTCTGTGTTTTATTAAGTGGACAGGGCTTAAGTTGAATGTTATTATGCTTCTTCAACAATTTATCAATGATGTGACTACTGTAACCATTGGAAACTGCAATAAATCTTATTGTATTTAGCTCAGCCTGGAAATCATTGTTAAGGGGGACTGTCAGCAGTCTATGGATTAAACTATTATATGCTGCCATTTTTTGAGAATATGGGTGGTGGGAATCTGCATGTATTGTATGGCTAGTGGCAGTAGGCTTCCTATAAATATTGAATTTCAATGTGTCCATTCGTCTAGTGAGGGTCAGGTCTAGAAAGTTAATTGTGTTATCATGCTCGGTCTCTAAAGTAAATTGAATATTATTGATGATTTCATTTAAAAGATTTTTGAAGGCGTCAACTTGTCTCAAACTTGAGACACTTCGGTCTTCTGTCTTTATCATTTGGTTTGAAAGATCGTTGTGGCGCTGCTGACTTCTTAAACTGTTGTTTTTGAATCGTTTCTTTATGCTGTCCGCTATGACGATACTGTGATATTAGATCCGTTTGGCTACAACGTGATGGCATACTTTGATTAATGTAGGTCGTCGACTTGGCAGCTTCAAAACGGAGAGCATGAACAAGTGTGACTGATTTATTATCATGCCATGCCATGCTTAACACTTGTAATTGACTATCTCTGATACCGTCAATAAACATAATGAGAGAAATCCACTTCCGGAAGTCCTCCGATTGTTCAGGATAAGCTAATCTCGTCAGTCGGTCGATATTCGCTTCAAACTCTTGAAGGCTCTCCCCTGAACGCTGTCGCCTCGCTTTAAGTTGTTCACGATACACTTCGCAGAAATGCTGGTCACCGTACCATAATTCCAGAGCTTTAGTTAATTCGGCATAGACGTTCTGACCGTCAGATAGCACTTTCTGTATTAGTTCTGCGGCAGGCCCTTTTAAAGCAAGAATTAGTGAAAGTCCCTTCTCTTCTTCCGTCCATTTATTTAAGCAAGCGGCAGCTTCAAATTGGCGAATATAAGTTGCCCAATGAGTACTTCCATCAAACGTTGGGGCCTTTGCGAAAACTGGCCCTACTACAGTTTGATTTCTCTGATATTTTGAATCTTCATCAGCATTTATTAATGGTCTTTCTTTATCAACTATTTCCTTTGCTAAATGTTCGAATTCCTGTTTAATTTGTTTTATTGAATTTGTAATAGAATCTTCTAAACTTGACATACTTGTTTTTAAAGTTGACACAGATTTTTCTATTTCATATATTCTGTCAACTTGTTTGTTTAGCTCACCTCATGAAAAGACGAATTTTGTAGTGTTATCATCTTGTACGAACGCCTTAACGTCGTTTGCTTGACGACTAAATTCTTCTTTTTTCGTCCCTCTGGTGTTTCATTTTCACGCTTACGTTTTTCGTCTTGTCGTTTTTCTGCCTCTTCTCTTTCCTGTCTTCGTTCTTCTTTTTCTTGTTCCTGAATTTGCTGTAGAATTGCTCGGAATGCTTCTATCATCTGACTGGTATCCATTTTATTAATTAATTACGAACTACACTCGTCTTGTACAAAGTGTCCACTGATTCCACTGTTAACCGTTCTATCCCAGTTCTGACACCACTGTTACGACGGTCTCCTCGATCGTCGTAGGTACAGTGGAAACAAAATAAGTACAAGACACCAATTAAGTCACTAATCACACCTTTAATTGTTACAGTAAAACAGTTCATAATTAACAACACAGTGTATACAACAAATCAAATGAAAATTGTTCACACACAATAAAATGTCCACTAATATTAAAACTCAATTGTATTACAATTATACCATCCGATTATAAAATGCAACACTTCACTAATAACTACTTGAACGTACACAGTAATAACTCGAACCGCTCTGGAAATATATCGCAGCTGTGAGTACCGGTGTTTATAGCCTGTCGAATATCTAGACGATTCCTAATTGCATCTTTGTCCGTATGAACTACGTAATTAACTGTGGCTTTGACACAATCCGCATGGCTGGCGGCATCTAGAACTCTCGTAAATGCGTCTACAAGCACGTACGCCACACGCTTACATTCTGGATCTCTCTGGAACGTTCGATAAACACGTAGATTGTTCTGTGACGTCGTAACAATATATATACCAATTAATTTCTTACACTATTGTCTTCTAACAGATTTTGAAGGATCTCTATTGAAGCATCATCTTTGTCCAAGTCATCAACAACTGATTTAACACTATAAAAATTATTTGCATAATATAATCTTTGCAGAAAGCCAAGTCCCACAGTGGATGACAATCCTGGTGGTACTGGAAGGTTATATTTTTTATTGTTGAAAGTTCAGTTCTCGTAGGGGGTTTAACAAACACTTTCTTTCCATTTCATACCAATCTGTCCACACTAGGATACAAGAATTGGATAGTCTCACACACTCTACATAGAGCATCCACAACACAGGTAAAGTATATCAATTTCGGACAGCTGACACAAAGAGCTTCTGCTGCTTTCTTCATATACAACACTTCATTTGTAATAGAAATCAATACATTATTGTACAATACCCTTTGGCGACAACAAATCACATTACATCGTTGAACAATCTAACGACTGTAATGTGATTTTCTGCTGATATTTCTTTATAAGACATCAAAAATGAAGTTTGAAAATTATTTTATTTTTAGGCAAACCAGTAACTACGTTTCCCCCTGTCACATCCGTAGTTTCATCAATTTTTACCCATATTTTCTAATTTTCACACACAACTCTGATTTTCTAATGTTTCTTCGTAGCAGTTTAGAAGATAGTGTTTTCTTAAATTTGACTTGTCTGGAGGACCTAAGTTCATGTACTTCACAAGAAAATTTCTGAGCACTAGATTGTTTACTTTGTGTAGACGAATATCTGCTGAAATGAAAGAAGCTCTACACAAATCGGAATAATATTTATGACACTTCGTAGGTCTCAAATGATATGAGCAGGAGGATCCTGTTTCACCTAAAAGCACTTGTTTCGAACTAGACTGTGTAGTTGCAGCAAAATGTTTGTTATCGGATAGATGCTGCATAACTTATGATCATTTGTCTGCTTTTATGGATTTCTATAAAGCTGGCAGTATAATATCTTTCCATTTGAGCTGACTGTACCTATAAAGTCTTTAACATAAAGGTGTAACCGGGCGCTTTCACTACATTTTGCATTGGCATTCTGGCAAGCAATGAATGCAACGCAACAAGAACACTACCATGTAATGCGAGAACTGATCTACACTGACAACAAATTAGGTAGTTACCTGGTTTAGCACTTGCAAAATGAACAATCAGCTTCCACACCCTACACTGTGACTACAGCTCTGTTTACAAAAATTTCCAGGAGTATTATTGAATAGCCAGTTGTGCTACTTGATCTTTTCTGTGGTAATAAGGAAACAAACATTCAATTATGTATAAAAATATTTATTTACCTAAAAGTCTGTTCCCTAATAAAAGCACACCAACAACAAAATGTATATAAAAATTGATCTCTAAACAAAACAATTTTAATTACAAGTATACACAGAATAAAGTAAAATGCAATAAGAGACATAGGTAAACTCGACTTAGGACAATAATGTCAACAGCTTGGAAGTGACTGTGAGGATTCCATATACAAACTCTTGATCTTTCAGAGGTGGAACTTCTCACACCTGTGGACATCATTGGTAAGATGAGTTTCAGTATGTCTCTTTTTATCCTTTATTTACAGTTTACTGGATAATTTTGTTATAATTTGCTTTTTGTTGTACATTTTAATGTATTATTTTTGGTTTGCTATTGTATACCTAAAGACAATCATTTATTTCAAGTGGTATAAAATCTTTGTTTATAACCGATGTTTCACGAGGGTAGGAATCCAGAATATAACTTAAAATAGTACACCCAATTGAATCTTTGGTCTAATAGTGTTTTGTCTGTGACAGGTACCAGTGGGAAGAAGAGATACACAACAACTTGCCTACCGTGCCACGCCACAACATTTATGTTCTGACAAAGGGCAATGAACACTTTGAAAATGCGAAAATAGTCATTGTTTCGTATGACATAATGTGTAAAAAAAAGAATACTTTAAAAAAAATTCACTTCAATGTAATTATAATGGTAAGTTTCTGATAAGAATTATAATTAAAATTGTTTTTTCAGTGATTTATTTGAGTTTTAGTAATGTAATCAGTTTTAATCACTATAATAAAATATAGAACCTCTTGTGTGATTCCGTTACATTGTATTGTGTAGTAATATAAATTATTTATGCATGGTCTAACAGTAAACTCTGTGAAATTTAGAATAAGTACCTTCATATGGTATTGCTGGTATAGTTTCTTCAAAGTTGTTTGTTAAGAAGCGAAATGATGCTAGTGCATCAAGTCCAATCTTCAGCACAGCTTTGGAAGGGGTTGTGGAATCACCTTTGAAGCTATTGCTGTTTTGCTCGTTAGTGTCTTCACATTTATTGAAATGTGTCACTTTCAGTGTTTTCTTTACAAGAAAATATATAAAAAATTGTGTGGACCATATCCAGTGGTTGTTGCGTCACGATGCTCGCAACTATTTTAACTTTAACCAGAGTGGCGCAACTTTGTTTGCGTCACGGGCCACGTTACAAATCCAGGGAACCCGTGATAACTGACGCTAGCCAATTATACAGGCTGCCTACGTTGTAACAAGCTGAAAATTAATCAACACATAGAACAATAATATTTACTCTAATTATTAGGACACAAGGGAAGGTATTTTCACTGATTTATGCACTCACTTCAATCTGTAATAGGATGATATCTCTTTATTAACAAATTATATATATAGATCCCATTACATAAAAAATTTATACTGAAATATTTAAAAAGGGTTTTCTGTCAAACAAGGGATCATATTGATCATGTAATTTACCTCGGATCCGAGTCTCTTTAATTTTAGTTAAGACGTCTGAATTTTACTTTGCTTATCAAGGAGCTTGCATGATTACATAAACCATTTGAAGAATGGTATTATTTAGTTAAGGGATTATAACTTATATTTCAAGATTAATGTTACAACGTACGATTTTAGAAATTACCGTTTACATTTCTTTTTTTCTTCGTATTGTTTCAATTAGCAGCCATCCTTACTATTTCTTTTATGAATTTGCTAACTGCTATAATTTTTATTGTTCGACTAAGCTTTTCGTCATCACTGACATCTTCAGGTCTTAAACAACGTCTATCAACTGTACATTGTAGGCTTTTATACTTTAGGCCCTCCCCTTATGTCATCGCCCCTCTTATTGGTTCTAGCTGCTACCGCTCTTCACGGGAACTTTGTCTACATTTTTCCGTTAGGCATTTTTCTAACGTCCGTCAAATTGTTTTAAGAATCTCCCGTTAATTTCTTTATTCTTGACTTATAATTTTTTTGTAACCTTTTACATTTCGTCATTTTTAGTGTGTTATTCTTATTATTTTAATTTATTTTTGTTTATTGTTTAATATATAATAAAATATTTCTTCATTTGTAAAATCCACTTTTATATTAATTAATTTATTTTTATCTTCTTTTTTAACTTTAAGTATTTCTAGTTCTTCTATTAATTTTCTTTTTTGCGGATTGTTTTCTATTTTGATTATTTCCATATTTTCATTTGGATTTATAAATTTATGGCCTGATTCATTGAAATGTCTTGCATATAGTGAGTTCGTTACTCTAACCCCTTCTCCTTTTGCGTGTTCATTCATTCTAATTTTAAATTTTCGCCCAGATATATCTTATTACATTCCCCACATTTTAATTTGTATACGCCGCTTTTTTCTGTTAATGGAATTTCTTCTGTTTTATCATTTTTTATATATTCGAATACATTTTTCGTTTTCTTTATTCCTATCTGTATTTCATATTTTTCGAAACATTTTTGTTTGATATCCTATGTATGTTATTTCTCCTTTATATTTCTGTTCTTCATTTGTTTTTTCTTTTTTGTTCTTTTCTATTTCTTTATTTTCCTCTATTTTCTTAACTATTCTATTAATTATTTTAGGGTTGTAATTATTATTTTTTGCTATTTGTTGTATTTTCTTTAATTCTTTTTGTTTGAGTTCTTCATTTTCTAGATAATTTATAGCTCGATAGCAAAATGAATTTAATGCTGCCATTTTATAATTGACTGGATGATATGATTCTTGTGGAATTATTAAATCTGAGTATGTTTCTTTCCTATATATATCGAATTTGAGTTTGTTATCTTCAGTTTTTATATTGATATCCAGGAAATTAATTTCTAATCCTCCAATTTCTTCTTGAAATTTTATTGTTTTTTCTATGTTATTTAGTTCCAGCAAAAAATAATAATTACAACTCTAAAATAATTAATAGAATAGTTAAGAAAATAGAGGAAAATAAAGAAATAGAAAAGAACAAAAAAGAAAAAACAAATGAAGAAAAGAAATATAAAGGAGCAATAACATACATAGGATATCAAACAAAAATGTTTCGAAAAATATGAAATACAGATAGGAATAAAGAAAACGAAAAATGTATTCGCATATATAAAAAATGATAAAACAGAAGAAAGCGGCATATACAAATTAAAATGTGGGGAATGTAATAAGATATATCTGGGCGAAACTGGAAGAAAATTTAAAATTAGAATGAATGAACACGCAAAAGGAGAAGGGGTTAGAGTAACGAACTCACTATATGCAAGACATTTCAATGAATCAGGCCATAAATTTATAAATCCAAATGAAAATATGGAAATAATCAAAATAGAAAACAATCCGCAAAAAAGAAAATTAATAGAAGAACTAGAAATACTTAAAGTTAAAAAAGAAGATAAAAATAAATTAATGAATATAAAAGTGGATTTTACAAATGAAGAAATATTTTATTATATATTAAACAATAAACAAAAATAAATTAAAATAATAAGAATAACACACTAAAAATGACGAAATGTAAAAGGTTACAAAAAAATTATAAGTCAAGAATAAAGAAATTAACGGGAGATTCTTAAAACAATTTTACGGACGTTAGAAAAATGCCTAACGGAAAAATGTAGACAAAGTTCCCGTGAAGAGCGGTAGCAGCTAGAACCAATAGGAGGGGTGCTGACATAAGGGGAGGGGCTAAAGTATAAAAGCCTACAACGTACAGTTGATAGACGTTGTTTAAGACCTGAAGAAGTCAGTGATGACGAAAAGCTTAGTCGAACAATAAAAATTATAGCAGTTAGCAAATTCATAAAAGAAATAGTACATTTCTTTTTGTTTTACTTAATGCTTAGAGAAGATTATTGTCTTTTGAAAAGTCTCTGACATGTATGAAAAGTTATATTTTAAAAGTACTTAATTCTCGGTAGGCAAGCCACCGAGTCATCTCTCAAATAAGCTTTTGCTGTCCGTGTCCTGGGGCGTGAATCTTCGGAACTCTGGTAGTCGGGTTAGTCATCTGGGTCGTGTTTCCGGTGAAAATCTTCTAGGTGTATTAATGAGGAGATGGATGTTATGCTGCGTGAAGTCGGGTTGATGATCGGCGGTTCTGGTAAATGTTGTATAGGTGGTAGTCGTCCGTATATGCAGTTGAGCACGTCACATATTCACTGGTAGAGTAGTACTTGAGTTTGCATCTTCTTCTTTTTACATTACTATCTGAATTACATCACTCGAACAGTACTTGAGAGATCGTCTTTTAATTAACTTGAGACATCACCTTATATACGAGTTCTTTTTTTTTCATTACCACATTTCTTTAACAAATTCCTCACTACATCTTATATATAAATAGAACTAGCTCTCCACGTTTTTAGTGGTAGCTAACACTCATTTAAAAATTTAAAACAAACATTTTTTGAAGAGCCCTCGCTTGGAGGTGTTTACAGTCTGAACGCCGCATCGTAACTCTTGCATTGCTACGACAGGTTGATTGCAACGAAGCGGAGTGAGTACTCCGCCATAACATAGTTCCAAACTTTTTATTAAATATACATTCTTATAGTAAGACAAAACAAATTATCTAGACTTATTTAGTTTACAGGGATTATTATAACTACTACTTGTGACTTCAAATTCTTACTTATTTACATTACGATTTTCAGATACTTCTAAGTTACAGACGGTTCGCTATGCATGTTGTGTCCGGAATTAAGCAGGTCAACGCATGATAATTTACTAAAGGGTTAACTGTATTATTCGTAACTTTTTACATTACGATTTATTTTTGTGAAGTTAATTACATTTTAATACTAATAGAATTACATAGAATTATTTGATCTTCCACCTACCTTGTTTAGTCTTCTGCCAGAGTCCGCAACACGAACGTCAAAATGCAAGTATTATTATAGGGTTGCACAACAAACGCACGCCACACTCATTTGTTTGATGTAATAAAAAATTTTATTATATCATTACTTCATTTTAAATAAAATTTTAACTAACTCAACTTTTCTCTCTTTTTTCAACAGATAAAACAGGCACATTTATTTAAACATTTTCTTATTCTAATGTATATTTTATTAATCAAGGCGAACCCAGCTTGCCACACTCTCGCATTCAGACAATTTTTTAAAACCCCCACATTTACTTAATTTAGGCCTTTATAAGAAAATATTTGAATGGAATACTGTAACTTGTTGCAGTAGCGTCCCCGCCGACCTCACGGCGCGTCCTGTAACGTTCTCGCACTATGTCCAAACGTTTGATAGTTCACTTTTTGTTTTCTACACACTCACTTGATTTTTACATCGTTACATATTACTCTCAACTGTTGAATTGTTTTATAAACTCTGATACCAACTTGGTTAGTTGGCCGACTTAATAAAATGAAAATTTGCCCGGGCAGAAAGTTTAGATGGCCGCGCGCGGTCTGTATTGGTAGTCGACTCGGCTGAACTTTTTGTGACGATGTTACATGTGGTCAGGCAGCACTGCCTTGCCTGCTAACGAATTTCATCGCCGTTCACAGCCTTTGCTGATGAAGTTTTTTAGTGGCTGTACCTGGCGCACAGGATTTAAGTGTACTGTATGTCGACGATATTTTCACTGCCTTTACTTTCGTTTATGTAAAGTTATTCGCTCCGCAGATATGGTGTTGGTGCATTTGTGAGTGGACGTCACACAGACGCAAAATTCTTAGAATCGTGATATAGTCGACAACATGACACTCCTTTATGAATATTTCAACACTGTGTGTAATGCTTTTATTGTTTAGGCTGCAAGTTAGATTCAAACAAGGACTGGACACCCATATTAAATAATTTGGAATATTTTACAAGATGAAAACCGAAATTAATAAAAAATAAAAAAACCTTCTAATTCGACCCATTACAATACCCCCCCCCCAATGAGAAGTCTTCTGTCGAAACAGAAGAATTCTCATTGCTAAACCCCTAAGAGGACCGGTGAGGATATGGTGCCAACAACCCCCTCTTTGTTCTTGTACATCATGGGTACACGACCCCCTGGCTCGGCAACCATGGACGCATCTGAACGAGATCACTGGACTTCTCCGTAAGAGATCCCAACACCGAAAAATCGAACAGACACGCACCACCGCGCACCTCGCCTTCTATCATGTTTCCCCAAAAATCCAAATCCCTGGCTTATATCATGCCAGATCCTCAACCGATATGTTCCCCCTTACATGCAAACTGGGTCGCCTTTGGCAAATACTGGGCGCATACATACCCCTATAATGTTTTCTACCCAAACTCATCATTTAAAATTTAAGTCAAAATCAGATTGTATCAAAACAAAACAAATCTCTTATCTGAATAGATTAAATCTCTTTGTTATTATTACTGAAAAAAAAACAAATAAATTGAATATTTAATTAAAACATGGACTGCCTTATACTAACATTTGATTATACGTATATCCTAAGCAATATAATTCAATAACACTATTAATACTCATAGACAATAATACAACCAAAAATGCAAAACATCAATTTAATGGCAGGCACAAAAAGTATATACAACTATATATATATATATAAATTTTTTTTTTCTACCCCCCTTTTAATCCCTTAACCCCCGATACCCGTTACATATTAATGTGTTCTGCGCGAGGCTTCTTGGCCTTTTTCAGCCTCATCCTCGCCGTAAACCACATCTCCCTCGTGACCTGTAACTATGTCACCGCCCAACCACACTCACTATTACCCCCCCTAGACTGTAGCGTCTAGTTGCTTTCACAAGGACTGATGCGGAAGGGGTGGACATTTTTTTCTTTTATTCCACCCCCATCCTTGCTTCGGCGTTACAATAAAATTCGGTATTACCTACTATTTTTATTTATACACCCCTAATGGACTACCACCCCTATCTGGGTGAAAATAGCCCTGTTCCAAAATTTGGTGGATTCCCCAAAAAATAACCCCCCTACTAAATCTAACAAACCACCGGGTTAACAAAATAAAACAAACCACAATCCGGTTATATCAAGTAAAATTTATGATTTGCCACAATTAACTACTTTCACGGTTATGATCCGGTGAGGTCATGACCGCACTTAGGTGGGGAATCTACAGTTAAACGTAAAACATAGATTATCAATTGTAAAAGTTTACATGAATGGTCATGTGAACATCTTATTTTCCCAAACACTATCTCAGACCAAATATTTCCATCAGTTGTCAGTGTTAAATGAATATTTTAATCATTATTTACATCAATTAGTATTTACTTTATAATTCCAATTTCAATTCAAATGAAAATATAGTTAAGTTCATTATTACAAGTTCATTATTAAAAATCATCTTTTCAATTGCTTTAATTACCAGATTAATTTAATTATATTTATTTCTCAAACTCTGAGTTGCAGTAATTACCTCATCATTATTTTATCTGAAAAAAATTAACTTCAATTCTTTTATGTCACAATAAGATTTTACTCAAGATACTGATTCAGCAGACTACAACATTTTTTGTTATTGTCACCAAGCATGACTGTAGGCATTAGTCACAACATACAACCTGTTTACATAAACACTTGTGTGCCAGACGTGTTATAAACACTCTGTCTCAATACTCACATAGTCTAAACATTCTGGTTACATCATATACTGACATATATACTTCGTGCAAAATTTTCCTTTCTATAAATCTTTTTGTTAACATATCTATCAGCTGGTGCCACTTCAGATCAAAGTTACTTTTGCTTCATTAATGTAATTAGCCATTTTAAATTACGAGGGCTATCCAGAAAGTAACAGACGTTTAGAAATAAAAAATTTACAAAATGAAAAAACAAAATTTTATTATATACATTTGAAAGGTACACTCTTAAGCTATTTTTCTACATAATCGCCATTCAAATTAAGGCACTTATCATACCGTGGCACAAGTTTTTCAATACCGTCTCTGTAGAAATCTGCCGCCTGCGATTTCAACCGCTGGTTTACACCGGCATGCAGTTCGGCATCAGTATCAAAGCGTTGTGTAGCGAGCCATGTCTTCATCGCTGGGAAGAGGTGATAGTCGCTCGGCGCCAAATCCGGGCTGTATGGTGGATGATCGAACACCTCCCATCCAAAACCATCGAAGAGCTCTCTGGTACGATTGGCCGTGTGTGGATGTGCGTTGTCGTGAAAAAACAAAACCTTCGCACACTAAGTTTTCCCCGACGCTTGTTTTGTATCGCGCGCCTTAACTTTCTCAGTGTTTCACAATACCTCTCTGAGTTAATTGTTGTGCCACGTTCAAGAAAATCAATGAGAATCACTCCTTCAGAGTCCCAAAACACAGTAGCCATGATCTTTCTTGCTGACAGCGTTTGCAAACACTGCCTTGGTTTCTTGGGAGAATTTGTGTGTCCCCATTCCATCGACTGCCTTTTTGTTTCACTATTGACATGCTTCACCCAAGTCTCGTCCCCAGTTACGATACGATCGATAACTTTGTTACCATTTTTGTTGTAATCTTCGAGGAAAGTTAGTGCTGCAGCCAGTCTCTGTTTTTTGTGGTCTTCCGTTAGGATTTTCGCAATCCACCTAGCACAAAATTTGTGGTAACCAAGCTTTTCCGCCACAATTTCATGCACCAAACTCCGTGAAATTTGGGGAAAATGTTTCGAAAGTTCCGTAATCGTGAAACGACTATCTTCACGAATTTTGTCGTTGATTTGCATCACCAGTTCATCAGTCACAAGGCTAGGTCTACCACTGCGGTCCTCATCGTGAACATTGGTACGGCCATTTTTAAAATCAATGCACCATTGCCTCACTCGGCTTTCACTCATTATTCCTTTTCCGTACACATCACAAAGTTGGCGATAAATTTCAATTGGTTTGTGATTTTTTGCCAACAAAAACCTAATCACAGAACGCACCTCACAAGTGGCGGGATTTTCTATTGCAGCGCACATTTTAACACGTCACAGAGAGCAAAGTAAGAGGGGCACAGACCGCACGCTACCACAGCTGGATGCGTACTGAGTGTAGGAACGTTCTGACACCAAAATGGCGGCTCTATCCCCGCCCACCGCCGCGGTCGGTCAAAACGTCTGTTACTTTCTGGATACCCCTCGTATTTATTTAACTTGAAAATTCTCTAACAATCTCCACTCAAAACAGTTTAACTTTAATTACAGCTGTATGAAGTTAATGTATAAAATATATAAAATTTCAATTTGAATCAAAATGAATTTAAACACAGCACTAACATTTACAATATTAAGTTACTCCAGGGGCGGCTACAATTCAATTTCATCTCTTAGTACATTCAAAACAATTTCCATTACTTTGATTACAATTTTCAAAATGATTCTGCGTGATTAAATGTTTCAGTTTTTCTTAATATTTCAATAAATTTTACAAACATTACATCACTTGTTTCAAATCTCTCTTTAAATTCCTCCACAATCACATTCTTAACACCATTATCCCCTACTCATAACCTAACATAGCAGGTACCACAAAATAATAATTAAACCTTTTGGTTATATAACTTTTACGGTGAAATATTTTCCAAAATTATTTTTTCCTTAATTACCTGTAAATAGGTTATATGTTACATGTACAGAATAATTGTATACTGGGATGCGATTGAAGACGAACAGAACCCCGCTACTATGACAGTGAATAACTACCCTTCTTACGGTACTGAATTCTATACCTGCCTCCTTTTTCCAAAATAATAAACAAACCACAACCACTAATCTACAGCCCCATCCCGATATACAATAATTCTATTAAACTATACAAAATTTATTATTTAGTTTGTCTACTCAGCCACAAAACTTCTTCACTACCTACCTAATTAAGGGATGAGTTTACAATTCATAAATAACGCCAGTTTATTTAATTTTGAGGATTGCCCTAATGTATTATTTAGAATTAAGGCAATCAAATGGTTCCAAAAGGTGTGCCAATTTATGTGACTATTGTTTCTGTTTTCTCTAAGGGGATGGTTAAGGAAATCGGGAAGATAAAAAGGGTAAGGATCCTTAAGAGGTCAAGAACTAGGACTAAAGGTAAGGACAAAGCTTCCTCCGGAAATAAGGGTAAATGGAGAAAACCAAGGCTCGCGTGGGCAGGGGCGCGTCCCTGAAATAGACGAACCCCACTGGGATAAGTGGGGAACATCTACCCGCTACCACTTTTTTATATGTTAAATTCCTAATTTTGTAGTTTAGGTTATATTTAATTACAAGATTCAATGTATTATTTTGTTTATTATTATTTCATTTTGACCAATACTTTTTTAAATTGGTGGCATTATGGGTACCCACTATTTCCCCCGTCGTTTGGTTTCGTAAAACATAAGCATTATCCATTTTAATGTCAACAACTTCATACGGTCCTTCATACAACAAAAAGAATTTTTTGATCTCTTTATCTTGTGCACTTGATAAATCGTGTCTTCTCACTAATACTAACTGCCCTATCTCATATTTGACCCACTTACCTTTGCCATCATGCTTTTGTTTTCTCTTCTCTCCCTTGGTGAGCAGACTCTCGTTGGCAAGTCGTATTTTTACATCTTTGTCCAAGACTCTTTCTTCCGGTGGATATTCAAAAAGTTGTTCCAATATTCTGGGTGGACGGCTTCCTTTGATTAGTTCGTACGGTGTAAATCCTGTAGAATCGTGGGTTGTGCTGTTTAACCAATCCTCCACCTTCTTCACATACAACGGCCACTCTGTATGTTTGGAGTGACAATACGCCCTGAATATTCTGCCGATTTCTCGCATCACCCGCTCTGCCTGGTTCGACTGTGGATGGTAAACTGCCGTGTGTTTGGGTATGATGCCTTCCCAGCCAAGAGTCTGTCTCCACTTGCCGCTGATGAACTGCGGTCCATGATCAGATAAAATTACCTTCGGCTTCCCTACGTTGATCATGTAGTCCTTGGTGATCTTCTCGCTGAGTACTTTGCTAGTAGCTCTCTTTACACTGTGTAACCTAACAAACTTGGTAAAAGTATCCAGAACAACAAAAATATATATCACTCCTCCCCTACCTTTAGGCAATGGCCCATACAAATCTACTGCAACTAAATCGAAAGGTCTTTCTACTTTAATATACTTCATTTCACCTTCAACCCTGTAATTTACTACTTTAGACTTTTGACACAGATCGCAAACTCTTAATACTCTTCTAACTCTCTTCTCCATATTTTTAAAAACACAAGATTCTTTTAGTATATTTGCACATTTTTTCGCCCCAAAATGACCATATCTTAGGTGGCAATCCCAAATAATTCTATCTACTAATTCATCAGGTATCATTAACCTCCAATCCCGTTCACCCCCTTCTACTTTCTTAAACAGGATTCCCTTATGTATCTGGAAATGTGTATTATACTCTGAACCATTAATATCTGCTTCTAAACTAGTTATTATCTTACCCAATTTATTTTCTGATCTTTGTCTATCTTTAATTTCCCTTAATTCCTCCCCAAAAATTCTATCTTCCCTAGTTAATCGAAAAATTTCTATTTCTTTCAGATCTCTACCTGTCTTATTATCTATAGTGTCTACCCTGGACAAAGTGTCCGGTACTTTATTATCTGACCCCTTAATATACTCCCAAGAAAAGTTGTACTCTTGTAAAGCTAGTACCCACCTGGTTAATCTGCTATGCGTCAGCTTACATGTATTTAGGAATGATAAGGCCTTATGATCGGTCCTGATGACGGTTTCGTTTCCTAGCAGGTAAGTGCGGAATTTCTTCATAGCAAAGACGATGCTCAGCAATTCCTTTTCGGTAGTAGTGTAATTTTTTTCTGCTGCCAATAAGGTTCTGCTGGCGAAAGCGATGGTCCTGTGCTCCTGATCCTCCCCCTCCTGGTAAAGCTCTGCGCCGAGGGCTATGTTGCTGGCATCCGTCTGTAAATAAAACTTTCTCTGAAAATCGGGGTGATTCATCATTATTGTGTCTATAAATTTCTCTTTGATTTCATTGAAAATAGTTCTCTCCTCCTCTCCCCATTTCCATTGTTTATTCTTTTGTAAAACAACACTTAATTTAGAGGTAATATGTGCATAATTTCTCTGAAATTTTCTATAAAAATTACATAATCCTAGAAAACTCTGCAACTGTTTAATATTTTTCGGTTCTGGAAAACGTATGATAGCTTCTACTTTGTCTGGGTTTGCTAAAATTCCTTCAGGAGTTATAATGAAACCCAAAAAATGTATTTTGGTTTGTAAAAATTTCGACTTATTCCAATTAACAGTTAATCCCCCTTGTCGTAATTTATTTAAAACGTACTCTATGTGTTCTACATGTTCAGAGAATGTTCTTGATGCTGTTAGTATGTCGTCAACATATACAGTCAAAAAATCTAAATCTTTTGGTTGTAATATCATGTCTAAGCACTTAGTAAAACTTGCGACACTAGTGTTAAGCCCAAATGGCAAGCGTTTAAATTGATAGTTTTTCCCATTGAAAAGGAACGCAGTAAACTTACGGCTTTCTGGCGCTAGTGGAACTTGCCAGTAGCCCGCTGTTAAATCTAAGGACGTCATATATCTGACCCCACTAAACTTTTGAAAAATTTCGTTCATGGCTTCCGGTGATTCCCGGTCAGGTATTATAATCTGATTAATTTTTCGAGCGTCTAAGCACAATCTTACCTTTCCATCCTTTTTGATGACCACTACCAATGGATTCGAGTAAGGCGATATGGATCTCTCGATGATGTCCCCTTCCATCATGCGGTCCAACTCTTCTTGAACGGCTCTCCTCTTTGAAAATGGCACTGGATAACTTCTCTGCATGTAGGGTGAGTGCTCTCGAATCTTCAGCTCGCATACATAGTCCCTGGCTTTCCCAGGCAACTCAGCAAATACATCTCTAAAACGTTCAATAACCACCCACAACTCCTGTCGTTGGGGACTCCCTACAACTCCACCCTCATTAAAAAATATCTCTGCCCTATTTTCCCATACTCTCTCATCATTCTCCATGCTCTCACTCTCTTGACACACATTCACTCTTGTTTCTATAATTCCCTCGCCTACTCGGTCTGGTATCATCTTTACACCCCTAACTCTAGCCGTATCTAACACCCTCTGAAAATCTACCCTGATTGGTTCATGCCCCTTATTAAATTCCACTATTCTCTGATTAAAATCAATTACTGCTTTATTTCTCTCCAAAAAATCATTTCCCAGAATTATATCTAAATTCAAACCCTTAACTACTAGAAAAGTATTCTCAAATTCTATTCCATTAATATATATGTTTAATTGAACTTGTTTAGTGACTCGTTTACTTCGTATTCCCTTCACCCCCACTACTGTTACTCCCGATGGAATATTCTTATTTACCCTTTGTAATTCACCCAGTACATTCTCTGAAACTACTGATATCTCGCTACCCGTATCAATCAATGTTTTGTAATCCTTACCTTCTATGGTTATGAATACCTCCGTCAGTCCGGTTTTGGTTTCTGTCATTTGTGCAGCGTCCTCCTCCAGTAACTCCTCCGCCATGTCTCTGATAATTATGTTGCTGCGGTAGTTATGCTCCTCTTGGACCCCCAGGTTCTCCTCCGACAATGGATGGGCCCGGTTCTCCATTGTCTCCTCTAGTTTCCCGTGGATGGACCCGCTACTGCCTGGTTGTATCCACCTCTGCCTCTATTTCCGCTTCCGTTTCCCCTCGGTGCTCCTCTGGTGTTCTCGGCTCCTCTCTGCGGTTGACTCTGTTGCTGGTACATTCTCTCACTGCGTTGACTTTCTCTCGGTTTGTGACATCTAAAACAGGTTGTTCTTATAGCATAGTTTTCAACATTACAATCGGCACATCGCCAACCCTCGCCTCGATTATCATTATTTCCCTCTCGCGCCCCTCGGTGAAAACTCGGTATTCCCCGGGATTGATTATGATTACCATTCATATGTGTTATTGGTGCGTTTATTCGCCTACTCATGTCACGTTCCCGTGTATTCTGAAAAATATCCAATATTTTTTCTAGTTCCGTAATCTCTAGAATTTCATGCGTCATTAGCGTAATCTGTATTTCTCTGGGCAAATGCTTACTTATATGACGGACGAACGATCGAAACGGTAACGGTGGCTCTAAATATTTGGCCTCATTGTATAATCGCATTACATACATAGTTACGTTGCTCCCTTGGGTCCCAAAATTACCTGGTCCCATAATTTTACTCCGCAATATTTCTTGTTCCTCCTCCGACCAATATTTCTCTCTAAAAGCCGTCTCAAAACACTGATAATTTACCCAGTCTACTTTATGTACCTCCGCCCATACCGCGGAATTCCCTCTAAAACACTTCATTATTTTTAACAGTTGTACTTCCCAACTACTTCTACAAAACTGATTGAATTCTTTGACTCTATTTAAAAACTGCATAGGGTGTACCCCCCTGTTTTCACAATTAAACAACTCCAAATCAATATCGCTATTCACATCTTTAGTAATGACTATTTGTTCAGTAACACTCTTAAGTTTTTCGTTTATAGCTATATTTAATTCATCTTTAACATTAACTATACTCTGCTCAATTGATGCAAATATACTGTTATTTAAACCCTCAATTTGTACGTGACGCTTATCTATAATATTCACTGTATTTTGTATAGCTTGTATCTCTGTTTTGCAATTATTTTTTATTTCATTGATTTTGACATTAGTACTAATTTCATATGTTTCCATCTTATCAACTACACAATTCAACTTGTACTCACTACTAACATTACATTCATCTATTTTACGTTCCAAATTTTTGGTTACCTTCTGTATTTGGTTATTGGGTTTTTCTATCATATTACTCTCTACTTCGTCAATTCTATTATTCATACTATTTAATGAGTGACTCAACGTTTCATTTAATTCATATTTCAATTTGTTAAAGTTACTCTCACAGTTGATTTGTACTTTATTAATATCAGTTTTAAGTTCATCAAATTTTACGCTAATACTCTGTTGAAACTGAATATTCTGTTCTTCAACTTTTTTATTAAAATTGCTCTGTATATCTAATTTCTCATTTACACTACTTTTAAATTCTTGCATCTCGTTTTTCTGTTCATCAAATTTTCTATCAAAACTATTCTTTTGAACATCGAATTTTACATTGATACTGCTATTCATTTTATTGATATCACTACTCAAACTCTCAGACATTGTTTTCATTAAAGTAAATATATCGTCCATCGACAACTCTTTGACTCGTGTTGTCGTTGGAGTAAATTGTGCTGCTACATTTTTGTCAGTGAAGCTGACTTCATTATTCATTTCACTTTCCCTACTCGATTTTGGGGTTATTTGTATCCCCGAATCGTCTGCACTCTTTGTTTCATTTGCATTATTTTTTGTTTTATTTTCCTGACTCACGTTTGGAGTCGAGTGGATTTCAAAATCACTCATGCTATTTGATTCATTATAGTTTTCGACACTAGTCGTTTCATGTATCTTGCTCTCATTCTTTCCTGCCATTTTTCTAAATTTTTTAATCTAGATTTACTTACATAAAACCATCTACCACTTAACTCTTAAACTCTAAACATTGATGTACTAGTTTGTATGTGCTGCGTAATTTTTTACGTATTGTTACTCAACCCCCAAATCAAACTTGCATTTATCGTAGGTGTGGAATTTTAATTATTCAAATTCAAGTCCCTGTTCGGGCGCCAAATGTGAAGTTAATTACATTTTAATACTAATAGAATTACATAGAATTATTTGATCTTCCACCTACCTTGTTTAGTCTTCTGCCAGAGTCCGCAACACGAACGTCAAAATGCAAGTATTATTATAGGGTTGCACAACAAACGCATGCCACACTCATTTGTTTGATGTAATAAAAAAATTTATTATATCATTACTTCATTTTAAATAAAATTTCAACTAACTCAACTTTTCTCTCTTTTTTCAACAGATAAAACAGGCACATTTATTTAAACATTTTCTTATTCTAATGTATATTTTATTAATCAAGGCGAACCCAGCTTGCCACACTCTCGCATTCAGACAATTTTTTGAAACCCCCACATTTACTTAATTTAGGCCTTTATAAGAAAATATTTGAATGGAATACTGTAACTTGTTGCAGTAGCGTCCCCGCTGACCTCACGGCGTGTCCTGTAACGTTCTCGCACTATGTCCAAACGTTTGATAGTTCACTTTTTGTTTTCTACACACTCACTTGATTTTTACATCGTTACATATTACTCTCAACTGTTGAATTGTTTTATAAACTCTGATACCAACTTGGTTAGTTGGCCGACTTAATAAAATGAAAATTTGCCCGGGCAGAAAGTTTAGATGGCCGCGTGCGGTCTGTATTGGTAGTCGACTGGGCTGAACTTTTTGTGACGATGTTACATGTGGTCAGGCAGCACTGCCTTGCCTGCTAACGAATTTCATCGCCGTTCACAGCCTTTGCTGATGAAGTATTTAGTGGCTGTACCTGGCGCACAGGATTTAAGTGTACTGTATGTCGACGATATTTTCACTGCCTTTACTTTCGTTTATGTAAAGTTATTCGCTCCGCAGATATTGGTGTTGGTGCATTTGTGAGTGGACGTCACACAGACGCAAAATTCTTAGAATCGTGATATAGTCGACAACATGCACTCCTTTATGAATATTTCAACACTGTGTGTAATGCTTTTATTGTTTAGGCTGTTTTTATTGTTTTATTGTTTATAGTTAGATTCAAACAAGGACTGGACACCCATATTAAATAATTTGAAATATTTTACAAGATGAAAACCGAAATTAATAAAAAATAAAAAACCTAATTCGACCCATTACATTTTATTACTTATTTAGTTAGATTTTCTTAATTTAATTCTCATAACTATTCTGAGTTAGTTCAGGGGTATTTGGTTTAATCGTGCGATTTAAAATACTTACTTTCGTTTTCTTTGTTTTTTATTATTACATTTTTTTATTGACAATTTAAATCGTCACATGGTGTGTTTCAATCCGATAATTTTTTAAAATTATTATTAAACGTCTTTCACAGGTCTATGAGGAGATGAGAAGTTTATAATGCAAGATCCATGAATTACTGGCAGAATGTTAGGATCACTTTTCTGTAATTTTTCGTATAGCCTCTTCATTGCCTGTTCCACACATCAGGGCTGATTACACTATTTGTGTAGAGTACTACCACAACAGATGTAGTGTGATGGACTTGCAGACTTCATTATCAGACTGCTTTTTATTAAATCTGACAAAATATGCAGTTCTTATTATTGGTACTGACTGACTGTTTAATATTTTTAGGATGAAAGCCACAGCTTGAAAAATATTAGAACGCAGCGCACAAAAGCAGCATTGGAATTAATGAAGAGCAGTAAACGTGTTATTCTCCTGAGTGGTACACCAGCTCTGTCTCGTCCATCAGAGTTGTATACTCAGATATACGCAATTATGCCATCAGCATTTTCCACCTTGTATGTATGCTGGATACTCACTCAGTAAATAATATATTTAGTACTGACAATAACTTCAAATAAATAAATAAAGTAATCAGTATAAAATAAACTGTAAGCAATGTCTGAAAGCCTTTTGAAGGTTTATATTAATGGTAGCGAGTTGTTATTATTTCAGTATATTACATATTTCCCATACATTGTAGTCAGCATCATAAAGAAATTGTCAGTATTCATTTTGTTCTATGTATGTCATGTACGGTTTACTGAATGCAAACTATATGCATTATATATTTAAGGTCATATTTTAAATAATAACCTGTTGGTTTTTATAATAATTATTTAGTTCAGTTAATTAAGTGAAATGATTAATGAAAATTTAGTAAGACTAACAGAGCATAATTAATATCTTATTAGTAAATAATAAACCGGTTAAATGTTAGCTATCTGGTATTAGATAGACCAGTAAGAAGTATAATATTGATTTTGTTTGTAACATATTTTATATTTGGATTTTTGTTTATAGAAAATAAGGTGTCTTACTAAGTGATGTTTGGGTCTGTGTTACATAACTAAATAATTGAGTGTAAAAAGTATTTCCTAATTAAGTCCTTCATACCTAAGAACTTCTGCTTCATTAATTAGTAGCACAGCAGCGGGATTACTTTTAAGAATAAGAAATCAAATATGGAACACAGTTCATTCACAGTAGCATGCAATGTAATGTAATTATACGTTTTTGTTAATAAAACATAATTTATTCACAGAAGGTTGTAGTTTATGAATATTTGGTACTGAGTATGTCTTCTTTTATTCTTAATTAGTTGATGAAATTTGGCAGAGTCCATCAGATTACTAAATATTTTTTGGATTTCTTCATTGTAAACATCGTAAAACTGCAGCTATAGTATTCAGTGAAAAGTTCAGTTTTGTGGTAGCGTTCTTTTTTTTTACAAAGGTTCCCTCAGATTTTGGGTAGGATGTATATCATTGAAGCACTGAAAAGTGTTTAAAAAAAAAATGTCACTTCTGTTGTGTATGACATACTGCTAAGTCTTGTTGAAATACTCCATTGTCTGATGGGAATGGATTTTGAAGAAGCTGTATAACAACCTTCCTCTCCAGAATAGTGTTATATTGACCAATTTTCAACCACTATCTGCTGATAAAATATTAAAACCTTTCAAAAACATTTGTGTTGTGTATAGTGGATTGTTGGGTATGTAAACGTATGTTGCATATAAAAACAACATTTTTACATATGATGCATTCACAAATAACATCAAAGGCACCACTTTGACCTGTTTTTTTTGTACTGAGGGAGAGCAGCATACTTGAAAGTAAGTCTTGTCAGAAACAGTAGTTTTAATGGTTTTCTTTGTCCACTTGTTTGGGCCATGTAAGTTCTTCTTTGCATATTGCAGTGCTTTATTGAGCTGGTTTATAGGCGACCAGTGTGTTCTGTATCCAACAAAAGAAATCTGCATTGAGCAGTGGTCACTGATTGCTAACGTTATTCAAATCATTAGCAGGTAGAGACTTATCATTGGATCTGTTCTATTGTTTCTCACCAGTAATTAATCTTGTGATAGTATTGTTTGTTTACAGCTGCACTTGCCCTTTCTTTGAAGCAAAATCAAACTAGTATATTAAACTTTTAAAAAATATTGAAATTAAAATGTAAAAACATAATGAAAAAATGTAACTTTACAAAAAGATCGAAATATATTAATGAATTAAAAATACTGCCAGGAACTTACCTGCGTTCTTTTAACTTACCTGCTTTTTAAATTTTGATCAGAAGCCCAGAGTCGCCACGATATTTTTATAGGATATAATATCGAAACCTTAACACTCCACCTTAATAAAACGGGACAATTTCGCAATCTGACTACCCCCCACTAATAATTCAGAAGATATCTGGGAACGTTTAGACGAATCTTGCAGCACAGAAATGAGAAAGTGGTAATGACGAAATAACTTAGACTAACACATGGTATTACAGTGAATTAAATAATTTTAATTACTGTTAAGACAGACCAAAATCATTATGACAAGAACATGAGAAAAACAAATTCTGAAATAGGTATATATATGTCTTACATTTAGATATTTCTTACCCTATACAGGTCAGGCCAGCTGCTCACACACACATTCACACGATTTAAAACCTTTTATTTAAAACACCCCATTTTATTTTAAAACTGTATATAGCTCGAGACACCGCCCGGGTACACGTTTCTCCGTTCGTCAGTTCATGGCACTTTCAACAATTCGCCCGCAGTTCACTGCACTTCTCCCGTTATACATCCATAATTTCCTTGGGTCCCGGTCGGTATGGATGCGTTATTTCACTTAGTTATTCATATTTAAAAAGTTCAACCCGACCGGGCCCACGCGACACTAAATGCATCTATTAGCTGTTGTGGTTTCTCGTGGACTGCCCAGAGCGGCTATATCTTCACGGCCAACTCGATTTCGTCTTTTTTGGTGGAAACCAAGGCCTCATGGTTCTTCGTCGCTTGTATGTCCTATTCAACCCATGCAAGTGTTTGTGTGCTGTTCGTATAAGATATTTGTGCAGCACTGGCTGACATCACAAAAAGGGTTTGGCTTAAGCTCGCATCCGCCAGCATGGTAAACGAAGTGGACAGAAGTTCTGCTCTTAGCCATCTTTATTGTTTCATAAGTCGGCGTGGGTCCGCGCGCATGGTTGTCGGGTGCGATCGGGCGCACTGCCACACACTTGCAAAGTTCTTGGAAATGAGGCTGGGTGCATTCTTTGACAACGATTGCACAACGGTGGAGATGTATTGCCTTTGTTATAAACTGTTTCCATTCACCACGTGTTCTGGTCCCAGTTGGAAATTATGTTTATAAATGTTTTCTCTAAACCCCAAAAATTGAATAAAATTAAATCCCCTGTATTTGTCACGTTACAATACACCCCCAATGAGAGATCTTCTGCCGAAACAGAAGAAATCTCATTGCTAAAACCCCTAAGAGGACCGATGAGGATATGGTGCCAACCACCCCCTCTAGCTCTTATACTTCATGGGTAAACCACCCCCTGGCTCGGCGACTATGGACGCATCTGAACGAGATCACTGGACTTCTCTGTAGGAGATCCCAACACCGAAAAATCGAACAGATACGCACCACAGCGCACCTCCCCTTCTAACATGTTTCCCCAAAAAATCCAAATCCCTGGCTTATATCATGCCAGATCCTCAACCGATATATTCCCCCTTACATGCAAACTGGGCTGCCTTTAGCAGTTACTAGGCTCACACACACACACTTATACTACATCATATAAACATTGAAACATCTTTAGTTTTAAAATTTTGTTAAAGTCAAAATCAGCAGCTATTTTCTTTAAATCAAAACAAAATCTTTTGTCTAAATTGAATAATTCTCTTCATTATTTTTTATTATTAGAAAATAAACAAATTGAACATTTCTTAAAGTAGGAACATCCTTAACCTAACATGTGATTATACATATGCCCTAACAATACAATTCAATAAAAAAAAAACGATTAATACACAGACAATAATATAATCAAAGTTTAAAAATATCAATTAGATGGCAGGCGCAAAATCAAGAATTTTTTTTTTTATTTATTAAAATATATTCTTTTTTCCCATATTGAAATTATTTAAAATTATTCAAATTAATTAAAAGCAAAATTGGCTTTACTTCTTTGCTAAACTGGTTTAGTATAGGACATCACCTATCAGCTGATCGAAACTGGGTCAAGTCAAGTACCTTGACCTACATAAATTATACCTAAGTTATATCTGAAAATACACTGAACATCTTTAAACTTTTATCTTCAAACACAAAACACAATAAAATAAAACATTTAAAATAACAAAATATTATTATAATTAACGATCAAGTTGATATTGAAATTATTTAAAATAAACACTTTATAGCTTTACCTTATTTTCAAACTCAATCAAAATTTGTCCCTGGTTTCAATCAAAATTTTATATTTTTACTATAAATCTCTTTATTTAATCATCTCCTTCTCCATTACTTTGGGTGATTTAATTATTTATACTAGCTTGATTTGCCATTTGGCATTTATACATATATAATCTTTCTCACTCTTTGATTCTAATACCCCTAACAACTTTAACTATCAGGACACCCATCTCTATCAAAACATCTAATCAAACAATCTCTAAACCCAACTTACTACTAAACTCAATTCGCCACATTCTCTCGATATATAAAAAAAAATATTCTCTAACCCTTTGTACTTAGGATAAGTGTTCCCCCCCCCCAAAAAGCTCATTCCCTTATGTTGGTCCCTGGATTCTACCTAAGGTAACCCTTTCCGGTGCCAAACGGTCCCTCCCCGTCCCAACCCTTTTGTTGCGGACTCCTCCATTACACTATCCCCTATTACAAAATTACCATCCCCAAATCTCATTCTTCTTACCCCACTTCAACTACAAAATAACATCATCATTTATAAACATCAATATATCAATCAATACCCTACATATATTCCCCAATCTACTGTGTCAGCATCAATACTTCTCAGATTCAATTACATTACCTCACAACAACATTGCATTAATTCAAAACAATATTTTTCTCTCTAGTACCACTTTAACTTTAACTTGGACTGATCTACATGTCCCAACAAAATATTCATCACCCAAAATCTACCTTTTATTATTTCTCACAAATCATTAAAATCTTAACTTTATCAAACTACTTTCCTCATTATTTGAAACAGTGTTTTTAACACATTAAAACATCATATTTAACATTAATTACCTTGGACGTTAATAAGCAATTTATCAGTGACATTCTATTACTGATCAGCTGACATTCCCAGCAAAGTGAAAACACATTTCAAAATTATACACATTCTATGAAATACATATGGTTATCAATCCTTACATCTACCATACTACCCATCATTGTTTCCCCTCTTTCTGACTCTGGTACTATTGTGTAAACCGCCTGCCGGTCGGTCTAGTTATTTACTTGGTTATACGCATTTCAAAATTACACAAATTATATAAAACACATATTTGTTATCAGTTCTTACCTCTAGCACAATAAAATAATACATTTATAAAATACAGAATGGACACATTATACTGAACGTATGAACACCTATTTATCAAAGCGTAATACAAGCATTTTATTAGAGCAAAAATTGAGTTATCATTTTTAATTTACAAAATTTAAATTCGTTGCTCGTCGGAGCAACCCCCCAATCCACACACACTATGATAATTTCTGTTTAAAACAATTATCTCAAACTATTCTCATTATTGAAGTTAAAATTCTTTCATTTGAGTTAAACATCTGTAAACCTTTTATTATGTCTTATTTGTATCATAAAATTTTTTATACTTACAGTCCATTATTCACATACTGACATACACAAAATATATACACCATACACACCAATATCTCCAAGTAACCTCTGAAACATTTAATCACAGTGTTATTTCATATCAAACAATTTAACAATTAATTACCAAATTCACATCTCGCAAAATAATGTAAATCCATTAGAAAATTCAATTATATAACCTTTAAATCAATCAAAAAATTTAAAACATCTCAGACTATTTTAATTAAATCAATTAGTGAAAATACAAGTTTCATTGTTATCAAAACAATTACAATTCGCTAGTTACTGTCTTCAAAATTAATTTTATTATTTATTTATATTGCAAAATATTAATATTCTTATTACAACAATTACCTACTACATATACACATTGTTTACCTGACCTCCTACAATACACACAATTAAATTCACTACACTTATTTACAAATCGTCATCATTATTATTCAGTTATATCACACTTCAATGTCCAAGGTTGCGAGGTCAAAAACCACAAAACAAAAATATTTAAAATTGTCCATTGATTGTTTTATAGTCTACACTCCATCGTCAAAAATTAATCTTGGTTTCAAATAACACTTTTCAATTTTATTGACACACATATTGCTATTTTGTGTGTCATAACCATAAAATTCAAATTCCTTCGTTATATCATAATAATCATGAACCAAGTCAACATTAATTATTTCTGTCAAGTCTCCATTGGTAAATACACTCACTATCGGGTCAGTTACTCTTTTATTATAAATTAAATCATTATTGTTTAGACATGCTTCTAACATTTCTTTCCACTCATCATAATCTCTCTTTACATTATATACTTCTATCTCTTTGTCAACACACACCTCTTTATCTAAATTTCTCTCATCACAACACCATCTCATACCTTCAATATTACTCCAGGCAGAGGGTACAAACTTATACAACAAAAATAAACAACTCAAATCTTCTACTAACACGGTACTCTTGCCCTTCAAAAACAACACTTGTGAATACATTGAATCATCATAAATAAGGGGAAAATTTACCCTCTGCCCCCATTCTACCACTATATTATCTTTCCACTTTCTCTCTAACTCATCATCAGTACTCTCACTATTTATTTTCAACGTATCACTCTCTGATACTACTTCTTCAAATACATTACCATTCTCAATATTATTTTTATCATTCTTGACATCATCATCATCATTAGTTAACTCTTTATCTAGTACCACATTTTTACACATATCATTATAATTTTCATTTGTATTACTGTCTCCCCCGCACACAGTGTCTCTTGACTCATTTGCTTCTCTTTTTGCTTCACTACATATTTCATTTAACTTACTCTCAATACTGCACAGTGAATTAGTTAATACGTTAAATTTGTTGTCAAGAACATTGCTTAATTTAATTTGTGCATCCAATTTCTCATTGAAACTACTTTTAAATTCTTGCATTTCATTTTTCTGCTCATTAAATTTTTCGTCATTAGAATTAAAACGACTCTCAAATTTTTTGTCAGTTGCGTCAAAACGTTTACTTAGGAGGTTAAATAAGTCACTCATGGACATCTCTTTTTCTTCCACCCCTACGCTATCGTTAGGTCTATTCTTATCTTGTACATCGGTCATGTTCAAAATTTATTTATATCATACCCTTTATATAACGCCCCCTTAAATCAAAATACCCCACACATAAAACAGTTAGCAATACGTAAAAGTAAACACACACTAGCTCTACCCAAACATAACCTTATTTAAAGTAATTATATACGATAATTTTGCATAAATACGTCATTACCACATCCTATTTTCTGTGCTTTCAAATAGGTCTACCTCGTATAAATAAACTTAAACCAGGATCCTGGCAGCGCGAGCCAAATGTAACTTTACAAAAAGATCGAAATATATTAATGAATAAAAAATACTGCCAGGAACTTACCTGCGTTCTTTTAACTTACCTGCTTTTTAAATTTTGATCAGAAGCCCAGAGTCGCCACGATATTTTTATAGGATATAATATCGAAACCTTAACACTCCACCTTAATAAAACGGAACAATTTCGCAATCTGACTACCCCCCCCCACTAATAATTCAGAAGATATCCGGGAACGTTTAGACGAATCTTGCAGCACAGAAATGAGAAAGTGGTAATGACGAAATAACTTAGACTAACACATGGTATTACAGTGAATTAAATAATTTTAATTACTGTTAAGACAGACCAAAATCATTATGACAAGAACACGAGAAAAACAAATTCTGAAATAGGTATATATATGTCTTACATTTAGATATTTCTTACCCTATACAGGTCAGGCCAGCTGCTCACACACACATTCACACGATTTAAAACCTTTTATTTAAAACACCCCATTTTATTTTAAAACTGTATATAGCTCGAGACACCGCCCGGGTACACGTTTCTCCGTTCGTCAGTTCATGGCACTTTCAACAATTCGCCCGCAGTTCACTGCACTTCTCCCGTTATACATCCATAATTTCCTTGGGTCCCGGTCGGTATGGATGCGTTATTTCACTTAGTTATTCATATTTAAAAAGTTCAACCCGACCGGGCCCACGCGGCACTAAATGCGTCTATTAGCTGTTGTGGTTTCTCGTGGACTGCCCAGAGCGGCTATATCTTCACGGCCAACTCGATTTCGTCTTTTTTGGTGGAAACCAAGGGCTCATGGTTCTTCGTCGCTTGTATGTCCCATTCAACCCGTGCAAGTGTTTGTGTGCTGTTCATATAAGATATTTGTGCAGCACTGGCTGACGTCACAAAAAGGGTTTGGCTTAAGCTCGCATCCGCCAGCATGGTAAACGAAGTGGACAAAAGTTCTGCTCTTAGCCATCTTTATTGTTTCATAAGTCGGCGTGGGTCCGCGCGCATGGTTGTCGGGTGCGATCGGGCGCACTGCCACACACTTGCAAAGTTCTTGGAAATGAGGCTGGGTGCATTCTTTGACAACGATTGCACAACGGTGGAGATGTATTGCCTTTGTTATAAACTGTTTCCATTCACCACGTGTTCTGGTCCCAGTTGGAAATTATGTTTATAAATGTTTTCTCTAAACCCCAAAAATTGAATAAAATTAAATCCCCTGTATTTGTCACGTTACAAAAAATAAGCAAATCTTAGTACATGTTTATAGTTTGTAGATGGAGAGAGAACAGTGTAATATTTATGTTGCTTTTTATAAAAACAGATCTTGAATAATTCTTTTTATTTAAATTTGTTAGCACTTCATTTGGAATTCGTTATTGTGATGGTAAAAAGGACAAGTATGGTTGGAACTTCGGAGGTTCATCAAACATGGAGGAGCTGAAGTTGTTTTTAGGATCAAGATTTATGATACGCAGGCTGAAAACACAAGTTGTAACGCAGTTGCCTGATAAAATCAGGTAGGTCCGACAAAATTGAATTTAATTGTAATTATTCAGATCTTTGTGTAAGTAAAGCAAATGAGTGTAATGAAACTGTTTATCTTGGGGTTACTTCTGTATAAATCAGATATTCCCAAACAGTATGCCATTATTATAGCACTGACTGAAATATAATATTGTTACAACAGTCTAACTGGTCGCCGTATGGTACAGTGGAAACAAATTAAAAGACACCAATGAAATCACTGATAACCAGTTTTAATTATCACAATTAACAGTGTGTGATCAACAGGTTATTCAGCAACATTACACTCTACAATAATTCAAGTTAATCTGTCCACACAAATAATAATGTCAACTATAAGTAATTCCACACTATAATCGCTTTTCACTAATACACCACTTGAGACGAACTGTGTAAATCGCCCAACATAAAACTCAAACCGCACTTGAATAAATCGCCACTTAATCTGAACTGAGCGTCGCTGAATGCTTATATTTATACCCCGCTGAGATTCCAGAATAATCCGTAATATGCGTTAACACTACTAGAAAACACTAGAGCATAATTGCTTGCGGCCTTAAACACAGTGCGTGCAGACCGGTGAAGTCTGGAACAGCCTCGGGGGGTGACGCATGATAAATGTCACGTTATTGTCTTTCATCTCAAAGTAGGAGCAGTATGCACACACACACACACACACACACACACACACACACACACACACACACACACACACACACACACACACACACACACATTACAACTGAGCTCCGCCGGGGGAGCCGGGAAACATGCAGAACGTTCTGCAGTGGTGTAACAGCATTATAAAGTGGTGTGACACTCAAACCGTACATGTTGAATCCACACTGCCGAGTGAGGGGCTCAGGCTGGGTGACACATGGAAACCATTCAGCTAGGTTTGTTTTTACTTCCATGTTCCTTAAGAAAATAGAAGTATGGTGATGGCAAAAAAAAATCGTGTTCGAGATTATTGCAGATTCTGATTGTACTACACTCAAAACATGAAAAAAGTCATTTTTCAAAAAGTGTGTGTGTGTGTGTGTGTGTGTGTGTGGATTTTTTCTATGGCAAATTATAACAGCTGCAAATTCAAACAGAATCAAATAATGTATTGCATACAGCCCTGAATTGTAGAGTTCTCAAGACCTATTGTTTTTGGTGAAGATCGGTTAAGGGAAAGGGTAGTTTACCTGCAACATTTTATGTTTTAACAAGGGTATTTTCTATGGCAAACGATAACAGCCGCAAATTCAAACAGAATCAAATGATTATTTGCATACAGCCCTAAATTGTAGAGTTCTCAAGACCTATTGTTTTTGGTGAAGATCGGTTAAGGGAAAGGTGTAGTTTACCTGCAACGTTTTATGTTTTAACCAGAGTATTTTCTATGGCAAACGATAACAGTCACAAATTCAAACAGAATCAAATAATTTTTTGCATACAGCCCTGATTTGTAGAGTACTCAAGACTTGTTTTTGGTGAAGATCGGTTAAGGGAAAGGGGTAGTTTACCTGCAACGCTTTTTTATGAAGGGTAATTTTTTATATGACGAACGATAACTGCCGTAAATTCAAACAGAATCAACTACGTTTTTGCATACCTTTTTGAATTATAGAGAACTCAAGGTCTGTTGATTTTGTTGAAGATCGGTTAAGGGAAAGGGGTAGCTTACCCACAACATTTTATGTTGTAACAAGAGAAATGTTTTCATGACAAACGATAACTGCCGCACATTCAAACAGAATCAAATATTTTTTTGCATGCATCCCTGAATTGTAGAGGACTGAAGGTCTATTGATTTTGGTGAAGATCGGTTAAGAGAAAGGGGTAGTTTACCTGCAACGTTTTGTGTTTTAACAAGAGTAAAGTACTTAATTTTGATAAATAAAGTATCCTGATAAGAAGCTCATAATAATCCACTGTAGAAATGTAGATGAAATGTCTATAAATGAAGAGGTTAGGTGAACGGGGTGTGGTTAATTTTCTATTAATGAAAATTATAGTTGATGGGGGAGGGGAGAATTTTTTATATGTGTACTACGTTATCGGCAACAAAGAAGTAGTTCTTTGTTAAAATAATAAATATATTTACCTTATTTCCTGTCTCGTGACCACATGTATTAACGCAATGAATATTATTTACGCGTTTCGATACTATGTATCGTCATTTGAATATATATTAAAATATAATCACTCAAAGAGGTCGTTAAAAATTGAAAACATTAAAATCACAAAATCGAAACCAAACATATAAGTATTTATGTGAAGCAAGTGCGGACTCGACAAAAGCCGGCCGGACACTGATTGATATCAGTTACAGATAAATTTTAGTGCTGTGTCATATAATGGATTCGACTTGAAATGTAAGTGGTCGTTTAATATGAAATTACGGTAGTATTTGTCATTATGTGCTTTATATATTTCAAATTCTTCACGTGCATTTAAATAAGCACCTTTACCACAGACATGTAAGGGTTTCAAATTGGTGGCAAAGCTTGTATAATTATGGTTCTCCTGTATAAGATGACGAGCATAGTTAGACTTTATACAATATTGTGTTGTCAAATCCTTTACATTATGCTTTGGAGTGTGCTCAACGAAACGTTTATAAAAACTTCTCTTTGTCTGACCAATATAAAAGCATTTACAGTCATTACATGAAAGCTTATAAACACCTGTTTTCATTTCCAAAGGTGTACTGGTTCTATTACGAAGCTTATTAAACAGATTGTTACTGGTTTTAAATGTTACAGTTCTTTTGTTACTATTTAATACTTTTGATAAAATTTTGGGCATAATACTGGTGTAGGCTGTTGAAATAAAGGTTGGTTCCTTATCTTTTATCTTTCAAGGTTTCAACAATCTACGCTTATGCTTTTTAAGGAGGTTAGCAACCATGGAAGATGTGTAACCATTGGCAACAGCAATGTGTTTTATAATATTTAATTCAATCCTAAAATCATTTTCATTGAGAGGTATCGTTAACAACCTGTGTATAAAATAATTATAAGCCGCCATTTTCTGCGAGAATGGGTGGTGTGAGTCAGCAGGTATGGTTACATCTGTGGTAGTGGGTTTCCTATATATACTATATTTCAATTTATCATCACATTTGGTGATGGTCAAGTCAAGAAAATTCAGTTTATCTATTTCAGTTTCTTGTGTAAATTGAATGTGTTTGTTGATATTATTTAAAAGATTTTTAAAGTTTTCTATTTGACGTAATGTGGCCTTGTATATTACGAATGTGTCATCCACATATCTTGCGTAGAACATGATGTTTTTCTTATGAATATTATTAGAAAACAAGTGTGTGTTTTCGTAATGATTTAAATAAATATCTGCCAAAAGGCCTGATAGCGGCGAGCCCATTGCCAAACCATCGCGTTAACTGTAAAATCTGTCGTCAAATTCAAAATAATTTTGCTTTAAAATAACTTCAAGTAGGTTTACTAATTCATCTATTGCTTGAGTGTTTAATTTGTTGCATTTCATCAGATTGTCCCTTAGAATATTAAGTGTATCATTTATTGGGATATTTGTGTACAAATTGACAATATCGAGGGACACTAATTTATAATTAGGAAATAATTTGATATTATTAACTTTACGTATAAAATCAGTTACATTTTTGACGGTGTGGTTGTTTTCTATAGTTAAATTATCCTTAATGATTTTTACTAATTTCTTAGCTGTACAGAACCCTGGCGCTGTGGTGAAATTAACTAACGGTCTAATTGGCATATCATTTTTATGAATTTTTGCCAATCCAGTTAATATCAGGGCTTTAGCGTTACAAGGTTTTAAGTAACGGCGAGTACGTTGATCAAATAAACTTGTACTTTTATTAATCTGTATATTAAGATTTTTGACACACCGGTGTGTAGGGTCCGATGCTAGGTTTATAATATATTGTTTGAAATGAAGTTATGAACTTTATTCGTGTATGTTATATTATCCATTGTAACGGGGCAAAAGAGGGGTAAAACCAGTTTTAAATGTGATTTGAATATTCTCAATTTTATTTCGCCCAAGTGTAGCGTCGAGACGGGCGTGAATTGGCATTGGAATGTGCAGTTGTAACTAGGGAGTGAAAGCACCACCACACGCGCATTCAGACGGCCAAGTTTCTCACGCTATCGGCACATATTAATGCATTCTTTCACATAGTGTGCGCAGGAAACACTCTCAGTCGACTTAAAACCACTCCCCTGGCCAGGTGAACACATAGGCTGACGAGCCAAAATTTTATTAAAATGTATTCCAAAGCGAATTCGATAAAACAGTAAAAACCGTTAATATCAAACAGTGCGGATGTGAGCATTTCCGCTCGCCGTCGGCTGCGTACTTTTACGCCCGCAACAAAAATGTGAACACTGCAAGTATAAATTATAAAATGACCACTTATAACTTTATCAGAATGCATTAGCAGTTTAAAATACTTAAAATCAGTGAACATTAGAAAACCAACATCCGTAGTGCACATGTAATGATGAGACGTCTTCAGGACAGACTTTCAGCTAAGTAACAAATAAGAAATAAAAAACAAATTTTCAATATCTTCTTTATATATTAATACGTGAAGAGAAAACTTTGTACCCCTTTTTAAGCATATTGCGCGCACGGAGGAGTGTGAGATTTGGCATAGTTAAAGTTTATATGGAGAAGGAGTGCAGAAAGCTAAAATTTATATATAATATGTGTTACAAATACATTAAGTTAAATAAAATAAAACATTCATTTGCACTTGAAAATTCATTTAAACTTTTTCAAACAATGGTAATTGTTAAAAATAAAATAATTTTGTTGCCAGGCAATAAAATTATAATTTTTTCATTTTAGTGTACGTTCATACTGCCAATGTCAAACACATAATAGTCTGTCGTTTGTTTACGTTCATACTGCCAATGTCAAACACATAATAGTCTGTGGTCAAACAGTCGCACAGAGTAGAGATTGTCGCCAAAGAATTTTAAAATGTTGCCAACAAATAATTACTGACAGATTGACTGAATGAGCTGTGAATTTTGTGTGAATTCAAATGTTCCTTTTTCAATAGTCTGTGGAGTGTATGCCAAGGCAAAAAATCGTTTATTTTATATTTTGTATATTAGATATCTGTGTTTTATATATTAATGTGCAGTTGAAAGTGAAATACAGCTTGCTTAATATACACCTGTTGCAAAAGGAAAATTTTGTAGCAGCAATTTGAATTGACTTACTCTCGCCTAATTATTATTGGTGGTTTCAAAAAAGTGAGTACATTTTATTATTTTTAAATTAAACCCTGTCTAATCTTAGTTTCAGTAATTTCATTACATGTTTTTTTTTATATTCAGATATTCGCACCTACTTCCATTATGCCTCGACATAGAACATTGACGGGTCGGAGTGAGAGACAAAGAAGAAGGAATATATATATTCGCGTGAAAGTCAAAATGATAATAGACCAAATTCAAATTTAAATAGTGTAAATAGTATAACATTGACGGGTCGGAGTGAGAGACAAAGAAGAAGGAATATATGTTCGCGTGAAAGTCAAAATGATAATAGACCAAATGCAAATTTAAATAGTGTAAATAGTATACAAAATGATGAAATTATTTTGAGGGATACATTTAAATGCGCACTGAATGTCATTCCAAGAAATTTTAATACTTTTGATTGTGGATTAATGCATTTACAATGCAGGTTTTGCAATGCAAAACATTTCGAATCTGAGGTCACTTTAGGTGAAAGGACTGCATTCACTTCATGTTGTCATAAGGGTAAAGCAATATTACCGGCCTTAAGTCAAAATGAATACTTTAAATCATTGTATGATGGACTTACTTCAAATGAACCTTCAATAAAAAGAAAGTCAAAAAATTATTTTGAAAACATTCGTAAATACAATTCATCATTTGCTATGGTTAGCTCAGAAGCTAAAATTTCTGATACAGTTACGCGTGGAGTGTATCATTTTAAAATACATGAGGTTTTTTATCACAGATCAGGTCCAATGACTGCTGGATATGGTCGCTCACCATGTTATGCGCAATTATATTTTTATGATGTTGACACTGCTGTCAATTATAGATTACGTGAACACTATAATCAAACATGCAATAACAATATAATGCGCGAAATCTCTCTTGAATTGGAACGCATTAATCCTTTCGTTCGGTCATTCATTGCAATGAAAGATCATTGTCAGAGAGTTGAAAATCAAAATAAAGAAATTTGTATGCTCATTAAAGTAAATCATGATTTAGATCTACGCCGTTATAATGATGCAGTTCAAACTGATGTAGCAGTAATATTTAGTACAGTTGATGGTGAACCACCCTTTGAGCGAAATATGGTTTCGTTTTCAAAAGTTAATGGTACCATTAAAAATATCTCTGTTTTGGATTCATCATTGGACCCTTTAGCGTATCCATTACTTTTTCCAAATGGTGATACTGGGTGGCATATCAATATTTCTCATAATGTACCAACTACATCTAATTCAAGAGCGCCCAGAAATAAATTAACCATGCTTCAGTATGCAGCCTATCGACTTGCAATTAGAGAAGATTTTAGCATGTTGCACCATTCCCAGAAATTATTTCTGCAGTGGATAGTTGATATGTATGTGAGAATAGAGGGCACAAGGTTACATTTCATTCGACAAAATCAAACAAGTCTTAGGTCTGAAGTTTACAACAATTTATCAGATTATTTAGAATTGAACCCCAATGCCAATAATGTTGGTCGTAGAGTAATTTTACCATCTTCATTCAATGGATCTCCAAGAAATATGTATCAGAATTATTTTATTTTACGATAACAGCCGCAAATTCAAACAGAATAAAATAATTTTTTGCATACAGCCCTGATCTGTAGAGTACTCACGACCTATTGTTTTTGGTGAAGATCGGTTGAGGGAAAGGGGTAGTTTACCTGAAACTTTTTTTTTATCAAGGGAAATTTTTTTTTGGCAAACGATAACAGTCGCAAATTCAAACAGAATCAAATAATGTTTCGCACACAGCCCTGAATTGTAGAGTTCTCAAGCCCTATTGTTTTTGGTCAAGATCGGTTAAGGGAAAGGGGTAGTTTACCTGTAACGTTTTGTTTTAACAAGGGTATTTCCTATGGCAAACGATAACAGCCGCAAATTCAAACAGAATCAAAAGATTATTTGCATACAGCCCTAAATTGTAGAGTTCTCAAGACCTATTGTTTTTGGTGAAGACCGGTTAAGGGAAAGGGGTAGTTTACCTGCAACGTTTTTTTAACAAGGGTATTTTCTATGGCAAACGATAACAGCCGCAAATTCAAACAGAATCAAATAATTTTTTGCATACAGCCCTGATTTGTAGAGTACTCAAGACCTATTGTTTTTGGTGAAGATCGGTTAAGGGGAAGGGGTAGTTTACCTGCAACATCTTTTTATCAAGCATATTTTCTATGGCAAACGATAACAGCCGCAAATTCAAACAGAATCAAATACTTTTTGCATAAAACCCTGAATTGTAGAGATCTCAAGGACTTTCGATTTTGGTGAAGATCGGTTAAGGGGAAGGGGTAGTTTACCTGCAACCTTTTATGTTTTAACAACAGTAAAGTACTTGAAAATTCATTTAAACTTTTTCAAACAATGGTAATTGTTAAAAATAAAATAATTTTGTTGCCAGGGAATAAAATTATAGTTTTTTCATTTTAATGTAAATTATGTATGAGTTAATATCTTTATATATATATATATAATTCTTCTGTACATGTGTATGTCACTGAACTCCTCCATGTATAAAATAATATATCGTTCGTGGCAGGTAAGCATATCTCAGTTAATCTAATGTTTACGTTTCCATTTTATTATTATGCCTACAGAAATAAAAAGGCAGGTAAGACACACACACACACAATTCCCGTTATTTCTGGCCTCACTCATGTTTATTTTCTTACATTTGCACGCTTTTTAAATGGAAAGTGCTGAAACCCACACCAACATAACGCGTGCAAGCCGAAAAAATGGACATCAATTTGCTTCCTGTGGATCGCTGGGCAGTGTAACTGCACGTGTTTACAGAGGAACGATTCATAGACAGACTTTTCGTCTTTAGGAAATGAACCCTCTGCAAGATGCTGATGGTCCATGAGTGACTTTGGAGCGCTCCTTCTTTTTCACCCGTTTGTTCTGTGAAACATACACTGTAGATTCGCAGCTTTACTGTTAGCAACGCTCAATAGGAAATGTTGAAAATTTTTGTCCACAGTGTACCCTCATTTACACTAAACCTGCTCTGATGTTTTAATTACGGACATCATAATATTAAAGTTTGGAAACTTGAGCACTACTTAATGGAGATCAATCATTAACTTATACAAGCCATTAATTTTATGCATATTTTTTATATATATGTGTACAACGTTATCGGCAACAAAGAAGTAGTTTTTGTTAAAATTCCTTCCCGGGATATTTGGCCGTAGTCCAATGTATTCTACAAAACCAGATGTTTCGGCAATGCCATCGACTTCCATCATCAGTGAAAATCGAGTGCGATAACGTGAGGTGGTATACGTTAGTGACCACAGTACTGTGGTTAAGGCAGAAGCAGTAAGTAGAAAGAAGGAGTTTCTATGGTAATATTTCATTTCGAAAATGATTTTAAATATAAATCTTAGAATATGGAAGTCATGTATGGTTCTCCATACCGATATTTTTTTCATTTTAATGTAAATCATGTATGAGTTAATAGTATAATGGATTAATTTACACTCAAAATGTACAAACAGAAAATTTTGTTACAAACATCAATATCGTTCGTGGCAGGCAAGCATATCTCAGTTATGTAATGTTTACGTTTCCATTTTATTATTATGACTACCGCAATAAAAAGACAGGGAAGACACACACATACACACAAAATTCGCGTTATTTCTGGCCTCACTCATGTTTATTTTCTTACATTTGCACGTTTTTTAAATGGTAAGTGCCGAAACCCATACCAACATAACGCGTGCAAGTAGAAAAAGTGTCCAGCGTGGATAGCGATTTGCTTCCTGTGGATCGCTGGGCAGTGTAACTGCACGTGTTTACAGAGGAACGATTCATAGACAGACTTTTCGTCTTTAGGGATTGAACCCCCTGCAAGATGCTGAGGGTCCATGAGTGACTTCGGAGCGCTCCTTCTGTTTCGCGTGTTTGTTCTGTGAAACATACACTGTAGATTCGCAGCTTTACTCTAAGCAACGGTCAATAGGAAATGTTGAAAATTTTTGTCCACGGTGTACCCTCATACACACTAAACCTGCTCTGATGTTTTAATTACGTACATCATAATATTAAAACTTTGGAAACTTGAGCACTACTTAATGGAGATCAATCATTAACTTATACAAGCCATTAATTTTATGCATATTTTTTATGTATATGTGTACAACGTTATCGGCAACAAGAAGTAGTTTTTGTTAAAATTCCTTCCCGGGATATTTGGCCGTAGTCCAATGTTTTCTACAAAACCAGACGTTTCGGCAATGCCATCGACTTCCATCATCAGTGAAAATCTAGTGCGATAACGTGAGGTGGTATACGTTAGTGACCACAGTACTGTGGTTAAGGCTGAAGCAGTAAGTAGAAAGAAGTAGTTTCTATGGTAATATTTCATTTCGAAAATGTTTTTAAATATAAATCTTAGAATATGGAAGTCATGTATGGTTCTCCATACCGATTTTTTATGTTTGCCTTTCTATCTTTGGGAAGCTTATTAGCCAATGCTGCTGGTCATTTAGCACTACCCAGGCGACACCAGAATAACTGCCTGAGACTAGTATCTGGAGCAGTAAAAACAACACCAATAGCTCCAATGTATGCGTTTACAAATATCAAACCTCTAGAAACAGAATATTTCAAATATTGTATGAAAAACTTATACATAGAAAGGACGACAACAAATGGGTAAATGAAGTGCCAGCCGAGCAAACACTGAAAACACAGAAGAGCTTCAAACATCTAGTAATGGAAGAAATGAATATAAGCGAAAAACTGGAACCACCAACAAAGCCAATGAATCCACTAGACCAGCGGTCGGCAACTTTTTAGATATTGCGGACCACTAAATTCGCAATTTAAAATTTCGCGGACCACTAACATAATTTTTAAAGGTACGAATTAATACGATCATTGAGTATGATATACAATCCATATATATTTATTTATATTTTAATAATTTTAATTTTATCACAAAAATAATAATAAATAATAGTAATATATATTAAAAATTAGTGCGACATTTGCTGCTCTTGGTTTAAAATTATTTTACTAATCCTTGGCTCCAATGATGTCACCGCAACACGTAAAGGAGCTTCTATTTCAAGCCGAGAGTGATACTTGTTTTTAATAGCTGTTACAGTTGAGAACGTTTTTTCACACAAGTAGGTCGTTGTGAATGGGGTCACAATTTTTAAGGCTTTTTCACTCAATATTGGATATTCGCTTTTTACAGAAAGCCAAAAATGACTTCTTGAAGATGAGTTGAATTGAAATTTGAGACAATCATCCGACGATAATTCGATTAAACTTTCTTTTTCTTTCACATTTAAATTGCTTTCCTCAATATTTGAAGAAAATGGATTTACTATCCACATATTTCCATTTCTGGGATCCTCTTCTTTTGGATAATAATGTTCAAAAGACTCTTTGAGTGACTGCAAGTGCTGTTGAACAAGACCTATTATCTGTCGGTTGACGTCTTTTTCTTTCATGAATTCATCCAGATTTGGAAACATTTGCAAATCTTCGTTGATTAATAGTGTTTTCCATACCAATATTTTCTTCTGAAATGCGTCCATTTTACTTCGCAAAGTAAAAACGTCTGAAAGTTGTCCTTGAATAGATATGTTCAACTCATTTAACTAAGAAAAAATGTCTGCCAAAAATGCTTTTTATGTTTAACTCTCTCAGTTACAATCTGTACTGATTTTATGAATGAATATTGTATAATTAATATTGTCTTTGTTTAGTATCAAAATAAATTACATCGACTCTCAACTGTTATTAAAATATTAATCGAGTTTACTGCTTGTACACAAGTGGCGAACTTAGGGAACACGTGTGTCCTAACTTCGCCAGTTGCAGCCCTCCCGTCTCTTGGTCATTGCTCGAAAAAGGGGACCGTTTTTCTTCTAACAAATTTATATGTTGTTTTATTAAAGATTAACATTGCAGAAAGTATTTTTTTTATTTTGAAAAAATTATTTTTTTGGGTTTTATAAAACAAATTTGCTTAAGGTGGCGAACATAGGGCCACCTACCTTAATATCTGAATTTCTTTGCGGACCATTAAAATTATGTCACAGACCACCAGTGGTCCGCGGACCACCGGTTGCCGACCACTGCACTAGACTATATTGAATTTGACATAAATCTTGAGTTGATACAATCTATCAATAAAACTAAAGATCTCCCTTCTATAGTCAACCAGATAGCAATTGAAACCATAAACACGTTATATCCTAATGATAGATGGACCAGAATTTACACAGGCGGATCAAAGCTAAATGAAGGGACAGGAGCAGGCATAATAGTGAATTTTTCTCCCAATATTTTGCACTAAATCCGGATGTTACAGTTTTTGAGGCCGAGTTGTTTGCAATTGATGAAGCCTTGAGACAACTGTTGATGAGACCTTGGCTGAGAAAGGATGTGAAGCTACTTTCCAACTGTAAGAAAATAATTTATGAGGGTTCTTTTTAGGCGAACAGGAGATCAGAATGGTTTATTTGTAATAATTAATTTAATTCATATTGGCAATGAACCTAAGGTTTATTTATTCTTTAATACACACAACAACAAAAAATAAAACTTCTTTTCCTACACTTACATACTATTGCCAACTTAACTATGAACTCGTGAAATGAATGTCATTAAAATTATTTTTCTTACATCTTTTTCATTATTAATTTGGTCTTATTTATTAATTATATTTCTTTGATTATATTTCACCAATAATTACATTTAATGATTATATATCTTCACAAACCAGCACTTCTTTTAAATTTCTATATTCGCTCTCTCTCTCTCTCTCTCTACATTTCTATTCCCCTCCCATGTTTAATTGATTCATTAATTTAATTTTATTTTTAGGCTGCCAGTTCTTTGTTAAACATTCTCAAAATTTGCTTTCAAAAGGTTTTAGATTTAACCAATGTTGGTTACTTATCTGCCAAAGATCTTGATGAGTCCGTCTCTACCACGTATTTCGTTTCGATTCCGCACATTTTCTTATTTTATTCACTCTCCGGAACTGTAACTCTATAAAACTGTTTATTTTTTATGGAAAGTTCACATTTTGAAACCAATTGTTATATACGGGCGCCCGATTTGCGTTCCGGAACTTATATCTGTGACCGGCCGGTTCACTGACTAATTTTATACTGGGACTTAGCCACTGGCGCTATTTTATGAAGTCGCCGTTGTTCTTTCAATTCTGATTGGTTTATATTTTGTATTCGTTCGCCAGTGGACTGTTTTTGGCTTGTTGACAGAACTGGTGACACACATCGTTATATAATTTGCTGACGCAACACATCGCCTGATGTCTGGTTGTGTAACGTGTTTACCGTTACATAACGGGTTTACGTTTTTTGTGTTCGTCATTGTCCTTGAACTGAGTTTGGTACAGTTGCCGGTTATTAAAACTGTTTATATGAATATTGTTGAACAAGTCTGTATTCATAAGGTTAACAGCAGTGCAGCCACGTTGCGATCGTTTCAAAATAACAAATTTACCCAAGTCTATAATTTCTGTCCCTATCACTCAACAAGGGATAAAGTTATTATTATTTATTTATAAAAAAAAATACAAATTATGTTATTTATTATCAATAAAATATAAACTTCTTTACATTGTCTCAGGTAGGCCCCAAAAATGCCCCGCTACAATACCCCCTCAATGAGATATTTTATGCCGAAGCATAAAAAATCTCATTGACACATTCATACTTGCTAAAGGGATCAGCCAGGATATGTCGCCACAACCCCCTGTATGGTTTACAAAAAAAAGAATAATCAACTCACCCTTGGTCCGGTGACTGTGACTGCATCTGCATGACAATACTGGACTTCTCTCTCGAGATCCCAACACCGTAGAGTCAGACAGATACTCAACGCCCCTGCTCTGACGCGCAGGCCAGCTCAGGTCCGCCGCCACAGCATCACCAAACACTGAAACAACAAATCAAAATATTAAATAGTGGCCTTATACAACACCATATCCCCAACTGATCTGTTCCCCCCTAGCGGTGCTGGTTTGCGCTAAGAAGCACTGGTTTTGTTTTTACTCACTTATTACTAACATGTATATATCAGAATACCTAACCTAACTTAACATAAGAAAACACAGTACATTAATAATTCATTTTAAAATAAACAACTTACAATTAAAATGTTACACACTTTACATCATTAAATTGACATATAAAATCAAAAAATTACTTTTAAACTTGATTTACTCTTATTAATTCGTTTCTCAAAATTACAAAAATTATTTATTTTATTTATTTTTTTTTTTTTTAAATTATGGCCATCATTATTCCATTTCATTACTTTGGGTGATTCTATGTTATTCATTATTTCATTATAATTTACTTCATCCATTTGGCATTTATTCATAATCTTACCCCTTTTATTACTCTAATGCTCCCTGACAAAATCTTTAACTAGTATGACACCCCTCTATCAAAATTTTACTAACCCTTCTCTACCTCTAACTACTTACTATTTTAACTCCAATCGCCACCTTCTACACTTATAAAAAAAAATACTCTCTAACCCTTTGTACATAGGATACGTGTTTCCCCCCCCCAAAAAAAACTCAATTCCCGTTCTCTGGCCCCTGGATTTTTACCTAAGGCGGCCCCTTCCCACTAAAACTATACCAAATCCCGTCCCAACCCTTATGTTGCGGACTCCCACATTACACTACCACTACTACAAAATTACCACCCCCAAAAAATCTCACTCTCATAACTTCACTACAACTACAACAAATTAACATCAACAAAATAAACAATATATCGCTCAAAACTCTACATAAAATCTCCATAACTACTGTGTCTCCACTTATACTTCTCAAAATTCTATAACATACATTAACTCAAAACAACATTGCATTATTTTCATCTCTACTATTTCTTTAACTCTTACTTCGATTTGAACAAATCTATGTCCCACAAAATTCAACTTGAATTGACTCAAACATTTTATTCAAACAATTACTATCACCCACTTCTATCTTTTACAACCTATTGAAAATTTTACTTATTACAACTATTTTTCATTTTATTTTAAAATCTGTAAACACATTGAAAACATATTATTATATTTTTATAATACTTATTCCTAACATACTAAATGCAAACAACACAATAAGACACAATAACACAATATAAGAAGTATTTCGTGCATTCAATTTTTTAAATTCAAACAAAATTATTGAGTAGCAAATCATCATTATTAATTAAAATATATCAAATTTTTAATACGTTATCCCCTTGGATAACCTCCCAGCCACACACACTATTATAATACATCACATAACACAATACACAAATAGCAATAAACCTGGACTATTAGCAAAAAATATTAAACAAACAAGTCTCTTTTACATCATTTATCTAAAAATTTGTAAACATTATTATTTAAAATTTTTCATTAACTGTTTTTATTTATCATCATTATGAATTTATCCTGTGTTGCAATCAGATTTCCAAAATTGCTTAAAAATTATTATTAACATATATTTTTTAACCATTAAGTTATTCCACAAAATAGACCATTTACTATTTATTTATTTATTCAAGATTATTAAATTAAAATCTCATCACACAATTTAAATTCCTTATAAAATTCAAACACATAACATTCAATCACAATATCTAAACATCTCAAATTATTTAATTCAATTGATTACTAAAATTGAATATTCATTTGATTATTAAAATAACATATCTCAATTATTATCAACATTCTACAAATCATTAACTATTGTCTTCATAATTATTTTATTATTTAGAATGCAAAAATATTAATAATATTATTATTATTAACACAACATTTTCTAAAACATACACATTACTTATCTAACATTTCACAATACACACAAATGAATTCAATATTATTTACAAAATATGCGTCAAAACTGTTCAAGTGTATCTCACTTCAGATGTCCAAATCAGCAAGGTCATTACCAATAATTTACAATATTTAAAAATGTCCCAACACTGATCTTTTAGCTCATCCTCCATCGTCATATATATATCTAGTGTATTTGTAACATTCATCATTTTTATCAACACACAAATTATTATAATGGTTACTATCATAATAATCTATCAACTCTATTTCATCCATTGTACCACTATAAATCTTGTCACCATAGGTTAGGATTGTCCCGTCTATATCAGGGTTATTTGTTAATGTCAGGTAAATTTTCTCATCTTTGTATTCCTCAACTACTACGTCAGGTAAGTCATTATAGTCAGGTAAGATATTATCAAAATTATTTTCTGTCTCTCTTTTAACAGGTACGTATTTCACATGATTCATCATCACCCCTTTTATTAATTTTCTCAATTCATCATACTTTCTTTCTAACTTATATATTTCTATTTCATTCTCAACATATAACTCTCTTTCTTCATAGCACCACATCACACTCACAATTATTACGGACAGAGGGTACAACATTATACAACATTAATTCATTTAACAATAAGGGTCTCTTGCCCTGAAAAAACAACATTAAATCATCATCATCATTATAAACAATAAGGGGAAAATTTGCCCTCTGTCCCCATTCAATTACTACATTATTCTTCCACTCTCTTTCTATTTCATAAACACTCATTAACATTTCATTATCGCATTCTAAAACTTCATCAGCACTATTTGTTATTATATTTTCATCATTATTCTTCACCCCCACTATACTCTCAAAATTGTCTACTATTTCGTCATTTTTACATTTTGTCTTACTTAAAACATTGTTACCTAATTTCTCGAACTTCTGTTCTAACTTATTTAAACCGTTTCTTATTGTTTCGTTAGTGCTTTCTAAATGTTTATTCATTTCTTGTATCTCATGTTTCAACTCTTTATTCTGATGTTTTAACTCCTCAAGACTATTCTTTTGAATATCGAACTTTTCATTGATTTCGTTTTTCTGTTCATTAAACAGCAATTTCATCATCTTGATTAAATCATTTTCTTGTATCTCAGCCATTTTAAAAGATTTTATTATAATACCCTTTATACTATTTAATAATTATCATACATACCAATTATTATGTATATTATCTCATAATACTCCTTATATAACTCGACAAATAATTCACTACATCCATAACCCTATCAAAACATAACCCCATACTTGCGTCTATTTTACGTATGAAAAAAAAAATTTATTTTACCTTAAACAACCATTCTGCTTTCCCAGTGGGCCTATATTTATATAATATTATTATATAAATCGTCCCTACGTTCGGAAGCCAAATGTGAAGCTACTTACCTTTTGTATCACATAAAATTCACTAACAAACATTGTATATTTCTCGGGCGCCATCTTGCCAACTGCAAGAAAATAATTTATGAGGGTTCTTTTTAGGCGAACAGGAGATCAGAATGGTTTATTTGTAATAATTAATTTAATTCATATTGGCAATGAACCTAAGGTTTATTTATTCTTTAATACACACAACAACAAAAAATAAAACTTCTTTTCCTACACTTACATACTATTGCCAACTTAACTATGAACTCGTGAAATGAATGTCATTAAAATTATTTTTCTTACATCTTTTTCATTATTAATTTGGTCTTATTTATTAATTATATTTCTTTGATTATATTTCACCAATAATTACATTTAATGATTATATATCTTCACAAACCAGCACTTCTTTTAAATTTCTATATTCGCTCTCTCTCTCTCTCTCTACATTTCTATTCCCCTCCCATGTTTAATTGATTCATTAATTTAATTTTATTTTTAGGCTGCCAGTTCTTTGTTAAACATTCTCAAAATTTGCTTTCAAAAGGTTTTAGATTTAACCAATGTTGGTTACTTATCTGCCAAAGATCTTGATGAGTCCGTCTCTACCACGTATTTCGTTTCGATTCCGCACATTTTCTTATTTTATTCACTCTCCGGAACTGTAACTCTATAAAACTGTTTATTTTTTATGGAAAGTTCACATTTTGAAACCAATTGTTATATACGGGCGCCCGATTTGCGTTCCGGAACTTATATCTGTGACCGGCCGGTTCACTGACTAATTTTATACTGGGACTTAGCCACTGGCGCTATTTTATGAAGTCGCCGTTGTTCTTTCAATTCTGATTGGTTTATATTTTGTATTCGTTCGCCAGTGGACTGTTTTTGGCTTGTTGACAGAACTGGTGACACACATCGTTATATAATTTGCTGACGCAACACATCGCCTGATGTCTGGTTGTGTAACGTGTTTACCGTTACATAACGGGTTTACGTTTTTTGTGTTCGTCATTGTCCTTGAACTGAGTTTGGTACAGTTGCCGGTTATTAAAACTGTTTATATGAATATTGTTGAACAAGTCTGTATTCATAAGGTTAACAGCAGTGCAGCCACGTTGCGATCGTTTCAAAATAACAAATTTACCCAAGTCTATAATTTCTGTCCCTATCACTCAACAGGGGATAAAGTTATTATTATTTATTTATAAAAAAAAATACAAATTATGTTATTTATTATCAATAAAATATAAACTTCTTTACATTGTCTCAGGTAGGCCCCAAAAATGCCCCGCTACAAGGATTCTGTAATTCTGGTAGACTCAAAATCAGCTATACAGGCCGTTGCAAATAATGACTCATCCAAGAGCATCATAATACAGTCCATCAGCTATAAGTACAAGACAGTTAAAAATAATATTTGCAGAGTGGTAATACAGTCGGTGCCGTCACACAGAGGACTGAAGGGCAATGAAGCAGTGGACAAGTTGGCTAAAAAGACACCTCTATAAAACTGAAACGTTCAAGACTTAGTACAATAGACAGAAGGATTAAACAACTTAAAAAGCATTGCCAGACTTCCTTCCATCACAGAACCAAAGAAGACTTGAAAGACAATCTATATGAAAATATATCTAGTCTCTACACTGAGAACAAAGAACTTCCAAGGAGATCATCGGTTGCCAATTTCCGCATGGCCACAGGACACGACTGCTTAGCAGGGCATCTCAACAGGATCAACATCCTCCCTTCTGGGATGTGCGCTCTTTGTGAATGTCTTGGAAACAAAATGGAGAAGGACCACCTCCTGGTCTGCGAAAACCTGGATAAAAAAAGACAGAATAGAAAAGACCTACCTGGTCTTTATTGGGAAGCTAGATCAACAATGGCATGAGACAAATTGAGCCATTGGAAACAACAACAATATTTTTTAATGTGGGAAGGAATATACTTATCATACACGAGTGAAGATGTGAGTGTACACAGACAGAAATATATTGTGTGTATGAATTGCAGCCAGCCATTCTTATTCATCTGAGTGAGCTACTACAGTGTTTTTGAAGTATAAAGGCTTGTAATGTTTGAGAATATGTACAAGTATTTCTTGGGCATTTGCACTTACTATGCAGTTTCTGTATCAGCTTCTCATTGTACTCAGATGCTGTTTAACTCCTCTACCTGCTGAATCCTTTATCTATGTACTGTGTAGCTATGCTGTCTGCCCATGGCTGATGTTGACATTCATGGGCAGCATTGTAATGTTTCAGACTAAAGTTGTTTTTCTTATATGTTTGTGTATTGTAAAAACAATTAATTTGGTAAGTTTGTCAGCTTTCCCTACGTTATTTTCTAAGCATTATTGTTTACATTGTTAATAATTTGTTTACTTTCAGTACTTGACAGTTCAGTTGCTTTTAATTTTGATCCCCAGTGTCTTTTGTTTTTAACTAAACTTTTACTGTATATAAAATGTTTCTTCATGTTCCGGACAGACAAGTGGTGATGTTGAACAGTGATGAAGTGGGTGCTGCAACAGACTCCATGAATGCATATGCAAACAAACTGAACTCTGACAAACTGAAAGGCATGGAGAGACGAGGCACTCTTCTATGTTACTTTGCTGAAACTGGCAGAGCAAAGATTAAAGCCATATGGTTAGTACTATAACTACATAGCTAAAAAAAAGTTTGTTTAAGTAAATAAAACAATTTAGATAATACTGGTAACATCAGATCTTTAGTATGGGACATCTTCAATTATTGTGAAACTCATACCAGCGAATGACAATCAGCTTTTATAAGTTCCAGTTTTGCTACAGAAGATACTTCTGTCCATAACATGTAAAATGTGAGATGTAATGAGTATACAGAGTAAAATACAATTTTGTTACAGGAATTTTTATACTAAATTGATCGTTTTATATTTTAATAGTTTTTCCAAATAAAGTATCTTGGAAATAGATTTTCCAAGAGAATAAAGTACACTTTGAGAAAAAAATTGAACTACAATTTTTTCTTAAACCGCGTCGTTTTCAACATATAACCAATTAAAAGTATGTCTTTATTTATTTATGACAATTGCTTTGATAAGTTAAAATAGAACAAAACATTTGGAAGTAAACATTTTCAGTTATAAGTAAACTTCAGTATCTGATTTTAATTGTTTCTGAATTCAGTTGCCTATCTTATTATTATTAACTTACAATGCTAATCATTAATTGTAAATTAATTTGTTTTGGATTTGTTCAGTTTTTAAATGAACAAAAGTAGATAATAGAATGGATAAAGTTACTAACATGAATTAATCTAGAATTATAAAAGCTTCAAAGGCTTTGTAAAATTATCTGAACAAGTTACTGAATGTATGCTTTCTAAGACAAAACAAAAATGTAAGTAGTATAGTTCTTGAATAAACATGGTTAACAGTTTTTACAAATGTCAGTAGGTCCACTATTTTTACATTGTCATTTTCAGCATTGAAAATCCCATCACAAAGTTACCTTTCTGTTGGTAACATTGCCTTCTGAATCACCATGTTCTCACCTGTTAAATCTTCTTTAACTCTACAAGCAACTTTGTCATCATTCAAATCAGAAAATCTGTGTGATCTGTTTCATTTTTAGGAGCCATATGTGTTCTGTTGTTTCAGATTAAACAAAATTGTAAGTTTTATTATTATATACATACCACCAATTTAAAAAAAATTGAAACTTTACTGATTTTGGTGGTATGTATATAATAATATTATAACAAATCAGTGGCATAATGTTTAGCAAAATAAAATTGTAAGTGTTTTTAATAAGACAATGGAAGGGTGTTCCAAAGTAAATAAAGGTTATTTCACTGTTAAACATACAAAGTTATTCACAAGTTGAAAAAACAGATTTCCAAATTAAGACTGGAAAGAATCAACTTACCATGGCTCATTTTAAAAGGAAATTGTTCTTTTTTTTTCAAAAGGAATCTGTTTTCATACTGTATCGTGTACAAATACTCATGTGGTTGGATAATTAATTTTGGAGATGTTCTTCTGTAGTACCATACTAAATGCTGTCACCAACTGCTACACAAAATCCTTCATAAACTATTGCGCCATGTATAACTTATTTTAAACATAAAATTGTTTATCTTCATTTTTTTCAGTTGGAAAGGGGAAGGAATTTATAAACATTAATCGTGACTAATTACTTTCCTAAAAAACGGTTCCTAATCCAGACAAATAACTTATATAATAATGTTTTAATCTGTTCTATAATGAACTGTTTTAATTTCCAGTTTGAGACTAAAAATTCAGTGTTCAGTAGCCACAGGAGAAGGCACACAGAAATGAACAGTTATGGTACTGTCTTCATGGTGATATGTGGTCTTTTAGAACATGGTCTTTTCTTCAGCCAGATGATTTAGCTACGTTGTGCTAGTCTTTCACTGTCAGTAAAAGTCAAGAACTTGTAGTTTGTTGGCTACTTGTAGTGATTGTACTGGTTCATAATGTTTCTCTCTTGGTCCATAGTGTCCAAGTAGATGGTGGTACTAGCACTGCTTCTCCCCCCCCTGTGGTTTTTATTTTTTCTAAGTTTGTTAAGTTTATTTGGCCATGAAACACTAAAAAAAAAATAAAGCCAAACACTGTTTTATGGATTGTTATATTATTTATTTCTAATAATAAAATAATATTTAATAAACATACACAAAATCCCTTACCTGCATCGGGTCTCAAGGTCTTCACGTGAACTCGAGCTATAAGTGATTTAGGGTTAAGTGTTCTTAATAAACTCAACTCGTTTTGCACTGATTAATTAACTCCTCTTTATTTAAACATTTTATATTCTATCTTTCTTTCAAAATGATAACAAAATTATTCTGAAGTTATTATTTAATTCTGACACATGCTACTGTTGCACTACCTGTTCAATTTACTCCCGACAAAACAAAATTCATGGTTTTCCTTAATCTATTTAAAATAAACAGCTCATGAGACTATATTAAGTAAAGGCGACCCAGTAATTGCACACATACACACACATTCTTTCAAGTTAATACCCCAATTATTTTTGTTTTAAAATGGTTTATGATTATTTCATATGAATTTACCTGCAGTTACGTCCCTCTCTGCCGATCTAGACGTTCAATGTTGGAATCCTGTTGTCTCTGGTGGTTCACTGTTTTATAACTGCTTTTACATCTTGTGTCTATTAATTTATATCACTTTGTGTTGCATCCTGTGTCTTTTTATTGTTTATATTGTTTCACTGTTATACATTTTCACTCCTTCGGCCAGTCCGTCTACATTTTTTTTTTAATGTATCTCAGGCGGACCGCGCGACAACGCGACTGTGCACGTTAGATGTTATTAGCCGACTGTTTTGTTCTCGGCGCGCACCGCGCTGAGGTATTTTTTCAGACATGCCCAAACCATGGGAACTTTGGCCGCCTGAGCGCGCGTTTGGAGGCACGTATGCACCCTCGTTGAAAGTCTGCATTCTTGTACCGGGCCGCGACAGTTTCGATGATACAGTCAATTCACCGTATATGCTTGTTCACAATTCCTAATGCGCAACTTACACTGATGATCACCATATAGTACCAAGATTGGTTTAAAAATAATTAAAATTGGTTTTGCCCCATTGCCCCCCCCCCAATGAGAGGTTTTCTGCCGAAACAGAAAAACTCTCATTGCTAAACCCTAAGAGGATCAGTGAGCATATGGCGCCAACAACCCCCTTTAATTTTTAACGCGTCATGGGTAAACTACCCCCCCTAGCTCGGCGACTACGGCTACACCTGAACGACATTACTGGACTTCTCTATTCGAGATCCCAACACCGCAAAGTCGGACCGGTACTCAGTACTCACCACAGTACCACCTAACCTTGCAACATTCTGAATAAAATTCCAAAACTGGCCTTATACCATACCAGATCCTCAACCGATATATCTCCCCTTACATACATACTGGGTTGCCTTTAGCAAGTACTGGGTGCATACACATACTCATTATTATATGAAACACAACATCTACATCCTACTTCTCGATCTGAAATTCACAAAAATATTTTATATTTAATTTCATTTCTCGGATTATATTTTAAAAAATTAAAGTGTTTAACTTTTGTTCAAATAATGCAATAAACCCATGTCCCTTATCAAAAATTTCCTTTTATGATAATTCATATTATTTACTTCAATTAATGAATTTAATCATAACTTTTAAAATTCCAAAATTCTTCAAATGAATTTATTTTATATCTACTCTTACCTAGACATTAACAATCATAATAAACAAAATAAAATGAACACCTTATTTTATCTTAAATTCCCTTATTACTACATTTGTTTACAACACATATAATATGAACAATTTAAATCAGTTAATACATTAGCAATGCACATAATTAGCAATACAGTATATCTTGAACATGAAAATACAACAGACTGTATCTCAAAATAAAATTTTTTTCTTTTTTTTCATAATTAAACAATAATATAATAAAATGTAATAATGTTTTATTAAACATATACTCTGGCAATTCATAGAAAGAAAATTATAAAATAACATTACACTGATTGTTAAAAGAACGTTATACAGTTCACACCAGTCATCAGCAGATGTCTTACTAACAGTTGAATGACCCTTCTCTAGATACACTCCAAAAAATTATACAATGTAAAATGCATCACACATGTTTATAATTCTTACACTGTAACATAGTACAACATCATAAAACATAAACATTCATATATAATACAAATCTCATTCCATTACAAAAACATTTAATTGGCCTCTGAATCAAATTACAGACATTTCAATCTTAGGTTTAGTTTTAACTTCTATTAACGCTTTACTCTGTTACATTTTATTATTACATTTCAATTACGAATTTCTATTAAATGTTTTCACCATCAATTGGTTTGGGTGATTTTCAGTTATCCACAACGATCCAATTTATTGAAAAAAGGCATTAGAATATAATCTTACCCCCTTCATCCCTTCTAACAATCACTAACAGATTTACATAGGGTGACACCAATCTCTCAAAAAATATTTACCTCAATTAACTTCTCTAACTTCACTTAAATCATTCTCCTCTTATTACAAAATACCCGATACCCTCTTTGTACCTAGGATGTGTGTACCCGACCTACCAGCTCATCCCCTTATCGGTTCCTGACCCTTCCAGGTAACCCGTACCTCTTTAAATCGTTCACCTCCCTCCATAACGCCTGTCATTGAGGACTCCTTACCTCACCACCACCTGTTTACTCCCTAATTACATCACTTTCACTACTCTACATAAATGCAGTATCGCTACTATGTCCCTACTACTGACCCGTCTCTGTATTATTTATATTCCAAAAATCTTATTTTCTCTAACACCCAATTAAAATTACCTTGATTGACTTCAATGCCTCATTGAAATAATTATTATTACCCAAACCCTACCTTTTACAACATTTTTCATTAAGTTAACCATTTAAAATTACCTTAGAAAACTCATAACTACCTCAAATTTAATTTGAACCTTTAAAACTCATTTAAAATTTATTATTCAAACATTAAACATTTTACTTTGTTTAAATTGCATTATAAACTTCATACTTACATTACATCACTCATATACTCGAATACAACATGATTACTGTCATAGACACATAAATATAAACATTTATCACCACCAAAATGTACATAACTCCATACATTGTTATACTCTTTAATTGAATTAAATTTATTAATTACCAAATTACAATAATTTCCACCTACCTCCACGATCTCTTCTGCCAGTTTTCAGGGTCCGATCACAAGTACGTTAGATACAAACATGGTTTACAGGTTAAACAAAGCACTGACACAACTCATTTTGAAGAGAATTAAAATTTAATTTTTTATTTTTTGAACTTTGTTAACATTAAAAAGATTCCTTCTCCAAAATTAAAACTTTGAAATACATGCCTAATGCTTTTCGGTGATCCACTCCCTGATCACAATATAATTATGAACTTATTCTAACATCTTACCTTATACTCATACAGACAGAGCCCAGCCTGCATATTTTGAACACTCACTCAAACACACCCCTTAACATTTTATAATAAAATCCCCTTTTTTGTATTGAAATTGTCCACTACCGTGATTCCGTACGAACACGTGTTTTGTCCCCGATTCAATGTCCGTTAATTCACTTTGTCGTCATTTCACTGTACCAACTTATGACGGCGATGTGTTTAGTAAATTCGGGGGTCCCGGTCGGTGTATTACATTTTACGAAAACTCAACCAACCGGGCCCGAAACGAAACTGTAACCGTCTGTGTCTGCAGTCGGCTTCTATTGGACTATATGGCGTCTCTGACTAATGTAGACTGTGTTTGAGGCGGGAGGAAACTGCCGTTTACTGCCACCTGATGTTCGTCATCGTACATGCTTAATTTGTTGTGGTGTATTCCTTCTATGCATGGAACATAGTCGTTATATGTGTGGTGACCGAGGACGATATTTGCCTCTGCTGTACTGATGTCACTAGTAGTAGGCGTGGCTTAAATCCATTTCCTGTAGCTGGCTGGTTTGTGCTACAAACTGTTCGTTCCAGCGCCATGTTTTACAGCTTCGTTGGAGTTTTTCACGGCGTCACTAACAGCGCCCCGTCCTGAGATGTTACGTACGGGCGTGGTCACACATGCACATTTCTGAGAAATTCAGGGTGGCGCGAATTCCTTACAGAGTTACTCAACACAAACTGCGTCTCTGCTTTGTTTCAACACTGTTCCACTTGCCATGTGTTCTGTTGTAATGGAAATAACGTTGGCCGGGAAATAAAACTTCACAACAAATTTATAAAATCCCACACAAAATGAAATAAATAAAAATACAAATGCCCCATACCGTAATAAATAAAATAACCCAATTTTGGACACGTTACAATACCCCCTCAATGAGAATTCTGCTGTCCATAACAGAAGAAATCTCATTGATAAACCCCGAAGAGGACCGGTGAGGAACTGGTGCCAACAACCCCCTTGTTCTAACTCCTCATGGGTACATGACCCCCCTGGCTTGGTGACCATGGACGCATCTGAACGAGATCACTGGACTTCTCCGTAAGAGATCCCAACACCGAGAAATCGAACAGACTATTACCACGGCACACCTCACCTTCTAACATGCTACCCCCCAAAATCCTCAATCCCTGGCTCAGATTATGCCAGATCCTCCGCCGATATGTTTCCCCTTTTATGCAAGCTGGGCTGCCTTTAGCAGATGCTGGGCTCACACACTCTCACATGACACACTGACATTATAGATTATGAAATTGCAAAAATTTTAAAAATTCTTTAAATTACAACACGTTGTTTTCAGATAAAATTAATTCATAAATTTTGAATAAAGTCTAAAATATTCTCTTCCTTATTTTCTGTTTTCTTTAAAATGACAAGTTAAACATTTCTTCTAATTGAACATATCCTTAACCTAACATGTAATCACTTAGAGTCTAACAATACAATGCAATACAAAATAAATCAATAAAATAAACATGGTTAACACACAAATAATAAAATAATCATTACTCAAAATATTCATTAGCTGGCAGGCGCAAAATCAAGATTTTTTTTTTTCAAAAATCTATTTTCCCCAAAAAAATTTAAAATTCAAGAAAAAAATTTAATTTTATTTAAATGTTTCCTTTATATATATAATTTGTTTAAAATTTGTTTGAATTGATCAAATAAACAAATTGAATTGACTTCCTACTGCACAAGCTTAGTATGTATATGACCTCATCAGCTGATCGAAACTAGGTCAAGTCCAAGACCCTTGACCTACATATGTTATGTATACTTTCTGAAAATACATTCAACATCTGTAACAATCTAACTTGAAACACAAAACATAATAACAAAAAATTTAAAATTAACAAAATATTATTATAAACAATAAGCCAATTGCCATTTAAATTATTCAAAATAAACAATTCTTAATTTTACATTACCAAATTCTATCAAAATTCTGTCACTGGTGTAAAAAATGAAAATTGTATATTCTTTATCATAAATCTCTCTCTTTATTTAACAATCTGATTCTCCCTTACTGTGGGTGATGTAAATATTTATTCTCCTTTAATTTACTACCTGATCTGCATACACATATAATCTTTCTCACTCTGACTCTACTACTAACAACTGTAACTCACATGACACCCATCTCTATCAAAATATCTATCCCAAAACACTCTCTAACCCCAACTTATCATTAAACTCAATTCGCCACCTTCTCTCTCTATATATAAAAAAAATACTCTCTAACACTTTGTACATAGGATACGTGTTCCCCCCCCAAAAACTCAAATCCCTTATATGGCCCCTGGATTCTACCTAAGGCGGCCCCTTTTCGCTAAAATCGATCCTAATCCCGTCCCAACTTATCATTATGTTGCGGACTCCCACATTACACTACCCCTACTACAAAATTGCCATCCCCAAAATCTCAATCTCATTACCTTACTACAACTACAACAAAATAACAACATCAATTATAAACAACAATATATCACTCAGAACTCTACATAAATTCTCCATTACTACTGTGTCAACATCAATACTTCTTAAAACTCTATAACATATATTAACTCAAAACAACATTACATTACTTTCATCTCTACTATTTCAACTTTAACTCTGACTTCAACTTGGACAGATCTATACGTCCCATAAAACATTCATCACTCAAAACTATCTTTTATTGACTGGCATAAATTACTACTTTACTTCTCACTTTATCAAAATATTTTTATCATTACTTTAAAATATTTGTAATATATTAAAACATTACATTGGGCATTAATTACTTGGAACATTTATAAACCATTATACCAGTGACATGTTATTGCTGATCAGCTGGTCTCCCAACACAATGAAAATACCTCTCATACTTGGACAAATTACATGAAATATATATTTATCAATACTCACTTCTACCCTCATTGTTTCCCCTTTCTCTGATTCTGATAATTCATATTAACCGCCTGCCAGACAGTTTAATTATTGGCTTAGTTCAAAATATACACACATAATGAAAACACATATTTTTATCAACACCTATATCTAACGTACAATAATAAAACAATACATTTAAAATTATAGCATGAACACCTTATATTGAGTGTCTGAGCAGCTAGTTATTTAAACAGAGCACAAGCATTTTTATTGGATCAAAATTTGAATTAGCAAAAAATTTTTATGTTGTAAAATTTAAATTCGTGACTCATCTGAGTCACCTCCAATCCACACACTCTATTGCAAATTATGGAGGACTGTATCGCCCTTTTCGCCTCCACAAAGACGGCATATTTTGGAGTAGTTTGAACTCTCCGTGTCTTTGCTTCCGCTATTACATTTGAAAAGGTTCAGATATCGACATACCTTTGTTATATAGTTAAACGCCCTTAATGCGGGTCTACCACCTGCTTTGCTGCCCCCAAGCGGGCAGAGTGGCAGCCGCTGTTCCATAGTGCCGGGATTTCCCCTAATTGTCGCCTCCCAATGAATTTCTAATATATACCAATTTCAAGTCAGCTATGGTCAAGGGACTTGGTATGACCATAGCTGGCCGCTAGCCAAATCCACGATTAGTGCTGGTAAGGCAGTAATCGCCCGAAAAGTCGGGGAAATCTAACTTCATTTCACTGCCTGTTATACATCGTTTTATTATGTGCGACACGGTCGTCTATCAGTGTGTAAATTTTAATTTACACGAAAAGGTGTGTCGCACATTTTCGTCATTTTAGCCTCCGATGGAGGTAACACTCCCTGCTACCCCCAACCCATTTCGCTATCTACGGGAGCACAGGCCACCCCCGCAATAGCAACTTAATAACTAACTAAGAAATCAAATATACAACATTATAGTTTGAGACCTTCATTCATCACTAATCCTTTAACTCACTTATAACTTTCTACCATTGGACTTTCTTAAAATTTTCAAAATTCATTATTAATAATTATTATATATCTTTCAGTTATTATTAACATTTTTTAATTATCATTTTTATTGCACAATTATTTCAAATAATCTCACTATTGAATTAAAATCTTAGTTACCTGTAAACATTTTTATTATACATGATTCATATTGTAAAAGTTCTATACTTACATTCCATTCAACATGATATACCCAAAACACACTCACCATACACCCTCATTCATTCACCTCACCTCTGAAACATTTCACAAAAATTATTAGTTTACATCAAACAATTTATCCTTTAATCACCAAATTTCCAAATCTCGTAAAATAAATTGAATTCATTTAAAAAAAAATTTAATTAATTAACATTCAAATAATCAATCAAAATATTTAACATGTATCAAATTGTTTTAATTAAATTAATTACCAAAAATATAAATTATATAGTTATCGAAACAATTCCAATTAATCAATTACTGTTTTCAAAATTAATTCTGATATTTATTTATTTAAATTACAAAATATTATTATTATTATTGCAACATTTACACACACTTGTTTACTTAACATCCTACAATGCACTCAAATAAATTTACTACATTTTATTTACAAATTTTTGTTAGTAACTGTTCAGTTTTTTCGCACTTCATTGTCCAAATCTGCCATGTCAAAGCCCATAAAACATAATGTTTATAACTGTTTTATAGTGGTTTATAGTTTAACCTCCATCGTCCCAAATAAGTCTTGGTTTTATACAACACTGTTGATTTTTATTGACAAACAAATGGTCACTTTGTGTGTCATAACTAGAACAACCAAATTCACTCATTTTACCAAAATGCTCATTAAACCAGTCTACGTTAGGTATTTTTGTTAAGTCTCCGTCATTAAATCCATTCACTCTCGGGTTAATTACTTTTGTCAAATCATTATAGTCATCATTATTCAAATATACTTTTAAACTTTCATTCCATTCGTCATACTTTCTATTCAAATTATACAATTCTGTTACTTTCTCCACATACAATTCTCTGTTTAACTCTCTCATCACAATACCAAATCATACTTTCAACATCATTATTACAGACAGAGGGTACAACATTATACAACATCAATAAACAACTCAACTCTTCTACTAATACGGGTCTCTTGCCCTTCAACAACAACACTTGTGAACTCAATAAATCATCATAAACATCATAAATAATAAAGGGAAAATTTGCCCTCTGTCCTCACTCTACTACAACATTATTTTTCCTCTCTCTCTCTAACTCACTAACACACCTTAACATCTCATACTCACATTCCACAAACTCATCAGTACTCTCTGATATGACATTTTCAATTACATTATTATTCTCATTATTTTCAACAACATCATTTTTATTTATTAATTCTTTATCTGGTATCGTATTTTTACATTTGTCACTACAATTTTCATTTGTTTTATTTTTCTCTGTATCTACACACTCTCTTGACTCATTTGCTTCTCTTTTTGCTTCACTACATATTTCGCTCAACTTACTCTCAATACTACACAGTGACTTAGTTAATACATCAAACTTAGCGTCATTCATATCAAAACGACTATTCATGTCGCTACTCATTACATTGAATTTGGTCTCAAAATTACTATTCATTCTCTCGAATTGACTGAGCATGATACTCATTATATCGTTATCGGACCTATTACATTTTGTTGAGATCGGGGTTGTCTGCACCCCCGAATCTTCAGTTACATTACTCTGATCACTCATATTTAATTCTGTTTTATCTTTACTCACACTTGGAGTCGAGTGTATTTCAAAACTGCTCATATTTGAGTCGTCAAAATTTTCGACGCTATTTTCATTTATTTTATTCTCGTTATCTGACATTTTGTATACTTGATATTCCAACTATTAATGATCTAATTAATTAATTTTTTATAATGTGCTTTCTATATTGCTTTCAGTATAGCTTTGCGTACATAACGCATTGTTATTTTGCTACGCTAACCTAACACATGTTTGTATCTTTGTAGATGTGGAATATAATTAAATATATTAAAATTCGTCCCTGTTCGGGCGCCATTTGTTATACTCTTTAATTGAATTAAATTTATTAATTACCAAATTACAATAATTTCCACCTACCTCCACGATCTCTTCTGCCAGTTTTCAGGGTCCGATCACAAGTACGTTAGATACAAACATGGTTTACAGGTTAAACAAAGCACTGACACAACTCATTTTGAAGAGAATTAAAATTTAATTTTTTATTTTTTGAACTTTGTTAACATTAAAAAGATTCCTTCTCCAAAATTAAAACTTTGAAATACATGCCTAATGCTTTTCGGTGATCCACTCCCTGATCACAATATAATTATGAACTTATTCTAACATCTTACCTTATACTCATACAGACAGAGCCCAGCCTGCATATTTTGAACACTCACTCAAACACACCCCTTAACATTTTATAATAAAATCCCCTTTTTTGTATTGAAATTGTCCACTACCGTGATTCCGTACGAACACGTGTTTTGTCCCCGATTCAATGTCCGTTAATTCACTTTGTCGTCATTTCACTGTACCAACTTATGACGGCGATGTGTTTAGTAAATTCGGGGGTCCCGGTCGGTGTATTACATTTTACGAAAACTCAACCAACCGGGCCCGAAACGAAACTGTAACCGTCTGTGTCTGCAGTCGGCTTCTATTGGACTATATGGCGTCTCTGACTAATGTAGACTGTGTTTGAGGCGGGAGGAAACTGCCGTTTACTGCCACCTGATGTTCGTCATCGTACATGCTTAATTTGTTGTGGTGTATTCCTTCTATGCATGGAACATAGTCGTTATATGTGTGGTGACCGAGGACGATATTTGCCTCTGCTGTACTGATGTCACTAGTAGTAGGCGTGGCTTAAATCCATTTCCTGTAGCTGGCTGGTTGGTGCTACAAACTGTTCGTTCCAGCGCCATGTTTTACAGCTTCGTTGGAGTTTTTCACGGCGTCACTAACAGCGCCCCGTCCTGAGATGTTACGTACGGGCGTGGTCACACATATGCACATTTCTGAGAAATTCGGGGTGGCGCGAATTCCTTACAGAGTTACTCAACACAAACTGCGTCTCTGCTTTGTTTCAACACTGTTCCACTTGCCATGTGTTCTGTTGTAATGGAAATAACGTTGGCCGGGAAATAAAACTTCACAACAAATTTATAAAATCCCACACAAAATGAAATAAATAAAAATACAAATGCCCCATACCGTAATAAATAAAATAACCCAATTTTGGGCACGTTACAATATCTTCTGAAACATAACAATCATATGGCTCCACAAACTAAACACATTTTACATTTATTCATTTACTATTTATTTTCAAGTTCAAATCTCAGAAATATCATTTAAATTCATTAGCAAAATTCAATTATACAACATTTTAAATTAATCAATTAATTCATCTCATTATTTAATTCAATCAATTAGTTAAACACAACATTGCTTTAATTACCTTCTTCCAAAACAATTACAACTCATTTATTACAAACTCTCATTATTTATTTAGTCTAATAAATTATTATTATTATTAAATCAATTTCTGCTATATGCATACATTAAAAATACATTTCACAACACAAACACAATTAATTTCACTATAAATTTATTCACAATTCTTTGACATTATTTTTCTGTTTACCACACCTCATTTCATAAGTTAGCAAGGTCATAACCATAAACTAAAATATTTAAAATGTCCATTCACTGATTTTTTAATTAACCCCATCATCATATATTAACCTGATGTATTTATAACACAACTCATTCTTATCGACATACATTACATTATAACTATTATTGTAATGACTACTTTCATTAATTATATCAACACAGTAATTAACTATATATTTGTCTCCCATTATTTCATAAAACCCGTCTACATTGGTAATTTTCGTCCTGTCTCCGTCAGTATTTTTGGTCAACATAATGTAATTTATGTTATCATATTCTTCTGCTATATCCATAACCGTACAAGGTAAGCGTTTATCATCTAGAGCGGTATCATCAAAATCGTCTATCTTTATTTCACACGGTAAGTCAATTTGCTCACCTCTCTCAATATATAAACTCTGCACTAACATTTCATAACCTCTATTAATCTCAAAAATCTCTCTCTCTCTCTCTCTCTCTCTCTCTCTCTCTCTCTCTCTCTCTCTCTCTCTCTCTCTCTCTCTCTCTCTCATCACAATACCTCTCACATCCCCCTGACCTATTTCATACCATGCAAAGGGCAACACAAAATCACTAAAATACTTCCTGGCTTTACCAAGTACATCACAAAAACTTAAAGGACCATTTGGAGACACCATGTCTCCCACATAACCTCTGGAGGAACCTTCGTCCTCATAAAACACATGTTGTGACAGTACGAAAATCCTGATGTCGGAATTATGGTATGAGTGGTAGCAAATTATTGTATTTTATTGTTTTACACACACATACATGGGTAGGACGATATCTCTTTGTAAAAAGACAACGACGCAGATTTCAGCAGAGCAAAACGGTTCCAAGGTCAGGAGCGGACGTGTGAAGCCGAGCATACACAATGGCGTTATATGTGCACACTGACTTTCAATATCCATTCTCATTGGTCCATAAAGCAGGACGTCATTAAAATATGAAGATGACTAAACAACAATGACATGATAACAGGGCGTGAGCCAGATCGAGACAATAGACAATGACGTGGATGCGCTAACACATACGCAAAATATGTGCTTTGCATCCGCCCCAGTCAACTACAAGTCGTCATGCAGTAAACACGTATTAAAGTGTACTGGTGCTAAATAGGCCAGAGATAGTGTTTATCAGTAGTTAAAAAATGTAAAACTCAGCAAAATATAGTTCAACTAATAACAATCTAACAATGTAGAGTCAGTGCCAACAAAGCAGACAATCAGAATCAAAATACGCCGAACATCGGGCGAGCCTTGGGCAGCATCTGAACCACACGGAAACCTCAACATTTCAGGAAAGTGCAACATTTAAATAATACCTTTTTTACAAAGCAATCGAGCTCGAGAATATGAACAGCAAAATTTACTAAATCAAAATTTTTAAAGATGTAATTAGAGAGAGAGAGTGATTGAAATTGTGAGAAAACAGGCCGGCCGTCTTTTTAAAAAGAGGCGTTGGTTTGTGTTCAATAACCCTATTCAATGATAATATTAGGAAAATTAAATAATGCAGTAAAAATGTTCTTTTTATGTAATAGAAGTAAAGAGAGAATAATTATTGGAAACGTAAGATATTAATAAGGAGCGGAAGCTAACTAGCCGCCATGTTGTAGGTGCGGTATAAGCCGCCATTTGTATTTTGAATATTAATTATGCAAAGGAAGTAACAATTAAACAAAGTTTTTTTTTACCTTTCAATGGTAATCAGTCTTATTATTTCGTACAACCCAAATGTTTCTGCACTTTCACTTAACGAACTTTGGGCCCTGGGTACAAAACAGATATGTGTGGTAGCATGAGTCTACGGAAGTGTGATCAACACGTGGTGAGTACCATAAGTAAATATTGTTTTACACATTTATGTGTAGTAGTAAAGAAAGAGTTTGTTAACAACTGGCGCCCGAACTGGGACTTTATATAAAAAATAAATTTATATAATTAAGTCAAAGAGCAGAGACAAGCGGGTGCCGAAATGATAAAACAGCATAAGAGGTTATGTTAGTGTTTGGGTAGAATACAAAGCAACTGAAAATAAACAATCGTTTATTATTTAAAAGTTAGTATTATTATAAGCAAAATGGCAAACAATAATGAAAACATTAGTATAAATAATACAGCAACAGAGTCGCTGTTATTAAATGAACCACAAGCTAATTCAACACCCATTATAAGTAATAAAGTGTCCTTGGAAGACCTTTTTCAGTTGATGAAGATACAGAATAATGAGTTAAAAGAGCAGAGCATTAAGTTCGATACAAAAATTAGATAATTTCAATAATAAATTAAACCAGTTTGATGAACAATTTAATGATATCAAAAAAGAGATTAAGAAACAAAGCTGTGATATTGACAAAAGATTAAATGAAATAGAGACACGGTTAGACGAGATAGAATTAGAAAATAAGAGAGGAATAGACAAATTAGAATTGAACAAAGAGGACAAGGTAAGTAGGGGAGAGAATTGTAACAATATAAATAAAAGTATGATATTAGAAAATGATTATGTAAACAGGGGTAGTGATAATGAGATTTTATGGGGAATAGAATATGATAATAATGGAATGATAGTGTGTGTCGAAGGGTTAAAGAGAGTGTGTAAAGAGAGTATAATTGTAAAAGAGTTGCAGGGGGTAGATTTTCCCTTAATGATGAAGTAGGGGGTGATGTACATGTGTTGAGGAAGGACGAGAGTGCCTTCGATGTATATTTGGGAGACATATGGTCTACAAATAAAGTTGTCCTTGGTTTTTTTAGTGCACTTCACAGGTGGTGCAATAGATGTGAATTAGTGTCCCCTGCAAATGTAGAAAGAGAGAGATGGTGTGATAGTGAGAGATATATTGAGAGAAAAAGAGAGATAGAAATTTTTAAGATAAGTAGAGACTATGAAGAATTTATGGAAAGGTTAGAAGTAGAGATGATATATAATAAATATAGTAAGTACTTACCTTGTAATAAAACTGAAGTAGTAGGAGATAAGGGAAATAATGACTTTGCAAATTACCTAATTATGACTGATTATACTGAAGGTGACAGAACCATACCCAATCATGAATTATATGAGTTTGAGGATAATGATAAAAAGTTGAATTGTATATGTATTTATGATGTTAGTATAAGAGAGTTAATATTAAGCAATGTATATAGATATAAGATTCGACTATTGTTCGACAATGGAGGGTAAATATTTTATTGTGTTTATGAACATTTAATTATGTGGACAGTGTTTTTCAAGATGGACTGCTTTCTGACTGATTTTTGATAAATGATAAAATGATAATTGTGGATTGTATATTTTTTGGTGTATATTAATGTCAATGTATTTGTGTATTTTTGCTGTTGTGTATTTTATGTATTTTTTATGTAAACCATATACTGTAGAATTTTAAATAATTGATAAGGATTTTAAACAATTATGGAATTCAGAGTCTAATGGTTAATAAATGAAGCAGGTGATATATATGGATATTGAGAGGTATTGTTGTTAATAGGTAAGTGATGAATTTTCTAGTGGTATATTAAGGTGAAATGTTGTAAAGAGGTTTGGGGATAATGATAAATAGAGGCATTGGAGTAAGTTAAATAGAGTTATTGGGAGTTAGGTAAATAGAATGTTGAGATACAGACAATATATAAAGAGGTGTTAGATATTTTAGGGACACAGTGGTTAGTGATTATATGTAGAGGTGAGTAATGTGAATGGTAATTATATTTGATGATGATATTTTGTAACGGTACGGAATTGTGAGCCACCCCAGTTTAATTTCATATTAATTCAAATATCATTTTAAGCACTTTCCAAATTGCCAGACTTCACCTGTAAGGAGCCTCCAGTACAGCAATGCAACATACACACAGTCAGTCAAAACAATTGCCAGACGCATTGTGCAATCACATAGCAGCAGCCTTGTGACACAGTCTGCTGTGTGTCATCAGAGAGAGTGGTAATAAGCAGCATACAGTGCAGATAAAAATTACATAGTGGCCTCGGGTGTAAGATAGGCCGCAGTTAAGAGTAGGCCTATCTTTGAAAATACTAAAACTAATACAAAAAACTGTATAACGCGCGGCCAGCCTAAGCGAGCTAAGTGTTCGAAAATTTATGTCGGCCGACAAAACAACACTAAATGCTATTTTAAAGTGAACTAAAGTAATAGTGGCGCATCAACTTAATTTGAAATAAGCAATAACAGTACCGCGGTTAAACAGTGAAAAACTAAATCATGGTGTGTTAAACAGTGCATTCGCAGCAGAGGTGCAAAACAGCGGAGTTCTTCAGACGTTAAGTATTAACTGAGTTTTAAACAAGATTATTTTCCCCTTTTCCACAGAGTATAAGTCAACATAAATAAATTGTAAATCTAAAATGTACATCAGAGATCTCAAAGTGGGGTTTAATAGAACGATAAAATCAAAGAACGAATGTGTGTGAGTGTGTAGCTAAAGCACGTATTGGTTCATGGCAAATAGTAAATAGTTGGGGTATACCATAGTTGTCATAAGCTAGCTAATTAAGAAATATTTTATTACGTTTGATTTCACAAATTGTTGCTCATTCTACAAGTATTTGCTCTAAATGTCATGAAAGAGAGACGAAGTAGTTATTTTTGAATAATAAATCAGAGGCAATGTGTTAGCACAAACGGTGTATTTGATCTTTGCCTATATCAAATCCAAATAATCCTTTTTGCAGCAGTTTCGTCTGAACGACCCTTGGAATAAAACCCTAAGGTAAGAGTTGATTATAATTTAATTAATTGAGAAGTTTCATTGGCCCCGAACTGGGACAGCGAATATAATTTGTGGTTATATTCGCCGGACCTAACCAAGCTGCAGAACGGGTTGTTTGGGAGTGAGGGCGATTGTCAGTATAAGTATATAAATTGTGTATAAGTAAATACTTGAAAACATGGAAAACAATATTGATTTAACTAGCACTAGTGCTGAAAATCAAATAAGAACAAGAGTAAACGAAACGGTAGTAAATGAAAATATGTTAACCGAGTCGGCCAATAAAAGCGATTCAGGTATTCAGACAGAGTCGCTGTCAATCAGTGACAGTAATGTAAACGGATCTGTATTAATTAGTGAGGGGGGAGTAACTTCCACCCCTATTACAATTAAAACAAACATAAAAGAAAAAGAATTGTCATTGGAAGATATATTTGATTTTATGAAAAACAATTTCAGTAAAGTGAATAGTAATTTTGATGAACAGAATGTTAAATTCAATGAGTTAAAGGGCGATATAAATAATATTGACCAAAAATTTGATAAGCGTTTATGTGAAATGAATACAAAATTTGATGAGCGTTTATATGACATGAAACAACAGAGTGTCAAGTTAGAAGACAATATTAAGAAACGTTTAAATGAGACGAATGAATGTTTCAATACATTTAAAGAACAAATAATAGAGTCAATAGGAGAACAGATTAAAAGTAATAGTAATAATGACAATAAACAAGTAACAAGTGAGAGAAATAATGCTGAAAATGATGATATAATTAAGAATGTGGTATCAGAAAGTGATACGTTGAAAATAGATAGTGAAACAGTAAGTGAGAGTGAGAAAATGATAAGTTGTAATGGAGTAATAATTAGTGTTGTTGAATTGGAAAAAGAATGGAAAGAAAGAGTAGATGAATGTGTAGAGCAGAGGGTAAAGTTTCCCCTTATTTGTGATGAACCAGAGTGTTCAAAATTGTTAGTATTGGAGGGCAAGAGACCCTTATTAGTGAAAGATTTGAGTTGCTTATTTTTGTTGAATAATTTTGTACCCTCTGCATGGAATGAGAGAGAAAGTATGATATGGTGTTATGATGAGAGAAGTTTAAATATAGAATGGTGTAGTGAAAGAGAGACAGAGTTATACAAAGTAAAGAGAAATTATAATGAGTTGAGAGAGATGTTAGAGACGAAATACTTACCTGTTAAAATAGAGAATGAAGATTATTTTGATGATACATGTTCAAACAATAATAATTTACCTTATGATGAAAAAATAACTGACTTGATAATGAACATTACTGATGGAGACTTAACCGATGTACTCAATGTTGACTTAGTATATGATTATTATGGTAAAATGAATAAACAGAAATTGTATGGTTACAAAACACAAGATAACCGTATACGGAATGTAAATAAAATTCAAAATTGTTATTTGAAACCCCGATTAATTTTTGACGATGGAGGTTGAAATTCATAAATGAACATTTTAAATATGTCAATATATGATAATGACCTAGCTGAATTTTGATATTGAAGTGTGATATAACTAATAATTATTGCTGAAGAGTTGTAAATACATGTGTAGTGAAATTAATTGTATGTATTGTAAAATGTTGAATGGCTTGTATGAAATAACATTGTTGTTAAATGTTTCAGAGGTTACACGGAGATATTGGTGTGTGTGTGGTGTGTATTTTGTATTCATGTCAATAAGTGGATTGTAAGTATAAAGTTCATAATACTAATCAGATAGAATAAAATGCTTACAGGTGTGAAAAAATGTTGATTCAATAATATGAATTGAGATAATAGCATTAAATAGAAATTGTAATTAAAAGAGAAATAATAACTGAAAGGTGAATTAAAATAATATTTGGCTTAAATTGTAAGAAATAGCCATTGATAAATATGTTATCTAAAAAATTTATAAAAAACTGAAAAGTACAGGTGTTAGTACATGATGTAACCAGAATGTTTATACTATGTGAGTCTTGCAGACTAGTGTTTATATAAACAGGTGTGGTATGTTGAGACTAATGTCTGGAGTCACGCTTGGTGACAATAACAAAAAATGTTGTAGTCTGCTGAATCAGTATCTTATTGTGATAGAAAAGAAAGTAAATTTTTGTTAAAATAATAATGAGGTAATTATTGTAACTAATAGTTTGAGAAATTAAACACCATTAAATTAATTGGGTATTCAAATCAATAGAAACAATGATGTTTAACAATGAACTTAACTTTTAAATTTAACTTAACTTTTCATTTAAATTCAAATTGGAATTATAAATTAAATGCTAATTGATGCCAATAATGATTAAAACACTTATTTAATACTGACAACTGATGGAAAATGTTCAGGATGAGATAGTATCTGGAAAATAAGATGTGTATATTACTGTCCATATAGATTTTTCAGATGTTATGAATTTTTTATCCTATACATATATAGGAGTTAAGGATACCTTGTATAATCTATGTATCATTTTGGAGGGCAATATTGTATGGGGAATATTATTCAATTTAACTGGAATTTATGTGTATCATTGTAAACCAATATTGTTTTATTAATATTATTCTTTAGGGTCTATAATATAAAATGAGCCAGTACGTTGTCAATGAACCAGTACGGTTAAGAGGAAACAAATCAGATGTGGGATATGGAGTGATGGAAGGCCGTTTGTTGATTTTTTTATTGAATGTTTTAAAAGTCAGGTGATACTGGGACGGGTATCTGTTCGGTTTTTCGGTGTTGGGATCTCGAATAGAGAAGTCCAGTAAGATCGGATGGGTGCTGTCACAGTCGCCAGACTAGGGGGGTAAGAACCCATGATTTAGTAGAGAGTGTTCAGGGGGGTTGCGGCGCCATATCCTCACTGATCCTCTTAGGTTTAGGCAATAAGAGTTTGAACGCCTCGGCCTTCAACCTCTTATTGGGGGGGTATTGTAACGGTACGGAATTGTGAGCCACCCCAGTTTAATTTCATATTAATTCAAATATCATTTTAAGCACTTTCCAAATTGCCAGACTTCACCTGTAAGGAGCCTCCAGTACAGCAATGCAACATACACACAGTCAGTCAAAACAATTGCCAGACGCATTGTGCAATCACATAGCAGCAGCCTTGTGACACAGTCTGCTGTGTGTCATCAGAGAGAGTGGTAATAAGCAGCATACAGTGCAGATAAAAATTACATAGTGGCCTCGGGTGTAAGATAGGCCGCAGTTAAGAGTAGGCCTATCTTTGAAAATACTAAAACTAATACAAAAAACTGTATAACGCGCGGCCAGCCTAAGCGAGCTAAGTGTTCGAAAATTTATGTCGGCCGACAAAACAACACTAAATGCTATTTTAAAGTGAACTAAAGTAATAGTGGCGCATCAACTTAATTTGAAATAAGCAATAACAGTACCGCGGTTAAACAGTGAAAAACTAAATCATGGTGTGTTAAACAGTGCATTCGCAGCAGAGGTGCAAAACAGCGGAGTTCTTCAGACGTTAAGTATTAACTGAGTTTTAAACAAGATTATTTTCCCCTTTTCCACAGAGTATAAGTCAACATAAATAAATTGTAAATCTAAAATGTACATCAGAGATCTCAAAGTGGGGTTTAATAGAACGATAAAATCAAAGAACGAATGTGTGTGAGTGTGTAGCTAAAGCACGTATTGGTTCATGGCAAATAGTAAATAGTTGGGGTATACCATAGTTGTCATAAGCTAGCTAATTAAGAAATATTTTATTACGTTTGATTTCATAAATTGTTGCTCATTCTACAAGTATTTGCTCTAAATGTCATGAAAGAGAGACGAAGTAGTTATTTTTGAATAATAAATCAGAGGCAATGTGTTAGCACAAACGGTGTATTTGATCTTTGCCCATATCAAATCCAAATAATCCTTTTTGCAGCTGTTTTCGTCTGAAAGACTTTGGAATAAAAACCTAAGGTAAGAGAATTATAATTTTGTAATTGATTCGTAGAGTTTCAATTTTGTTGTAAGGATCCGGTGTAAGGAGTGATCAGCGTGCAGCGTTGTGGCAGGCGGAGCAATTTGGGGTTAGAGTGTTTGCCGATATTTGGTGGAGGGCAAATGGTTAGGGATGGGTATGGCCAGGTAGGAAACACACATCCTAGTACAAAAGACGAGCGGTGCCAGAGGATTTAAATGGGATTAGTGAAGGGGGTTATTATTGAGATATTGGTGTCATAATATGTTAATGGTTAGAAGCGGTTGTTAGTTAAAAAGAGGTGAGTAAGGTTAGATTGACAAATGCCAAAATAAGATATAGAGAATAATGAATAATAGAGAGTCACCCAAACTAGATAAGGATTGAGGAAAGGTTAGAAAAAGGAAAATTCATAGTAGAAAGGTGATGTAACTGGAAGGGTAATGATAAATTAAAAATTTTGTTGTATAGAATCTGATATAAATGAATGTTAAATAATAAAAGTTAATAGAGAGTTGATAGTAATAATGTTGTAAAGTTTTGCTTCAAGTTATGTAAATGTGAATTAAGTAATGTGAATTGTTCAATGTTAGTGTTTAATGTTTTATGATGTACAATGTTTTATTGTGTTTTATTATGTTGATGGTACAATAGGTCAGTAGGTTACTACAAGGGTAGTAACGATAATACAATATTAAATTTTAAAGAAATGATAGGGATATTGGTGTTGGTTATCAAGTCTATAGTAATGATTCTGGTGTAAAGAAAAATGAGTAAAGAAAAAATAAAGAGTTTGAAGTTGTTTGCCATGATAGGTATATGTTTCAATGTTATATGAAGTAAAATAGTAGAGTTAGTCGTTGTTGCTTAGAAAAGTTAAAATCTGTTTTCTGCTTAGGATAAGAATATATTTTCATGTGGTAAGGAGAGTAATTATGGTTGACTGGAGTCAGAGAGTTTTTATAAATGCAGGAATGTTTGAAAAATGGAGAAGGTTTTTCTGTCTTAAATCTTGTCTTTGTTATTTGAAAATTTATTAATGGAGCAAACCAATGCCTCAAAACACAAACCAATGCATCTAAGGGGAGACATATCAGTTGTGGATATGGGAATAGATAAGGCCACTATATTAAAATTTGTATTGCATGTTTCAGAGTTTGGTGGTGTTGTGACAGCGGTCCTGAGCTGGCCGGAGTGTCAGAACAGGAGCGTTAAGTGCCTAATGGCCTTATGGTGTTGGGATCTCTCCTGAGAAGTCCAGTAAGGTCAAAGGGTGCGATCAGCATCATTGGACCAAGGGTAAGTGATTATATCTCTTTTATATTAACGTTGAGGGGGTTATGGCTACATATCTGGGCTGATCCTTTTAGCAAAGTGTGAATGAGTCAATGAAAGTTTTTATGTTTCGACATAAAACCTTTCATTGAGGGGGTTTTGTGACAGTACGAAAATCCTGATGTCGGAATTATGGTATGAGTGGTAGCAAATTATTGTATTTTATTGTTTTACACACACATACATGGGTAGGACGATATCCCTTTGTAAAAAGACAACGACGCAGATTTCAGCAGAGCAAAACGGTTCCAAGGTCAGGAGCGGACGTGTGAAGCCGAGCATACACAATGGCGTTATATGTGCACACTGACTTTCAATATCCATTCTCATTGGTCCATAAAGCGGGACATCATTAAAATATGAAGATGACTAAACAACAATGACATGATAACAGGGCGTGAGCCAGATCGAGACAAAGTTTTTTTTTACCTTTCAATGGTAATCAGTCTTATTATTTCGTACAACCCAAATGTTTCTGCACTTTCACTTAACGAACTTTGGGCCCTGGGTACAAAACAGATATGTGTGGTAGCATGAGTCTACGGATGATCAACACGTGGTGAGTACCATAAGTAAATATTGTTTTACATATTTATGTGTAGTAGTAAAGAAAGAGTTTGTTAACAATGTGGAGTCTTTACTCCACTTATACCACAGGGAAAATTTGCCCTCTGCCCTCCATACTCATCTAACTTCTCTTCACGCTCTCTCTCACTCTCATTAACAACTACTACCCCATCACTAATTTCTACTCCTACTAAACTCTCATCGTCACTATCATTATTCAATGTATCACTCTCTGATACCACATTTTCAATTAGATCACCATTTTTAATTATATCATTGTTATTAGACTCACTACCGTAATTACCACTTACCTTGTAATTAATTTCTTCACTATTTGTTGTCATATTACCACTGTCACTTACCTTTGTATTCATTATCTGATTTATTTTACTGTCTAATCTTTTATTCATCTCGTTAATTTTCTCCTTGCACTTATTACTTATTGATTCTAAAATCTGCTCTTTAATATTAGTACAACATGTATTAATTTCATTCACTTGCTTACTAAAATTAAAATTTTGTTGTTTAATTTCATCTCTGATCTCATTAAATTTGGCATCATTATTATCAAATCGATTGTTTATTTTATTGAAGTCATTTTTGACTTCTTTATTGTGTTCTTTCAATTCATTAAATTGTTTTAATAAAAAGCTCATTACGTCATTATCAAATTTACTACATTTTGTTGAGGTTGGAGTTAACTGAACTCCTGAATCCTCTGGCATTTTTGTTTCATCTGTTACACTTAATTTGACTGTTTTGTCTTGACCCACATTTGGAGTCGAATGGACTTCAAGGCCGCTCATGACAGCTGATTCATTAAAATTAACTATATCTTCTATATCGTTTTCGTTATTTCCTGCCATTATTTGTAAATTTACTGATTTTCGTTTAAATGATTCTCTTAACTTACATATAAAACATCTTACACTTAACTCAAAATTATTTTATCACTCACTTAACCTAGCAACCTGGCATCATTTTTTTTTTTTTACGTAATTTATACGTATTTCTACTCAACTTCTAAATCACTTATTTACGAGTAGACGTGGTCTGTACAACATTTAATTTGTACAAAGTGTCCCTAGTTCGGTTGCGCCATTTGTTATATTATTTATTTCTAATAATAAAATAATATTTAATAAACATACACAAAATCCCTTACCTGAATCGGGTCTCAAGGTCTTCACGTGAACTCGAGCTATAAGTGATTTAGGGTTAAGTGTTCTTAATAAACTCAACTCGTTTTGCACTGATTAATTAACTCCTCTTTATTTAAACATTTTATATTCTATCTTTCTTTCAAAATGATAACAAAATTATTCTGAAGTTATTATTTAATTCTGACACATGTTACTGTTGCACTACCTGTTCAATTTACTCCCGACAAAACAAAATTCATGGTTTTCCTTAATCTATTTAAAATAAACAGCTCATGAGACTATATTAAGTAAAGGCGACCCAGTAATTGCACACATACACACACATTCTTTCAAGTTAATACCCCAATTATTTTTGTTTTAAAATCGTTTATGATTATTTCATATGAATTTACCTGCGGTTACGTCCCTCTCTGCCGATCTAGACGTTCAATGTTGGAATCCTGTTGTCTCTGGTGGTTCACTGTTTTATAACTGCTTTTACATCTTGTGTCTATTAATTTATATCACTTTGTGTTGCATCCTGTGTCTTTTTATTGTTTATATTGTTTCACTGTTATACATTTTCACTCCTTCGGCCAGTCCGTCTACATTTTTTTTTTAATGTATCTCAGGCGGACCGCGCGACAACGCGACTGTGCACGTTAGATGTTATTAGCCGACTGTTTTGTTCTCGGCGCGCACCACGCTGAGGTATTTTTTCAAACGTGCCCATACCATGGGAACTTTGGCCGCCTGAGCGCGCGTTTGGAGGCGCGTACGCACCCTCGTTGAAAGTCTGCATTCTTGTACCGGGCCGCGACAGTTTCGACGATACAGTCAATTCACCGTATATGCTTGTTCACAATTCCTAATGCGCAACTTACACTGATGATCACCGTATAGTACCAAGATTGGTTTAAAAATAATTAAAATTGATTTTACCCTTTTTGCCCCGTTACAGGATCAGAAAAATATCAGCCAACGTGTTATGTATTACTGTTTGGTATTGATAAACTGTGTATTACATTTAAAGAGGCGGGTTTTGTAAGTTCACTGGCCTTCTTCTTGTAGTTTTTGAAACCCACTCCCTGTCTGTACTGTATTAACATAATGCTGAACAACTATTTCTGTTTGTTAATTTACATAGAAATCTATATGTTTGACATTATGTTACAGTTGCATTTAGGTACAGAAGTGTTGTGTGTGTGCGTGTTTCACATAACATTCAAAATTAACTATCCCACTATAAAAGGGCCGATATAATTTAAAATTATAATTACTGTGTAATTATTGCTTTTTCCTAGTTTAAATTACATTGCACACTGCTTTATTTTATGCTGTATGAGGTGGTATCAGAAAGTTCACAGACTTGTAATAGATACCTATCTTACCTTATTTAAAAATGGCCACTATCCCCTTTAGCCTCCAGATGGTCCAGTGGCTAGCACACGCGATTAATGTGCGTGTGGTTCTGGGTTCAATTCCCAGCGGAGGTTCAGTACGGCGCACAGTCAGCATCATGAGGCAAAACTGAGTAGCCACATGAGATAACAGTGGTGCCTCCTGGCTGTGATATCGCAACTAGTGGCTGGTGACGCTTTGTACTAGCCATGCAACCATCCCACTAAACACAAAAGCTGTGTGGTGTGCCTTGGTCCTTTACAGACTGTTGAGCGGAGGTTTATTTTATCACTTTTAAAATAATATATTGGTAGTGTGTTCAGTATTCTGAAGGCCTTTCAGTATTGCTTGTGACTGCTTGGATGTCTTCTGTGGTCTCAAAGAGACAGTTTTTCAGTTTCAGTTTCTTTTGAGGGAACAAGACAAAATCATCGAACATCAGGCCACTGCATAGAGGACTAGTCTCAGAGTATGAAGAATTTTTTTTTGTAACAGAACCTTCATTGTTTTAAAGGAGGTGTGAATAGCTTGTGATAATGCAGCAGCTGATCTGGTTGTTTATACAGTTCTGGTGTTTCTGTCACACAGTTCCTCCCAAGCACTTCAGAACATTAGAGTAACAGTAACATTTTACTAATATGTGAATTTAATAAGCAAACACTTGATAAGTTTATACAGATGATTTTATTTTCCTGGCAACTGTTTTATCCATTATGGAATTGTGAAACAATTGTCAGGGAAATAAAAATCATCTGTAGAACTTACCAAATGTGTGTGTTTATTAAATTCAAGTATTAATAAAATGTTCTACCAAGTGCCGAGTGACCAGTCGATCAGTGTAATTCACAGTAACACTGTAAGGAATAAATTGTCAGTGACTGATCCCTCGAAAATCACAATGCTTACTTTGTTTCATTTCAGACTTGCTGTCCATCTTTGGTGAGTAGAAGCACTTCCACTATGATGGATATTGCTTAGTCTCTGTATTTTAGCCATAAACCTAATTTTCACCACCCGTAATGATCCAAAAAATGGAAGTTGGATTATCATTAACCATCTTGAAAAGCTTAGGACACCCTTTAAAATGCTCTTGTTTTATATGAAGTGACATGAGCCAAGTGACAGACTTCAAACCAACAAAGTGCATGTTCATGTTTTTAATTAAGATTTCTTAACAGGACCCATATCTCATTCCAAACAAGTTGCACAATTTAGATTACTGGCAACAGTTTTCAGAGGTGAATCTCAAAATTTTTTTCTGCTAGTGATTAGTTGTTCCGAATAGATTTTATCTTAAAGCGGCACACTACAGGCTTTGAAAGGTGCATATGTATTTGACCATAAAAAAACCTTCTTTAAAATCCTGACAGTATTTTCAAAATCTCTGTAGCTGATTAACAGAGGTTCACATAAAGTTTGATGCAAGCACACTGTTGAATTAATGATCCATTGCAAACTTGTACTAACATAAGTTTATAAAATAGTTCATTCATACTAAATCCAGTACAAGTGTTTTTACTGTATAATTTGTTTTCAGTGCATACATTACAGGTCTGTTATCGGATGGCAAGAAATTCCTGTGTTTTGCACACCACGTCGATGTGATAAAAGAGATTTGCAGAACACTGGAAGATAACAAAACCTAGTAAGTAAAGATCGGTTATTGTAGTGATTCCATTGAAAATTCATTCAGGATCAGGTTGAAGTTTTTTTTATTGGTATGTTAAATGTAGTTCACTTTGCTTGAATTAAACAAGAGTGGCAACATTGGCCTGATTGGTGTCTTACACTTCTGCTGCCCACTGTACTCTCTACTCTAACATTTGCCCTTTCCTGAATGTCATTGGCACTAAGAACAACACTGCTTTAGGGTTAAACTTTTGGTGTCAGAAATGTGTATTAAACCCTAAATAATTGTTAACAATAAAACCACAAAAGCATGTAAGTGATCACTGACAACTTTTCATAATTTACTGCTCTCTGTTCGTTTAAGAAAGAAAAGAAGGGAAGAGGATATATTTACTTCTTCATTTATATTTATTTGATGTAACCTAATGACTACAAAAACCTAAATGCTGAGTTTTCACTATAAACCATTCTAACAACATGGTACTATGAGGGTCATCGAGAAAGTAGTGAATGTGCGAACACAGCATTCGCACTGGTAATCCTGCGATCCCAATCATATGAATTCAAGTAGAGTATTAGTGTCCAAGCTCAGCTATATCAAGTTTTGTAGCCTTATTATTCTATTATGCCTTTAAACGCATGTCTTGTCACTTTAACCATGTCTCTGTTCACTGCAAATTGCTTGAGACCTGTCTAAGTTGCACATTCCATATTATTTATCACATTTCAGAAAATGAGGCTCTGGGCCCGTCCTTTTGGCTTTTTTTCCTACAATTTTGCCTTCAAAAGGCCATTATGACATGTTACGTGCCCTTTAACTTAGTCTTCTTTTTTTTTTCAAACGTATTGAGTAAATTTCTCATCACTGATTAAGTCTTCATTACTTTTTCAGATCCACATTTCTGTTACTCCATCATTTCTCTAGTTTTATCTTTCTCCACCTTTCCAAGATTCCATGATTGACACTTGTCATTCCATACAAATGTCTTAACAAATTTATTCCTTGTTTAATACTTATGTGCTTTTGGTTAATAAATTTCTTCTTGTTTGGAAAACGTGTTTAGTTAAAGCTATTATTTTCTTAACTACATGAAGACATTTGTTATCACTTGCAATAATGCTTCATGTAAAGGAAAATTCTTTCATCTGCTCCAAAATTACGTCACTTGGTCTTATATTTGCTTCTGCAACTTCACAATTCTTACCTATAACCATTGTTGATGATTTGAAATTATCTGTATTTAAAATGTTGAAGCAGTCTGTCAAGAATTCATAGCATGTACTTCATATATATTCCTGAATCAGCAACTATCACTATTTTGTTTGCAAATCAAATTCTGTGTAGTCCCTCACCACTTATTTTAATTTCTTTAGTTTTAGTTTTCCTTTCATCCTAGTAACTACTTCCTTAATAAATATATAAGGTAAAAACAGAAAAGTTGATAAAGTGTGACACTTTCTCACTGTAAAAAGAATCACATATCTAGTTCATGTTTGTTGGTCTTTTCGATTTTGCTACTCAGTATCAGATGTAATAATGTACTTATCAAGAATGGATTAGAGATGAAATCAATTTTTTATATCCCAGTATATGTCACCATGTAGAAATTGGTAGACTAACATATGAGAGTGATAACATTATTATTATTGTGTTTGTAAATATTAAGATTTTCCCAGATATTCATTTTGTTACCTTTTTGTATGTTTTTAATTAATTTGGTATTTTGAATGTCTGGAAAATGTTTATTATTTAAACACTGTATGGGGTCATTCCATGTCAAATCAACAAATGAAAGTATGATTTCCAACCTTACCCTCTTGGATTTAATTGAAATTAAGTATGCATGTAGTATTCATAAATAGTAACACAAATCAATTTTTTCACATTTTTCTGACGAAAGGTTACCGAGTAATGGGTGCTCAAAAATGTAAAAAAAAATCAAATTTTTGACTTGCGCAACAATATTGATTTGTTCACAACTTGTGTTCTAATTAAGCTAGAACAATGACATTGAGTTCATTTGAAAGCTCTTTTAAAGGGCTTTCATATGATATAAAACATAATTAGTTGAAAATATATATACATATTTTTTACAAACACATCATTATTGAATTTACTGAATTTTGAAAAACTGTATTTTTAAAATTCCCAAAAAAATATATGTGAAAGATATTGTTTTCCTCTACATATTCTGAAAGTTTCAACTTGGGATGAGCATCGGATCACTATCAAAAGTAACTTTATGTTTATCACGATTCTGTAAAACATCATTCAGATCGGTGAATTATTATTATTGCTATGTGTTATTGTATAGCTAAATGTGGACATCAAAATAAAATAGCTTATAATAGATAGTAGACAAAAACAATATTTGCCTTATCAGTGTTGAATTAACAAATACAACAAGTTGCAAACCTTTAAAAAAAATCAAGACAGCTGAATACCATTGATAGGCCTAAAGTCAGTTAGTTATTAGTTCTTGTTACTTACTGAGAGGAGTCACATCAGTCCAATTCATCATGCTTCTAGCCAATCAGTTTGTTGCACATCACCATTTCTGCACGGGATAATGTATATGTTCGCCCTGTAGCAGTTTGAGGATTCAAGATTGCCTTTACTTCCCTGCTGCTTACAGAAAGAATGTCTGCATGACTGGGGAATGTGAAAGATGTGGACGGTCCATGTGGATGTAAGAAGCTAACTGTGATTTCATCCTTTTCCCGATTTTTTCCAACTACACAGGATAACCACCAGTGTCCATTATATTCACAAGCAATATATCCTTTGATGTCATCAAACGGTATTGGATCATTGTCAACAGCTGTCACCAGTTCAATTTTGCTTTCATTAGAGTCCGAATACACTTTTGTTATTATTTTGTTCTTGCTTAGGGGAATAAAAGTGTGAAGTTTTTGTGTCCCTACAATTGTGCAGCATTTCTCAAATCTCTCTGTAAGTTTCAATTCTTCATTTTCATGATCTTCCATAGTAGCATACTTGAAATTGATCCCTTCTACATTATCCTTGGCAAACACATAAAGTTGTTCAGGTGTCATGATTTGATCAGTGTATGGTCGTTGCAGACTTGCTCGAGCAGCCAGTCGCTTGACTGTTCCACCAACACCATCGCTAGCACCTTTACCATGAGAGGTGGCTGAAAAATGCCACTGGGCTTCAATATGGAAATCTTCTTCACGATAGCACAGGTTGATGAAGTTCTTTCTATTTTTATACTGAGCTGTCGCTCCGTCAGAGAAGTAATATATTTTACTTGGTTTTTTATTAAATTTTTTGGTCAGAAAGTCAATCAAGTAGGACTGGAAGAAGCACAGCAACAGTGTCATGTTTGAGGCATTCTGATATGATGACAAGACTTGTGTGCTCAAGTTTGTCGCCATCCTTGTAATAAGCTACAAAGGGATGAATTGTTGCTTGTGTGTTGGTCCAATGGTAACCTTGAACTTCATCCTTTGTACAACAAAGGTGTAATTCTCAGCAAAATCACAAATCACCAAGAACTCACCTTCTTTAAGCTCATTTTTCAATCTTTTTTGGAAGGTTGATTGTTGACTGGCCACAAAGGAATGTCGTGTTAATGATTTTAATTTGTCAAAAAAAGAATCAATAAAGTCGTCGGAAGATTTTGTCACTGTTTCTAGAGATGTACGATCAACAGAGACCCATTGTTTGTAAGTTATCTGGTCAATATCATTAGTATCCAACAATTCTTGTAAATACTTTTTAAGTGTTTCTGGTCCTGGACAGAATTGACATTCACCAAAGTGGCAAGCAGGTAATGATGGGTTACACACAACTCTTGCAATGCAGTCTTTGTAGGTTTTTATTGGACTATCATCATTCATTGTCAGCTGAGGAATGTTACACCCAGTCAGCATAAGTTTGAAGTTTTGGTGAGTAGTACACACACAAACACTATGTGTACCACTACTTCCAGCTAAAATACAATTTTTGGGACGTAGCTCTGCAAACTTTGAAAACCCAATGTGGAGCCCTGGATAGTTGTCTTTGAAGTGTGCATAAATTTCTTTCAAATTACTTAAAACTAATCGTTTTTGCACTTGAATTTTATCCCCATCAACTCTTATGAGCACAAAATCTTTTTTCCCAGGCATTGGCATCTCATCAGAACAATAAAAGATTTTTACAAAATCAGCAGTCGTTTGATTAAGAGTCTTGCCAGGTTTTGGATTGGGAGAAGACAAAATACCCTTGGCCTTCACCAAATCTTTTACTTTTCTAGCCATGTAGGTTGTTATGTTAAATTCCTCTTGAAGCTTCTTAACACTCCAGCTTTTAGGTAAAATGGTGAGTATTCCATCTGTTTACTTCGAGATGTGCAAGTACTAAATTTCTCTTTCAGCTGAACGATCATCTCTGATTCTGAATGATCATCTAACTCTTCTTCACCAGAAGGCAGCAACAATACTTTTCTTTGGATTGCTGAAGTTACTTTTACTAGTTTTTTCTTAGGATACTTTGCCTCACATAGTCGTTTTTTCTTAATTGGCGATTCACCAACAGACTGCAAAGAAGCATTCAAAGTTTCTAGGGCTGCACTTGCAGCAGTGTCTTGTTCATCACTACAACTTAACATCTTTTCACTTTTTTGTTTCACCTCAGAACACACTAGATCGTCATCGTTTTCTGTGCTAGACGTATTAGAAAGTTCTACTTGTGAAATTTTTTTCCGGCACTTGTCACATACTTTCTGACTTAATGTTAGGAAAGGTTTTCTTTCTATCATCCATTGGGAAACAGGACGCAAGTTTTTCTTATGGTTATTGTGACCCTTTTCATTAAAAGGATTACAGCACAAAGCTGAAATTTTATGTCATTCTGAAATGAACAGTCTAATTTTTATAAAACGTTTTCAAAGTTCAATGCATCAGCTTTCTGTATTTAGGAATACACAACATTACTTCTCCATTTTGTCACATCCTGGAATAAAATTTAAGGTTATGTTAATAGTTTGCAAATATTAACTGGTTGTAGGCATATAAACGTATACACTGTTGTGAGAATTGTAAAAAAGTACCTTTAAGCTAATTTCAAAACACAACATTTCAGAATTAATCACATTATTTCACTTTATAGGCTACGTCACACCAAAAGAAAATGTACAGGTCACTTTCAACAACAGTTGACAACAGCTGACTGAATATTATCCAATGACAAAATACTAAACAGATGGGAGATAGTCACACCAACCAACCATTTTGTATATAGTCTTTAAAATGAGATCGTTTCTTGCTTCTTACCGCGAGAGGCTCACTTGTATTTACAGTGATCCGGGTTTTCCGTGTATTAAGATATATAGTTTAGATATGTAGGTCGATTTATTAATTTTGAGCTATTAATTTAGCTAGTGCTAAGCTTTAAAACACAGTTATTTGTATGAAAAGTACAATTTTGTAGGCCAAGTAATAAATCCAACTATGATTCTGTAAAATTGTCACGGGTAGCAAAATAAAAATAATAATAATTCACCGATCTGAATGACGTTTTACAGAATCGTGATAAACAAAATTACTTTTGATAGTGATCCCATGCTCATCCCAAGTTGAAACTTTCAGAATATGTAGAGGAAAACAGTATCTTTCACATATATTTTTTTGAGAATTTTAAAAATACAGTTTTTCAAAATTCAGTAAATTCAATAATGATGTGTTTATAAAAAATATGTATATTGTAACGTTACATAACCCGGTCCCAATAAATTAAATCATGTAAGAACATAAAGGTCAGAAATGGGTAACCTATAACTAGCTCTAAATTAAAGTATATCACTAAACATGATAAACAATTCGAGTGATATACGGTGCAAAGTGAGTTATAGTGTACCCATTGAGGTAAAAAATGAAAGTGAAGGTAACTTATTACAGAATTGTGTTGTAGGTTTGGGAATTATAAAACTATGAGAGTAGACTATAATACTACTAACTGATTCTGTATTTTATTTATTTATTGTAATATTTATATTGTATGGACAACCAATTGTTATACCTAAGTTAATGTTATATTTTTTCAAATATTTGTGTTATAATATAAGATAACCCAGGGTTCGTTTTAAAAAACATAAAAAATTTTAAATAGAGGATAATAAAAAATTAAAATAATACTATGAGGGAAATGGCAACAGGAAGTAGTGCAGTGTAGGAATACTATGAGAGACTAATAAATAATATATATAAATTTATTTAAAGATAATAAAATTATCAAATACTTATATACAAGGTCATAAGAAAATGAACAAAAACTTATTATGTAAACCAAATTGATAAAGAAACCGGAATTAAAAAGAATTATTTTTCAGTAAATAAAATATAAATTTATAATAATTACAAACTGCCTGTATAATAAAAATACTATGGGTTACTAAGAGTGACGAGAATAACAAGTATTGTTAATAATAATAATTTTGGAAAAAAACCATAGAGTTGACAAAATGATGCTACTACAATTCTAATAAAATAACCTTTCTGGAACTTTGGAGGAGTGAAAATTAGTACAAAATTAAAAAGCAACATGACCACTATATAATCATACATTATTTATCAAAATTAAATGGTTATACTCCTTAAAAAACAGTGAAAGAAAACCTGATGATGATTCAACCTAGTTTCGCCATAGTTCAAGTTGACGATAGAATATGAGCCAGACGGTAATGAAATTATAACTCAAGACGGACCTCACCAGAGAAAAAGCTTCATTCCAGTAAGAACCATACGAAGAGAGGTAATATAAACATTTCGTTTAATAGTTAACGAAGAAAACGCATTCCGAATGTTGGTATAGAACACGAAACTAGTCAAATTTAATCACGTTTTTAAAGTAAACAAACGCACGCTGCTCTCTTACGGACATTCCTGGAACTACATACTAAACGAAAAATAAACAAATTTATTTAATATTTTTTCGGTATTTGTAAAGCTTAGTAATTATCCATTTCTGACCATCTCATAACAAAAAGAACTTACCCTTAACCCTGGGGAATTATTAAGAATTATATATTAATTGATGTTTTGAAAATAGTGTAAAATTTGGTAAACAAAACCATATATGTTTTTTTCTTTAGACAATTCCATGTTTACTCGATGAAGTCGATATTATGTTTTATGTAAGGAAAGATCAATTGTGATACTTGTATTTTGGTGGCAGGAAACAAAAACCAATAATATAAATAAATAATATTATTGAAAAATGATGTTGAATAATAAAGTGTGTTATAATTTTTGTAGTGGGTAGTTGTAATAGATTTCAGCACAAAAACAGAAGAGATCAACACATCGGATCAGATTTTGCTATAGTGTAGGCTGGTTGAACTAGGCGTGGAAACTTGTCTCACAATCAGCTGATTTAAATCACAGCGAACAATTTGAAAAATCAGAAATCGTCTAAACCGAGTGTAAATAATTGGTACTTACTCTCTCTTCCTCATAAGGCTGAACAACTTCCCTCCTTGACCCCAAATCACACACTCTCGATTTCTGTTTAGATTGAGTAACATTAAAAAAATCCTTTATTTATTTTTTAAAACGTCAGTTATTATAATTCATAAGTGGCGACTGCGGAGAGGCGGAAACTTTAATATCTCAAACCGCGACGTTACAAGATTGGCGCATAACAACATTGGGAGCTTAATTAAATAAGACGAACACCCAATAAGCCACATACAAAGTTTTTGCTAAAACCTCTAAGAAAACCGCGACGTTACAAGATTGGCGCTCAACGTAAAAGGGCTGTAATTAGAAAAGAATTTTGATATATTTAATAAAAATATATACCAAAAAATCTAATTATCGTCGGCAGTTATGAGAAAACAAGAAATGCATAATACCCGTGGCAAATCGAAGAAGAGGGCAGAAGAAAAGGAGATTGAAGAAGGTGGACAGGAACAAGAAATAGAGTTAGTCACGGACAGCGAAATGGAACAACCAATGGGTGATAAAGAAGAAACCGAAGTAATCACAGATACGGACAAGGAAATAGTTGAAAAGGATGCCCAAGGGGATCAACCAGATAAATCCAACCAAAAAGAAGATATAAGCATACAGGAGATGTTAAGAATTATAATGGAAGGGAATAACAAGATCCAGGAAGATAATAAGCGAACCAATGAGGAAAATAAAGAAAATTTTAGGAGACAGGAGGAAAAATTTGATAAAATAGAGGAGAACTCAAGGAAACAAAATGAAACCTTGAGCGAAAAATTTGACAAAACAGATGAGAATTTTAAGAAACAGGAAGAGAACTCTAGGAAGCAAAATAAAACTTTGAGGGATAGTTTAAAACAAATTGAGAAAATAAACGAAGAAAATTTAAAACAATTTGAGGGTAAAATGGAGAGTTTCAACAAGGAATTAAGAGAAAATCTAGAGAGTAAAATTGAATTGGTCGGTAATACGCTAAGCCAAAGAGTAGATGAATATAAGGAAGAGGCAGATAAGAAATTAATAGAAACTAACCAAAGATTAGATAAAACTGAAGAGAAGATGGAACTAATTAAAACAGGAGTCGAGGCACGAATGGAAAAGGAAGAACAGAATAATCAAGTTCGTGTAATGGCCATACGACAAGAAAACAATGACCAATTAGATAGTGTCGAAAGCAGTCTAAACTGTATATTATCAGAGTTTCATAAAACAGTAGAGAATGTAAAAAATCAGTGTGATAGCCAAGCAGAGAAATTAGATAGTTTGCAACAAATACAAACCAATTTTCAATGTGATGTAGATAGAATAAGTGCTAGATCTGCATGCAGCAGTCCTCATGTTTATCAAGATAGTAAGGAAAGTGTAAACTTTCGGGATTATCGCAGAAACCCACTTGAATTTTTAGGGAGAGTAGACGAAATTTTGAACAGATCAAAGGAGAATCGATGGAATATGATAAAAGGTCTATTAGACGAATCGTTCAAAAATATCAATGATAATTGGTGGACAGCAATTAGGAACGAGGTGTGTGATTATGGGGGTTTCAAAACCATGTTCAAACTTAAGTACTGGTCAGAATCAGTACAAAACATTATTAGGGACGATATCTGTCATATTAGGTATGACCGTACAGTGGGACAAACACCTACTGCTTACTTTTTGGGGAAGGTGTGTATCGCAAAGTATTTAGACCCTAAGATACCTGAAGAGTGTCTAGTGACCAAAATGGCGTATCATTTCGAAGAGAAGATCATTAGTGCCCGCTTAAGTGGACAAATAAAAACTATTGGAGGCATGGAAACGCTACTAGAAAATTATGAACAGGAATCTTATTATAGGAGGAGTAGATGGAGGTCAGGGAATACCGAGGAGCGGAGGAATGAACCACCAAGAGAGAATTGGCCCAGAGTTAATTATGTGCATGCTAATAACAATTATTTCAATAATAGATATCGAGGAAGACGGGCTAATAATAATCGACAGAATTACAGACATGATTCTTATCACCGAGACGAAGGTCCACAAAGGAATATGAATGCTGAGCAACCTAGATTCAGAGAGAGTGATGAAGAAAGGAGACCGATAAGCAATATTCAACATAATGAAAATGTAGAACCAAACAATAATAATGATGGAAATAGGGGAAACGGGTACCAGCAGTGAGAAGATGTGATTGCCCGTCACTGCTAGAAACAACAGGGCACAGAATTTACCATACACCCAATTATAATACTAAATTAAATCAACCAATAACCATTATCAGAAATAATTTTCTAAAAAATATACAGTCCGAGTTAATGGAAGAAAGAGCAATTAAAGAGTCATCACCAAACAATGACATAGTCTATATACAAATAAAATTAAATGGAGTGTCAGCAGAGGCCATGATTGATACAGGAGCCAATATTTCAATTATTGATCAATTAGAACTAGATCGTATTACTGAGTTAACTACTGAGAGAATACCTACTTTAACAATTTAACAATTGTTGGTGCTACCGGGAAACAAAATAAAACAATCAAAAAACAAGTGTCTTTGAATGTTACCACTAATGGAATAGGAATACCTATGGGATTTTTAGTAGCAAAAGGGCTACCGTTTAGGGTGTTAATAGGGTGTGATATGCTACGGCGACACACTGCAATTATAAATCTGGCCAGGGGTATAGTAACCTTGAGCACAGAAAATGGTGAGTTAATGGCTGAGATAATTGGTAGCCAAAGTGCCCCTCAGTGTCCGAGCTCATTTTTTGTTAGGGAGGATAATAGATTAACCCTAGGTAACAATATAGGAGTAACAGAATCAAAGATTTGGCAAGAGAAGATAGAAGAAATAATGGAGTTTCAGAATAGGCAGGCACCGGAAATAATTAGTGTAGAACAGAAACAACAACTTATAAAAATTTATAATAAATATAAATCAGTATTCTCAGAATCACCAGGAAAAGCAAAAAACTTCTTGTGTGAACTAAAGTTCAAGGAAAATGTAAATTTTAATAAACGATCGTACCCTATTGCTCAGGCTTTGAAAGAGGCAGCAAGGAAAGAAATTCAAAGAATGATATTAGAAGACATAATTGAAAGAAGTAGTTCTCCATATACCAGCCCATTGGTAGCTATACCGAAGAAAGATGGTCAAGTCAGACTATGTCTCGATGCTTTGGAGTTGAATAAAATGCTCATTAACGATCGCACGTCTCCAGGTGAGATTGAAGAGATAATGAAAAAATTCTATGGATGCAAGTACATGAGTACTTGGGATGCAGTCTGTGGATACTGGCAAATAGAGTTGCACCCTAACAGCAGACAATATGTTGCTTTCATATTCGAAGGACGAAATTATCATTTTAAGCGTTTGCCTTTTGGATTGGTAAATTCTGTGGCCGTGTTCATCCAATGCATGGACCAAATTTTAGGTAAGGAAGTTTTAGATTTTACTACCATATATGTGGATGACATATTAATTACGTCTTGTACTTGGGAGGAGCATTGTAACCGAGTGGAAACAGTGTTAAATAAGCTTTTGCAACATAATATAACTTTAAAACTGGATAAATCTAAATTTATCACACATGAACTACCATTTTTAGGGTTCATTTTATCTGCTACTGGAATTAAACCATCTCCTGAAAAAGTAAAGGCTATTCAAGATTTTCCTAAACCAAGAAACTTGAAACAATTACAATCCTTTTTGGGGATATGCAACTATTATAGAAAATTTCAACAGAATTATTCAGAAGTAACAGCTAAATTTCAACGTTTACTTTCAAAGAGAAACAAGTGGAAATGGGAAGAAACTGAAGATAATAATTTCCAGATAGTAAAAAATAAATTTCTTGACAGCATCATGTTACATCACCCAAATTTTAATAAACGTTTTTTCATAAATTGTGATGCTAGTAACATTAGCCTTGGAAGTGAGCTATATCAGGAAGATGAAGAAGGAAATCATGGAGTTATCAGTTTTGCAAGCAGAGTACTGAGTAGTTGTGAGAGAAATTATACAGTAACTGAAAAAGAACGGCTGAGTCTTGTGTTCTCATGTATAAAATTTCGAACATTTATTTTGGGATACCCAGTGACCATCAGAACTGATCACAGATCAATTTCGTTTTTAAAAAATTGTAAACTTAACCACGGCAGACTTACTAGATGGGCATTAATACTTCAAGAATATAATTTAGACTGGGAATATATTCCGGGTAAGAAGAATGTAATAGCAGACCGATTATCCCGGATTAACCTCGAAAAAGGAACTTGTGAAATAGAACCAGAAAGTGTTGGAAAAATATATTACATTATTAAGATGGCAAAGGAGTTACAAGATATAATTAATAAAATAAAAGTCGATCAAAAAAGGGACACTAAATTAACAAAAATTAAGGAACGAATATTACAACATGACCCTATAATAATGAAATTTTTTTGTGTTTATGAAGAGGTCCTTTTTATTCGTCCTACCATTAAGGATCATGTCTGGAAGATGTATGTGCCAGCAGCAACAGAAGTAGCATTGATTCAGGATTATCATGAAAGGTATGGCCACATGGGATCACTCAAAGTTATTAAAGCTTTATCTGAACATTGTTACGTGAAAGCTATAAATAAAAGAGTAAGGGAGATAGTAAAAACCTGTAACATATGTCAGCTAGTAAAAGTAAATAATGAGAAGAGAACGGGCACCATGATTACAATAAAATCTAATAATAAACTTGAAAAGACATTCTTGGATATCTGTGGACCTTTTCCCAGAAGTGGAGGAAGACATAAATATAAATATATCATCATATTATTTGATCATTATACGAAATACACAAAACTCTACGTTATTAGTAGAGCCACAACGAAGAAAATTCTAGAAGTAATTATAAAAAAATACTTACCTGAGGTGGGAAAACCGGAAATGATTATAACTGATCATGGAACGCAATTTCGGGGAAAAAGGTGGAAAGAAGAATTGAGAAATTGGCAAATAAGAACCTACAAGACATCAGTGTACCACCCTAGTAGCAATCCTGCTGAACGTGTATTAAGGGAAGTTGGCAGAATTCTACGTACCTACTGTCATCAAGAACATAAAAACTGGAGTCAGTATATTGAACCAGCAGAGACTTTCCTTAATTGGTCATACCATGACACTATCGGTACTAGCCCTTATCAGGTAATGTTTGATAAACCACCACCAAGAGAAATTACATCATTGATAAATTTCCCTCCAGGAGAGAGAGTAGAGTTCGACCAAGTGGAAATGCACAACAAAGTGTTGCATAAAGTGGAACTTCAACAAAAAAGGGATCAAGTAAAAAGGAGAAGATTGGATACATACCAGATGGGAGATAAGGTACTAATCAAAAATAGACAACTACCCAGTTCTATAGAGGGTATTGCCCTGAAGCTACTGTTACTTTATACTGGCCCTTACCTCATAACCCAGGTGAAGGGGAATAATACTTACGAAATTAAAACAATTAACAATAATAGAATAAAGGGAGTGTATAATCAGTCGGAAATGAAACACTATTATGAAGATAAAGCCAAGACTATTAGGAGAATTGAACCAATCAACAATTTATTTCTATAAACGAGTTAAACTAAAATAAATTTGTTCTAGTGGGGGGGCTTTATGTAACGTTACATAACCCGGTCCCAATAAATTAAATCATGTAAGAACATAAAGGTCAGAAATGGGTAACCTATAACTAGCTCTAAATTAAAGTATATCACTAAACATGATAAACAGTTCGAGTGATATACGGTGCAAAGTGAGTTATAGTGTACCCATTGAGGTAAAAAATGAAAGTGAAGGTAACTTATTACAGAATTGTGCTGTAGGTTTGGGAATTATAAAACTATGAGAGTAGACTATAATACTACTAACTGATTCTGTATTTTATTTATTTATTGTAATATTTATATTGTATGGACAACCAATTGTTATACCTAAGTTAATGTTATATTTTTTCAAATATTTGTGTTATAATATAAGATAACCCAGGGTTCGTTTTAAAAAACATAAAAAATTTTAAATATCAAAGGATAATAAAAAATTAAAATAATACTATGAGGGAAATGGCAACAGGAAGTTGTGCAGTGTAGGAATACTATGAGAGACTAATAAATAATATATATAAATTTATTTAAAGATAATAAAATTATCAAATACTTATATACAAGGTCATAAGAAAATGAACAAAAACTTATTATGTAAACCAAATTGATAAAGAAACCGGAATTAAAAAGAATTATTTTTCGGTAAATAAAATATAAATTTATAATAATTACAAACTGCCTGTATAATAAAAATACTATGGGTTACTAAGAGTGACGAGAATAACAAGTATTGTTAATAATAATAATTTTGGAAAAAAAACCATAGAGTTGACAAAATGATGCTACTACAATTCTAATAAAATAACCTTTCTGGAACTTTAGAGAAGTGAAAATTAGTACAAAATTAAAAAGCAACATGACCACTATATAATCATACATTATTTATCAAAATTAAATGGTTATACTCCTTAAAAAACAGTGAAAGAAAACCTGATGATGATTCAACCTAGTTTCGCCATAGTTCAAGTTGACGATAGAATATGAGCCAGACGGTAATGAAATTATAACTCAAGACGGACCTCACCAGAGAAAAAGCTTCATTCCAGTAAGAACCATACGAAGAGAGGTAATATAAACATTTCGTTTAATAGTTAACGAAGAAAACGCATTCCGAATGTTGGTATAGAACACGAAACTAGTCAAATTTAATCACATGTTTTTAAAGTAAACAAACGCACGCTGCTCTCTTACGGACATTCCTGGAACTACATACTAAACGAAAAATAAACAAATTTATTTAATATTTTTTCGGTATTTGTAAAGCTTAGTAATTATCCATTTCTGACCATCTCATAACAAAAAGAACTTACCCTTAACCCTGGGGAATTATTAAGAATTATATATTAATTGATGTTTTGAAAATAGTGTAAAATTTGGTAAACAAAACCATATATTTCTTTTATGAATTTGCTAACTGCTATAATGTTTTATTGTTCGACTAAGCTTTTCGTCATTACTGACATCTTCAGGTCTTAAACAACCTGAAACAATATGAAGAATAAAACCATATATGTTTTTTTCTTTAGACAATTCCATGTTTACTCGATGAAGTCGATATTATGTTTTATGTAAGGAAAGATCAATTGTGATACTTGTATTTTGGTGGCAGGAAACAAAAACCAATAATATAAATAAATAATATTATTGAAAAATGATATTGAATAATAAAGTGTGTTATAATTTTTGTAGTGGGCAGTTGTAATAGATTTCAGCACAAAAACAGAAGAGATCAACACATCGGATCAGATTTTGCTATAGTGTAGGCTGGTTGAACTAGGCGTGGAAACTTGTCTCACAATCAGCTGATTTAAATCACAGCGAACAATTTGGAAAATCAGAATTCATCTAAACCGAGTGTAAATAATTGGTACTTACTCTCTCTTCCTCATAAGGCTGAACAACTTCCCTCCTTGACCCCAAATCACACACTCTCGATTTCTGTTTAGATTGAGTAACATTAAAAAAATCCTTTATTTATTTTTTAAAACGTCAGTTATTATAATTCATAAGTGGCGACTGCGGAGAGGCGGAAAATTTAATATCTCAAACCGCGACGTTACAAGATTGGCGCATAACAACATTGGGAGCTTAATTAAATAAGACGAACACCCAATAAGCCACATACAAAGTTTTCGCTAAAACCTCTAAGAAAACCGCGACGTTAAAATATATATTTTCAACTAATTATGTTTTATATCATATGAAAGCCCTTTAAAAGAGCTTTCAAATGAACTCAATGTCATTGTTCTAGCTTAATTAGAACACAAGTTGTGAACAAATCAATATTGTTGTGCAAGTCAAAAATTTGATTTTTTTTTTTACATTTTTGAGCACCCATTACTCAGTAACCTTTCGTCAGAAAAATGTGAAAAAGTTGATTTATGTTACTATTTATGAATACTACATGCATACTTAATTTCAAATAAATCTAAGAGGGTCAGGTTGTAGCACTTGTTGATTTGACATGGAATATCTCTATGGCTTAATTAGATTTGTAAGTATTAGGTTTTAAAAACGCATTGGGATGTTTAGAATGAATATCTCGGACAGTTTTTTCTTCATCTGGCTTAATAAAATTTATTACAATGAATATTCTATTTTGTAAACTCCATTTTTATTGTGAATGTTGAATTTAGTTTTAGGTTTTATTTTATTAAAAAGAATATCTGTGTTATATTTTAAGTTTGTATCTTCAAATAGTTTGCTTAGTTTACGAGTTATGTTTCCATAATACATAAAGTTGATATATTTTTTATTATAATTAGTAGGTGGATTTTTATATGAAGGTTTGTATGGTATTTGTTTAGTGAGTTTATGTTTTAATTTATTTTCTAATTTATTGGTATTTTTTATTTTGTATCCATTGTCTACTGCTATTTGTTTGATAATATTTCTTTCTTTGTTTCTTTCTTGTTCATTAATGGAATTTATTTACAAATCTAATTTAGCCACACACTGTTTAAATAATTAACATAAATTTCCAGACATTCAAAATGTCAAATTAATTAAAAACAAACAAAAAGGTAACAAAATGAATATCTGGGAAAATCTTAATATTTACAAACACTAATAATAATCTACTAATTAAAGAACAAATAAAAATAAAACACTAAATATATAACAAATAGCTGACTACGTAAACATTACAACAATCGAAAATAAGAATTGAAATAAAATCGATTATCCATTACATTCAATGTAAAAGCGAAACATTAATTACAATTCAAAAATCTTCTGAAGATACATTATAATTTCTGTGAAATGTGCGTCAGTTGAAAATAAACCTACTTGCAGTTGTATTTATTTGAAGATATTAATGCATATGTTGCGTTGTTACTAACAAAGGCCTTTCTTAGGAAGACTGTTACATTGTTCTGACAGTATGTAGACAAGGTTGGATTGACTCTTGACCTGAGACAAACTACAGCACACCATGCAGCATATGTTCGCAACCACTGAACTACCCCACGATACAACATTTCACGTTAATATTTTGGTTAAAAACCTGTAGTCTTAGCTCTTGCTTACAAAAACCGTACAATTTGTAAAAGAAAACAAGAATCATCTGAAATGGATTTAGACAACGGTACTGGCCAACTTTTGAGAAGGTGAACCAGGTAGTAGTAAACAATTTGACAGTCTTCACCTAATGGTGTGTCTTAGTTGTTTTGATAATAGTATGAAATGTATGGAACACAGTTACTCTTTTAGTTATAAGACGACTTTATGAGCTGAAGACTTGAAAGAGGGTCTCATCACTCATGTAAAGAAAGTGCAGTTTTTTTAAGTGTACAAGCATTTACTGAATTAATAGTGTTATTTGGGATATTCAGTTGTTAGTAGTACAGCCTTTTTAAAAGTAAGCCAACTGTTTTTAATAGATTTAGAACTTAGGCTCAGCAAATCCTTTAACTTGACAGATTGTTGTCCAGGTATATGTTCCCAGTTAATCAGGGCAATCAGTGTCTACTGCATGTGTAAATAAAACTAGAAGTTAGTCAAAGCAACAATAAAAATTGTTCATGAGTCAATTATTGTTATTAGAAGTATAATTTTCTTTTGTTGAACAGTTACATCGTTATAGACGGTGCAGTGAATTCAGAAGAGAGAAAGTTATTGTGTGATCGCTTCCAGTTGGAAGAAAAGTTCAAAGTCGCTGTTTTGTCAATCAAAGCAGCCAACACAGGTCTCACACTGACTGCTGCCCAGCTTGTTGTGTTTGCAGAACTATTTTGGAACCCAGGCGTAAGTGTTTCAGTTTGATAGTGTTACATTGATCTGCGAATATGAGGTGCAGTGCATTGTTGTGTCCGTCTGAAAACATCACTTCCCTTTTCTTCTGAGTGACTGATATACAAGGTCTAACTGTAAAGGTCATAAACTTATCACATTCCATTAGTTGTGGTGCAGTTACAGAAAAGTCATATCGCTTTACTAATGTCTACTGTGCGAAGTTCAGGAAAGGCCACATTAAAAGATTTGATAAAAAATCATGTAACTGTTTGCTAGGAACTCGTGGTTCTTGTATCAAGACAATGTAACTACTTATACAGCCTTGTCTGTAGAGTTCTTAGTGGGAAAACAAATCATTTTGTGGGACACACATACTGTTCACTGTTTGATGTTTTCCAAAGATAAAGAGAAATATAATTAATGGCATCTGTGAAGCAATTCCAATTCAATAAATGGTTAGGCACTGATTTCAGTGAATTGCTTTCTAAGCAGATTACTTTGAAGAAAACCATAACGCTATTTAGAGATAATGTATTTAGAAATTTTATTCCAGGATATTTACAAATGTTATTACTATTCCTTGTAGAGTGATCCAGTGTAGGGTTACTATCTTGTTTTGAAAATGACAAGTAACAGCCTGTATAATTTGTTTCTTTCTTCCAAAAGTCCTGCATTTGCAAGTTGCAAAGCTATAACCATTACAAAGTATTAGTACTTAGTGTGATAATGAATATTTGATTCTATTAATTTGCAGTATTTGTAATTTTAATACAGTGCAGTATATGTTGACAAGAATTAGCCTGCCTGCCCCCCTCAAAAAAAAAACTGGTCAGCCAGTATCTGGAGGATTAATAATATTTTGGCCCATGTGCAACATTATGTGCTGGCTTCTATATGAAATCTGACAATAAAGCTTATAAATTTGTTGTAATAAAATTACCATATACCTTATTCAAATCCTGATTATCACTGTAGTGTTCTTCAGAATAACCTCCTTGGGAAACTGCACATTGTTTGCTGGTTGGTCCTTGTCCTGCCCCTAGATAGCTGCTCTGCAGTGAACTAAATGCCGGCTTAAGCTTTGCATGTGAAAGTATACTTGATATGCCTCCTTCACAAACCATAAGAGAAAGGAAATAAAAATCCTAATTGATTTTTAAGTGGATACCTGAACATCATTCTGAAAAATAAATCATTGTGGGGAATAGCAGTGGCAGCATACAATGGGCATTTGCCCATTGGCATTACTTGATGCTGGAGGCTCATACATAAGTAAGTTGGGAAACTATACCAGTGGCAGTGCCTAGACAATCCTTCAAAAACAGCATCTTCTAGTACTGGTTTTATTGAATTGCTTTCAGACATTCCTATTGATGTCATCAGTGTAATCCAAGTGTGTACCTTTCAGAATGTTTCCTTTATCTTTGAAAAAAGGAAAAAAAATCACACAAGATCAAATACAATTAATGTGATTAGTGTTTTAGTGCAGTGACATTTTCTTTGTTAAGAACCCTTACAGACAGTGCCTGTATGAGCAAGGTGAGTTGTCGAGCCAAGAGTAAAATGCACCCTTTTTCAGCAGAGGCACCTAGTAGCTCTGTCATTGTAAACACAGTACAGTGATTTTGCAAACTTTAGTACCAGACTTCGTACATTAGAAAGTTTAAGGATAGTGACACTTTCATCAAAATATTATTACTTATTACTGTAGACGTGATTATATATAAAATTTGCATCAAGTTGTTAAAGTAACAAAATAAACATTACTTGTACGTCAACAGGAATTGATTCAAGCTGAAGACAGAGCCCATCGTATTGGTCAGCGGGACAGTGTTGTGGTTCAATACTTAATAGCCAAAGGCACTGCAGACGACTACATCTGGCCTCTCATACAATCCAAACTGAACGTTTTAAATAAAGCTGGGTTGAGCAAAGATGGTTTTATGAATGCCGACACTAAAGAACTTGTAGTAAGTGGATATCATTTTATAAGTGGGCGGGTATTTATTAATAGCCATGTATTGTTGAAACCCTGTGTGTATCTTTGTAAAGATCCCGAAATAATTGTTCTGCGAGAAAGATCTCTGTTTGTTATACTATTTTATTACTGCCCAATAAATCTTATATGTAATATCAATAATTTTATTCAACTTTTGATCCAGGCGCCATCTTGTGATATGATACAAGAATATTTACTTACTTTAGGCCCAGAATTCGTTTAAGCAAAGCAGAAGATAGCGGAATGTGTTATTTGAAATAATAACTCTTGCTTGAAATGTTTACCAAATGACATTACCTTTTAATAACAAAACATGTGACTATATCGTGCGAAATACGCACGCTTCTATACACCCAATAGGTGTTACGTCATGAGACTCAGTTACATTGATTAAGTCAAAAAATTCCCTTAAACATTTCAATAGGCCCTCCAAAATAACATTCAATTATATTTTTTATGTTTTAATAACATATTACTACAAAACATGTCTCTACCGTGCGAAATAAGCACGCTATTATATGCCTTTTGGCATTGCGTCATGAGACGCAGTTCTGCTGTATAAGTTTAAAAATTTCCCTTAAGCATTTCATAAGCCCTCCAAAATAACATATTCAATTATATTTTTTATGATATCATAATTATAAACAATTTCACAACCCAGCACTTGTTATTTTGTTATACATTCTCTCATTCACTCGCGCTCGCATTCTTAGTACAATTTCTTTTTTAATTTTCCCCAAATTGAGCTCATTTTATTATTAGTGAATGAAATATTTAAATATCAAAATATTAAAAATTTTGTATCGACCACATTTTGTCACTTAGCTGTAATTTAGTCCTCCGGACGTCTCGTCGCTAAACTCGCACTCTAGGTGTTAAAACTTTTACGAAACTTTATGTTTACATTTTACGTTTCACTGTTATTTATTTTATATAAATACTTCACTGTTTTACATTGTACAACAACACTTAGTTGTGTAAATTTTAGATCGAATTAGCGTTTGGAGAAATACTGGCCGGTACGCTATGCTCCTGAGTCAAGACTGAGGCGTCTTTGTTTGTTACTATGCAATTCAGAGGTGGGGGACAAACTGCATCGCTCAATCCTTTGTTCACAAAAGTATGTATTGCGTAGTAGCATACCTTTGGCTGACGAAATCATGTGCGCAGCTGGTTGACACATTTGGATGACTGTTTTGCTGTTCTGGACGTATATCCCTGACCTTGACGCATCCTGTACACTCAAATTGCGCAGTTGCAAACCCTTAATAAAACTTTACCAATTTTTTATATGTGACTTGGAAATGAAAATACAATTTATATCGATTATTCCCCAAAATATAATAGGGTCAGAATTGTACTGTTACAAAACCCCCTCAATGAAAGATTTTATGCTGAAGCATAAAAACTCTCATTGACACACTCATTCTTCCTAAAGGGATCAGCTAGGATATGTTGCCACAACCCCCTTATTGTTTATCAAAAAAAAAATATAATTACTCACCCGTGGTCCGATGATGGTGACAGTACCTGCATGACCTTACTGGACTTCTCCTCCGAGATCCCAACACCATAAGGCCAATTAGGCGCTTTACGCTCCTGCTCTGACACGCAAGCCAGCTCAGGACCGCCATCACAACATCACCAAACACTGAAACAATAAATCAAAAATATCAAAATAGTGGCTTGGTATAATACCATATCCCTTATGATCTGTTTCCCCTTAGCTACATGCTGGTTTGTGTTAAGAAGCACTGGGTTTACTTTAACTCCACAAGAATTATACAAAAGTTCCATTCTCTTAATTCACTACTCTTAACATTATAAAATTTTTTCGATTCCAATCGATAATAATTCATCCTTTCCCATTAATAAGAAGAAACACAAATCTTTGTACTAGCGCAATAATACTTTCTAAAATACGAGGGCTATCCAGAAAGTAACAGACGTTTTGAAATAAAAAATTTACAAAATGAAAAAACAAAATTTTATTATATACATTTGAAAGGTACACTCTTAAGCTATTTTTCTACATAATCGCCATTCAAATTAAGGCACTTATCATACCGTGGCACAAGTTTTTCAATACCGTCTCTGTAGAAATCTGCCGCCTGCGATTTCAACCACTGGTTTACACCGGCATGCAGTTCGGCGTCAGTATCAAAGGGTTGTGTAGCGAGCCATGTCTTCATCGCTAGGAAGAGGTGATAGTCGCTCGGCGCCAAATCCGGGCTGTATGGTGGATGATCGAACACCTCCCATCCAAAACCATCGAAGAGCTCTCGGGTACGATTGGCCGTGTGTGGACGTGCGTTGTCGTGAAAAAAAACCTTCGCACTAAGTTTTCCTCGACGCTTGTTTTGTATCGCGCGCCTTAACTTTCTCAGTGTTTCACAATACCTCTCTGAGTTAATTGTTGTGCCACGTTCAAGAAAATCAACGAGAATCACTCCTTCAGAGTCCCAAAACACAGTAGCCATGATCTTTCTTGCTGACAGCGTTTGCAAACACTTCCTTGGTTTCTTGGGAGAATTTGTGTGTCCCCATTCCATCGAATGCCTTTTTGTTTCACTATTGACATGCTTCACCCAAGTCTCGTCCCCAGTTACGATACGATCGATAACTTTGTTACCATTTTTGTCGTAATCTTCGAGGAAAGTTAGTGCTGCAGCCAGTCTCTGTTTTTTGTGGTCTTCCGTTAGGATTTTCGGAATCCACCTAGCACAAAATTTGTGGTAACCAAGCTTTTCCGCCACAATTTCATGCTCCAAACTCCGTGAAATTTGGGGAAAATGTTTCGAAAGTTCCGTAATCGTGAAACGACGATCTTCACGAATTTTGTCGTTGATTTTCATCACCAGTTCATCAGTCACAAGGCTAGGTCTACCACTGCGGTCCTCATCGTGAACATTGGTACGGCCATTTTTAAAATCAATGCACCATTGCCTCACTCGGCTTTCACTCATTATTCCTTTTCCGTACACATCACAAAGTTGGCAATAAATTTCAATTGGTTTGTGATTTTTGCCAACAAAAACCTAATCACAGAACGCACCTCACAAGTGGCGGGATTTTCTATTGCAGCGCACATTTTAACACGTCACAGAGAGCAAAGTAAGAGGGGCACAGACCGCATGCTACCACAGCTGGATGCGTACTGAGTGTAGGAACGTTCTGACACCAAGATGGCGGCTCTATCCTCGCCCACCGCCGCGGTCGGTCAAAACGTCTGTTACTTTCTGGATAGCCCTCGTATTCAAACACATAATCAAAATTTACTCAAATAAAATCATCTATTTCTCCCTCTTTCTACAATTCTGAAACATTTTCTTATTATTATTATTTTTATTATTATTAACAGTAAATAATCCGGCGCTGTTAACAATATTTACCCCTCTTTCTCCTCCACACACACTATTTCCCCCCCTGAACTGTTGCGTTCAGTTGCCTCCACAAGGACTGAGGCAGAAGGAGTGAGCACTTTTTTCTTTTCTCTCTCTCCCATCCTTGCTTCAGCTTTACAAAAACTTTAGGGTAAGTACCCCTACTTTTACTCTTATAAATGCCCCTAAGGTCTACCACCCCTACTGAGGTGAAGTAGCCTATGCTCAAAAATAATCTTAGATTCCCCTTTTAAAAACCCCATTAAATTTCTAAATTTAACCAATTTCAAAGGCAACCAACTATGGTCAGGTTTGACAATTGCTGCCCACAGCTGGTTGTCGTCCAAAACCACGATCTGGGATGGTAAGGCCGAGATCGCCCGAAATGTAGGGAATCGCAATAGTTTGACACATTGTGTCGTGTATAGTTACATTTGTAACTACCCCCAAAATCATACATTTATACATACATACAAATTCCTACACTAATACATAATAAACATAATACATAATGATACACTCATAATTAACATTGCAATTATTACATTAAAATAAACAATTCACATTTAACTTTGATCAAAATTTACACACCCTACATCTTTAAATTTGCGTATAAAATTATAAACATCACATTTTAATTAATTAATTAATACTTTTAATTATTAACTTTTATTAATTAGCCATCAATTATTTATCATTTACTACCATTTAATTATTCACAAAAATTCAAATTTATTATTAACATTCATATTACATTATTATTATTATTTCATTTCTTATTACCTTTCTACTATGAATTTTCTACTTAACCTTTCACATTTTTATCATTGATTAGTCTGGGTGACTCCTTTATTCACTATGCTTTGACTTATTTTATATATGCATTAACATTTATTATCTTACTCCCTTTCTTCCTACTAACCACCAAATTTACCTATCATGACACCAATCTCTCAATTATAAACACCTTCACTAATTCCACTTACCTCTGGCACCGCTCGTCTTTGTACTAGGATGTGTGTTCCCAACCTGGCTATATACATACCTAACCCTTTGCCCCTCCAAAATATCGGCAAACACTCCCTTAAACTACTCTATCACTTGCCACAACGCCGCACGCTGGTCTCTTGCCACGCCGCACGCTGATCACTCCTTACACCACTACCCTTACTACAAAATATCATCAGCAACAAATAAATGTTTAACCTTTACTTTATTCACCTCTACAAATAATCACTAACTACTGTGTCCCTAAATATCTAATACTCTCTTTGTGTATTATTTTCTGTAAAACTCTTAACTATCTAACTCCCATTTACTTTGATTGACTAACTCACATGTCTCTATTTATTAATACACCCAGGCTCTATTCCCTTTTAAACACTCTACCTTACTGTGATCATTGACAATTGCATTATAAAATATATCTCTCACCTACTCATAACAATACATCTCAATCTTCAAATATATATTCTTACTTAATCATTTATTATTCATTAGAAATGTTTTATTCATTAAAAATTAATCATTTAACTTCATTACTACTGCAATTATAAATTTAGTACAACTTTCTTTTGTACCACTTTAATTCAGTAATTACTTTTTAATTATTTAATTTAATTAATTAAACTTTCACTTATGTAGTTAAACAAAAACATGTTAATTGTTAATTATTAAAACAATACATAATACATGGTGTACATAAAATTTACCTGTAATACACAACATCAAAATACATAAATACATTGATATTAACACATAAACACAATGAAAAATATACAATCCAACTTCATTATTTTGTCATTAATCAAAATCAGTCCATATGCAGTCCAATTCAAAACCACTGTTCACATATATTAAATGTTCATTACACAATAAAACAATCTATCCTCCATCGTTGAATAACATTCTAATCTTAGGTCTATTTATCTTATTGTTTAGTAAATACATTTTATTATTATAATCATTATAATAATTATCAAACATTTTATATTCATTCACAATTTCGTTTACATTAATAGATGTATTCCCTACTAATTTATCATATGCCATGTCACGATCGGGTACAGTTCTGTCTACCTCAGTATCATATGTTATAATCTTGTTAGTCATATAGTCATCATAATTTTCTACTACTACACCTGTTACTTCCCAAGGTAAGTAAATATTATCATTATTCTCACCATCTACTGTTATTACTATCTCAATTTTACCACAAGGTAAGTATTCATTATAATCATCCACCATCTCTACTCCTAACCTTTCTACCAATTCTCTATACTTTCTGTTTACTTTAAAAATTTCTATTACTCTCTTATTCTCTCTCTCAATATATTTCTCACCATAACACCAAGTTACACTCTCTCTCTCCAAATATGCAGGGGTCACTAATTCATAATTACTGCACCACCTATGAAGTGCACAAAAAAACCCAGGGAAATTTATTTGCAGACATATCGTCTTCCAAATACTCACGTGAAGCCATTTCTTCACCCCCTACTACAACATTAAGGGAAAAATCTACCCCCTGCGTCCACTCTACCTGTAAATCCTTTCTACTCTCTCTCTCTGATTCATCACACACAAACATCTCATTATCAACTTCTACTCTCTCTACAATTTCGTTATCACTATCAATATCCACATAATTATTTTCTACCACCACATTTTTATTTGTATTGTCATTGTTATCTCTTGTAAACTCATTGTTCAAATTATCACTGTTACTCACCTTGTTAATCAGCACCTTGTTTTTCGTCATATTTTCACTACTACTCACCTTCTGATTCTCTATTTGGATCAACTGCTCATCCAACTTTTTAATTACTTTATCACATTGTTTAACAAGATTTTCATTACATCTTTTAATTTCGTTTTTTATTTCGTCAAACTTCTCATTAAAATCACTTTTAATTTCACTTTTGAAGTTATTAAAATTTCCATTCTGTTTATCAAATTTCAAATTGGAATCTCTTTTTTGTTCATCAAACTTCTCGTCTAACTTTAACAGTAATTGCATCATTGCACTAATCTCATCTGTTTTATTTTCATCGCGAGTTGAGATGGGTGTTAATGGAATTGGATTTAATTCAGTGACTGTGGTTTCACTGATCTGACTAATTGGGTTCAATTGAACATCCATCTCACTCGTAACTGTTTCGTCAGCTATGCTGACTTTTGCATTATTATCTTCATCAGTATTCATTTTGCTTATTTATAATACACGCATGCATATAATCTTATAACATAACCTCGTAGAAGATAGGTTATGTGAAAATTATATCTATTATTTCAGATAACTGTCCGCTACTTCCCGTAGGCTTACCCCACATGAAATAAAATTTTATGTCGTGTCCCTGTTCCAGAAGCCAATGTTATACTATTTTATTACTGCCCAATAAATCTTATATGTAATATCAATAATTTTATTCAACTTTTGATCCAGGCGCCATCTCGTGATATGATACAAGAATATTTACTTACTTTAGGTCCAGAATTCGTTTAAGCGAACCAGAAGATAGCAGAATGTGTTATTTGAAATAATAACTCTTGCTTCAAATGTTTACCAAATGACATTACCTTTTAATAACAAAACATGTCTCTACCGTGCAAAATAAGCACGCTATTATATGCCTTTTGGCGTTGCGTCATGAGACGCAGTTCTACTGTATAAGTTTAAAAATTTCCCTTAAGCATTTCATAAGCCCTCCAAAATAACATATTCAATTATATTTTTTATATCATAATTATAAACAATTTCACAACCCAGCACTTGTTATTTTGTTATACATTCTCTCATTCACTCACGCTCGCATTCTTAGTACAATTTCTTTTTAATTTTCCCCAAATTGAGCTCATTTTATTATTAGTGAATGAAATATTTAAATATTAAAATATTAAAAATTTTGTATCGACCACATTTTGTCACTTAGCTGTAATTTAGTCCTCCGGACGTCTCGTCGCTAAACTCGCACTCTAGGTGTTAAAACTTTTACGAAACTTTATGTTTACATTTTACGTTTCACTGTTATTTATTTTATATAAATACTTCACTGTTTTACATTGTACAACAACACTTAGTTGTGTAAATTTTAGATCGAATTAGCGTTTGGAGAAATACCGGCCGGTACGCTATGCTCCTGAGTCAAGACTGAGGCATCTTTGTTTGTTACTATGCAATTCAGAGGTGGGGGACAAACTGCGTCGCTCAATCCTTTGTTCACAAAAGTATGTATTGCGTAGTAGCATACCTTTGGCTGACGAAATCATGTGCGCAGCTGGTTGACACATTTGGATGACTGTTTTGCTGTTCTGGACGTATATCCCTGACCTTGACGCAATCCTGTACACTCGAATTGCGCAGTTGCAAACCCTTAATAAAACTTTACCAATTTTTTATATGTGACATGGAAATGAAAATACAGTAGAACTTGGCTAATTCGAACGTGCATAATTTGAATTCGTGGATGATTCGAACTTTTACCGTGTCCCTTGAATATCCTATGTAAAACCATGCAAAAACATCGTCTGTAATTCGAACTTTTTTTGGTTAATTCGAAATAAAAATTTTGCTCAAACTACAAAAAATCGCCTGCTGTATGGGCTAGACCACGTAACAATAGAGACACGACTGGAAAGAGACAAGCAGGCATCGCCCTTTGTGAACAGACGCTTGTCCTTTGTGTCAAATTCGTGGAATTGCCGTCAGTATCTGGCGATGACACATGACTGGCTCGTGTAACGGTACCGTCCGCCATTTTCCCTTGTTCCACGCCTCGTCAGTCAGCCACCCTCACTGTTGCTTTCAGTTCAGTCTGCCTGCATTCGTGGAAGTGTTAAGTCTTTTTGAATTTCTACTGTGCGAGCTGTGTCCTGTAATGAGAGACCGTTCCTTTCTTTATACAGTACTGTATATACAGACTGGTGTGTTTTAGTGACGCTTATTGTGCAGTTTTATTGTGTTGTGTGTTCATCATGGCCCTTTCAAAACCAACACGGACCCAATACAAATCATTGACATTTGCCGAAAAAGTTACTGTTATACGGGAAGTGGAAAAGGGACAAAAAAAGAAATCTGAAATTGCCAAGGAATTCGGGATACCGCCAAATACGCTGTCAACGTATCTAAAAAATAAAGAGAATATTTTGAATAGTGTGTGTAAACCCAGCGACAAAGATAGGAAAAGAGCGCGAGGACCAGAAAATCCTGACGTGGATGAATGTGTAGTGAAGTGGTTTAAGCAAGCAAGGGACAAAAAAATTCCAGTCGGTGGGCCCCTCGTCTGAGCCAAAGCTGAGGAATTCGCATCTAGCTTAGGGAAAAATGATTTTAAGGCCAGCACTGGTTGGCTCGATGGTTTTAAAGAAAGGAATGGCATGTCTTTCAAAACTGTTTGTGGGGAAAGTGGATCTGTTGACGTTGAAGCTGCAAATTCATGGAAAGACGATGTGTTGCAAATGATTTCTGATAGAGACGCTAAAGACATTTTTAACGTAGACGAGACGGGCTTATTCTTCAAATGCACCTCCGACAAAACACTTGCTTTTAAAGGAGAAAGTTGTAGTGGCGGCAAACACAGCAAGGATCGCATAACACTTTTATTCGGAGCAAACATGGATGGCTCGGAAAAACTGCCTTTGCTAATGATAGGGAAGTCAGCCAACCTACGTTGTTTCAAAAATGTAAAAACGAAACCGGTTGAATATTAATCAACAAATGAAACTTGGATGACAGGTGAAATTTTCGAATGATGGCTTTTGAAAATCAACAGGAAATTTCGGAATCAAAACAGAAGAATCGTCTTGTTTATTGACAACTGTACAGCGCACAACACTATTCCTGTGATGGAAAATGTAAAGGTTGTGTTTTTCCCTCCAAACATGACTTCGGTAGTTCAACCTATGGACCAAGGTGTAATAAAAAATTTTAAGCATTTTTACAGACGGCTTGTGGTCCCAAACATTGTCAGGTGCTTATTTAGATGAGCACGAAAATATCAAGATTAACATCCTTCAAGCTGCCCGCATGTGCAACAGTGCTTGGGACCAAGTTACGCAAAAATCAATTGCTAATTGTTTTCGTAAAGGTGGTTTCTGCCACATTAAAGGTGAAGAGGAGAATAAAGCTGCTAGAGAAGTCGTACCCACTACGGATAACTGGGAAGATGTTGGACATGACGCAGGCATTCGTTACGAAGAGTTTGTAAACATGGATGAAGACTTGGCGGTGTGCGGTGAACAGACAGATGCGGAGATCGTGGCTGATGTTATGAACAAAAGAAATGATGGTACATCTTCAGATGAAGAAGGGGACCAGCTAGAACTTCCAGAGATACCGATTCCCACGGCTTCACATGCATCAAATTACATTCAAGACTTGAGACGGTTCGTTGAAGGACAGCAGAACGTAAGTGACGCTATTTTCCAAGCACTTAATAAACTTGAAGAGTTTACTACAACTCAGTGTATTAACTGCAAAATGGAATCAAAAGTTTCTAGCTTTTTTAAAAAACCGTAAATGCTATATTTTGTACTGAAACGTGTTTATACGTTTGTAATACATATGTATAAGGAAATTGTTTAATAAAATAACATATTGCTTTACTGAATTTCGGTTTTTGATTTGATTTTTCTACCCTTATTAAAAGTTTTCCTAATTTGAATTTTTGGATAATTCGAATTTTTTACTGGTCCCTTCAGCTTCGAATTAGCCAAGTTCTACTGTACAATTTATATCGATTATTCCCCAAAATATAATAGGGTCAGAATTGTACTGTTACATGTTACAGACAAAAGTTTGAAAATAAAGATTAAAAAATTCAGATTGAATAAAGTATAGTGTCGTATGTAATAAATTCGGATAATAACTACAATTCATTTTCAATTTTCAGTACATAGTGAATGAGCGTTATGAATCAGAGCACTTAACATTGTATTACACAAAGGTTTTGTAAAATATATAAAAACACTTGGTAAGTTTCACAGATTTTTTAATTAACTCTGACAGCTGTTTCGACTAACTAAGCCATTGTCAAAGAGCGAGTGAATGAAATTACTGAACACAGGATGTTAGTGGAGTGTAGATGGTGAACATCTGTTTTAGGGCGTATCTGGAACATCTGTGTTGGGATGGCGAGGGGGGGGAGTGTGTGCATGAGACAAGGGAAGGTCAGGTGTCTTTAAAAACTAAATACAATCATGAATGCAAAATATAAAATTAACTGAACTAAATATAAACTGAATGCAAAGTTTAAAATAATGATGAACATTCAAAATAATATAAAATAAACTAAACTAAATAACAGATTTTAATAAAGGGGATACACAAAATTCAGTCTGTTCATTGGTTAAATTTTTGTTATTTTTTATTGCTTTTTTAATTTCTAAAATTTCTAACAAATCCATTTTTTTACCTTTTTGTATGTTGTGGAGTAATGTTATGTTTTTTGTGTCTATGAAGTGACTGTGTTGCAAGCAATGATCTGCAAAACCTATATTAGATGTATTGGTTAAAATCACCATCTTATGTTCAGAAATGCGATGTTTCAGAGCACGGCCACATTGTCCGATATAAATAGCATCGCATTCTGCGATACTATTAATACAAAACCTTTGTATTAATATGTTTCACCAAGTGCCCAACGAGTCATCAATTAATATCGTATTACACAAAGTATAATAACCAAAATTTTAACTAGTATTATGGCTAAAACCATAAATGTTCATACTATTTATCCTGTATCATGTATCGTGTATGTTTTTTGCTCTCGTGAAGAATTAGTGTAATGAGTGGCTGATTTTGAAATTGAAGAGATTATATTGTCTTCTTGCAATTGATAAACTGATGGATGGTAATTTGTCAGTATTTTGCAGGGCTAATGGAAGCTTATAAATAATAAATTGTTTGTTCATTTGGGTGTTGGTTTCAAGGTAGGTTACACATGCTTAACATAGATATCAAGGTGAGTAGCTAGACTGTAAAGAGATTTTTAATAACTGAATATCTTCTGGTTATTTGCCTTTTTGTATTTTGTCATAGGTCTCTTGAATATGGGTTTTTAATATACAGTACATAACTTCATAACTGTATATACTAAGTCTTATACAGTGTGAATCATTTCTTGATCGTGTCATCTCAATTTTTAGTGTAAAGTCATCTTATTTCATATTATTCTGTGTACTATTTCATATTTTTTGTAAAATGGGAGACTTATTCAAGTGGAATACAGTTTTCTTATTTCTAGGTAATTATATATATTTATTCATGTATTTAACTACATGTATGTTATTGACAAGTGTGTTTGCTGTTATTATGTACAAGAACATGCTTGAATTGTTGTCATTGAGTTTGACGGAACAACGGATTTGCATTTTGTGCAGAGAATACAATTTACCGGTAATTTAAACCCTATTTACAAAATAATATTGTAGTATGGAATAAAGTTAGTTTGTTACACATTATTAATACAGTTTAATTATAAAATTATAATTTGCCAATACAGTAGAGCGTCAATAATTCGGATTAATTGGGACCGGACCCCTTCCGGATTATCAAATTGTCCGGATTTTCGAAATGAACCAATAAAAGCGCCGGTAGACATCTTCAACATAAAAAAACTTGCTAAAATCATTCATAATTCACTCTGATTGTTACAGAAGTGGAGCGGATGAATAAAATCATTAATTTAGTTAAATTTTTACGTTTTTCAATTACAGAAAAAAATACTGTATGTACAGTATTGCATTTACAGACTGTCTTATCTTACGTACAGTAAATATAGACCTACAACAAAATACAGTAAAGTACAGTAATAAAAATACCTACAGTAAATCATACAGTGTGATATATCGTTTTTATTGATAATTAATTGAATTTATTCTAAGGTTACTGTTCACTGTTTAAAGTTTCTTCAGGCGCCATCTTGTGTTTATGACTTACAAGAAACAGAACACAAAAAAATTGTACTTATCATTTTGGGGTTCTTTTCGGCGAACAGGAGATCAGAATTGGTTGTTCAAAATAAAGAAAACTTTATATTGTTTCCCATAATTAAGTTTTATTAACACTTAGGTATTCTCATCATTTAATTTTAAAGATCATTGACAAACTACCTCTTTACCTCCCTCAGCTATTATACAATAACTCACATTATCTAAAAACCCACATAAAATAAAATTGAAACATAGTATAAACCTTTTAATTACCCAAAAAAGAATCAAGATATTAAATAGAACTAATTTTTATACACACAAACCAGCCTTCTTAATTTACGTAATTTCACTCACTCATACACACACAGTTATTTTTTAACCTGAGAGCTCTCGTTTTATATGTTATTAAAATTTATCTCCCCATTATGTACTTAATTTTGAAAAAAAAAACCTTTGTTAAAATTTTATGGATACATTGCTACTTAGCTGTTCAGTTGAGTTGACGGCGTCACACTTTTACGCGCACATTGTTCAGTTTTAATGAATAATTTCCGAAAAAAGAAAACTTCCTGTAATGAAGAGACAAACTGTTAGTTACTTTTACATTTTAATTTTACTTCACATTTTTTTATATGTTGCGGGCCCGCAAAATTACGTTTCGGAACTTTTATGTCCCACTCGCGCGAGTGATGAAGTTAGACTGGCAATAAGCCACCGGCGCTATTTTGTGAAGCGGCCGTGGTTGGATGATCAAGTCTTATTGTTCTTATGTTTGTATCACTCTGCCAGCAGACTGTTTTTGGTTTCATAACTGCATTCCCCAACAGGGAGCGTCTCTGACGTAAGATGGTCTGTTGTTGTTACATAATGTGTTTACAGTTTTTGTGTGTCCTTGAAGCTGCCCTTGGCACAGTTTGTCGGTTGTTTCACCCGTTTTATAAAATGTTACTGAATAACAGTCACGTATATTATCACCAGCAGTGCTGCCACCGTCGCTATCTTTTCTACCACTGAATTTACCTTTGTTTATACGTTTTTGTCCCTATCATCGAAAAAATGTTATTTACTTTATGAAAAAATACAAACTGCTTTATTACCCCAAAAATAGGCCCGTTACAATACCCCCTCAATAAGATATTTTATGCCGAAGCATAAAAAATCTCATTGACACATTCATACTTGCTAGAGGGATCAGCCAGGATATGTTGCCACAACCCCCTTTATGGTTTACAAAAAATATAATCAACTCACCCTTGGTCCGGTGACTGTGACCGCACCTGAATGACAATACTGGACTTCTCTCTCGAGATCCCAACACCGTAGAGTCAGACAGATACTTAACGCCCCTGCTCTGACGCGCTGGCCAGCTCAGGACCGTCGCCACAGCATCACCAAACACTGAAACAACAAATCAAATATCAAATAGTGGCCTTATACAACACCATATCCCCAACTGATCTGTTTCCCCCTAGCGGTGCTGGTTTGCGCTAAGAAGCACTGGTTTTGTTTTTTATCTATTTCTAACATATATATCAAAATATCTAATAACAACATGATACCCACTTTAAAATTCCATACTCCCATTCTATCTACTTTCTCTTATTAACTTTTATCCCAAAATTCAAAATTACTGCCCTGATTCCCATCAGAATTTAAATAAACATTTCCCCTTACCATATTACATTTCTCTCATCCCCAAATTAAAATGCATTTAAAATATTTAAATTCATAAAATTCTCTTACGCTAACAAACACAATATAACATAAGAAAACATAGTACACTCATAATTCACATTGTCATCCTTATCTTAAAATAAACAATTTGTATTTAAAATTTACACACTTTACATCATTAAGTTTGCATATAAAATCAGAAAATTACCTTTTAATCTCAATTTAACTTTTATTAATTCGTTTCTCAAAATTTTTTTTTTTTTTTTTCATAACATTGCAATTATTATTCCATTTCATTCAAGTGGGTGATTCTCAGTTATTCATTATAATTCACTTTATCAACTTGGCATTTACCCATAATCTTCCCCTTTTATTACTCTAACGCTCCCTTACAAAATCTTTAACTAGTGTGACACCCCACTCTCAAAATCTACTAACCCTTCTCTACCTCTAACTACTTACTACTTTAACTCAATTCGCCACTTTCTCTCAATATATAACAAAATACTCTCTAACCCTTTGTTCATAGGATAAGTGTTTCCCCCCCCCAAAAAAAAAACTCAATTTCCGTTCTCTGGTTCCTGGATTCTACCTAAGGCAACCCCTTCCCATTAAATCTGTTCCTAATCCCGTCCCAACTTATCATTATGTTGCGGACTCCCACATTACACTACCCCCTACTACAAAATTGCCATCCCCAAAATCTCAATCTCATTACCTCACTACAACTACAACAAAATAGCATCATCAAAATAAACAACAATATATCGCTCAAGACTCTACATAAATTCTTCACAACTACTGTGTCAACATCAATACTTCTCAAAATTCTATAACATCACATTAACTCAAAACAACATTACATTACTTTCATCTCTACTATTTCTTTAACTTTGACTTCAACTTGGACAGATCTATATGTCCCATAAATATTCATCACCCAACTTCTATCTTTTGCAACCCATTGAAAATTTTAACTATCACAACTTTATTTCATTTTATTTTAAAATGTATAAACACATTGAAAACATATTATTATATTTTTTTAATCCTTATTCCTAACATACTAAATGCAATTAACACAATAAGCCTTAATAAACACATTATAGGAAGTATTTAGTGCATCTATTTTTCAAATCAAAACAAAATTATTGAGTAGCGAATCATCATTATTAAAATACAACAAATTTCTAATACGTTATCCCCCTGGATAACCTCCCTGCCACACACACTATGACCCCCCCTGGACTGTGGCGTCCAGTTGCGTCCACAAGGACTGAAGTTTTGGAGGAATGTGACATCTCCGTGTCCTTGCTTCTGCGTTACATTTTAAAGTTCAGATATCATAATATCTCTGTCTATAGTTATGCGCCCTTAATGCGGGTCTACCACCTGGCTTTGCTGTCCCTACTCGGACAGAGTGGTAGCCGCTGTTCCCTAGTTTGGTGATTCCCCTAAATTTCACCCCCCATCAATTTCAAAATACACCTTTACAACGATAACAGCTATGGCCAGTATGGTCAGCGCGTAATCGTAATGTGCCCCAACCATAGCTGTTAAAGCTAAACCAATTCCACGGTCAGGGTTCGGTGAGGCCGTGACCGCCCAAAAAGTTGGGGAATCACAAGTAAAATACCTTTTGTAACACTAACTTATACTTAAATGACATTAGTAGTTTGGATGGTGTTTTAACCCCCCCCTTTATATGTAAGCTTAACCATCATTAACATAATTTACAACCTCCCACCATGGCAGTGCCACACTACACTGTTATGTCACTTCTTTGGGCACCAATCTACCCACCAAAATTATCCCCACATCTTGTATTGATAACAAGTTTTTATTTTATTACACATCTTTCCAAAGCGTTCCCATACTCACTGATACTAAAACTTGACAATTATATTTGGTCACTTAATTCTAAAATTTATTTAAATTTAAAATTATACACATCCAAAATTGTTTTTTTTTTTCAAAATTCTATTTACATTGAAGGCTGACTCTATCTTAACTTTCAACACGTCTAGGAAGGTCGCAGTCGCCTGAAATGCTGGGTCTTGCTGCAAAAAGGATTGGCACCCGGTAGATCCACTACGTGAATTCACGTCCCCCTTCTGAACCACACTACTCCCCCTCTCCTACCATTTTTTCTAACCCGCTTTCTACCTTGCGCCAACCCCTCTTGCCCCAAAACTCGTCTTTTCGGACTAAACAGAACTATAACCAATGGCTAATTTTAATTTTGCCATTGGTTCTAAAATATTTAAATTTGTACACACTGCCTTATATTTAAATGCAGCCTTCATTATATACAACACTCTAAGGCAGTGCAGGCACGTGACAGGTACACCGAGACCGCTGCACCTGGAGTGTATTAAAAAAAATAATTTGTGTCACGTACCTGTTGGGGTCCCCCTCCCCGTTCAAATGTGAGTAGTTAAGTTTTCTACTTTATACCAATTTTGGTGGAGCCGGACCATCGTTGTTTTCACCGCCCGAAGGAAGATCTGCCAACCATGGCCCGCCTCCGAGTTCTGAATTCCACGGCCAGGACTGGTAAGATCGTGACCGCCCGTAAAATGGGGGAGGATCCCTTCTGTAAACATACAACAATATTAGAAAACTTATTTATAAACATATAAACATCATTACAGTGACCGATATAATTTTAAATTCGTCGCATTTTGAGTACCTACTATTTCCTGCGTCGCTGGGTTCCTCAGCACATACGCATTCTGCATTTTTATTTCTACAACTTCATAAGGTCCTTCATACAACAAGAAAAACTTCTTTATTTCTCTATCTTGAGCACTGGACAAATCATGTCTTTTTACTAACACTAACTGACCTACCTCGTACTTGGTCCATTTACCCTTGGCATCATGTTTCTGTTTTCTTCGCTCTCCTCTCGTGAGTAAGTTCTTGTTTGCCAATCTAATTTTCATGTTCCTGTCCAAAACTTGACCTTCTGGTGGGTATTCGAAAAGCTGTTCCAATATCCTGGGCGGCCTTGTTCCCCTAATCAACTCATGCGGCGTAAAGCCCGTGGACTCATGGGTGGTACAATTCAGCCACTCCTCTACTTTCTTCACGTTGGATGGCCATTCTGTGTGTTTGGCGTGACAGTACGCCCGAAATATCCTACCAATCTCTCTCATCACCCGTTCTGCTTGGTTCGACTGAGGATGATACACTGCCGTATGCTTGGGTATGATACCTTCCCATCCAAGCGTCTGCCGCCACTTGCCGCTTATAAATTGTGGACCGTGGTCAGATAATATAATTTTCGGTTTTCCAACGTTAAGCATGTAGTCTTTTACTATTTTCTCACTGAGTACTTTACTGGTCGCTCTCTTAATGCTATATAACTTTACAAATTTTGAAAAAGTGTCTAGAACTACAAATACATATAACACACCACCTCTACCTCTGGGTAATGGTCCATATAAATCTACTGCAACCAAATCAAAAGGTTTATCTACTTTTATGTAATTCATCTCTCCTTCTACTTTATAATTCACTACTTTCGATTTTTGACATAAATCACACACTCTCAACACTTTTCTAACTCTCCTCTCCATATTCTTAAATATACATGACTCTTTCAAAACATTAGCACACTTTCTCGCACCAAAATGACCATACCTTATATGACAATCCCAAACAATTTTATCTGTTAACCCCTCGGGTATAACTAACCTCCAATCACGCTCCCCACCTTTTTAAACAAAATATCTTGATATACTTGAAATCGCTCATTATATTCAGATCCCTCTACATCTGTTTCTAAACTAACAATTATTTTACCCAGTTTGCTATCAGATCTTTGCATGTTTTTAATATCACTTAATTCCTCACCAAAAATTCTATCTTCTCTAGTTAGTCTAAAGATTTCTATTTCTTTAAGGTCCCTACCAGTTTTATTGTCTATAACATCTACTCTAGAAAGTGTATCTGGTACCTTATTATCTGACCCCTTTATGTATTCCCATGAAAAGTTATACTCTTGTAAGGCTAATACCCACCTGGTTAATCTGCTATGTGTCAGCTTACATGAGTTAAGAAATGACAACGCCTTGTGGTCCGTCCGGATGATCGTGGTATTACCTAGGATGTAGGTCCGGAATTTACCCACGGTGAACACAATACTTAGAAGTTCTTTCTCGGTTGTCGTATAATTTTTTTCGGCCGACAACAGCGATCTACTGGCGAAGGCGATCGTTAGGTGTTCCTTGTCGCCACCCTCCTGGTAGAGCTCCGCCCCCAGCGCTACATTGCTGGCGTCGGTCTGCAAATAAAAAGTCTTATTAAAATCGGGATGATTCATCATGATCATGTGACTAAACTTTCTCTTAATTTCATTAAACGCAGCTCGTTCCGTATCGCCCCATCACCACTGTTTATTCTTCTGCAGTACAGCACTCAGTTTGGATGTTGTGTGTGCGTAGTTCTCCTGAAATTTCCTGTAAAAATTGCATAGGCCTAAAAAACTTTGTAATTGCTTAATGTTTTTAGGTTCAGGGAATCGCATTATGGCTTCTACTTTGTCAGGGTTGGCTAATATCCCCTCCTGTGTAATAATAAATCCTAAGAAATATATTTCTGTCTGCAGAAACTTAGACTTGTCCCAATTCACTGTTAAACCCCCTCTTTGCAGCTTATCTAATACATATTCTATGTGTTCTAAATGTTCAGTGAATGTTCTAGAAGCTATCAAGATATCATCGACATATACTGTTAAAAAGTCTAAATCCTTAGGTTGTAAAATATTATCTAAACATTTAATAAAACTGGCAACACTGGTGTTTAATCCAAAAGGTAAGCGTTTGAACTGGTAATTCTTACCGTTAAAAAGAAAAGCTGTGTATTTCCTGCTCTCTGTTGCTAATGGTACCTGACAGTATCCCGCTGTCAGGTCTAAGGACGTCATATATTTGACTCCGCTGAACTTCTGCAAAATCTCATTTATTGGTTCTGGAGATTCCCTGTCAGGTATAATAATTTGATTAATTTTCCGAGCATCTAAACATAACCTTACCTTGCCATCCTTTTTGATCACTACTACCAAAGGGTTTGAGTAAGGTGATACTGAGCGTTCAATTATGCCTCCCTGCATCATCCGGTCTAGTTCCTCCTGTACAGCCTCCTCTTCAAAAACGGCACCGGGTAGCTCCTCTGCATGTATGGTGCGTGGTCCCGAACTTTCAGCTCGCAGATGTAGTCCTTCGCTTTCCCTGGTGATTCATCAAACACCTCTCTGTACCGCTCCACAACTGCCCACAGCTCCTCTCGCTGAGTATTTCCTACAACTGTATTTTCATTGGAAAATTTGTCTGCTCTATCTGCCCACACACTCTCATTACGCTCATGCATCTCTCTCTCCTCATTCTCTAGACTATCACTCCCTAGACATATATTTATTTTGGTCTCTATCGCTTATCTGCTTATGTAACATTTTTATTCCCGTGACTTTAGCTTCATTTACTACTTTCTTAAACTCTATTCTGACTGGTTTATTCCCCTTTTCGAATTTTACTATTTGTTTATTGAAATCTATTACTGCTCCGTTTCTTTCCAGAAAATCATTTCCCAATATTACATCTAGACTCAACCCTTTAACTACTAGGAAAGTGTTTTCAAATTCAACTTCATTTATTAAAATATTTAATTGTACTTGTCTGGTTATTCGCTTACTTCTCACCCCAGTTACCCCCACTACTGTAACCCCGGCAACTGGTAATGACGGTATATTCTTGTTTAACTCTTTTAATTCACCCATGACATTTTCAGAAATTACTGAGATCTCGCTACCGGTATCAATTAAAGTTTTATAATTCGTACCTTCAGTGTTAATCGTCACCTCAGTCAATCCGGCTCTGCGTTCCATCACCTTGTTCTCCTCTTCTTCTAACAACTCTTTCGCCATGTCCATCTTGATAACTTTGTTATGGTATGTGTCGGTTATTTGGACCCTCCTGTTTTCCGTAGACAATGGTTGGGCCCGCTTCTCCATTGTCCTCCCTAGTTTTCCGTGGATGGACCTGCTACAGCTGGATGATTTCCTCCCCTCCCTCTATTATAATGTCCTCCTCCTCTGGGTGCTCCTCTATGAAATTCTCCTCCTCTCGTCTGTTGATTGGGTGGTGGGTTCGCTCTCTCATTCCTGGCGCACTCCCTGTTTCGATGACATCTGAAACAATTTGTTCTATTAGCATAATTGTCGGTTTCACATTCTCTACACCTCCAACTCTCACGTCTATTATCGAAGCTTCCTCCCCGCGCTCCTCTATGAAAATTCTGTGTATAGTTCCCTGCATTGTGCATATTCGTTTGTTGTATACGTCTGCTGTCTTCCTGGTCTTTGATATTCTGGAAAACATCCAATATTTTTTCTAACTCAGTGATATCGCTTACCTCTCTGGTCATCAACGTGATCTGTACTTCCCTCGGTAGATGCTTACTGATGTGGCGTACAAACGACTGGAATGGCAACGGTGGTTCTAAGTACTTGGCTTCATTGTATAGCTTCATGGTATACACGGTAATATTCCGGTTGTTCCTCCCAAAGCTCCCGGTTCCCATTATTTGGCTTCGTAGTATCTCCTGCTCCTCCTCCGACCAGTATTTATTTCGAAAGGCTTTTTCAAAATCTTCATACCTCTCCCATTCGTTTCGATGTGTCTCCGCCCATATCTCCGAATTGCCTTTAAAACATTTCAAAATTTTTATTAGTTTAACCTCCCAACTACTACCATTAAATCTGTCAAATTCCCGCACTCGATTTAAAAATTGCATTGGATGCACTCTCCTATTTTCACTACTAAAAGTTTCTAATTCTATTTCATTATTTGGGTCTCGTGTCATAAATATGCGTTCAGTAATATTGTTTACGTTGTGATTCTTTACTAAACTTAATTCGTCTCTCATACTACTAATGTTTTGTTCAAGTGAATATAATTTTTTGTCATTACTATATTCAGACTGTACATTATTTTTTGATATTACTTCAATAGATTCATTTACTGCTTGTATTTCTGTCTTATAATTACTTTCAATTTCATTTATTTTAGAGTCTATCTTATTTTGGTGTTCATCAATATTCTGACTAATTTTTTCAACTGTCATTACTACGCTACTCAACTTACATTCAGTTTCAATATTACATTTATTAATTTTTGATTCTATGTCATTGTTATACTCATTCATTGAATTTATTAATATTTCATTATTCTCATTTATCTCCTTCTCAACTCTATCTATCTGACTATCTATTTCATTAAATTTAACATCTGTCTTCTGTATTGAATTCTCTAACTTGGTTTCTACTTGGTTAATTTTATTAGTAAATTCTACTTTGGTATTTTCACAACGTTTATTAATTTCTTGAATCTCACTTTTCAACTCGTCAAATTTGTCATTCTGGATATTAAATTTAGCGTTAGAATCACTCTTTATTTCGTTAATTTGGTTTTTTAACTCATCCAAACTATTCTTTTGAACATTCATTCTATTGTATTTAACATTGGAATCAATTTGTTGTTCTTTATTTTGTTTTTTCAATTCATTTAAATCACTACTTATATTTTCGGACATTGTTTTTATCAGACTGAACATATCGTCCATCGACAACTCTCTAACCCGTGTTGTCGACGGGGTAGATTGTGCCGATACATTGGCAGATAACATCGACTCTGTAAGAGTGCTTTCTAAATTTAATTCTTGATTCTCCATCTTGTAATAGTAAAATTATTACTTTAAATAAAAATACTAATCTATAACATCTACTTTTCATACAACAATGTATTCTACTTACATAACGCTTTCCGTTACTTCACGTAACCTCCTATGCACCTTATTTATACTTCATTCCTTTCAAAATTTATTTATATAATACCCTTTTATTTTACTTAAATGCAATCATCTTATCTACTACAAAACATCAACATCAATATTTTACCTTTATCAAAACATAACCAATATTTACGTCTTTTTTACGTATGCAAAAAAAAAAAATTTATTTTACCTCAAACAACCATTCTGTTCTCCACGTGGCCTATATTTATATAAATTTATTTATATAAATTGTCCCTGTTCGGGCGCCAAATGTGATATATCGTTTTTATTGATAATTAATTGAATTTATTCTAAGGTTACTGTTCACTGTTTAAAGTTTCTTCAGGCGCCATCTTGTGTTTATGACTTACAAGAAACAGAACACAAAAAAAATTGTACTTATCATTTTGGGGTTCTTTTCGGCAAACAGGAGATCAGAATTGGTTGTTCAAAATAAAGAAAACTTTATATTGTTTCCCATAATTAAGTTTTATTAACACTTAGGTATTCTCATCATTTAATTTTAAAGATCATTGACAAACTACCTCTTTACCTCCCTCAGCTATTATACAATAACTCACATTATCTAAAAACCCACATAAAATAAAATTGAAACATAGTATAAACCTTTTAATTACCCAAAAAAGAATCAAGATATTAAATAGAACTAATTTTTATACACACAAACCAGCCTTCTTAATTTACGTAATTTCACTCACTCATACACACACAGTTATTTTTTAACCTGAGAGCTCTCGTTTTATATTTTATTAAAATTTATCTCCCCATTATGTACTTAATTTTGAAAAAAAAAAAACCTTTGTTAAAATTTTATGGATACATTGCTACTTAGCTGTTCAGTTGAGTTGACGGCGTCACACTTTTACGCGCACATTGTTCAGTTTTAATGAATAATTTCCGAAAAAAGAAAACTGTTCCTGTAATGAAGAGATAAACTGTTAGTTACTTTTACATTTTAATTTTACTTCACATTTTTTTATATGTTGCGGGCCCGCAAAATTACGTTTCGGAACTTTTATGTCCCACTCGCGCGAGTGATGAAGTTAGACTGGCAATAAGCCACCAGCGCTATTTTGTGAAGCGGCCGTGGTTGGATGATCAAGTCTTATTGTTCTTATGTTTGTATCACTCCGCCAGCAGACTGTTTTTGGTTTCATAACTGCATTCCCCAACAGGGAGCGTCTCTGACGTAAGATGGTCTGTTGTTGTTACATAATGTGTTTACAGTTTTTGTGTGTCCTTGAAGCTGCCCTTGGCACAGTTTGTCGGTTGTTTCACCCGTTTTATAAAATGTTACTGAATAACAGTCACGTATATTATCACCAGCAGTGCTGCCACCATCGCTATCTTTTCTGCCACTGAATTTACCTTTGTTTATACGTTTTTGTCCCTATCATCGAAAAAATGTTATTTACTTTATGAAAAAATACAAACTGCTTTATTACCCCAAAAATAGGCCCGTTACAACAGTATTTGAGCTTTTAAAAAAATCTTTTATGGACCTGAACAGCGGTAGTGGTTCGTTTTTTTTGCAGCTAAGTCCTTGATTTGTTTTAGGAGAATGAGCTGGGTTGGTGTGCTCTCAGTCTGTTTTTCAAGCCATGACATCAGTGTCTCTGCTGCCATAAATGCTTCGGAATGTGTCGGCCCTGCTTCTTCAATGTCATTTTCATTCTCGTCCCCATCAGATTCTACTGTTTCTGCGTCCCCTTAAAATGAAAAAGTACGCCTAAATAAACAAACGAAACAAATGTTTTCTTTTTCTAATTTTATAGAAAAAATGAACAAGCGCAAAGTTGGCGAAATATTTTAAAAATAGAACAGTGAATTTAAAACGACTAACAGTACAGCGTCAGATAATGCATACAGCTTGTTTGGCTAAAATTAAAAAAAAGTTACAGTAGGCCTACTGTATGTTTAAGCAGTGCTACATACCTTCAGACGCCATGTCAGCTATTTCTTGGTCGCTCAAAATCTGGTACCCAGGATCGTTGTCATCAACAGCCAACCACTCACTGGCATCATTTTCGTCACACTGTTCAAATCCCGGGATTGTGCTGCAGATTTATGTCACCTCTTTTACAACGCAATCTTCATTTTCATTTGCATTTCTTCAATCCTGCTTTCTTCATCAGGCCATAATTTTCTCCAGGCTCTTTGCAAATTACTTTTGGTGAGAGTTTCAGAAGCATCGGCAAGCATGTAAATGCTATCTTTAACGTTCAACTTTGTTATAAACTGAACTACGCTCTCTTCGTCTTTTCTGCCAATAAAAGGTGACGCAGGAGCTGCTTTCTATAGATCCTCTTAATTTTCTCGATCAGTCCCTGGTCCATTGGCTGCAGAGTTGCAGTAACGTTAGGTGGGAGACATTGCACTTCAAAATTCTGATCGATTTCGTTTAATACTTCGAGAGGGAGGTGTGTGGGTTCGTTATCAATGATAAGAAGAACTTTCCCACTTTTCTTTTTCTCCTCACGGAATTTTGTAACACTAGGGATAAAATTATTTTTAAACCAATCAAGAAAAATGACTGAAGTCATCCAAGCACTTTTCTGAGACGTGTACGAAACAGGAAGGGTGTGCACATTTTTAAAGCAACGTGGTTTTTTGCTCTTCCCAATCACTAACAATTTTACCTTGTGCTTCCCACTGGCATTAGCACATACCATAGCCGTTATTCTCTCTTTGCTTACTTTAAACCTGAAATCGGATTGTTCGCGTCTTGACGCCAGCGACTTGCTTGGAAGGACTCGCCAGTTTATCCTGGTCTCGTCGGCGTTGTATACGTCATCCCTAGAATAACCTTTTTCAAGTGCTTCCTTAATAAACTTCTCTTTAAAAACTCTTCCAGCCTCTAAATCTGAGGAAAGTTTTTCTCCTTTGATGTCTAACTCTCTAATTCCGTGCCTAGATTAGAAGTTCTTAACCCAGCCAGAAGTGGCTTTGAAATCTTTCGGTCCATTAAGCTGTTCATTAAATTGTAGGGCTTTTTCACAAATCAGTGGGCCTGAAATTGGCTCTCCTAAGCTTCTCCTTTGAGTGAACCACACGTACATTGCGTCTTCTAAGGCTTTGTTGTTTGCTGAATGTGCAGTTTTTCTTTTCAATGTCCCTTCTTCAGAGTCCAGTTTTGACGCAAATTGTTCCACCTGGGCTCTTTTCACCTTAATATCACTTATTGTGGAAGTTCCTACCCCATAAATCTTTGCAAGTGATACCCCACTTTCACCTTTTCCTAACCTTTCTAAAATTTTTAACTTGGTTTCAACGGTTAAAAAAGTGTGCTTTTTCTTTGAACTCGACGCCATCACGGGTACAGAACAGTACTGTAATGTGTTACAAAACACAGACAAACTGACACACACACAAACACTCTACTGTACACAAACAGTGGCCTGATGCGACTGACAGGGGCAGGGTAGCAGGTGTACATGTGACTGTGCAACCTTGACTCTCCCGCTTTCACTGCTCCTCCCTCCTCCACACAACACGCAATTCGCGCTCCACTCTGTAGGGCACAGCGAGTTTTACAGTTGTGTCAACGCTTTTAAACAAATATTCACTTCATGCGATTTTTTTTTTCGCTAGAATCGAATCCGGATTTTTGATGTCTGAATTATTGACGCTCTACTGTAATTCTGTTTTTATTTAGCTCTTTGGCTGCTGACCATATCGTTTGACAGGATAGTGAAATGTCTTGTAGAATGTCAAGGCCATCATTTGATGGAGTAGCAAAACTTCTGTAGACAGCTAATCATGTCATTTGACAGGACACAAGTTTTCAATTAATTTAAATGCAAAATCATGGTGAACGACATTGTTTTCACTGCTACATAGTATTTAGTGTTTGTTATTTTTAGTTATTAAAATCAAGGGCAGATGGCAGCTCAATTCAATGAAATCGAAACAACAAAGAAATAATTCAGGCTGTGTTCATAAGTTGTTTTGTTCACTTCAAAATTTTGAAATGTGCATCTGATGCTGAATTGTCCTTTATTTTTAGTAACAGTGAAGATCATATTTCTTCAGATGATATGTATGAAGGCCTATAGAACATAGAAGAACATAATTATGTTCAAGGTTACCATAACTTTTATAATTGTGAAATATTGGATATAACCTTTGATTACACGTTATGCTTTTTTATAATTGTGTTAGTCACATTACATAACCTTCTTACATGTAACTTCTGTTCCTGAAAATGAAATTGGAGCTTAAAGGGCAGTGTTTCTATGATATTCAGTCTACACTGAAACAGCTACATGACATAGTTGGAGAGGAAGACTTCCAAAGAGCATTTGAGTGCGATGTAGAAGTAATTCAAGCACTGTATCAATGCAGGGGGAGGGCTAGTTTGAAGGGAATGGAGCCCAGATGTAAATTAGTTTACCAGTAAATATTTTTTAAGCTTATTCTGGTTTCTCTTTGTAAGTGTTAGTGCTTATTTGTGAGGCATCTTTGGATGAAATTTGTGTACTGAATCCAGTTTTGTTGTGAATCCAGAGAGATAGAGAGAGAGAGGTCGATATATTCTAGTTTGCATAAAAGAATAAGTTTGGAAACCAACACCTAGCCGAGTAAGACTAATTTAAAAATAGCAAATTTCCAGAAACAGCATCTTTTAACCTGATATATAAATACACGCTGGTATTTTTATTTTTCTGATTTGGTGAAGTTATCATCGGAAAAATTGAGGAAAACTTCAGTGACTCGCGCTCTGCTGGTTGCTGGAAGTGAAAAGTCGGGGAAAATGGGGGTTGCGAAGTCTGGAACTTGGATAAACTTTTAGGTAAACACTAAACCTATCGTTTAAAAAAAAATCAGCTCAAAAGATGCTGTTTCTGGAAATTTGCCTTTTTTTCGATGTCTTACTCGGCTAACCCTACCTATGTCCAATTATAATTTACTTTTGTCAAAGTTAAAAGCATGATAATGTTTTTAGAAAAAATAAATTGTGTTTAACCATACTGTGTTTTAAAAATTCTATTTGTAATTTTAAGTTACAAAGTTTATATTTTTAAAAATAACTGCTCCTACGTCTCCATACTTCTGTTATCAAGTTTTGCAATTTTGGTGAAAATATAATTGTTAAGGAACTCCGTATATCCAGCTAGTTCCTCTCCGTTTGTGTAACATGTGTTTTTGTAATTATGAAGGCTTTTCTTGGGGAAGTTTTAGTGCATGGAGCTCATCTTTTTACAATCATCGTTGAATAAAACAATGTGTTTTTCATATCTACAATCAATTATTGTTTAATGAGTACCACTGTATTGATTACTTTTTTTTTTGTAGGACAACAAGCACAAGAAGATTATTGACTACTTTGCAGTACTTGATGATGCCAATGATGATGATTTAAGTAGAGCAATGGATGAAGTTGAAGGTGTTCCAGAGAAGAAAATAAAAAGTTGTTGATAGTTGATTCTTCCCTACCTCCTTGTATTACGTATATGTACAGAATGAGTTTCTCACATTTGTTTCTGTTTGTAATTTTTTATAATAAAAAGTCGTGCATACTGTATTGTGAGTAAATATATATTTGTTTGAATATAACCAAGTAGGCCTAATTACATATTGAAAGATAATTATTATATTATTAATTAATTAATTAAATTTTTTGTCGCTTAATTAGTTTATACAGCATTAAGTAAAATTTCAGGATACTGCCAAACGGTAATGGAGTCATGGAATTTGATCAGTGTATTAACTGCAGTCACAGAATACTCATTATACATTTTCATAGTGTGAATAGGTAAATTAGATAGGTGACAAATTAAAAATAAATTTTGAAAATAAAATCAGTCAATAAACTATTTAAAGAAATGAGTGCCTTTTATCATTTTCAGTGTCTGAAATAAAAATTATATAAATCCACCTTTGAAATTATCGTTCATTTCTCTATTTGACTGAGCACTTTCATATTTTTTTATATGTTTGTCATTAATTTACAGAAAAGCCTTTAATTCAGAAGTCACTGATTTTTCACTGATGCTTCACACAAGCATCAACTTTGCCTAACTGTTGTGAAGAAAGTAGATATGAAAAAGAAATTTCCTGTTATGAAGTTATTTATCATTGTGTTCTGTGCAGTAAAATAAAAATTATTCTTGTGACAAAGTAAGGTGTCATACGTTACTAATTTTTGAGTGTCTGTTAATTGTGTAATGGGTAAACTGAAGAAGTACTTTGTGCACTATAGTTGGCAAAAAGTTGTATTAATGTTCACTAATACATTAAAGATGTAGTAAGAATGTCTACCTAATTTGTATAAAATTTATATTTAAACTGTTATTTTGCAGAATTCAAAGCAACATTTACATCTGCTTCTACTGTTAGTTCCATACTGGGACAATTTTCTGTAGCATCAGACTGGTTGTATCATCGACAGTAGGGGGAATAAGATGTAAAACGTACAAACTCACACGTGGCATTTAGAGTCAGTTGTAGGCCTACAGTTTTATAATAATTGAAACACCTAGCTGATGCTTAAAAATATTTTCCTAAATGATTACTCATAGGTCTAAGTACAGATTGACCTCAGTTTAAACTCTTGTGGATGTTAGAATTTTTCTAATAGATAGGCGTACTTCGTAGGCACAAATATGCTACGTAGACATGAATTGGTATTTTGTCGACACAAGATCTTAAGAGAAGAAACATTACTGTATAACCGTGCAAGCGTGTGCACACACACGTATTAGTTTATTTACATACTAATTACTAATAAGAAATTATTGTACATCAGTAGTAAATATTGTAACGTCTCCGCCTCTATGGTTTATTTGCCTTTGTAACATCTAACAATTCTATGGTTTATTTGCCACACGTTGTTAGCGCCATTTGTAACGTCTCCGCCTCTAACCATCGTTATCGTCGTCTAGATTTGTTATGTCTTTTTTATACTCTGATAGTGTTATTTTTATTTTTGGTGTGTGTAATTCTTTAGTAATAAAAAATAAACCACAGTATCCTTTTAGTGTGCATTATATCTTCTTACCGGTATTACCATTCAGTTGTTTGTTATAGGGTAGGAGAGAGCGAGAGAATTCCTCTCTTTGAGTATGATTTGATCGTTTGATTTTTTTCGCTCGTTGCATCAACTGTTTTCAATTTGCTAACCAATTACAGGTTATGTTGTCCATCGTACTTCATAAGTTATGATGTCAGAGCTAACTTTCTTACTCTTCTCTACTATTCTCCTGTTTCCTGTAACAAATCTGCTATCTACAAGAATGTAAAGTTAATTACATTTTAATACCTTTAAATCGTAAAATAATTTTCTCCCACTTACCGTTTAGTCTTCCTCCAACCCAGAGTTCGTCACACGAACGTTAAGATGCAAGTATGATTATAGGGTCACATAACAAACGTACGCTACACTCATTTGTTGATGGAATTCAAAAATTTATTAACTTTACTTCACTTTGAATAAATTTCAATTAGCTCAACTTTTCAACAGATAAACATGTACATTTATGGCAATATATTCTTATTCTAACATACAGGGTGTCCCGGGAGGAGAGGGAAATAATTTGAGAAATGGTTCTATAATGTAAAAAAAGAAAAAAAGTTCATATAAACATATGTCTGGAAACGCTTTGTAACCGAGTTACGGCTAGCGAAAGAATTTGCCCGCGTTTCGGTTCCCCCGGGTAAATGAAGACTTTCTGAAATTCTGGGAAGGGGCAAATTCTGTTGTTTCTTATGGTTTTTGACCTGAAAAATCGAATAAAACAGGTCACAGAACTGTATCTCCCATAAGTTTCATGATATCCGACGTTAAACAGAAAAATCTTTGCCTAAAAACAAATTTTGAAAAATTGGAAAAAATTGGAATTTTTTGTTGATTTTTATTGACTTTATTTACACCATTGTTCTCAGAATGAAATTCTTTACAAGTTTTGTTTTTAACTTTTATGCATTTATTAGTCCTTTAACAAAGTTATTGTACTTCTAACCTAAAAACACGTTTTTTTTTACAAAAACAGTTTCCTTTCTACTACACACTCACGGTTTTTTCATCTTCACAGATTACTATCAACTCTTCATACTATTTTGTACAAACTTGGTTAGTCGGCCGACTTGATAAAACGAAAATTTACCCGGGTATAAAGTTTAGGTGACCGCGCGCGGTCTGTATTGGTAGTCGACTGGTCGAGAACTTTTTTTGTGATGATGTTACATGCGGGCGGACATCACTGCCTTGCCAGCAAACAATTTCGTCGCCGCACACAGTCTTAGTTGTCAAAGTTTTGGTAGTTGTACACCTGGCACATAGGGTTTACGTGTGCTGTTGGACGTCGATGATATTTAGGTGCTTACTGGTTGACATCACAAATAGGCGGGACTTACGCTTATTTCCGCTGCCTTAAGACCATGAGGCGAAAAAATAGAGTCTTCACGCCATGTTCGTTTTATGTTTCTTGGCATCATCTGCGCATCTGCTGGTGGTTGCGCGTTTGGGCGTAGATGTCACACAGCCGCAAAGTTCTAAGAAGTGTGCTACAGTTGACAACACGACATTACTTTGTAATTATTTCACCACAGTTACAGCAGCGTACCCTTGCTTTGTTTGGACTGCGAGTTAAATTCAACCAAGGACTGGACACATATATGGAATGAATTTAAAATATTTTGAAAAATGAAAACCAAAATTAATAAAATAAAAAACCCTTTTAATTCGCCCCATTACAATACCCCCCCCCCAATGAGATATCTTCTGCCGAAACAGAAGAAATCTCATTGCTAAACCTCTAAGAGGACCGGTGAGGATATGGTGCCAACAACCCCCCATTTGTTCTTATACATCATGGGTAAACTACCCCCCTTGTTCAGTGACTATGGCCACATCTGAACGAGATCAGTGGACTTCTCTATGTGAGATCCCAACACCATAAAATCGAACAGACACGCACCACAGCGCACCTCACCTCCTATCATGCCACCCCAAAATCCAAACCCCTGGTCTTATACCATGCCAGATCCTCAACCGATGTTTCCCCTTTTCATGCACACTGGGTCGCCTTTGGCAAATACTGGGCACATACATACACCTATAATTACTACGTCCTAACAAAAAATTTATTCTTATATTCAAAATCTATTTAAGTTGAAATCAAATTGCTCTATCTACATTATTTTCTGCAAAATCAAGAAATAAAATCTTTTGCCTGAATTGATTAATTCTCTTCATTATTATTAATAATCAGAAAAAACAAATAAATGGAACATTTAATTAAAACATGAACTTCCTTATCCTAACCTTTGATTATACATATATCCTAAACAATATAATTCAATAACCCTATTAATACACACAAACAATAATATAATCAAAATTTAAAACATCAATTTGGTGGCAGGCACCAAAAAATATCCAAAATAATTTTTTTTTTTCTATTACCCCCCCTTTTAATCCCTTAACCCCTGATACCCGTTACATATTACTGTGTTCTACGCTAGGCTTCTTGGCCTTTTCCAGCCTCATCCTAGCCGTAAACCACATCTCCCTCGTGACCTGTAACTGGGTCACCACCCATCCACACTCACTATTTCCCCCCCTGGACTGTAGCGCCCAGTTGCTTCCACAAGGACTGATGCGGAAGGGGTGGACATTTTTTTCTTTTATTCCACCCCCATCCTTGCTTCGGCGTTACAATAAAATTCAGTGTTACACCTACTATTCTTGATTGATACGCCCCTAATGGACTACCACCCCTATCTGGGTGAAAATAGACCTGTTCCAAAATTTGGTAGATTCCCCAAAAAATAACCCCCCTACTAAATCTAACAAACCACCGGGTTAACAAAATAAAACAAACCACAAGCCAGTTATATCAAGTAAAATTTATGATTTGCCATAATTAACTACTTTCACGGTCATGATCCGGTGAGGTCATGGCCGCACTTAGGTGGGGAATCTACAGTTAAACATAAAACATAGATTGACATTGATACAAGTTACTTGGACAGTAATATACACATCTTATTTTTCAAACACTGTTTCAGCTTGAACGTTCTTTCAGTTTTCAATTTTAAATGAATATTTTAATCATTGTTTACATCAATTAGCATTTAATTTATAATTCCAGTTTGAATTCAAATGAAAATAAAGTTAAGTTCATTATTAAAAGTCATCTTTTCAATTAATTTAATTACCAAATTAATTTTATTTTATTTAACCCTTAATTGCCTGGGCGGTTTGGCGATACAATTTTGCCCGGGCGGCGTACTGAGTACGCCAGTCCATTTGTTGGTGTGTCCCACCAAATTATCATCAACTGCTTGTAATTTTTTTAACACGTTGACTGTGAGTGACACACCGCATGTCATTTTGATAACAATTCCAAGTAATTCAGCTCCAGAAAATAAAACAATTTATTTTTCTCTGCTCTAGAACGTTTTTCGTTTCATAATATTATTTCTTTGTCCTTCAATGTAATTATCTTTGTTATAAACAAAATTGTAATTATCGTTTGTAAACAAACGAGCTAAGCCGTTGAGATAAGCCGCAACACACAGAACACTACCAAAAGAACATGTTTTTTTTTGCACAACGAAGTGAACGTGATAACATTGAAAAAGCGAAATAATAAAAAAAAACATGCGGGTAATTATATGCGTTTATTGAAACGAAATATGAAAGAGGAAATGGCTGTCCTACATATATATATATTTTTTTTTCTTACAAAAAGTTTCAAACATTTCAAAAATAAAAACAAAAGCACAAACAACGTTTTCAGTAATTATTGTCAAAAACTTAATCTTCGTCATCCAGTTCATTTTTATTGGCACATGTTCCGCAGAGATAAACTGTTTTCGCCAAATGAGTTTTGCATGTAAAAGCAGAACATTCTGAGCAATTAATCGTAGTGTAGTTGTTTTTTGCTCTTCCGCATGAAGTGCATCGTCATTTTCCCTTTTTTGCGGGTGGTTGTATTTCCTGCTCCTCGTTTATTCCGTCCGAAGAAAGCACTCTACGAATTATTGCTTTTGAATGCACAGGTAGGCTTCGTAAGTTTGCACGATCTTGAAGGTGTGGCTTCATAAGAGACGTCGCTAAGTTTTTCAAAAATATTCTTCTAAACTTGGGAGAAGCACTGGGTTCAGAGAAATTCAAAAGGATTTGTGCATTTATGCCTGCCACGTTTTGAAGCGCAAAAAAGTTGCCATCGTCCATCTCTTTGTTTTACGGGCTACGGTGTAGTTGCCACCTAGTTGGTCTACTATATCCACTCCACCTTTGAACTTATTATAGTCCATGATTATTTTTGGTTTTTGTGTCTCTGAATCAATTTTATCATCGTCGTGCGCGGTGCTGAGAAGAATTACACATTTATTTTTTTTGGTCATGTAAGAAACCATCGTGACATCTTTTTGAAAACAAAAAATTGAAGTTCCAACTTCTCTTGTTTTCGTTGGCTGTAATTGAAAAGGGATTTCTTTTTTGTTCTTTTTTAGTGTACCCATGAGGGTAATACCACTGGCGAGGAGAGATTTGGCTAAAGGATAACTAGTGTACCAGTTATCGGTAGTCAGGTTTCTGTTAGAACCTTTATAGCGGCTAATCAGCCTATTGACGATATCCAAGCTCGCATTCGAAGCTTCATACGGTCCAGGAGGTTGAGTGCCACAGTACATTTCCAATTTCAAGCAATAAAAAGTTCGCGAATCAACAACTGCAAATATTTTTAGGCCATACTTGGCCGGCTTATTAGGAATGTATTGAAAGAGCACCTGCCACGAAATGGCTGTAACTTTTCATCAACCGTCAGTTGATCCCCAGGCGAATAAAATTTATCACAGTTGTCATTGAAAGAGTCGTAAAACTCCCGTATTGCGGCTAACTTATCGGCTGTTTTTCGAGTAAGTCTTGTGGATGTGTCATCGAATCTTATGGAAGCTAGAAGGTATCTGAATCGTTTCAGCCCCATCACCCCTTGCAATATTTCAATGCCAGTGCCATCCTGAGCCCATGCTTTGTCAAGATGTATTTTAGACATTTTTTTGTATCCTAATAAGAATAAAATCCCAATGACAGCCATTATTTCTGATCTGCTTGTGTCCTTTGCACTATTTTTTGAGATTTTCTTAGGGTCCTCCATTGTTCTGTTACGCTGTATGTACATGTTAGTGTATTTCACTAGAGAATCAATCATGTCTAAGTTTATAATCTTCAAGAAAGCGGAAATTTTGTCTTTCACGTCGGCACAGTCTTTGGAAGCCGGAAGTACTTGTTTCACAATATTTGTACTAGGCGTACGCGAAAATTTACTTTTTATAGGGCCCTTCTTCCATTTATAAATTTCACTGATTTCCTTTACGACCCTTCCTCTTACTTTCTTCTTTTTGTAAATAGTTTTAGTAAAAAAATCGTCATCGGTATCACTCACCTCGTTGTCAGAAGTCCTTGGAAGTGGTTAAGGAAGATCACCATCTATTTCGGAATCACTATTGTGGTCACTCTGTTCGATAATCTCACGTTCGTCAATATCAGATGATTGAATGTCAGTGTCAACGCCTGAATTTTGCTTCTCTTCATCCGACAGTTCACGTAAAACACGTTCGAAATCTTCGGGCCGCACAATTTCATTCCGCGACATAGTTGGAGGGGTGGCGTACGGAGTATGCCAAACCGACCGGCAAGTAAAAGACGTCACTACTTCGGCTTGCGATAACAGACTGGTAAAATTCAAACGGATCATTGTGCTCGGAGGGAGTTGGTAGGAGGGTACTGAGGGGGCCGTGCCTCGTTGATTGGTAGGTTTTCATTTACAGCAAAACTTGCATGGCTGACGTACTCTATACACCTACCCGGGCAATTAAGGGTTAATTAACAGTTTCAAAATTACATTCATCAAAATGATTCTCCATAACAAAATCCTATCAGACGTTTAATGAAGAAATTTGTGTTAGTGGTTGAAATCACAATCAGAATGATCACTGTTGCACACCACTATATAAAAATTATTCCGATTTTTCTATATAAAAATTATCGGAATAATTTTTATATAGTGGTGTGCAACAGTGATCATTCTGATTAAAATCCTATCACACAAGATTTAACTGCACTATATTCAAAACATTAAGTCATTTCCTTACATTATAACAAAATTTACCTTCATTTCAACACATCTTAATTTCTTTTATTTCACAATAAGATTTTGCTGCTGGCAATGATTCAGCAGACTACAGCATTTTATTATTGTCACCAAGCATGACTGTTAACATTAGTCACAACATACAACACACCTGTTTACATAAACAGTTGTCTGCCAGACTTGTGTTATAAACTCTCCTTCAGTCTAAACATTCTGCTTACCACATACTGACACATATACTTCCTGAAAAATTTTTATTTCTATAAATCTTCTTGTTAACATATTTATCAACTGGTACCAATTCAGATCAGAGTTAATTTTGCTTCATTAATAAAATTGACCCTTTTGAGTTTAATTTAGTCTCTTCATATAGTCAAAACGACTTCAATTACTTTAATTACATTTATCAAAATGATTCTAATGAGTTTAATGTATAATTCCTTCTTAGTCTTTCAATAAATTTCACAAACATTACATCATTTATTTCAAATCTCTTTTCAACTTTCGTCACAATCACATTCTATATACCATCTATCCTCTACTCATAACCTAACATACCAGGTACCACAAAATAATAATTAAACCTTTTGGCTACATAGCTTGTTCTTTAAAATATTTCCAAAATTTATGTTTCCTCTAACTACCCGTGAATAGGTTGTGCTTTATATGTACAGGATTATGGTGTACAGAGATGCGATGGAAGACGAACAGAACCCCTACATCAGTGAACGTAAACAAAACCTGTTGGCAGCCCTGAATTCCTTACCTGCCTCCTTTCCCATAAATAAAAACAAACCCCACAACCACTAATCTACGACCCCATCTCTATACACAATAATCCTATTAGATTATACAGAAAATTGATTATTTCGTTTGTCTACTCAGCCACAAAACTTCTCCACTACCTACCTAATTAAGGGATGAGTTTACAATACATAAATAACGCCAGTTTTTAATTTTGAGGATTACCCTAATGTATTATTTAGAATTAAGGCAATCAAAGGTCCGAAAAAGTGTACCAAATTATGTATCCTGTTTTTGTTTTCTGTTTTCTCTAAGGGGATGGTTAAGGAAATCGGGAAGATAAAAAGGGTAAGGATCATTAAAAGTTTAAAGGTCAAGAACTAGGACTAAAGGTAAGGACAAAGCTTCCTCCGAAAATAAGGGTAAATGGAGAAAACCAAGGCTCGCGTGGGCAGGGGCGCGTCCCTGAAATAGACGAACCCCACTGGGACAAGTGGGGTACATCTACCCGCTACCACTTACTGTTTTATCTTAAATTCCTAATTTTATAGTTATTTAGTTTATATTCAATTACAAGATTTAATGTATTATTTTATTTTAACCAATACTTTTTTAAATTGGTGGCGTTATGGGTACCCACTATTTCCCCCGTCATTTGGTTTCGTAAAACGTAGGCATTATCCATTTTAATGTCAACAACTTCATACGGTCCTTCATACAACAAAAAGAATTTTTTGATCTCTTTATCTTGTGCACTTGATAAATCGTGTCTTCTCACTAATACTAACTGCCTGTAGCGGGTCAATTTTTGGGTATTTTTATTTTTAACAGTTTGGGGCATTCATATTTTTATTTCTTTCATTTTGGGCGGGTTTGTAAAAAAGTTATGAAACCGTTGTGAAACGTTATTGTCCGTGTAACAGAATGATGTTGGGAAACAGTGAAACAAAGCAGTAAGACGCGGTTGTTATTGTGCAACGCGGCGAGCGAAGCATTTACCCCCTTCAAACTTCTCAGAAATCTGTACTTGTGTAGCAGCACACAGACGCAACTGTGCCACCACAAACTCGAGTGACGCGTGCAGCCACAAAACAGGATGTCCTGGGACGAGTAAAATTTAGCAATGCGCTTTTGAGCGGCAGGAAGTGCTGTTTACGTCCGGTTCCTACCATGACGTCAGCCTGTGCCTAATTGAAATCAGTGACCATGGTAACCTAAAAAACTACATGCATGGCATGGAGCGAAACTTCGGCGACGAAGGATAAGGCCGTGACTTCCATATAACTATGAGATCACAATAGCGGTACCTGTTACATTACCGTTGTCAGTCTACCAGTTGAAGCCACCGGCGCCGGTACAGTCAAAGTAGGCTCGCCATAAAAATTTGTAAATTACCAGGAAAAAAAGTTGTAATTATCGCAAAGTGTTATGTGACCGCGGTCAATCCACCTAGGGGGCAGTAATCAAGAGTTTTTTTTCTTCTTTTGGACTATAAAGACAGTGTAACTAAACAATGCGTGTGTGCGGCTACCGCGTGGTCGGTGTTTGGGGGTCTGGGGTTTAAATTATAAAATGTTAAGGGCAAAATAATTTGGAATGAATGTGAGAGCGAGCAAAGCTGGGCTGGTTTCTGTTTGTGTTGTATAATTGTGTTTGTGCTTTAGAAAAGAAGGTAAGAGATAGTTGGTAAGTTCTTGTACAAGACGCACGAGTTGCACAATAGGTAACTCCATGTAAATCTATTTGTCAAACAGTAATTTCAACAATTGAGCATTAAAATTAATAATTCTCTTCTTAACGATGTGTAGAGTTAATTATTTCGAGAACCCATGAAACACATGTTTGTATCTAGCGTTCGTACGAAAGGATCCTGGCCCGAAATAAAACGAAACCTTCCAGGTATGTGGAAGTCAATCTATTATATTATATTAGAATAAATTTAAGCTAGTTATTTAACATCTCAATGGCGCCCGAACAGGGACGAATTGCAATTAATGATATTTAATTAAAATTCCGCATCTACAGAGATACAAACATGTTCTAGGTTAGCATAGCAACCTAACACTATATTACAAAATTTAAGTAATTACAGTATTTATTTAATTAATCCATTTAAGCAATTTATTTAATTTAATTATATCAATAATATAAAATGTCAGATAACGAAAATAACGCAAATGAGACGGAGAGTGTCGAAGTTTTCGACGACTCAAACATTAGTAACTTTGAAGCACACTCGACTCCAAGTGCGAGTCAGGAGAAAGCAGAGATAAATTTAAGTGACCAGAGTAATGTAATTGAAGATTCGGGTGTGCAACTGACCCCGACTTCAACAAAATGTAACGCCCAATTTAACAGTAATGCAATGAGCATGTTACAATTACTTCTAGAACAAAATAAAGAAATGAAGAGTGATTCTGACGTTAAATTCAATATTCAGAATAACAAATTTAACGAATTAAATAGTCGTTTTGACCATAATGACATAAAATTAGACAGACAAAGTAGTGAATTAAATAATCGTTTTGATGAAATTAAGACCGAATTCAATTGCAAATTTGATGTACTTAAATTTGATATTGATGAGGTAAAAATGAAATGCGAAAATAATTTTCATGAATTAAAATTTGAATTAAACGAGAAGTTGAGTAATTCATTAAACAGTATGAATAATGAATGTTTTAGTGGATAGTTAGTGAGGATCGGTCAATAATACAACTTTTAGTAATTTTGCGTCGACGTTTCGACAATATTTATTGTCATCTTCAGGACCTGTGTATGAAATACAATAGAAATATCAAACACAATGAAAAAAATAATAATTTGGGTGAACGTGTTGGTGATGTGAGTGTGTGCGTGTGTATGTATGTATCATTTTTTATGTGAAGACTTATGATAGTTTGTTTACATCTTCAAATTATCTTTAAGAAAGCGAGCAAATTATAGTATTAGAGAACTTAATTTATACAGTATTACAATTTAAATTACTAAATATAATGTTATTTTAATTAGTTAAACAAACAGTAACCAACAATTTGATATTAGATTGTTACAAAAATTGTTTATACCTACAACAGTCAACATATAGCAAAGTAATATATTACCTATAACTAAAACAGATTAGGGGATGTTCACTACGTAATTCTTAAAAGTTATTTTTACTATGTTTCACTCCCTACTGGTGTTAGCAAACAATCATAATTTAGAAACATACAATTTACACAATATTGTAGAACATTACGACTTAAATCAGATAGTTGACAAAGGTTACACACAATGTTTCTGGTAAATTTTACTAACAGGTAAACTTGGAGAATACGGTAATTGTAATCATATTGTAAAATATAGTCAAGAGTACTATAGAATAATGTAATTTATGTATGTGTCCACAATCACCCTTCTCTTTTACCCATCCTCCCCCTGCCAGTCCACCCAGCCTCTCACTCTAACCTGAAATCGATCTATCACTCACTATCACCCCACTCACTCACTCACTCTCTCTCTCTCTCTCTCTCTCTCTTCTACATCTCACTCACTGTCTCCCTTCTTCTCTCTCTCACTCTTCCACCCTTCGCTCTCACACTCTCTCTCTCTCCCTCTCATTATCTCTCTTCATTCACTCTCTCTCTTTCACTCTCTCTCTCTCTCTCATATCTCTTCATTCTCTCTCTCTCTCCCCCTCTCTCACTCACTCTCTCTCTCTCTCTCTCTCTCTCTCTCTCTCTCTCTCTCTCTCTCTCTCTCTCTCTCTCTCCCTCTCATTTGTCATTGTCCACGATTGGCACTCTAAAACACTTACAATTTTTTATTACACTATCATCCTCATATAAATAGAGAATTATACACACGATAACAGAAATGATTTACCAACTTGTATTAAAGGGTTACAGACTTTATAACACAACATAACATAAAGTCTGTAACCCTTTAATACAAGTTGGTAAATCATTTCTGTTATCGTGTGTATAATTCTCTATTTATATGAGGATGATAGTGTAATAAAAAATTGTAAGTGTTTTAGAGTGCCAATCGTGGACAATGACAAATGAGAGGGAGAGAGAGAGAGAATGAAGAGATATGAGAGAGAGAGAGAGAGAGAGTGAATGAAGAGAGATAATGAGAGGGAGAGAGAGAGAGAGTGTGAGAGCGAAGGGTGGAAGAGTGAGAGAGAGAAGAAGGGAGACAGTGAGTGAGATGTAGAACAGAGAGAGAGAGAGTGAGTAAGTGGGGTGATAGTGAGTGATAGATCGATTTCAGGTTAGAGTGAGAGGCTGGGTGGACTGGCGGGGGGAGCATGGGTAAAAGAGAAGGGTGATTGTGGACACATACATAAATTACATTATTCTATAGTACTCTTGACTATATTTTACAATATGATTACAATTACCGTATTCTCCAAGTTTACCTGTTAGTAAAATTTACCAGAAACATTGTGTGTAACCTTTGTCAACTATCTGATTTAAGTCGTAATGTTCTACAATATTGTGTAAATTGTATGTTTCTAAATTATGATTGTTTGCTAACACCAGTAGGGAGTGAAACATGGTAAAAATAACTTTTAAGAATTACGTAGTGAACATCCCCTAATCTGTTTTAGTTATAGGTAATATATTACTTTGCTATATGTTGACTGTTGTAGGTATAAACAATTTTTGTAACAATCTAATATCAAATTGTTGGTTACTGTTTGTTTAATTAATTAAAATAACATTATATTTAGTAATTTAAATTGTAATACTGTATAAATTAAGTTCTCTAATACTATAATTTGCTCGCTTTCTTAAAGATAATTTGAAGATGTAAACAAACTATCATAAGTCTTCACATAAAAAATGATACATACATACACACGCACACACTCACATCACCAACACGTTCACCCAAATATTTAATTGTTTCATTGTGTTTGATATTTCTATTGTATTTCATACACAGGTCCTGAAGATGACAATAAATACTGTCGAAACGTCGACGCAAAATTACTAAAAGTTGTATTATTGACCGATCCTCACTAACTATCCACTAAAACATTCACTGATTGACGGTCACTAAAAATTTAAGGATTTAAGTATGAATAATAGAATTGACGAAATAGAGAGTAGTGTGGTAGAAAAAACCAATAAACAAATACAGAAAGTAACTGAAATTCTTGATCGTAAAATAGATGAATGTAATGTTAGTAATGAGTACAAGTTGAATTGTGTAGTTAATAAGATTGAAACACATGAAATTAGCACTAATGCCAAAATCAATGAAATAGAAAGTAGTTGCAAAACAGAGATACAAGCTATACAAAACACAGTGAATACTATAGATAAGCGTCATGTACAAATTGAGAGTTTAAATAACAATATATTTGCATCAATTGAACAGAGTATAGTGAATGTTAAAGATGAATTGAATATAGCTATAAACGAAAAACTTAATAGCGTTACTGAACAAATAGTCATTACTAAAGATGTGAACAGCGATATTGATTTAGAGTTGTTTAATTGTGAAAACAGGGGGGTACACCCTATGCAGTTTTTGAACAGAGTCAAAGAATTCCATCAGTTTTGTAGAAGTAGTTGGGAGGTACAACTGTTAAAAATAATGAAGTGTTTTAGAGGGAATTCCGCGGTATGGGCAGAGGTACATAAAGTAGACTGGGTAAATTATCAGCGTTTTGAGACGGCCTTTAGAGAGAAATATTGGTCGGAGGAGGAACAAGAAATATTACGAAGTAAAATTATGGGACCAGGTAATTTTGGGACCCAAGGGAGCAACGTAACTATGTACGTGATGCGATTATACAATGAGGCCAAATATTTAGAACCACCGTTACCATTTCGATCGTTCGTCCGACATATAAGTAAGCATTTGCCCAGAGAAATACAGATTACGCTAATGACGCGTGAAATTTTAGAGATTACGGAACTAGAAAAAATATTGGATATTTTTCAGAATATACGGGAACGTGACATGAGTAGGCGAATAAACGCACCCATAACACATATTAATGTTAATCATAACCAATCTCGGGGAATACCAAATTTTCACCGAGGGGCGAGAGGGGGAAATAATGATAATCGAGGTGAGGGTTGGCGATGTGCCGATTGTAATGTTGAAAACTATGCTATAAGAACAACTTGTTTTAGATGTCACAAACCGAGAGAATGTCAACGCAGCGAGAGAACGTACCAGCAACAGAGTCAACCGCAGAGAGGAGGTGAGAACGCCAGAGGAGCACCGAGAGGAAACGGAAGCGGAAATAGAGGCCGAGGTGGATACAACCAGGCGGTAGCGGGTCCATCCACGGGAAACTAGAGGAGACAATGGAGAACCGGGCCCATCCACTGTCGGAGGAGAACCTGGGGGTCCAAGAGGAGCGTAACTACCGCAGCAACATAATTATCAGAGACATGGCGGAGGAGTTACTGGAGGAGGACGCTGCACAAACGACAGAAACCAAAACCGGACTGACGGAGGTATTCATAACCATAGAAGGTAAGGATTACAAAACATTGATTGATACGGGTAGCGAGATATCAGTAGTTTCGGAGAATGTACTGGGTGAATTACAAAGGGTAAATAAGAATATTCCATCATTACCAGTAGCGGGAGTAACAGTAGTGGGGGTGACGGGAGTACGAAGTAAACGAGTCACTAAACAAGTCCAATTAAACATATATATTAATGGAATAGAATTTGAGAATACTTTTCTAGTAGTTAAGGGTTTGAATTTAGACATAATTCTGGGAAATGATTTTTTGAAGAGAAACAAAGCAGTAATTGACTTTAACCGGAGAATAGTGGAATTTAATAAGGGGCAGGAATCAATCCGGGTAGATTTTAAGAGGGTGTTAGATACGGCTAGAGTTATGGGCGTAAAGATGATACCAGACCGAGTAGGCGAGGGAATTATAGAAATAAGAGTGAATGTGTGTCAAGAGAGTGAGAGCAGGGAGAATGATGAGAGAGTATGGGAAAACAGGGCAAAGATATTTTTTAATGAGGGTGGAGTTGTAGGGGGTCCCCAACGACAGGAGTTATGGGCGATTATTGAACGTTTTAGAGATGTATTTGCTGAGTTGCCTGGAAAAGCCAGGGACTATGTATGCGAGTTGAAGATTCGAGAGCACTCACCCTACATGCAGAGAAGTTATCCAGTGCCATTTTCAAAGAGGAGAGCTCAAGAAGTTCAAGAAGAGCTGGACCGCATGATGGACGGGGACATCATCGAAAGATCTATATCGCCTTACTCGAATCCATTGGTAGTGGTCATCAAAAAGGATGGAAAGGTAAGATTGTGTTTAGACGCTAGAAAAATTAATCAGATTATAATACCTGACCGGGAATCACCGGAAGCTATGAACGAAATTTTTCAAAAGTTTAGTGGGGTCAGATATATGACGTCCTTAGATTTAACAGCGGGCTACTGGCAAGTCCCATTAGCGCCAGAAAGCCGTAAATTTACTGCATTCCTTTTCAATGGAAAAAATTATCAATTTAAACGCTTGCCATTTGGACTTAACACTAGTGTAGCAAGTTTTATTAAGTGTCTAGACATGATATTACAACCGAAAGATTTAGATTTTTTGACTGTGTATGTTGACGACATACTAATAGCATCAAGAACATTCTCTGAACACGTAGAACACATAGAGTATGTTTTAAATAAATTACGACAGGGTGGATTAACTGTTAATTGGGATAAGTCGAAATTTTTACAAACCAAAATACATTTTTTGGGCTTCATTATAACTCCTGAAGGAATTTTAGCAAACCCAGACAAAGTAGAAGCTATCATACGTTTTCCAGAACCAAAAAATATTAAACAGTTGCAGAGCTTTTTAGGATTATGCAATTTTTATAGAAAGTTCCAGAGAAATTATGCACATATTACCTCTAAATTAAGTGTTGTTTTACAAAAGAATAAACAATGGAAATGGGGAGATGAGGAGAGAACTATTTTCAATGAAATTAAAGAGAAATTTATAGACACAATAATGATGAATCACCCCGATTTTCAGAGAAAGTTTTATTTACAGACCGATGCCAGCAACATAGCCCTCGGTGCAGAGCTTTACCAGGAGGGTGAGGATCAGGAGCACCGGACCATCGCTTTCGCCAGCAGAACCTGATTGGCAGCAGAAAGAAATTACACTACTACCGAGAAGGAATTGCTGAGCATCGTCTTTGCTGTGAAGAAATTCCGCACTTACCTGCTAGGAAACGAAACCGTCATCAGGACCGATCATAAGGCCTTATCATTCCTAAATACATGTAAGCTGACGCATACCAGATTAACCAGGTGGGTACTAGCTTTACAAGAGTACAACTTTTCTTGGGAGTATATTAAGGGGTCAGATAATAAAGTACCGGACACTCTGTCCAGGGTAGACACTATAGATAATAAGACGGGTAGAGACCTGAAAGAAATAGAAATTTTTCGATTAACCAGGGAAGATAGAATTTTTGGGGAGGAATTAAGGGAAATTAAAGACAGACAAAGATCAGAAAATAAATTGGGTAAGATAATAACTAGTTTAGAAACAGATATTAATGGTTCAGAGTATAATACACATTTCCAGATACATAAGGGAATCTTGTTTAAGAAAGTAGAAGGGGTGAACGGGATTGGAGGTTAATGATACCCGATGAATTAGTAGATAGAATTATTTGGGATTGTCACATAAGATATGGTCATTTTGGGGCGAAAAAATGTGCAAATATACTAAAAGAATCTTGTGTCTTTAAAAATATGGAGAAGAGAGTTAGAAGAGTACTAAGAGTTTGTGATCTGTGTCAAAAGTCTAAAGTAGTAAATTATAGGGTTGAAGGTGAAATGAAGTATATTAAAGTAGAAAGACTTTTTGATTTAGTTGCAGTAGATTTGTATGGGCCATTGCCTAAAGGTAGAGGAGGAGTGGTATATATTTTTGTTGTGTTGGATACTTTTACCAAGTTTGTTAGGTTATACAGTGTAAAGAGAGCTACTAGCAGAGTACTCAGCGAGAAGATCACCAAGGACTACATGATCAACGTAGGGAAGCCGAAGGTAATTTTATCCGATCATGGACCGCAGTTCATCAGCGGCAAGTGGAGACAGACTCTTGGCTGGGAAGGCATCATACCCAAACACACGGCAGTTTACCATCCACAGTCGAACCAGGCAGAGAGGGTGATGCGAGAAATCGGCAGAATATTCAGGGCGTACTGTCACTCCAAACACACCGAGTGGCCTTTGTATGTGAAGAAGGTGGAGGATTGGTTAAATAGCACAACCCACGATTCTACAGGATTTACACCGTACGAACTAATCAAGGGAAGCCGTCCACCCAGAATATTGGAACAACTTTTTGAATATCCACCGGAAGAAAGAGTCTTGGACAAAGAGGTAAGAATACGACTTGCCAACGAGAGTCTGCTCACCAAGGGAGAGAAGAGAAAACAAAAGCATGACGGCAAAGGTAAGTGGGTCAAATATGAGATAGGGCAGTTAGTATTAGTGAAAAGACACGATTTATCCAGTGCACAAGATAAAGAGATCAAAAAATTCTTTTTGTTGTATGAAGGACCGTATGAAGTTTGTGACATTAAAATGGATAATGCTTATGTTTTACGAAACCAAACAACGGGGGAAATAGTGGGTACCCATAACGCCACCAATTTAAAAAGGTATTGGTTAAAATAAAATAATACATTAAATCCTGTAATTAAATATAAACTAAAGAAACTACAAAATTAGGAATTTAACATAAAACAGTAAGTGGTAGCGGATAGATGTTCCCCACTTGTCCCAGTGGGGTTCGTCTATTTCAGGGACGCGCCCCTGCCCACACGAGCCTTGGTTTTCTCCATGTACCCTTATTTTCGGAGGAAGCTTTGTCCCTACCTTTAGTCCTAGTTCTTGACCCTATAATAATCCTTATCCCTTTTATCTTCCCGATTTCCCTAACCCTCCTCTTAGAGTAAACGCATAAACAATAGTTACACAAATTGGCACACTTTTTGGAACCATTTGATTGCCTTAATTCTCAATACTACATTAGGGTAATCCTCAAAATTAAATAAACTGGTGTTATTTATGACTTGTAAACTCATCCCTTAATTAGGTAGGTAGTGGAGAAGTTTTGTGGCTGAGTAGACAAACGAAATAATCAATTTTCTGTGTAATTCCACATGACTATTGTGGATTGAGATGGAGTTGTAGATTAGTGGTTATGGTTTGTTTTTATGGGAAAGGAGGCAGGTAAGGAACTCAGGGCTGCCAACAGGTTTTGTTTACATTCACTGATGTAGAGGTTCTGTTCGTCTTCCATCGCATCTCGATTCATAATAATCATGTACATGTAACATATAACCTATTTACAGGTAATTAAGAAAAAATAATTTTGGAAAATATTTTAAAGTAAACTTGTGTAACCAAAAGGTTCAATAATTATTTTGTGTGGTACCTGCTATGTTAGGTTATGAGTACGGGATATTGGTAGTTGGAATGTGATTGTCGAGGAATTCAAAGAGAGCTTAGAATCAATGATGTAATGTTTGTAAAATTTATTGAATTATTAAGAAAAACTGAAACATTTAATCACGTAGAATCAGTTTGAAAACTGTAATCGAAGTCATGGAAACTGTTTTGAATGTACTAAGAGATGAAATTGAATTGTAACCACCCCTGGAGTAACTTAATATTGTAAATGCTAGTGCTGTGTAAATTCATTTTGATTCAAATTGAAATTGTAATTTTACATATTTTATACATTAACTTCCTACAGCTGTAATTAAAGTCAAACTGTTTTGGGTGGAGACTGTTAAAGAATTTTCAAGTTAAACAAATAATTTAAAAGGGTCAATTTTATTAATGAATCAAAAATATATCTGATCTGAATTGGAATAAAAAATCTAAGAGACAAATATGTTATCTAAAAGATTTACAAAATTCTAAGAGTGTAGTAAGCAGATATGGCAGTATATGATGTAACCAGAGTGTTTAGACTATGAATGCTGAAACTGAGAATGTTTATAACTGTTGTTTATGAAAACAAGTCTGGCACACAACTGTGTTCATGTAAACAGTAAACAGGTATAGGATGTTGTGACTCAAGCCTGTGGTCATGCGTGGTGACCATAACAAGAAATGTTGTAGTCTGCTGAATCAGTATCTTGAGCAAAACCCTATTGTGACATAAAAGAATTAAAGTAAAATTTTGTCAAAATCATAATGAGGTAATTATTGTAACTTATAGTTTGAGAAATTAAAAAAACCATTAAATTAATTTGGTAATCAAAGTAATAGAAACGATGATTTTAACAATGAATTTAAATTTTTTTTTGAATTTTAAGTTTTTGAAAAAAAAAAAAAAATGGGATGCATGTAATTTCAAAAGTAAATAAATTTTAGAATTAAGTGACCAAAAAATAATCAGTGAGTATGGGAACGCTTTTAAAAGATGTATAACAAAATAATAACTTGGTATCAATACAAGAAGTGGGGATGTTTTGGGGGGGTAGATTGGTGCTCAATGAAGTGATAGAACAATGGAGTGTTGAACTGCGTATGTAGAAAGTTTAGTTCAATTGTTAATTAGTTAATAAGCTCTTAAGTGGCTATTGCGGGGGTGGCCTGTGCTCTCGCAAATAGCGAAATGGGTTGGGGGTAACGGTGAGTGTTACCCCCATCGGAGGCGAAAATGGCGAAAATGTGTGGCACACCTTTTTCCGTATAAATTAAAATTTTACACACCGCTAAACGACCGTGTCGCACATAACTAGATTGATGTGTAACAGGCAGTCAAATGAAGTTTAGATTTCCCCGACTTTTCGGGTGGTTACTGTCTTACCAGCACTAACCGTGGTTTTGGCTAGCGGCCAGCTATGGTCATATCAAGTCCCTTGACCATAGCTGACTTGAAATTGGTACAGATTATAAATTCAATGGGGGGAGAACTTAGGGGAAATCTCCGGTACTATGAAACAGCGACTGCCACTCTGCCCGCCTTGGGGTAGCAAGAAAGGTGGTAGACCCGTCTTAAGGGTGTATAATTATAACAAGAACATGATGATGTTCGTAACGTTTGAAACTTAATAGCGGAAGCAAAGACACGGAGAGGCAAAACCTGCTCCAAAATATACAGTCTTTGTGGAAGCGAAAAGGCGCCACAGTCTTACATCATTTGAAAATAGTGTGTGTGGCTGGGAGGTGACGCAAAGGAGTCACGAATGTAAATTTTATAACATAACATTTTTTTTATTCAAAGTTTGATCAAATAAAACTGCTTGTGCTCTGTTCAGGTAACTAGTTGCTTAGATATTTAAAAATAAGGTGTTCATTATGCGTTTTTAAATGTATTATTTTATTGTTGTATGTTAGGTATAAGTGTTGATAAAGTGTGTGTTTTCATGATATGTGTATACGTTAAAGTAAGCCAATAACTAAAAGCCTGGCAGGCAATTAACATAACAGAAGTGAGTAGAAATAAATATGTACATTCCAGGTAGTCTGTTCAAATTTGAGATGTGTTTTCATTATGTCAGGGTATCAGCTGATCAGCAATAACATGTCACTGGTATATTAGTTATCGTTGTTTTAAGGAATTAATGTTTTTAATGTATTACAGATATTTTAAAGTAATGATAAAAATAATTTGCTACAATGAGAAATAAAGGAACGATTTGTGAAATCTAATAAGAGATAGTTTTTTTTGGGTGATGAATATTTTATGGGACATGTAGATCTGTCCAAGTTAAAATCAAAGTTGAATTTGAAATAGTAGAGAATGTTGTTTTGAAGTAAGGTATGTTGTAGAATTTTAAGTAGTATTGATGTTGACACAGGAGTAATGGAGAATAATTGTAGAGTTCTGAATGATATATTTATGTTTATAATTAATGAGGTTATTTTGTGTATTTGTAGTGAGGTAATGAGATTGAGATTTTTGGGGATGGCAATTTTGTATTAGGGGGTAGTGTATTTGGGGAGTCCGCAACAAGGGTTGGGACGGGATTAGGACCGATTGGCGCCGGAAAGGGTTACCTAGGGAGGGTCCAGGAACCAACATAAGGGAATGAGTTTTGGGTAGGGGAAACACGTATCCTATGTACAAAGGGTTAGAGAATATTTTTTATATGTAGAAGGTGGCGATTTGAGTTAAATGATAAGTTGGGGTTTAGAGTGTTTTGGGATAGATATTTTGGTAGAGATGGGTGTCATGTTACTAAAAGTTGTAGGTGTTAGAGTCAAAGAGATAAAGATTATATATGTATACCGATCTAATACGGTCAATGAGATAAATAGTTTACATCACCCACAGTAATGTAGAATTAAACTGTTAAATAAAGAGAGTAATTTATAATAAAGAATATACAATTGTTTATTTTTTCGACCAGTGACAGAATTTTGATAGAATTGAAGTTAATGTAAAATTAAGGTGGTAATTTTAAATAATTTAAATGTCAAGTTGATGATTACTTATATTAATATTTTGTTCATTTTAAATATTTTATTTTATTATGTTTCGTGCTTTGAGTTAGACTGTTACAGATGTTTAATGTAGGTGCAGAAAGTATACATAACATATGTAGGTCAAGGGTTTTGGACTTGACCTAGTTTCGATCAGCTGATGAGGTCATACACCTACTAAGCTTGTATAGTAGGAAGTCAATTGTAATTTGTTTGTTTAATTAATTCGAACCAATATTTAAATAATTTTGCATATGAGGGAAATGTTTAAATAAAATTAAATTTTTTTTGAATTTTAAAATTTTTGAAAATCTTAATTTTTTGGGGGGAAAAAAAAATCTTGATTTCTCGCCTGCCAGCGGGTAAATAATTTTGAGTAATGATTATTTTATTATGTATGTATTAACTATGTTTATTTTATTATATTGTATTGTATTGGTAGACTATAAGTGGTTCTCATGTTAGAGTAAGGATGTGTTTAGATTAGTAGAAATGTCTAGGTTAAGTCATTTGAAACAAAAATTAGAAAAACAAGGAAGAGAATTTTTTGATAAAATACTATTATTTTTTGAATTCTGAATTTTTTTTTTAAATTTTAATAAATTGTAAAAGGAATTTTTTATTGTACTATGTGTATGTTAACATGTAATGTGAGTGTGTGTGAGCCCAGTATTTGCTAAAGGCAGCCCAGCTTTCATACAAGGGGAAACATATCGGTGGAGGATCTGGCATACTCTGAGCCAGGGATTGAGGATTTTGCGGGGGTAGCATGTTAGAAGGTGAGGTGCTTTGTGGTACGAGTCTGCTCGATTTCTCGGTGTTGGGATCTCTTACGGAGAAGTCCAGTGATCTCGTTCAGATGAGTCCATAGCCGCTGAGCCAGGGGGTCGTGTACCCATGCAGATTAAGAACCAGGGGGTTATTGGGGCCAGTTCCTCACCGGTCCTCTTCGGGGTTTTATCGATGAGATTTCTTCTGTTGTGAACAGCAGAATTCTCATCGAGGGGGTATTGTAGCGGGTCAATTTTTGGGTATTTTTATTTTTAACAGTTTGGGGCATTCATATTTTTATTTCTTTCATTTTGGGCGGGTTTGTAAAAAAGTTATGAAAACCGTTGTGAAACGTTATTGTCCGTGTAACAGAATGATGTTGGGAAACAGTGAAACAAAGCAGTAAGACGCGGTTGTTATTGTGCAACGCGGCGAGCGAAGCATTTACCCCCTTCAAACTTCTCAGAAATCTGTACTTGTGTAGCAGCACACAGACGCAACTGTACCACCACAAACTCGAGTGACGCGTGCAGCCACAAAACAGGATGTCCTGGGACGAGTAAAATTCAGCAATGCGCTTTTGAGCGGCAGGAAGTGCTGTTTACGTCCGGTTCCTACCATGACGTCAGCCTGTGCCTAATTGAAATCAGTGACCATGGTAACCTAAAAAACTACATGCATGGCATGGAGCGAAACTTCGGCGACGAAGGATAAGGCCGTGACTTCCATATAACTATGAGATCACAATAGCGGTACCTGTTACATTACCGTTGTCAGTCTACCAGTTGAAGCCACCGGCGCCGGTACAGTCAAAGTAGGCTCGCTATAAAAATTTGTAAATTACCAGGAAAAAAAGTTGTAATTATCGCAAAGTGTTATGTGACCGCGGTCAATCCACCTTGGGGGCAGTAATCAAGAGTTTTTTTTCTTCTTTTGGACTATAAAGACAGTGTAACTAAACAATGCGTGTGTGCGGCTACCGCGTGGTCGGTGTTTGGGGGTCTGGGGTTTAAATTATAAAATGTTAAGGGCAAAATAATTTGGAATGAATGTGAGAGCGAGCAAAGCTGGGCTGGTTTCTGTTTGTGTTGTATAATTGTGTTTGTGCTTTAGAAAAGAAGGTAAGAGATAGTTGGTAAGTTCTTGTACAAGACGCACGAGTTGCACAATAGGTAACTCCATGTAAATCTATTTGTCAAACAGTAATTTCAACAATTGAGCATTAAAATTAATAATTCTCTTCTTAACGATGTGTAGAGTTAATTATTTCGAGAACCCATGAAACACATGTTTGTATCTAGCGTTCGTACGAAAGGATCCTGGCCCGAAATAAAACGAAACCTTCCAGGTATGTGGAAGTCAATCTATTATATTATATTAGAATAAATTTAAGCTAGTTATTTAACATCTCATGCCCTATCTCATATTTGACCCACTTACCTTTTCCATCATGCTTTTGCTTTCTCCTCTCTCCCTTAGTGAGCAGACTCTCGTTGGCGAGTCGTATTTTTACATCTCTGTCCAAAACTCTTTCTTCCGGTGGATATTCAAAAAGTTGTTCTAATATTCTGGGTGGACGGCTTCCCTTGATTAGTTCGTACGGTGTAAATCCTGTAGAATCGTGGGTTGTGATGTTTAACCAATCCTCCACTTTCTTCACATACAAAGGCCACTCTGTATGTTTGGAGTGACAATACGCCCTGAATATCCTGCCGATTTCTCGCATCACCCGCTCTGCCTGGTTCGACTGTGGATGGTAAACTGCCGTATGTTTGGGTATGATGCCTTCCCAGCCAAGAGTCTGTCTCCACTTGCCGCTGATGAACTGCGGTCCATGATCAGATAAAATTACCTTCGGCTTCCCTACGTTGATCATGTAGTCCTTGGTGATCTTCTCGCTGAGTACTTTGCTAGTAGCTCTCTTTACACTGTATAACCTAACAAACTTGGTAAAAGTATCCAAAACAACAAAAATATATACCACTCCTCCTCTACCTTTAGGCAATGGCCGATACAAATCTACTGCAACTAAATCAAAAGGTCTTTCTACTTTATATACTTCATTTCCCCTTCAACCCTGTAATTTACTACTTTAGACTTTTGACACAGATCACAAACTCTTAATACTCTTCTAACTCTCTTCTCCATATTTTTAAAAACACAAGATTCTTTTAGTACATTTGCACATTTTTTCGCCCCAAAATGACCATATCTTATGTGACAATCCCAAATAATTCTATCTACTAATTCATCCGGTATCATTAACCTCCAATCCCGTTCACCTCCTTCTACTTTCTTAAACAGAATTCCCTTATGTATCTGGAAATGTGTATTATACTCTGAGCCATTAATATCTGCTTCTAAACTAGTTATTATCTTACCTAATTTATTTTCTGATCTTTGTCTATCTTTAATCTCCCTTAATTCCTCCCCAAAAATTCTATCTTCCCTGGTTAATCGAAAAATTTCTATTTCTTTCAGATCTCTCCCTGTCTTATTATCTATAGTGTCTACCCTGGACAGAGTGTCCGGTACTTTATTATCTGACCCCTTAATATATTCCCAAAAAAAGTTGTACTCTTGTAAAGCTAATACCCACCTGGTTAATCTGCTATGCGTCAGCTTACATATATTTAGGAATGATAAGGCCTTATGATCGGTCCTAATGACGGTTTGGTTTCCTAGCAGGTAAGTGCGGAATTTCTTCACCGCGAAGACGATGCTCAGCAATTCTTTCTCTGTAGTGGTATAATTCTTTTCTGCTGCCAATAGGGTTCTGCTGGCAAAAGCGATGGTCCTGTGTTCCTGATCCCCACCCTCCTGGTAAAGCTCTGCGCCGAGGGCTATGTTGCTGGCATCCGTCTGTAAATAAAACTTTCTCTGAAAATCGGGGTGATTCATCATTATTGTGTCTATAATTTCTCTTTGATTTCATTGAAAATAGTTCTCTCCTCCTCTCCCCATTTCCATTGTTTATTCTTTTGTAAAATAGCACTTAATTTAGAGGTAATATGCGCATAATTTCTCTGGAATTTTCTATAAAAATTGCATAATCCTAGAAAGCTCTGCAACTGTTTAATATTTTTTGGTTCTGGAAAACGTATGATAGCTTCTACTTTGTCTGGGTTTGCTAAAATTCCTTCAGGAGTTATAATGAAACCCAAAAAATGTATTTTGGTTTGTAAAAATTTCGACTTATCCCAATTAACTGTCAGACCCCCATTCTGTAATTTATCCAACACATACTCAATATGTTCTAAATGTTCCATGAAAGTTCTGGTTGCTATTATATATCATCAACATATACAGTCAGAAAATGTAAGTCTTTTGGTTGTAATATCATATCTAAACATTTAATAAAACTCGCTACACTAGTATTAAGCCCAAATGGCAGGCGTTTAAATTGACAGTTTTTTCCATTGAAAAGGAACGCAGTAAACTTACGGCTTTCTGGCGCTAATGGAACTTGCCAGTAGCCCGCCGTTAAATCTAAGGACGTCATATATCTGACTCCACTAAACTTTTGAAAAATTTCGTTCATGGCTTCCGGTGATTCCCGGTCAGGTATTATAATCTGATTAATTTTTCTAGCATCTAAGCACAATCTTACCTTTCCATCCTTTTTGATGACCACTACCGATGGATTCGAGTAAGGCGATATGGATCTTTCGATGATGTCCCCTTCCATCATGCGGTCCAACTCTTCTTGAACGGCTCTCCTCTTAGAAAATGGCACTGGATAACTTCTCTGCATGTAGGGTGAGTGCTCTCGAATCATCAGCTCGCATACATAGTCCCTGGCTTTTCCAGGCAACTCAGCAAACACATCTCTAAAACGTTCAATAACTGCCCACAACTCCTGTCGTTGGGGACTCCCTATAACTCCACCCTCTTTAAAAAATATCTCTGCCCTATTTTCCCATACTATCTCATCATTCTCCATGCTCTCACTCTCTTGACACACATTCACTCTTGTTTCTATAATTCCCTCACCTACTCGGTTTTGTATCATCTTTACACCCGTAACTCTGGCCTTATCTAACACCCTCTTAAAATCTACCCTGATTGGTTCATGCCCCTTATTAAATTCCACTATTCTCTGGTTAAAATCAATTACTGCTTTATTTCTCTCCAAAAAATCATTTCCCAGAATTATATCTAAATTCAAACCCTTAACTACTAGAACAGTATTCTCAAATTCTATATCATTAATGTAAATGTTTAATTGTACTTGTTTAGTGACTCATTTACTCCGCACTCCAGTCACCCCCACTACTGTTACCCCCGCAACTGGTAATGATGGAATATTCTTATTTACCCTTTGTAATTCACCCAGTACATTCTCTGAAACTACTGATATCTCGCTACCCGTATCAATCAATGTTTTGTAATCCTTACCTTCTATGGTTATAAATACCTCTGTCAGTCCGGTTTTGGTTTATGTCATTTCTGCAGCATCCTCCTCCAGTAACTCCTCCGCCATGTCTCTGATAATTATGTTACTGCGGTAGTTATACTCCTCTTGGACCCCCAGGTTCTCCTCCGACAATGGATGGGCCCGGTTCTCCATTGTCTCCTCTAGTTTCCCGTGGATGGACCTGCTACTGCCTGGCTGTATCCACCTCTGCCTCTGTTTCCACTTCCGTTTCCCCTCGGTGCTCCTCTAGCGTTCTCGCCTCCTCTCTGCGGTTGATTTTGTGGCTGATATGTCCGCTCACTGCGTTGACATTCTCTTGGTTTGTGACATCTAAAACATGTAGTTCTTATTGAATAATTATCTACATTACAGTCGACACACCTCCAACTCTCGCCTCGATTATCATTATTTCCCCCTCGCGCCCCTCGGTGAAAATTTGGTATTCCCCGGGATTGATTATAATTACCATTCATATGTGTTATTGGTGCGTTTATTCGCCTACTCATATCACGTTCCCGTATATTCTGAAAAATATCCAATATTTTCTCTAGTTCTGTAATCTCTAGAATCTTGCGGGTCATTAAGGTAATCTATATTTCCCTGGGCAAATGCTTACTTATGTGACGGACGAATGACCGAAACGGTAATGGTGGCTCTAAATATTTGGCCTCATTGTATAATCGCATTACATACATGGTTACGTTGCTCCCTTGGGTCCCAAAATTACCTGGTCCCATAATTTTACTCCGCAATATTTCCTGTTCCTCCTCCGACCAATATTTCTCTCTAAAGGCCGTCTCAAAACACTGATAATTTACCCAGTCTACTTTATGTACCTCCGCCCATACCGCGGAATTCCCTCTAAAACACTTCATTATTTTCAACAGTTGTACTTCCCAACTACTTCTACAAAACTGATTAAATTCTTTAACTCTATTAAAAACTGCATAGGGTGTACCCCCCTGTTTTCACAATTAAACAACTCCAAATCAATATCGCTATTCATATCTTTAGTAATGACTATTTGTTCAGTAACACTATTAAGTTTTTCGTTTATAGCTGTATTCAATTCATCTGTAACATTAACTATGCTCTGCTCAATTGATGCAAATATATTGTTATTTAAACACTCAATTTGTACGTGACGCTTATCTATAATATTCACTGTATTTTGTACAGCTTGTATATCTGTTTTGCAATTACTTTCTATTTCATTGATTTTGACATTAGTACTAGTTTCATATGTTTCAATCTTATCAACTACACAATTAAACTTGTACTCACTACTAACATTATATTCATCTATTTTACGTTCAAAATTTTCAGTTACTTCCTGTATTTGTTTATCGATTTTTTCTAACACACTACTCTCTATTTCGTCAATTCTATTATTCACACTATCGAATGAGTGACTCAACTTCTCGTTTAATTCAAATTTCAGTTGGTTAAAATTACTTTCGCATTTCATTTTTACCTCCTCAATGTCAAATTTAAGTACATCAAATTTACAATTAAATTCACTTTTAATTTCAGTCTTAATTTCATTCAATTTTATATCGTTATTGTCTAAACGATTATTTAATTCGTTAAATTTGTTATTCTGTACATCTAATTTGCTGTCAAAACTATTCTTTTGTTCCTCGAATTTCTCACTAAAATCACTACTTTGTCTGTCTAATTTGTCGTTCATTTTATTATATTTAACATTGGAATCACTTTGTTGTTCATCGAACTTATTATTCATGCTACACATCATGCTATATAAACGTGTTAACATCTCATCTGTATCAGATTTTTTGCTTTGGACTGCCGTTGAATGAATTCCTTCATCCATAATTTTTGACTCAGTCCCACTCAATTCAATATTCATGTGGCTTTCGTTTTCAATGTCAGTTAAGCTGACATTCTCGTTATTATCTGCCATATCTATAAATTTATTAATCTAGATTTTCTTACATAAAATATCTACCACTTCACTCTTAACCTCTGTACATTGATGTACTAATTTATATGCGCTGCGTAATTTTTACTTAGTTACTTAACCCTCAACTCAAACTTGCATCTATCGTAGGTGTGGAATTTTAATTATTCAAATTCGAGTCCCTGTCGTGACGCCATTTGTAAAGTTAATTACATTTTAATACCTTTAAATCGTAAAATAAGTTTCTCCCACTTACCGTTTAGTCTTCCTCCAACCCAGAGTTCGTCACACGAACGTTAAGATGCAAGTATGATTATAGGGTCACATAACAAACGTACGCTACACTCATTTGTTGATGGAATTCAAAAATTTATTAACTTGACTTCACTTTGAATAAATTTCAATTAGCTCAACTTTTCAACAGATAAACATGTACATTTATGGCAATATATTCTTATTCTAACATATATATATATTCTACTAATCAGGCGAACCCAGCTTGCCACACACTCACATTCAAACAAATTTATAAAAACCCCATATTTATTTAAGTTAGGCTTTTGAAAGAAAGTAATTGAATTGATTACAGTTACTTGTTCCGTAACGTCGCTGCCGACTGCATGGTGCGTCCGATAATATTCTCGCACTATAAACGATTAACAGTTTCCTTTCTACTACACACTCACGGTTTTTTCATCTTCACAGATTACTATCAACTCTTCATACTATTTTGTACAAACTTGGTTAGTCGGCCGACTTGATAAAACGAAAATTTACCCGGGTATAAAGTTTAGGTGACCGCGCGTGGTCTGTATTGGTAGTCGACTGGTCGAGAACTTTTTTTGTGACGATGTTACATGCGGGCGGACATCACTGCCTTGCCGGCGAACAAATTTTGTCGCCGCACACAGTCTTAGTTGTCAAAGTTTTGGTAGTTGTACACCTGGCACATAGGGTTTACGTGTGCTGTTGGACGTCGACGATATTTAGGTGCTTACTGGTTGACGTCACAAATAGGTGGGACTTAAGCTTATTTCCGCTCCCTTAAGACCATGAGGCGAAAAAATAGAGTCTTCACGCCATGTTCGTTTTATGCTTCTTGGCGTCATCTGCGCATCTGCTGGTGGTTGCGCGTTTGGGCGTAGATGTCACACAGCCGCAAAGTTCTAAGAAGTGTGCTACAGTTGACAACACGACATTACTTTGTAATTATTTCACCACAGTTACAGCGTACCCTTGCTTTGTTTGGACTGCGAGTTAAATTCAACCAAGGACTGGACACATATATGGAATGAATTTAAAATATTTTGAAAAATGAAAGCCAAAATTAATAAAATAAAAAACCCTTTTAATTCACCCCATTACAAGAAATAATACAAAGTCAATTCCCTAAAAGAAATGTATTTATTGATTGAATTTGGTTTATTTTCTGGAAATTATTACATCCAGTTAATCAGTTTACAAATTGATTATTTTGTTTCGAAATCACAACATTTTTTGATATAAGTTTTTTTTATATAACACAACAGATGTATTCAATTACAGTCATTAGTAAAATTAATCAATTATGTATCTCAGGGTTATTTGGGGATTTTTTGAACTATAAGAAAGTCAGAAATGTTTAGTTAATAGTATCATACTTTACAATAATTAATATTTTATTCTTAAAGTCTGATTCAATAAGTTCGTTTTTTAAACACCAGAGTGCAGACTACGTATTCACACTGAAAGCATGGAAAGAAAGATGGCTGCTGTAGATTGCTAATGAAAACCCACGTTTTTACTGTTTTTGGTTAAATAAAGAAAGTTTGAAATGTTCACACTAATGTTTGTTTTCTTATAAATTGAATGATGTTCTGTTTCTAGTTTTCGTTACTTGTTGGTGATGTGTAATTTTTTAGTTTATTAAGGTAGGCGTTCTCACCAATATAATGATGTTCAAATTTTTCAGGCCATCAGATGGTTGGATTAATTTTCAATATTCTTGCATCAATTATTGTGGTTCAATGGATGTCTCAGGCGTAGTTGTTTGTGCTGAATTGTTTCATTAATTTAGAATAGTGTTTTTTCCAAATTGTAGTTACTAATTTTTAAAATTTGCTGGACATTATTTTTTGGTCATCTACTCTCTTGAAATCCAATTTAACAATTACCCATCTTGTTAATTCGGTTACTCTTAGTAACCAAGAAATTGATGAGTTTTTATTGGCTAACCTAGGTACAGTTTTAGTAAATAGGCTAGTATTAATTATTATTAGTTCTTCCCTTTTTTAGGAAGAATACTCCTTTATAATGTTTAACTATAATTACATTTAATTTATACAATGTCTTTCTTCATATGATTACATAAACTTAGATACTTGTATTTTATAATTTAGTGGTTTTTAACTTGGTTTATTTCTGACTTTTACTTCTGTAAATGTATTACTGCACTAGGCACTATTTTATTTTCCACCATCTCTTTACTTTATTCTAAATAGCAATTATTAATTTCTTATATAACCCTGGATCCTTCAAACATAAAAAAAATAATCTTTTAATTACATTGATATTGCCTTTGTGGCCTAACCAAACAAAACTACAACAACTTATAGTTTATTACTATAGTCCTGTATCTTCACTATTTGTGATTGATGTTTTTTTTTTTTTAGTTTAAAATTTACACATATCATACTATGTTGTACTTTGTACACACCGCACTTTTATGGTAACACTTAGTACACTGTTTTTTACTTAACTAACACTTAACTGTTTTTTAATTGCTAAAGTATTTTATTGTACAAATGTTTCATAGTATGATACCTAATCATTCATTTCTGACTTTTGGAATGGGGTAACTACTGACTTTTTTATTATTATTATTTTACAAATAATAATAATAGGTACTTCTTTATTTTTATCAGTATTGAGCACTGATTATGTAATGTTACAATATGTATAAAAATGTAAGAGGATGTTTAATCATAGCAACTGCCGTTAGGTACGGAATTACCATTGAATATCGTTACTCGTAAAGTGACGCTCTTGGAAAACAGAAGCCAAATTTTGAACAACCAAAGATTTAATTTAAAATGTTATAAAAGTAAACCAAATTACCACAAATGAACGAGAAGGAAGCAGACGATGACTGAAACCAATTAACTGATATCGAAGACCATTTGAATCAAAAAGAAGTGAATAAATTACTCCGATTAAATTGAAAAAGATGCCAGAAGCCCAAACAATTGAATTTTAATACGATTGCAGCTCAAGTCCTTTTTACCAGACCAACTGCTTACCCCCAGTCTACTAAGTTGTTAAGTATCATTTAAATTACCCAAATTTCCGAAAAAACGCACTTTATATATTTCTCACTGTACTATGAAATATCATTAAACTGAATTTATTCTCTTTCAAAGATTAAATAAAAAACTAAGACACTGAAATTTGTCAACTTATAAAATTAACCTATTGTTAGTTTACTAACCTTTGAAACACTTTTACTACACTCCAAAAAACAAATTATAGCTACACGTTATATTATTTAAGTAGAAATAATGTAAGGTTGTGTATTTTTATTATTGTAATTGCATCTAATCCTTTTATCGTAATCTCAAGAATCCAAACGATCGAACGAAAATATTTGTATACTACTTCGGCAGACGCCATTACAGTGAATGTGTCATGTTCAGAATCGATTCGTCAAAACCCAGAGAAAATTGTCTTAGATTAATTGCCGGTGCAAAATAATATAACAAACCAAATATAACCTGTGTCACTGAATAAGTAATAACCATTAACTAATAAACCAATACTGTGTGTAACCAATGTGTTTTATTTTCATTAGGAAAGTGTATTATAAATGTTGTACATTGTAGCAGACAGCTATGAATTGGCGGCAAGCGCTCAAGCAGTAAACACAGCAAACTGCTGGCTTGATTGTAAAAATCGATAAGCAGCGGGAACAAGTTTGAAGTCTCCCCACTGCCTGAGCGGACTCGCCGATAATACTAAATGTTTTAATTGTTTAAAATAAACAATTTGGCGCCACCCGGGATTTATACACCCCTAGTGAACCTCAGGTAAGGACTTCAATACCTGGTTATTCGTACGTTCCCGACGGACTCAATCAATGTAAAGTACATTACTGAGCGACGACGGATTAGTAAGACACAATACACAAATTACACTCTGACACTTTTAAGAGATAGACGGACAGAGGTTCGTAATAAATTGACGCATCCAACGTGTGGCATTATAAAACGGGAGATATACAAAGCAGTGTAACAAATTGGCGACCAACTGGTGGGACTAGAAGAAAGGGAAACACGAAATTCTAGCAGCGAGGCGATTACAAAAGGAGATCAAGATGCATACTAGAGGAGTGACGAAAAAATTGGCGAAGGACAAAGAGATGGAAGAAAATAGAGGGGAAGAAGAGGAAGGAACATCGATTGAAGAGGTGGAGACAATAATAACCACAACAGAACCAACCCAAGACAAAGAAATGGAACTACAGGCGGGTGACAAGGGAGAAGTTAGAGGAGACCCGAACATACTAAAATTAATGGAAATGATGAATAGTATGAACAATAAATTAGACAAGAATGAGGAGAGTATGAAGAAAGAAACCAATGACCATTTTAAGAAACAGGAGGAGAAATTCGACAAGAATGAGGAGAGCCTGAAAAAAATTAATGAAAAATTTGATAAGAGTGAGGAAAGTTTGAAACAAATCAATGAAAAAATAGTGAATACAAATGAAAGTACTAAGGAAGAGTTAAGACAAACAATTAACCAAAATAATGAAACATTACAACAGCGATTGACGGAGGACATTCAGCAAAGAAATGAAGAATTGAGGGAACAGCTGAAGGAAGACCACGAGAAAAATAAAGAAGAAATGAAGCAGCAGATGAAACACCAATTAATGGAGTACTGGCAAAAAACCAGACAACAGATCACCGAAACCAATGAGAAATTAGAGGAGACGGTGGAGAGACTGGAGAAAACCAACGAAACTGTTTCAGAAGTCCGCGAGGAGGTGATCAATAAAATAAACAACCTAGAAGGAGAAAACAAAGGGAGAATCGAGGAATGTCACGAAGAAACAGCCAAAAGATGTGAACAGGTAAACCAGGACATGCATCAAGTCCGGAAAGAGAACCAAAGGGAGATAGCAGGGATACGAACAGACCTGGGAGAAAGAATGGAAGGAGTATACAGCAATCTGAATAAAATCGACAACAAGGTGGACAAAAATAACCAAAGAATTGATGAAATGCATAGACGGGAAGAGAAATTGCAGGAAGAAGTGGACACCTGGCGTGACCGGCCATATAACACTAACCATATCATTAGCACTGACAGTCGGGATACGATCAACTTCCGCAACTATAAGAGAAACCCAATTGAATTTCTGAAAAGGGTGGAAGAGCTGATTGTAAAAAATCGCGATACCCAACGGACAACGGTGAGGGGAATGCTGGATGAGATGTTCAAAGAAACGTATGACAACTGGTGGACCGCCACAAGACCAGACATCTAGAGCATCCAAGAATTCAAAACCCAATTCAAGGCGAAATACTGGTCTGAATCAACCCAGAACATGGTCCGCAATAATTTAAGTAACGGGAGGTATGAGAGTCAGAACGGACAATCCCTCACATCCTACTTCCTGGGAAAGATCTACATGGCAAGAAATTTGGAACCCCGCATTCCGGAAGAGTGTCTTGTAATACAATTGTCTTACCATTATGATGACGCAATACAGAAAGCCCGGATGTACAGTCAGGTCAAGACCATTCAGGACATGGCTAGTTTGTTAGAGAGCCATGAACACGAATGGCAATACCACAAGAATAGATTCTCGAGCTTCAGGAATAGTAAGATAAACGAAGGGCTATCCTCACCAAACCAACAGGGTGATAACAAGCCACCACAGAACAACCCTAATAGTTACCAAGGAAATCAACGTGGTAATAATGCGCCCAGGAACTATAACTGAAACGGGAACAACAATGGTAATTTTAGAAACAATTACAGGGGTAACTACCCACATGTAACGTGTCAAAATTGGGTAATTTCATTTATTACTGGTAATGGGTATTTGCATTTTTATTTATTTCATTTTGTGGGATTTTATAGAAAATATTGTGGAAGTTTTAATGTCCAGCAAATGTTCATTCCATTGTAACAGACCATGTGGCAAGTAGAACAGTGTTGAAACAAAGCCGTAAGGCGCAATTTCTGTGATGTAACTCGGCAAGGAATTTGCACCACCCTAAAATTTCTCAGAACTTTGCATAAGTGTGACCACGCACCCACGAGCAGTGCAAGTACGCGCTCGGAATGACGCCTTCAGCCTAAAACCAAGATGTCTGGGGAACGATTTTATTCATCATCTCCTTAGCCGATCCTCAGGAAATAAAGTCTAAGACCGCCCACTTTTAGTGATGTCAACCGTGCTTCACAAATATCGTCCACGGTTACCACACAAAAAACACGTGTTGAATGAACAGTGACGGAAGATCCGATCATGAGGCATTGCGACTTCCGCTCTGTCCGAGTGTTTGGAGGGAGGCATGTTGGTAACGCTCTGCCCAGTCGACTAGCAACCAAAGCCACGCGTGGCAGCTATCAGTTTTGTGGCCGGGCAAATCTTTATATTTTCCTTAAGTCTGCCGACAAAATACCTATGTGATATTACAAAACAAGTATAACAGTGCCTCCAGTGACGAAGAGTGAATATTGATGGTATTAAATATTATAAACTTTGTGAACATCCGGAGAATGAAAGACTGTGGAAGACGCACCACGCGGTCGGGAAAGAGAACGCCACACATGTAACGTTCCACACGGAAAGCATTATGTTCATTAATTTTACATAAAATGGGGTGTTTTTATATGAGTAAGGGGTTTTAAGAATGTGAGTAGTGAGTGCGCAGGCTGGGCTATCTTAAAGTATGTAAGTAGTAGGAAGTAAGATGTAATAGTTGCACAACCTATAAACCTGTAATGCCTTTAAAACCTGTAAAAACCTATTTTGGAGAAAACGTATAAATTCAACTCTTTTGATTAATAAACAAAAGATAATTTCTCTTCCAAGATGCATTGTATAAGTTCTTCACACAACCTTGAAAATTACGCTTGTATCCCAAAGTACGTATGAGACCCTGGACCCAAGAACGTACAAGAATGGTAAGTTCAGTTTTTTTATTATTATTATTTATTGTTTTCTATGTTATTTAAATGGTGGTGAATTCGTAGCTTAACATTTGCGCCGCGGAACAGGCACGAATTTAATAAAATGAAATTCCATACCTACAAATAAGATACAAGCACAATTGAGAGGTTAAGTAGAAATGAGAACCAATTATATGTAAGTGATGTTAAGGTGTAGTTAAGCGATACTTAAATTATATTATACTGAATAATACAGAAATATTTAAAATTGAAATTTTATATAGAACAAAATCTCATAAATAAGAAAAATGGAAGACGGAGGTAAAGTTAGTATGAGTGATGTAACTATCACGGGGGAGGGAGAAATTAATTCAGACCCTAAGGTGGTCAAAGAAAGCGTTTCCAATGAATCAAATAATATAAATGATTCAGGATTGGAGACAACTCCAAACCTGATAGATGAGAATAATCTGACACAATAAATAATGAGTGGAGCACAAGCAGAATCTACTCCTGTAACAAATAGAGAAAAAGAGTTGTCATTAAATGATTTATTTAATCTCATTAACAAAAGATTTGATATGAACAATAGCGATTTCAATGCAATCAATACAAAATTCGATGAACAGAATAACAAGTTTAAAGAATTAAATAAACGTTTTGACAATAACGAAAAAATTTTTGAGAACAAATTTAATGTGATAAGTAGCGATATGAATAGTCGTTTTGACATGAATGATGCTAAGTTTGATGTATTAACTAAGTCACTGTGTAGTATTGAGAGTAAGTTGAGCGAAATATGTAGTGAAGCAAAAAGAGAAGCAAATGAGTCAAGAGAGTGTGTATGTACAGAGAAAAATAAAACAAATGAAAATTGTAGTGACAAATGTAAAAATACGATACCAGATAAAGAGTTAATAAATGATAACAATAGTGTTGAAAATAATGAGAATACTATTGAGTATAGTAATGTATTTGAAGAATTAGTATTGGGGATAGAGACGGTGAAAATAAATAATGAAAGTACTGATGAGTTGGTGGAATGTGATAATGAAAGGGTAATGTGTATTTATGAGTTAGAGAGAGAGAGGAAAAATGATGTTGTGGTAGAGTGGGGATAGAGGGTAAATTTTCCCTTTATTATTTATAATGTTTATGATGATTTAATGAGTTCACAAGTGTTGTTGTTGAAGGGCAAGAGTCCCGTATTGATAGATGAATTGAAGTATTTATTTTTGTTGTGTAATTGTGTACCCTCTGTCCGGAATAATTGTGAGAGTGTGATGTGGTGTTATGAAGAGAGAGAGTTAAACAGAGAAGTGTATGTGGAGAAAGTAACAGAATTGTATAATTTGAATAGAAAGTATGACGAATGGAAAGAGAGTTTAAAAGTATATTTGAATAATAATGACTATAATGATTTGACAAAAGTAATTAACCCGATCATGAATGTATTTACCGATGGAGACGTAACAAAAATCCCTAACGTTGACTGGTTTAATGAGTATTTGGGTAAGATGAATGAAGTCAGTTTTTATGGTTATAACACACAAAACAATGATTTGTTTGTCAATAAAAATGAACAGTGTGGGAAAACACCAAGGTTAATCTGGGACGATGGAGGTTAAACTATAAAACAATAAAAGACAGTGATAAACATTATGTTTTATGGTTCTGACATGGCAGATTTGGACAATGAAGTGCGGAAAAACGGAACAGTTAATAACTAAAGTTTGTAAATAATTGTAGTGCATTTATTTATGTGTGTGTATTGTAGAAGGTCAGCTAGACAATGTATGTATATAGGTAAGTGATAATAATAATAAAAATAATATTTTGCAATTTAAATAAATAATAACATTAATTTTGGAAACGGTAATTGGCTAATTGGTATAATGGCAAACAATAATAATGGAATGTGTATTTTCAGTAATTAATTTAATCAAACCAGTTTGATATGTTTTAAATATTTTGAGTGATTATGTAAATACTAAGTAATTAAATTCTTTAAATGTATTCAATTTATTTTACGAGATTGGGAATTTGATAATAGATGGCTAAATTGTTTGATGTAAACTAATATTTTTGTGTTAAATGTTTCAGAGGCGAGGTGAAAGTATTGGGGTGTAGGGGGTAGATGTTGTGTGTATAGCATGTTAAATGGAATGTAAGTGTAGAACTTTTACAGTATGAGTCATGTATAATAAAAATATTTACAAGTGTAACTAAGCTTTTAATTCAGTAATGAGATTATTTGAAATAATTGTGTTCAATAAAAATGATAATTAAAAAATTTAATAATAATTGAAAAAATGATATATACTAATTATTAATAATAAATTTTGGAAAATTTTAAGAAAGTCCAATGGTAGAAAGTTATGAATGAGTTAAATGACTATTGATGAAAATATTATATTAGAATGTATATAAAAATTTAATTAGTTAGTTATTAAGTTGCTATTGCGGGGGTGGCCTGTGCTCTCATAGATAGCGAAATGGGTTGGGGGTAACAGAGAGTGTTACCTCCATCGGAGGCCCAAATGGCGAAAATGTGCGACACACCTTTTTTTTCGTGTAAACTTAATTTACACACTGATAGACGATCGTGTCGCACATAATAATGATGAGTGTAACAGGCACTGAAATGAAGTTAGATTTCCCCGACTTTTCGGGTGATTACTGCCTTACCAGCACTAATCGTGGATTTGGCTAGTGGCCAGCTATGGTCATATCAAGTCCCTTGACCATAGCTGACTTGAAATTGGTATATAGTAAAAATTAAATGGGGGGTGAATTTTAGGGGAAATCCAGGTACTATGGAACAGCGGCTACCACTCTGCCCGCATGGGGGCAGCAAAGCCAGGTGGTAGACCCGTTTAAGGGCGTTTAATTATAGACACGAATATGTTGATATTCAATAATTTTAAAATGTAACAGCCGAAGCAAAGACACGGAGAGGTAAAACTGCTCCAAAATATGCTGTCTTCGCAGAAGCGAAAGGGTGATACAGTCCTCCATAATTTGCAATAGAGTGTGTGGACGGGAGGTGGCTCAGATGAGCTACGAATTTAAATTTTACAACATAAAAAAAAAAATTTGCTAATTCAAATTTGATCCAATAAAAAGATGCTTGTGCTCTGTTTAAGTAATTAGATGCTCATACATGCAATATAAGGTGTTCATGCTATAATTTTAAATGTATTATTTCATTATCGTAGGTTAGATATAAGCATTGATAACAATATGTGTCTTCATTATGTGTGTATATTGGCAACCAAGTAAATAATTAAGCCGTCTGGCAGGTGGTTAACACAAAGTATCAGAATCAGAGAGAGAGGAAACAATGAGGGTAGAAGTAAGTACTGATAAATATATATATTTCATGTAATTTGTTCAATTTTGAGATGTGTTGTAATTGTGTTAGGGATATCAGCTGATCAGCAATAAAATGTCACTGGTATATTGGTTGTAAATGTTCCAAGTAATTAATAGGCTATTTAAAGTAATGAGAAATAAAGTAATAATTTGTGAAAGCTAATCAAAGATAGTTTGTGGGTGATGAATATTTTGTGGGACATGTAGATCTGTCCAAGTTGAAGTCAAAGGTAGAGAAATAGTAGAGAGGAAAATAATGTAATGTGGTTTTGAGTTAATATATGTTATAGAATTTTGAGAAGTATTGATGTTGACACAGTAGTAATGGAGAATTTATGTAGAGTTTTGAGTGATATATTGATGTTTATAAGTAATGATGTTATTTTGTTGTAGTTGTAGTAAGGTAATGAGATTGAGATTTTGGGGATGGCAATTTTGTAGTAGGGGGTAGTGTAATGTGGGAGTCCGCAACATAATGATAAGTTGGGACGGGATTGGGACCGATTTAGTGGGACGGGGCCGCCTTAGGTAGAATCCAGGGGCCAGATAAGGGAAATGAGTTTTTTGGGGGGGGGGACACGTATCCTAAGTACAAAGGGTTAGAGAGTTTTTTTTTATATATAGAGAGAAGGTGGCGAATTGAGTTTAATGATAAGTTGGGGTTAGAGAGTGTTTTGGGAGATGTTTTTAATAGAGATGGGTGTCATGTTAGTAAAAGTTGTAGGTGTTAGAGTCAGAGAGATAAAGATTATATATGTAAACAGATCAAGTAGTAAATTAAAGGAGATAAATGTTTAAATCACCCACAGTAATGGAGAGTAAGATTGTCAAATACAGAAAGAGATTTATAATAAAGATATAAAATTTTTTAATTTAAAACCAGTGAAAATTTTTGATAACATTTGGAAATCATGTAAAATTAAGAATTGTTTATTTTGAATAATTTAAATGTCAATTTGCCTATTATTTATAATAATATTTTGTAATTTTAAATATTTTATTTTATTATGTTTTGTGTTTCAATTTAGAATATTACAGATGTCAAATGTATTTTCAGACAGAACTTATACATAACACATGTAGGTCAAGGTTGTGGACTTGACCTAGTTTCGATCAGCTGATGAGGTCATATGCATACTAAGCTTGTATAGTAAGGAAGTTAATTCAACTTTGATTTTTGATCAATTTAGACAAATTCTAAATAATTTCTATATATATAAAGGAAACATTTTAATAAAATTAAAATTTTTTTTTAATTTTAAAATTTTTTGGAAAATATTTTTTGAAAAAAAAAAAAAAATCTTGATTTTCGCCTGCCAGCTAATGAATATTTTAAGTATTGATTATTTTATTATTTGTGTGCTAACCATGTTTATGATTATTGATTTATTTTGTATTGCATTGTATTGTTAGACTCTAAGTATTCACATGTTAGGTTAAGGATATGTTTAATTAGGAGAAGTGTTTAAATTAGCTCATTTTAAATAAAACAGAAAATAAGGAAGAGAATTTTTTGATACAATATTTTATTTTGAATTCTGAATTTTTTTTTATGAAATAGTAAATTTTAAAGAATTTTTCAATGTATAATATGTAATGTGAATGTGTGTGAGCCCAGTATCTGCTAAAGGCAGCTCAGCTTGCATACAAGGGGAAACATATCGGTGGAGGATCTGGCATAATCTGAGCCAGGGATTGAGGATTTTTTGGGGGTAGTATGTTAGACGGCGAGGTGTGCTGTGGTACTTGTCTGTTCAATTTTTTGGTGTTGGGATCTCTTACGGAGAAGTCCAGTGATCTCGTTCAGATGCGTCCATAGTCGCCAAGCCAGGGGGGTCGTGTACCCATGCAGATTAAGAACAAGGGGGTTGTTGGCACCAGTTCCTCACCGGTCCTCTTCGGGATTTATCAATGTGATTTCTTCTGTTTTGGACAGCAGAATTCTCATTGAGGGGGTATTGTAACATGTCAAAATTGGGTAATTTCATTTATTACTGGTAATGGGTATTTGCATTTTTATTTATTTCATTTTGTGGGATTTTATAGAAAATATTGTGGAAGTTTTAATGTCCAGCAAATGTTCATTCCATTGTAACAGACCATGTGACAAGTAGAACAGTGTTGAAACAAAGCCGTAAGGCGCAATTTCTGTGATGTAACTCGGCAAGGAATTTGCACCACCCTAAAATTTCTCAGAACTTTGCATAAGTGTGACCACGCACCCACGAGCAGTGCAAGTATGCGCTCGGAATGACGCCTTCAGCCTAAAACCAAGATGTCTGGGGAACGATTTTATTCATCGTCTCCTTAGCCGATCCTCAGGAAATAAAGTCTAAGACCGCCCACTTTTAGTGACGTCAACCGTGCTTCACAAATATCGTCCACAGTTACCACACAAAAAACACACGTGTTGAATGAACAGTGACGGAAGATCCGATCATGAGGCATTGCGACTTCCGCTCTGTCCGAGTGTTTGGAGGGAGGCATGTTGGTAACGCTCTGCCCAGTCGACTAGCAACCCAAGCCACGCGTGGCAGCTATCAGTTTTGTGGCCGGGCAAATCTTTATATTTTCCTTAAGTCTGCCGACAAAATACCTATGTGATATTACAAAACAAGTATAACAGTGCTCCAGTGACGAAGAGTGAATATTGACGGTATTAAATATTATAAACTTTGTGAACATCCGGAGAATGAAAGACTGTGGAAGACGCACCACGCGGTCGGGAAAGAGAACGCCACACATGTAACGTTCCACACGGAAAGCATTATGTTCATTAATTTTACATAAAATGGGGTGTTTTTATATGAGTAAGGGGTTTTAAGAATGTGAGTAGTGAGTGCGCAGGCTGGGCTATCTTAAAGTATGTAAGTAGTAGGAAGTAAGTATAGGAAGTAAGATGTAATAGTTGCACAACCTATAAACCTGTAATGCCTTTAAAACCTGTAAAAACCTATTTTGGAGAAAACGTATAAATTCAACTCTTTTGATTAATAAACAAAAGATAATTTCTCTTCCAAGATGCATTGTATAAGTTCTTCACACAACCTTGAAAATTACGCTTGTATCCCAAAGTACGTATGAGACCCTGGACCCAAGAACGTACAAGAATGGTAAGTGTAAGTTTTTTTATTATTATTATTTATTGTTTTCTATGTTATTTAAATGGTGGTGAATTCGTAGCTTAACGTTTTCGCCCTAAAGAACAGGGACAAAAGAGATCTTAACATGTGCGCCCTAAAGAACAGGGACAAAACAGAGCTTAACATTGGCGCCGCGGAACAGGCACGAATTAAATAAAATGAAATTCCATACCTACAAATAAGATACAAGCGCAATTGAGAGGTTAAGTAGAAATGAGAACCAATTATATGTACGTGATGTTAAGGTGTAGTTAAGCGATACTTAAATTATATTATACTGAATAATACAGAAATATTTAAAATTGAAATTTTATAAAGAACAAAATCTCATAAATAAGAAAAATGGAAGACGGAGGTAAAGTTAGTATGAGTGATGTAACTATCACGGGGGAGGGAGAAATTAATTCAGACCCTAAGGTGGTCAAAGAAAGCGTTTCCAATGAATCAAATAATATAAATGATTCAGGATTGGAGACAACTCCAAACCTGATAGATGAGAATAATCTGACACAATAAATAATGAGTGGAGCACAAGCAGAATCTACTCCTGTAACAAATAGAGAAAAAGAGTTGTCATTAAATGATTTATTTAATCTCATTAACAAAAGATTTGATATGAACAATAGCGATTTCAATGCAATCAATACAAAATTCGATGAACAGAATAACAAGTTTAAAGAATTAAATAAACGTTTTGACAATAACGAAAAAATTTTTGAGAACAAATTTAATGTGATAAGTAGCGATATGAATAGTCGTTTTGACATGAATGATGCTAAGTTTGATGTATTAACTAAGTCACTGTGTAGTATTGAGAGTAAGTTGAGCGAAATATGTAGTGAAGCAAAAAGAGAAGCAAATGAGTCAAGAGAGTGTGTATGTACAGAGAAAAATAAAACAAATGAAAATTGTAGTGACAAATGTAAAAATACGATACCAGATAAAGAGTTAATAAATGATAACAATAGTGTTGAAAATAATGAGAATAATATTGAGTATAGTAATGTATTTGAAGAATTAGTATTGGGGATAGAGACGGTGAAAATAAATAATGAAAGTACTGATGAGTTGGTGGAATGTGATAATGAAAGGGTAATGTGTATTTATGAGTTAGAGAGAGAGAGGAAAAATGATGTTGTGGTAGAGTGGGGACAGAGGGTAAATTTTCCCTTTATTATTTATAATGTTTATGATGATTTAATGAGTTCACAAGTGTTGTTGTTGAAGGGCAAGAGTCCCGTATTGATAGATGAATTGAAGTATTTATTTTTGTTGTGTAATTGTGTACCCTCTGTCCGGAATAATTGTGAGAGTGTGATGTGGTGTTATGAAGAGAGAGAGTTAAACAGAGAAGTGTATGTGGAGAAAGTAACAGAATTGTATAATTTGAATAGAAAGTATGATGAATGGAAAGAGAGTTTAAAAGTATATTTGAATAATAATGACTATAATGATTTGACAAAAGTAATTAACCCGATCATGAATGTATTTACCGATGGAGACGTAACAAAAATGCCTAACGTTGACTGGTTTAATGAGTATTTGGGTAAGATGAATGAAGTCAGTTTTTATGGGTATAACACACAAAACAATGATTTGTTTGTCAATAAAAATGAACAGTGTGGTAAAACACCAAGGTTAATCTGGGACGATGGAGGTTAAACTATAAAACAATAAAAGACAGTGATAAACATTATGTTTTATGGTTCTGACATGGCAGATTTGGACAATGAAGTGCGGAAAAACGGAACAGTTAATAACTAAAGTTTGTAAATAATTGTAGTGCATTTATTTATGTGTGTGTATTGTAGAAGGTCAGCTAGACAATGTATGTATATAGGTAAGTGATAATAATAATAAAAATAATATTTTGCAATTTAAATAAATAATAACATTAATTTTGGAAACGGTAATTGGCTAATTGGTATAATGGCAAACAATAATAATGGAATGTGTATTTTCAGTAATTAATTTAATCAAACCAGTTTGATATGTTTTAAATATTTTGAGTGATTATGTAAATACTAAGTAATTAAATTCTTTAAATGTATTCAATTTATTTTACGAGATTGGGAATTTGATAATAGATGGCTAAATTGTTTGATGTAAACTAATATTTTTGTGTTAAATGTTTCAGAGGCGAGGTGAAAGTATTGGGGTGTAGGGGGTAGATGTTGTGTGTATAGCATGTTAAATGGAATGTAAGTGTAGAACTTTTACAGTATGAGTCATGTATAATAAAAATATTTACAAGTGTAACTAAGCTTTTAATTCAGTAATGAGATTATTTGAAATAATTGTGTTCAATAAAAATGATAATTAAAAAATTTAATAATAATTGAAAAAATGATATATACTAATTATTAATAATAAATTTTGGAAAATTTTAAGAAAGTCCAATGGTAGAAAGTTATGAATGAGTTAAATGACTATTGATGAAAATATTATATTAGAATGTATATAAAAATTTAATTAGTTAGTTATTAAGTTGCTATTGCGGGGGTGGCCTGTGCTCTCATAGATAGCGAAATGGGTTGGGGGTAACAGAGAGTGTTACCTCCATCGGAGGCCCAAATGGCGAAAATGTGCGACACACCTTTTTTTTCGTGTAAACTTAATTTACACACTGATAGACGATCGTGTCGCACATAATAATGATGAGTGTAACAGGCACTGAAATGAAGTTAGATTTCCCCGACTTTTCGGGTGATTACTGCCTTACCAGCACTAATCGTGGATTTGGCTAGTGGCCAGCTATGGTCATATCAAGTCCCTTGACCATAGCTGACTTGAAATTGGTATATAGTAAAAATTAAATGGGGGTGAATTTTAGGGGAAATCCAGGTACTATGGAACAGCGGCTACCACTCTGCCCGCATGGGGGCAGCAAAGCCAGGTGGTAGACCCGTTTAAGGGCGTTTAATTATAGACACGAATATGTTGATATTCAATAATTTTAAAATGTAACAGCCGAAGCAAAGACACGGAGAGGTAAAACTGCTCCAAAATATGCTGTCTTCGCAGAAGCGAAAGGGTGATACAGTCCTCCATAATTTGCAATAGAGTGTGTGGACGGGAGGTGGCTCAGATGAGCTACGAATTTAAATTTTACAACAAAAAAAAAAATTTGCTAATTCAAATTTGATCCAATAAAAAGATGCTTGTGCTCTGTTTAAGTAATTAGATGCTCATACATGCAATATAAGGTGTTCATGCTATAATTTTAAATGTATTATTTCATTATCGTAGGTTAGATATAAGCATTGATAACAATATGTGTCTTCATTATGTGTGTATATTGGCAACCAAGTAAATAATTAAGCCGTCTGGCAGGTGGTTAACACAAAGTATCAGAATCAGAGAGAGAGGAAACAATGAGGGTAGAAGTAAGTACTGATAAATATATATATTTCATGTAATTTGTTCAATTTTGAGATGTGTTGTAATTGTGTTAGGGATATCAGCTGATCAGCAATAAAATGTCACTGGTATATTGGTTGTAAATGTTCCAAGTAATTAATAGGCTATTTAAAGTAATGAGAAATAAAGTAATAATTTGTGAAAGCTAATCAAAGATAGTTTGTGGGTGATGAATATTTTGTGGGACATGTAGATCTGTCCAAGTTGAAGTCAAAGGTAGAGAAATAGTAGAGAGGAAAATAATGTAATGTGGTTTTGAGTTAATATATGTTATAGAATTTTGAGAAGTATTGATGTTGACACAGTAGTAATGGAGAATTTATGTAGAGTTTTGAGTGATATATTGATGTTTATAAGTAATGATGTTATTTTGTTGTAGTTGTAGTAAGGTAATGAGATTGAGATTTTGGGGATGGCAATTTTGTAGTAGGGGGTAGTGTAATGTGGGAGTCCGCAACATAATGATAAGTTGGGACCGATTTAGTGGGACGGGGCCGCCTTAGGTAGAATCCAGGGGCCAGATAAGGGAAATGAGTTTTTGGGGGGGGGGAACACGTATCCTAAGTACAAAGGGTTAGAGAGTTTTTTTTTATATATAGAGAGAAGGTGGCGAATTGAGTTTAATGATAAGTTGGGGTTAGAGAGTGTTTTGGGAGATGTTTTTAATAGAGATGGGTGTCATGTTAGTAAAAGTTGTAGGTGTTAGAGTCAGAGAGATAAAGATTATATATGTAAACAGATCAAGTAGTAAATTAAAGGAGATAAATGTTTAAATCACCCACAGTAATGGAGAGTAAGATTGTCAAATACAGAAAGAGATTTATAATAAAGATATAAAATTTTTTAATTTAAAACCAGTGAAAAATTTTGATAACATTTGGAAATCATGTAAAATTAAGAATTGTTTATTTTGAATAATTTAAATGTCAATTTGCCTATTATTTATAATAATATTTTGTAATTTTAAATATTTTATTTTATTATGTTTTGTGTTTCAATTTAGAATATTACAGATGTCAAATGTATTTTCAGACAGAACTTATACATAACACATGTAGGTCAAGGTTGTGGACTTGACCTAGTTTCGATCAGCTGATGAGGTCATATGCATACTAAGCTTGTATAGTAAGGAAGTTAATTCAACTTTGATTTTTGATCAATTTAGACAAATTCTAAATAATTTCTATATATATAAAGGAAACATTTTAATAAAATTAAAATTTTTTTTTAATTTTAAAATTTTTTGGAAAATATTTTTTGAAAAAAAAAAAAAAATCTTGATTTTCGCCTGCCAGCTAATGAATATTTTAAGTATTGATTATTTTATTATTTGTGTGCTAACCATGTTTATGATTATTGATTTATTTTGTATTGCATTGTATTGTTAGACTCTAAGTATTCACATGTTAGGTTAAGGATATGTTTAATTAGGAGAAGTGTTTAAATTAGCTCATTTTAAATAAAACAGAAAATAAGGAAGAGAATTTTTTGATACAATATTTTATTTTGAATTCTGAATTTTTTTTTATGAAATAGTAAATTTTAAAGAATTTTTCAATGTATAATATGTAATGTGAATGTGTGTGAGCCCAGTATCTGCTAAAGGCAGCTCAGCTTGCATACAAGGGGAAACATATCGGTGGAGGATCTGGCATAATCTGAGCCAGGGATTGAGGATTTTTTGGGGGTAGTATGTTAGACGGCGAGGTGTGCTGTGGTACTTGTCTGTTCAATTTTTTGGTGTTGGGATCTCTTACGGAGAAGTCCAGTGATCTCGTTCAGATGCGTCCATAGTCGCCAAGCCAGGGGGGTCGTGTACCCATGCAGATTAAGAACAAGGGGGTTGTTGGCACCAGTTCCTCACCGGTCCTCTTCGGGATTTATCAATGTGATTTCTTCTGTTTTGGACAGCAGAATTCTCATTGAGGGGGTATTGTAACATGTCAAAATTGGGTAATTTCATTTATTACTGGTAATGGGTATTTGCATTTTTATTTATTTCATTTTGTGGGATTTTATAGAAAATATTGTGGAAGTTTTAATGTCCAGCAAATGTTCATTCCATTGTAACAGACCATGTGACAAGTAGAACAGTGTTGAAACAAAGCCGTAAGGCGCAATTTCTGTGATGTAACTCGGCAAGGAATTTGCACCACCCTAAAATTTCTCAGAACTTTGCATAAGTGTGACCACGCACCCACGAGCAGTGCAAGTATGCGCTCGGAATGACGCCTTCAGCCTAAAACCAAGATGTCTGGGGAACGATTTTATTCATCGTCTCCTTAGCCGATCCTCAGGAAATAAAGTCTAAGACCGCCCACTTTTAGTGACGTCAACCGTGCTTCACAAATATCGTCCACAGTTACCACACAAAAAACACACGTGTTGAATGAACAGTGACGGAAGATCCGATCATGAGGCATTGCGACTTCCGCTCTGTCCGAGTGTTTGGAGGGAGGCATGTTGGTAACGCTCTGCCCAGTCGACTAGCAACCCAAGCCACGCGTGGCAGCTATCAGTTTTGTGGCCGGGCAAATCTTTATATTTTCCTTAAGTCTGCCGACAAAATACCTATGTGATATTACAAAACAAGTATAACAGTGCTCCAGTGACGAAGAGTGAATATTGACGGTATTAAATATTATAAACTTTGTGAACATCCGGAGAATGAAAGACTGTGGAAGACGCACCACGCGGTCGGGAAAGAGAACGCCACACATGTAACGTTCCACACGGAAAGCATTATGTTCATTAATTTTACATAAAATGGGGTGTTTTTATATGAGTAAGGGGTTTTAAGAATGTGAGTAGTGAGTGCGCAGGCTGGGCTATCTTAAAGTATGTAAGTAGTAGGAAGTAAGTATAGGAAGTAAGATGTAATAGTTGCACAACCTATAAACCTGTAATGCCTTTAAAACCTGTAAAAACCTATTTTGGAGAAAACGTATAAATTCAACTCTTTTGATTAATAAACAAAAGATAATTTCTCTTCCAAGATGCATTGTATAAGTTCTTCACACAACCTTGAAAATTACGCTTGTATCCCAAAGTACGTATGAGACCCTGGACACAAGAACGTACAAGAATGGTAAGTGTAAGTTTTATTATTATTATTATTTATTGTTTTCTATGTTATTTAAATGGTGGTGAATTCGTAGCTTAACGTTTTCGCCCTAAAGAACAGGGACAAAAGAGATCTTAACATGTGCGCCCTAAAGAACAGGGACAAAACAGAGCTTAACATTGGCGTCGCGGAACAGGCACGAATTAAATAAAATGAAATTCCATACCTACAAATAAGATACAAGCGCAATTGAGAGGTTAAGTAGAAATGAGAACCAATTATATGTACGTGATGTTAAGGTGTAGTTAAGCGATACTTAAATTATATTATACTGAATAATACAGAAATATTTAAAATTGAAATTTTATAAAGAACAAAATCTCATAAATAAGAAAAATGGAAGACGGAGGTAAAGTTAGTATGAGTGATGTAACTATCACGGGGGAGGGAGAAATTAATTCAGACCCTAAGGTGGTCAAAGAAAGCGTTTCCAATGAATCAAATAATATAAATGATTCAGGATTGGAGACAACTCCAAACCTGATAGATGAGAATAATCTGACACAATAAATAATGAGTGGAGCACAAGCAGAATCTACTCCTGTAACAAATAGAGAAAAAGAGTTGTCATTAAATGATTTATTTAATCTCATTAACAAAAGATTTGATATGAACAATAGCGATTTCAATGCAATCAATACAAAATTCGATGAACAGAATAACAAGTTTAAAGAATTAAATAAACGTTTTGACAATAACGAAAAAATTTTTGAGAACAAATTTAATGTGATAAGTAGCGATATGAATAGTCGTTTTGACATGAATGATGCTAAGTTTGATGTATTAACTAAGTCACTGTGTAGTATTGAGAGTAAGTTGAGCGAAATATGTAGTGAAGCAAAAAGAGAAGCAAATGAGTCAAGAGAGTGTGTATGTACAGAGAAAAATAAAACAAATGAAAATTGTAGTGACAAATGTAAAAATACGATACCAGATAAAGAGTTAATAAATGATAACAATAGTGTTGAAAATAATGAGAATAATATTGAGTATAGTAATGTATTTGAAGAATTAGTATTGGGGATAGAGACGGTGAAAATAAATAATGAAAGTACTGATGAGTTGGTGGAATGTGATAATGAAAGGGTAATGTGTATTTATGAGTTAGAGAGAGAGAGGAAAAATGATGTTGTGGTAGAGTGGGGACAGAGGGTAAATTTTCCCTTTATTATTTATAATGTTTATGATGATTTAATGAGTTCACAAGTGTTGTTGTTGAAGGGCAAGAGTCCCGTATTGATAGATGAATTGAAGTATTTATTTTTGTTGTGTAATTGTGTACCCTCTGTCCGGAATAATTGTGAGAGTGTGATGTGGTGTTATGAAGAGAGAGAGTTAAACAGAGAAGTGTATGTGGAGAAAGTAACAGAATTGTATAATTTGAATAGAAAGTATGATGAATGGAAAGAGAGTTTAAAAGTATATTTGAATAATAATGACTATAATGATTTGACAAAAGTAATTAACCCGATCATGAATGTATTTACCGATGGAGACGTAACAAAAATGCCTAACGTTGACTGGTTTAATGAGTATTTGGGTAAGATGAATGAAGTCAGTTTTTATGGGTATAACACACAAAACAATGATTTGTTTGTCAATAAAAATGAACAGTGTGGTAAAACACCAAGGTTAATCTGGGACGATGGAGGTTAAACTATAAAACAATAAAAGACAGTGATAAACATTATGTTTTATGGTTCTGACATGGCAGATTTGGACAATGAAGTGCGGAAAAACGGAACAGTTAATAACTAAAGTTTGTAAATAATTGTAGTGCATTTATTTATGTGTGTGTATTGTAGAAGGTCAGCTAGACAATGTATGTATATAGGTAAGTGATAATAATAATAAAAATAATATTTTGCAATTTAAATAAATAATAACATTAATTTTGGAAACGGTAATTGGCTAATTGGTATAATGGCAAACAATAATAATGGAATGTGTATTTTCAGTAATTAATTTAATCAAACCAGTTTGATATGTTTTAAATATTTTGAGTGATTATGTAAATACTAAGTAATTAAATTCTTTAAATGTATTCAATTTATTTTACGAGATTGGGAATTTGATAATAGATGGCTAAATTGTTTGATGTAAACTAATATTTTTGTGTTAAATGTTTCAGAGGCGAGGTGAAAGTATTGGGGTGTAGGGGGTAGATGTTGTGTGTATAGCATGTTAAATGGAATGTAAGTGTAGAACTTTTACAGTATGAGTCATGTATAATAAAAATATTTACAAGTGTAACTAAGCTTTTAATTCAGTAATGAGATTATTTGAAATAATTGTGTTCAATAAAAATGATAATTAAAAAATTTAATAATAATTGAAAAAATGATATATACTAATTATTAATAATAAATTTTGGAAAATTTTAAGAAAGTCCAATGGTAGAAAGTTATGAATGAGTTAAATGACTATTGATGAAAATATTATATTAGAATGTATATAAAAATTTAATTAGTTAGTTATTAAGTTGCTATTGCGGGGGTGGCCTGTGCTCTCATAGATAGCGAAATGGGTTGGGGGTAACAGAGAGTGTTACCTCCATCGGAGGCCCAAATGGCGAAAATGTGCGACACACCTTTTTTTTCGTGTAAACTTAATTTACACACTGATAGACGATCGTGTCGCACATAATAATGATGAGTGTAACAGGCACTGAAATGAAGTTAGATTTCCCCGACTTTTCGGGTGATTACTGCCTTACCAGCACTAATCGTGGATTTGGCTAGTGGCCAGCTATGGTCATATCAAGTCCCTTGACCATAGCTGACTTGAAATTGGTATATAGTAAAAATTAAATGGGGGGTGAATTTTAGGGGAAATCCAGGTACTATGGAACAGCGGCTACCACTCTGCCCGCATGGGGGCAGCAAACCCAGGTGGTAGACCCGTTTAAGGGCGTTTAATTATAGACACGAATATGTTGATATTCAATAATTTTAAAATGTAACAGCCGAAGCAAAGACACGGAGAGGTAAAACTGCTCCAAAATATGCTGTCTTCGCAGAAGCGAAAGGGTGATACAGTCCTCCATAATTTGCAATAGAGTGTGTGGACGGGAGGTGGCTCAGATGAGCTACGAATTTAAATTTTACAACAAAAAAAAAAATTTGCTAATTCAAATTTGATCCAATAAAAAGATGCTTGTGCTCTGTTTAAGTAATTAGATGCTCATACATGCAATATAAGGTGTTCATGCTATAATTTTAAATGTATTATTTCATTATCGTAGGTTAGATATAAGCATTGATAACAATATGTGTCTTCATTATGTGTGTATATTGGCAACCAAGTAAATAATTAAGCCGTCTGGCAGGTGGTTAACACAAAGTATCAGAATCAGAGAGAGAGGAAACAATGAGGGTAGAAGTAAGTACTGATAAATATATATATTTCATGTAATTTGTTCAATTTTGAGATGTGTTGTAATTGTGTTAGGGATATCAGCTGATCAGCAATAAAATGTCACTGGTATATTGGTTGTAAATGTTCCAAGTAATTAATAGGCTATTTAAAGTAATGAGAAATAAAGTAATAATTTGTGAAAGCTAATCAAAGATAGTTTGTGGGTGATGAATATTTTGTGGGACATGTAGATCTGTCCAAGTTGAAGTCAAAGGTAGAGAAATAGTAGAGAGGAAAATAATGTAATGTGGTTTTGAGTTAATATATGTTATAGAATTTTGAGAAGTATTGATGTTGACACAGTAGTAATGGAGAATTTATGTAGAGTTTTGAGTGATATATTGATGTTTATAAGTAATGATGTTATTTTGTTGTAGTTGTAGTAAGGTAATGAGATTGAGATTTTGGGGATGGCAATTTTGTAGTAGGGGGTAGTGTAATGTGGGAGTCCGCAACATAATGATAAGTTGGGACGGGATTGGGACCGATTTAGTGGGACGGGGCCGCCTTAGGTAGAATCCAGGGGCCAGATAAGGGAAATGAGTTTTTTGGGGGGGGGGGAACACGTATCCTAAGTACAAAGGGTTAGAGAGTTTTTTTTTATATATAGAGAGAAGGTGGCGAATTGAGTTTAATGATAAGTTGGGGTTAGAGAGTGTTTTGGGAGATGTTTTTAATAGAGATGGGTGTCATGTTAGTAAAAGTTGTAGGTGTTAGAGTCAGAGAGATAAAGATTATATATGTAAACAGATCAAGTAGTAAATTAAAGGAGATAAATGTTTAAATCACCCACAGTAATGGAGAGTAAGATTGTCAAATACAGAAAGAGATTTATAATAAAGATATAAAATTTTTTAATTTAAAACCAGTGAAAAATTTTGATAACATTTGGAAATCATGTAAAATTAAGAATTGTTTATTTTGAATAATTTAAATGTCAATTTGCCTATTATTTATAATAATATTTTGTAATTTTAAATATTTTATTTTATTATGTTTTGTGTTTCAATTTAGAATATTACAGATGTCAAATGTATTTTCAGACAGAACTTATACATAACACATGTAGGTCAAGGTTGTGGACTTGACCTAGTTTCGATCAGCTGATGAGGTCATATGCATACTAAGCTTGTATAGTAAGGAAGTTAATTCAACTTTGATTTTTGATCAATTTAGACAAATTCTAAATAATTTCTATATATATAAAGGAAACATTTTAATAAAATTAAAATTTTTTTTTAATTTTAAAATTTTTTGGAAAATATTTTTTGAAAAAAAAAAAAAAAATCTTGATTTTCGCCTGCCAGCTAATGAATATTTTAAGTATTGATTATTTTATTATTTGTGTGCTAACCATGTTTATGATTATTGATTTATTTTGTATTGCATTGTATTGTTAGACTCTAAGTATTCACATGTTAGGTTAAGGATATGTTTAATTAGGAGAAGTGTTTAAATTAGCTCATTTTAAATAAAACAGAAAATAAGGAAGAGAATTTTTTGATACAATATTTTATTTTGAATTCTGAATTTTTTTTTATGAAATAGTAAATTTTAAAGAATTTTTCAATGTATAATATGTAATGTGAATGTGTGTGAGCCCAGTATCTGCTAAAGGCAGCTCAGCTTGCATACAAGGGGAAACATATCGGTGGAGGATCTGGCATAATCTGAGCCAGGGATTGAGGATTTTTTGGGGGTAGTATGTTAGACGGCGAGGTGTGCTGTGGTACTTGTCTGTTCAATTTTTTGGTGTTGGGATCTCTTACGGAGAAGTCCAGTGATCTCGTTCAGATGCGTCCATAGTCGCCAAGCCAGGGGGGTCGTGTACCCATGCAGATTAAGAACAAGGGGGTTGTTGGCACCAGTTCCTCACCGGTCCTCTTCGGGATTTATCAATGTGATTTCTTCTGTTTTGGACAGCAGAATTCTCATTGAGGGGGTATTGTAACATGTCAAAATTGGGTAATTTCATTTATTACTGGTAATGGGTATTTGCATTTTTATTTATTTCATTTTGTGGGATTTTATAGAAAATATTGTGGAAGTTTTAATGTCCAGCAAATGTTCATTCCATTGTAACAGACCATGTGACAAGTAGAACAGTGTTGAAACAAAGCCGTAAGGCGCAATTTCTGTGATGTAACTCGGCAAGGAATTTGCACCACCCTAAAATTTCTCAGAACTTTGCATAAGTGTGACCACGCACCCACGAGCAGTGCAAGTATGCGCTCGGAATGACGCCTTCAGCCTAAAACCAAGATGTCTGGGGAACGATTTTATTCATCGTCTCCTTAGCCGATCCTCAGGAAATAAAGTCTAAGACCGCCCACTTTTAGTGACGTCAACCGTGCTTCACAAATATCGTCCACAGTTACCACACAAAAAACACACGTGTTGAATGAACAGTGACGGAAGATCCGATCATGAGGCATTGCGACTTCCGCTCTGTCCGAGTGTTTGGAGGGAGGCATGTTGGTAACGCTCTGCCCAGTCGACTAGCAACCCAAGCCACGCGTGGCAGCTATCAGTTTTGTGGCCGGGCAAATCTTTATATTTTCCTTAAGTCTGCCGACAAAATACCTATGTGATATTACAAAACAAGTATAACAGTGCTCCAGTGACGAAGAGTGAATATTGACGGTATTAAATATTATAAACTTTGTGAACATCCGGAGAATGAAAGACTGTGGAAGACGCACCACGCGGTCGGGAAAGAGAACGCCACACATGTAACGTTCCACACGGAAAGCATTATGTTCATTAATTTTACATAAAATGGGGTGTTTTTATATGAGTAAGGGGTTTTAAGAATGTGAGTAGTGAGTGCGCAGGCTGGGCTATCTTAAAGTATGTAAGTAGTAGGAAGTAAGTATAGGAAGTAAGATGTAATAGTTGCACAACCTATAAACCTGTAATGCCTTTAAAACCTGTAAAAACCTATTTTGGAGAAAACGTATAAATTCAACTCTTTTGATTAATAAACAAAAGATAATTTCTCTTCCAAGATGCATTGTATAAGTTCTTCACACAACCTTGAAAATTACGCTTGTATCCCAAAGTACGTATGAGACCCTGGACACAAGAACGTACAAGAATGGTAAGTGTAAGTTTTATTATTATTATTATTTATTGTTTTCTATGTTATTTAAATGGTGGTGAATTCGTAGCTTAACGTTTTCGCCCTAAAGAACAGGGACAAAAGAGATCTTAACATGTGCGCCCTAAAGAACAGGGACAAAACAGAGCTTAACATTGGCGTCGCGGAACAGGCACGAATTAAATAAAATGAAATTCCATACCTACAAATAAGATACAAGCGCAATTGAGAGGTTAAGTAGAAATGAGAACCAATTATATGTACGTGATGTTAAGGTGTAGTTAAGCGATACTTAAATTATATTATACTGAATAATACAGAAATATTTAAAATTGAAATTTTATAAAGAACAAAATCTCATAAATAAGAAAAATGGAAGACGGAGGTAAAGTTAGTATGAGTGATGTAACTATCACGGGGGAGGGAGAAATTAATTCAGACCCTAAGGTGGTCAAAGAAAGCGTTTCCAATGAATCAAATAATATAAATGATTCAGGATTGGAGACAACTCCAAACCTGATAGATGAGAATAATCTGACACAATAAATAATGAGTGGAGCACAAGCAGAATCTACTCCTGTAACAAATAGAGAAAAAGAGTTGTCATTAAATGATTTATTTAATCTCATTAACAAAAGATTTGATATGAACAATAGCGATTTCAATGCAATCAATACAAAATTCGATGAACAGAATAACAAGTTTAAAGAATTAAATAAACGTTTTGACAATAACGAAAAAATTTTTGAGAACAAATTTAATGTGATAAGTAGCGATATGAATAGTCGTTTTGACATGAATGATGCTAAGTTTGATGTATTAACTAAGTCACTGTGTAGTATTGAGAGTAAGTTGAGCGAAATATGTAGTGAAGCAAAAAGAGAAGCAAATGAGTCAAGAGAGTGTGTATGTACAGAGAAAAATAAAACAAATGAAAATTGTAGTGACAAATGTAAAAATACGATACCAGATAAAGAGTTAATAAATGATAACAATAGTGTTGAAAATAATGAGAATAATATTGAGTATAGTAATGTATTTGAAGAATTAGTATTGGGGATAGAGACGGTGAAAATAAATAATGAAAGTACTGATGAGTTGGTGGAATGTGATAATGAAAGGGTAATGTGTATTTATGAGTTAGAGAGAGAGAGGAAAAATGATGTTGTGGTAGAGTGGGGACAGAGGGTAAATTTTCCCTTTATTATTTATAATGTTTATGATGATTTAATGAGTTCACAAGTGTTGTTGTTGAAGGGCAAGAGTCCCGTATTGATAGATGAATTGAAGTATTTATTTTTGTTGTGTAATTGTGTACCCTCTGTCCGGAATAATTGTGAGAGTGTGATGTGGTGTTATGAAGAGAGAGAGTTAAACAGAGAAGTGTATGTGGAGAAAGTAACAGAATTGTATAATTTGAATAGAAAGTATGATGAATGGAAAGAGAGTTTAAAAGTATATTTGAATAATAATGACTATAATGATTTGACAAAAGTAATTAACCCGATCATGAATGTATTTACCGATGGAGACGTAACAAAAATGCCTAACGTTGACTGGTTTAATGAGTATTTGGGTAAGATGAATGAAGTCAGTTTTTATAGTTATAACACACAAAACAATGATTTGTTTGTCAATAAAAATGAACAGTGTGGTAAAACACCAAGGTTAATCTGGGACGATGGAGGTTAAACTATAAAACAATAAAAGACAGTGATAAACATTATGTTTTATGGTTCTGACATGGCAGATTTGGACAATGAAGTGCGGAAAAACGGAACAGTTAATAACTAAAGTTTGTAAATAATTGTAGTGCATTTATTTATGTGTGTGTATTGTAGAAGGTCAGCTAGACAATGTATGTATATAGGTAAGTGATAATAATAATAAAAATAATATTTTGCAATTTAAATAAATAATAACATTAATTTTGGAAACGGTAATTGGCTAATTGGTATAATGGCAAACAATAATAATGGAATGTGTATTTTCAGTAATTAATTTAATCAAACCAGTTTGATATGTTTTAAATATTTTGAGTGATTATGTAAATACTAAGTAATTAAATTCTTTAAATGAATTCAATTTATTTTACGAGATTGGGAATTTGATAATAGACGGCTAAATTGTTTGATGTAAACTAATATTTTTGTGTTAAATGTTTCAGAGGCGAGGTGAAAGTATTGGGGTGTAGGGGGTAGATGTTGTGTGTATATCATGTTAAATGGAATGTAAGTGTAGAACTTTTACAGTATGAGTCATGTATAATAAAAATATTTACAAGTGTAACTAAGCTTTTAATTCAGTAATGAGATTATTTGAAATAATTGTGTTCAATAAAAATGATAATTAAAAAATTTAATAATAATTGAAAAAATGATATATACTAATTATTAATAATAAATTTTGGAAAATTTTAAGAAAGTCCAATGGTAGAAAGTTATGAATGAGTTAAATGACTATTGATGAAAATATTATATTAGAATGTATATAAAAATTTAATTAGTTAGTCAATGCCTAACGTTGACTGGTTTAATGAGTATTTGGGTAAGATGAATGAAGTCAGTTTTTATAGTTATAACACACAAAACAATGATTTGTTTGTCAATAAAAATGAACAGTGTGGTAAAACACCAAGGTTAATCTGGGACGATGGAGGTTAAACTATAAAACAATAAAAGACAGTGATAAACATTATGTTTTATGGTTCTGACATGGCAGATTTGGACAATGAAGTGCGGAAAAACGGAACAGTTAATAACTAAAGTTTGTAAATAATTGTAGTGCATTTATTTATGTGTGTGTATTGTAGAAGGTCAGCTAGACAATGTATGTATATAGGTAAGTGATAATAATAATAAAAATAATATTTTGCAATTTAAATAAATAATAACATTAATTTTGGAAACGGTAATTGGCTAATTGGTATAATGGCAAACAATAATAATGGAATGTGTATTTTCAGTAATTAATTTAATCAAACCAGTTTGATATGTTTTAAATATTTTGAGTGATTATGTAAATACTAAGTAATTAAATTCTTTAAATGAATTCAATTTATTTTACGAGATTGGGAATTTGATAATAGACGGCTAAATTGTTTGATGTAAACTAATATTTTTGTGTTAAATGTTTCAGAGGCGAGGTGAAAGTATTGGGGTGTAGGGGGTAGATGTTGTGTGTATATCATGTTAAATGGAATGTAAGTGTAGAACTTTTACAGTATGAGTCATGTATAATAAAAATATTTACAAGTGTAACTAAGCTTTTAATTCAGTAATGAGATTATTTGAAATAATTGTGTTCAATAAAAATGATAATTAAAAAATTTAATAATAATTGAAAAAATGATATATACTAATTATTAATAATAAATTTTGGAAAATTTTAAGAAAGTCCAATGGTAGAAAGTTATGAATGAGTTAAATGACTATTGATGAAAATATTATATTAGAATGTATATATAAATTTAATTAGTTAGTTATTAAGTTGCTATTGCGGGGGTGGCCTGTGCTCTCATAGATAGCGAAATGGGTTGGGGGTAACAGAGAGTGTTACCTCCATCGGAGGCCAAAATGGCGAAAATGTGCGACACACCTTTTTTTTCGTGTAAACTTAATTTACACACTGATAGACGATCGTGTCGCACATAATAATGATGAGTGTAACAGGCACTGAAATGAAGTTAGATTTCCCCGACTTTTCAGGCGATTACTGCCTTACCAGCACTAATCGTGGATTTGGCTAGCGGCCAGCTATGGTCATATCAAGTCCCTTGACCATAGCTGACTTGAAATTGGTATATAGTAGAAATTAAATGGGGGTGAATTTTAGGGGAAATCCAGGTACTATGGAACAGCGGCTACCACTCTGCCCGCATGGGGGCAGCAAAGCCAGGTGGTAGACCCGTTTAAGGGCGTTTAATTATAGACACGAATATGTTGATATTCAATAATTTTAAAATGTAACAGCCGAAGCAAAGACACGGAGAGGTAAAACTGCTCCAAAATATGCTGTCTTCGCAGAACCGAAAGGGCGATACAGTCCTCCATAATTTGCAATAGAGTGTGTGGACGGGAGGTGGCTCAGATGAGCTACGAATTTAAATTTTACAACATAAAAAAAAAATTTGCTAATTCAAATTTGATCCAATAAAAAGATGCTTGTGCTCTGTTTAAGTAATTAGATGCTCATACATGCAATATAAGGTGTTCATGCTATAATTTTAAATGTATTATTTCATTATCGTAGGTTAGATATAAGCATTGATAACAATATGTGTCTTCATTATGTGTGTATATTGGCAACCAAGTAAATAATTAAGCCGTCTGGCAGGTGGTTAACACAAAGTATCAGAATCAGAGAGAGAGAGGAAACAATGAGGGTAGAAGTAAGTACTGATAAATATATATATTTCATGTAATTTGTTCAATTTTGAGATGTGTTGTAATTGTGTTAGGGATATCAGCTGATCAGCAATAAAATGTCACTGGTATATTGGTTGTAAATGTTCCAAGTAATTAATAGGCTATTTAAAGTAATGAGAAATAAAGTAATAACTTGTGAAAGCTAATCAAAGATAGTTTGTGGGTGATGAATATTTTGTGGGACATGTAGATCTGTCCAAGTTGAAGTCAAAGGTAGAGAAATAGTAGAGAGGAAAATAATGTAATGTGGTTTTTAGTTAATATATGTTATAGAATTTTGAGAAGTATTGATGTTGACACAGTAGTAATGGAGAATTTATGTAGAGTTTTGAGTGATATATTGATGTTTATAAGTAATGATGTTATTTTGTTGTAGTTGTAGTAAGGTAATGAGATTGAGATTTTGGGGATGGCAATTTTGTAGTAGGGGGTAGTGTAATGTGGGAGTCCGCAACATAATGATAAGTTGGGACGGGATTGGGACCGATTTAGTGGGACGGGGCCGCCTTAGGTAGAATCCAGGGGCCAGATAAGGGAAATGAGTTTTTGGGGGGGGGGACACGAATCCTAAGTACAAAGGGTTAGAGAGTTTTTTTTTATATATAGAGAGAAGGTGGCGAATTGAGTTTAATGATAAGTTGGGGTTAGAGAGTGTTTTGGGAGATGTTTTTAATAGAGGTGGGTGTCATGTTAGTAAAAGTTGTAGGTGTTAGAGTCAGAGAGATAAAGATTATATATGTAAACAGATCAAGTAGTAAATTAAAGGAGATAAATGTTTAAATCACCCACAGTAATGGAGAGTAAGATTGTCAAATACAGAAAGAGATTTATAATAAAGATATAAAATTTTTTAATTTAAAACCAGTGAAAAATTTTGATAGCATTTGGAAATCATGTAAAATTAAGAATTGTTTATTTTGAATAATTTAAATGTCAATTTGCCTATTATTTATAATAATATTTTGTAATTTTAAATATTTTATTTTATTATGTTTTGTGTTTCAATTTAGAATATTACAGATGTCAAATGTATTTTCAGACAGAACTTATACATAACACATGTAGGTCAAGGTTGTGGACTTGACCTAGTTTCGATCAGCTGATGAGGTCATATGCATACTAAGCTTGTATAGTAAGGAAATTAATTCAACTTTGATTTTTGATCAATTTAGACAAATTCTAAATAATTTCTATATATATAAAGGAAACATTTTAATAAAATTAAAATTTTTTTTTAATTTTAAAATTTTTTGGAAAATATTTTTTGAAAAAAAAAATCTTGATTTTTCGCCTGCCAGCTAATGAATATTTTAAGTATTGATTATTTTATTATTTGTGTGCCTACCATGTTTATGATTATTGATTTATTTTGTATTGCATTGTATTGTTAGACTCTAAGTATTCACATGTTAGGTTAAGGATATGTTTAATTAGGAGAAGTGTTTAAATTAACTCATTTTAAATAAAACAGAAAATAAGGAAGAGAATTTTTTGATACAATATTTTATTTTGAATTCTGAATTTTTTCTTATGAAATAGTAAATTTTAAAGAATTTTTCAATGTATAATATGTAATGTGAGTGTGTGTGAGCCCAGTATCTGCTAAAGGCAGCCCAGCTTGCATACAAGGGGAAACATATCGGTGGAGGATCTGGCATAATCTGAGCCAGGGATTGAGGATTTTTTGGGGGTAGTATGTTAGACGGCGAGGTGTGCTGTGGTACTTGTCTGTTCAATTTTTCGGTGTTGGGATCTCTTACGGAGAAGTCCAGTGATCTCGTTCAGATGCGTCCATAGTCGCCAAGCCAGGGGGGTCGTGTACCCATGCAGATTAAGAACAAGGGGGTTGTTGGCACCAGTTCCTCACCGGTCCTCTTCGGGATTTATCAATGAGATTTCTTCTGTTTTGGACAGCAGAATTCTCATTGAGGGGGTATTGTAACGTGTCAAAATTGGGTAATTTCATTTATTACTGGTAATGGGTATTTGCATTTTTATTTATTTCATTTTGTGGGATTTTATAGAAAATATTGTGGAAGTTTTAATGTCCAGCAAATGTTCATTCCATTGTAACAGACCATGTGACAAGTAGAACAGTGTTGAAACAAAGCCGTAAGGCGCAATTTCTGTGATGTAACTCGGCAAGGAATTTGCACCACCCTAAAATTTCTCAGAACTTTGCATAAGTGTGACCACGCACCCACGAGCAGTGCAAGTATGCGCTCGGAATAACGCCTTCAGCCTAAAACCAAGATGTCTGGGGAACGATTTTATTCATCGTCTCCTTAGCCGATCCTCAGGAAATAAAGTCTAAGACCGCCCACTTTTAGTGACGTCAACCGTGCTTCACAAATATCGTCCACGGTTACCACACAAAAAACACATGTGTTGAATGAACAGTGACGGAAGATCCGATCATGAGGCATTGCGACTTCCGCTCTGTCCGAGTGTTTGGAGGGAGGCATGTTGGTAACGCTCTGCCCAGTCGACTAGCAACCCAAGCCACGCGTGGCAGCTATCAGTTTTGTGGCCGGGCAAATCTTTATATTTTCCTTAAGTCTGCCGACAAAATACCTATGTGATATTACAAAACAAGTATAACAGTGCTCCAGTGACGAAGAGTGAATATTGACGGTATTAAATATTATAAACTTTGTGAACATCCGGAGAATGAAAGACTGTGGAAGACGCACCACGCGGTCGGGAAAGAGAACGCCACACATGTAACGTTCCACACGGAAAGCATTATGTTCATTAATTTTACATAAAATGGGGTGTTTTTATATGAGTAAGGGGTTTTAAGAATGTGAGTAGTGAGTGCGCAGGCTGGGCTATCTTAAAGTATGTAAGTAGTAGGAAGTAAGATGTAATAGTTGCACAACCTATAAACCTGTAATGCCTTTAAAACCTGTAAAAACCTATTTTGGAGAAAACGTATAAATTCAACTCTTTTGATTAATAAACAAAAGATAATTTCTCTTCCAAGATGCATTGTATAAGTTCTTCACACAACCTTGAAAATTACGCTTGTATCCCAAAGTACGTATGAGACCCTGGACCCAAGAACGTACAAGAATGGTAAGTGTAAGTTTTTTTATTATTATTATTTATTGTTTTCTATGTTATTTAAATGGTGGTGAATTCATAGCTTAACGTTTGCGCCCTAAAGAACAGGGACTAAACAGAGCTTAACATCTGCGCCCTAAAGAACAGGGACAAAACAGAGCTTAACATTGGCGCCGCGGAACAGGCACGAATTAAATAAAATGAAATTCCATACCTACAAATAAGATACAAGCGCAATTGAGAGGTTAAGTAGAAATGAGAACCAATTATATGTACGTGATGTTAAGGTGTAGTTAAGCGATACTTAAATTATATTATACTGAATAATACAGAAATATTTAAAATTGAAATTTTATATAGAACAAAATCTCATAAATAAGAAAAATGGAAGACGGAGGTAAAGTTAGTATGAGTGATGTAACTATCACGGGGGAGGGAGAAATTAATTCAGACCCTAAGGTGGTCAAAGAAAGCGTTTCCAATGAATCAAATAATATAAATGATTCAGGATTGGAGACAACTCCAAACCTGATAGATGAGAATAATCTGACACAATCGGTAATAATGAGTGGAGCACAAGCAGAATCTACTCCTGTAACAAATAGAGAAAAAGAGTTGTCATTAAATGATTTATTTAATCTCATTAACAAAAGATTTGATATGAACAATAGCGATTTCAATGCAATCAATACAAAATTCGATGAACAGAATAACAAGTTTAAAGAATTAAATAAACGTTTTGACAATAACGAAAAAATTTTTGAGAACAAATTTAATGTGATAAGTAGCGATATGAATAGTCGTTTTGACATGAATGATGCTAAGTTTGATGTATTAACTAAGTCACTGTGTAGTATTGAGAGTAAGTTGAGCGAAATATGTAGTGAAGCAAAAAGAGAAGCAAATGAGTCAAGAGAGTGTGTATGTACAGAGAAAAATAAAACAAATGAAAATTGTAGTGACAAATGTAAAAATACGATACCAGATAAAGAGTTAATAAATGATAACAATAGTGTTGAAAATAATGAGAATAATATTGAGTATAGTAATGTATTTGAAGAATTAGTATTGGGGATAGAGACGGTGAAAATAAATAATGAAAGTACTGATGAGTTGGTGGAATGTGATAATGAAAGGGTAATGTGTATTTATGAGTTAGAGAGAGAGAGGAAAAATGATGTTGTGGTAGAGTGGGGACAGAGGGTAAATTTTCCCTTTATTATTTATAATGTTTATGATGATTTAATGAGTTCACAAGTGTTGTTGTTGAAGGGCAAGAGTCCCGTATTGATAGATGAATTGAAGTATTTATTTTTGTTGTGTAATTGTGTACCCTCTGTCCGGAATAATTGTGAGAGTGTGATGTGGTGTTATGAAGAGAGAGAGTTAAACAGAGAAGTGTATGTGGAGAAAGTAACAGAATTGTATAATTTGAATAGAAAGTATGACGAATGGAAAGAGAGTTTAAAAGTATATTTGAATAATAATGACTATAATGATTTGACAAAAGTAATTAACCCGATCATGAATGTATTTACCGATGGAGACGTAACAAAAATGCCTAACGTTGACTGGTTTAATGAGTATTTGGGTAAGATGAATGAAGTCAGTTTTTATGGTTATAACACACAAAACAATGATTTGTTTGTCAATAAAAATGAACAGTGTGGTAAAACACCAAGGTTAATCTGGGACGATGGAGGTTAAACTATAAAACAATAAAAGACAGTGATAAACATTATGTTTTATGGTTCTGACATGGCAGATTTGGACAATGAAGTGCGGAAAAACGGAACAGTTAATAACTAAAGTTTGTAAATAATTGTAGTGCATTTATTTATGTGTGTGTATTGTAGAAGGTCAGCTAGACAATGTATGTATATAGGTAAGTGATAATAATAATAAAAATAATATTTTGCAATTTAAATAAATAATAACATTAATTTTGGAAACGGTAATTGGCTAATTGGTATAATGGCAAACAATAATAATGGAATGTGTATTTTCAGTAATTAATTTAATCAAACCAGTTTGATATGTTTTAAATATTTTGAGTGATTATGTAAATACTAAGTAATTAAATTTTTAAATGAATTCAATTTATTTTACGAGATTGGGAATTTGGTAATAGACGGCTAAATTGTTTGATGTAAACTAATATTTTTGTGTTAAATGTTTCAGAGGCGAGGTGAAAGTATTGGGGTGTAGGGGGTAGATGTTGTGTGTATATCATGTTAAATGGAATGTAAGTGTAGAACTTTTACAGTATGAGTCATGTATAATAAAAATATTTACAAGTGTAACTAAGCTTTTAATTCAGTAATGAGATTATTTGAAATAATTGTGTTCAATAAAAATGATAATTAAAAAATTTAATAATAATTGAAAAAATGATATATACTAATTATTAATAATAAATTTTGGAAAATTTTAAGAAAGTCCAATGGTAGAAAGTTATGAATGAGTTAAATGACTATTGATGAAAATATTATATTAGAATGTATATAAAAATTTAATTAGTTAGTTATTAAGTTGCTATTGCGGGGGTGGCCTGTGATCTCATAGATAGCGAAATGGGTTGGGGGTAACAGAGAGTGTTACCTCCATCGGAGGCGAAAATGGCGAAAATGTGTGACACACCTTTTTTTTCGTGTAAACTTAATTTACACACTGATAGACGATCGTGTCGCACATAATAATGATGAGTGTAACAGGCACTGAAATGAAGTTAGATTTCCCCGACTTTTCAGGCGATTACTGCCTTACCAGCACTAATCGTGGATTTGGCTAGCGGCCAGCTATGGTCATATCAAGTCCCTTGACCATAGCTGACTTGAAATTGGTATATAGTAGAAATTAAATGGGGGTGAATTTTAGGGGAAATCCAGGTACTATGGAACAGCGGCTACCACTCTGCCCGCATGGGGGCAGCAAAGCCAGGTGGTAGACCCGTTTAAGGGCGTTTAATTATAGACACGAATATGTTGATATTCAATAATTTTAAAATGTAACAGCCGAAGCAAAGACACAGAGAGGTAAAACTGCTCCAAAATATGCTGTCTTCGCAGAAGCGAAAGGGCGATACAGTCCTCCATAATTTGCAATAGAGTGTGTGGACGGGAGGTGGCTCAGATGAGCTACGAATTTAAATTTTACAACATAAAAAAAAAATTTGCTAATTCAAATTTGATCCAATAAAAAGATGCTTGTGCTCTGTTTAAGTAATTAGATGCTCATACATGCAATATAAGGTGTTCATGCTATAATTTTAAATGTATTATTTCATTATCGTAGGTTAGATATAAGCATTGATAACAATATGTGTCTTCATTATGTGTGTATATTGGCAACCAAGTAAATAATTAAGCCGTCTGGCAGGTGGTTAACACAAAGTATCAGAATCAGAGAGAGAGGAAACAATTAGGGTAGAAGTAAGTACTGATAAATATATATATTTCATGTAATTTGTTCAATTTTGAGATGTGTTGTAATTGTGTTAGGGATATCAGCAATAAAATGTCACTGGTATATTGGTTGTAAATGTTCCAAGTAATTAATAGGCTATTTAAAGTAATGAGAAATAAAGTAATAACTTGTGAAAGCTAATCAAAGATAGTTTGTGGGTGATGCAAATGAGTCAAGAGAGTGTGTATGTACAGAGAAAAATAAAACAAATGAAAATTGTAGTGACAAATGTAAAAATACGATACCAGATAAAGAGTTAATAAATGATAACAATAGTGTTGAAAATAATGAGAATAATATTGAGTATAGTAATGTATTTGAAGAATTAGTATTGGGGATAGAGACGGTGAAAATAAATAATGAAAGTACTGATGAGTTGGTGGAATGTGATAATGAAAGGGTAATGTGTATTTATGAGTTAGAGAGAGAGAGGAAAAATGATGTTGTGGTAGAGTGGGGACAGAGGGTAAATTTTCCCTTTATTATTTATAATGTTTATGATGATTTAATGAGTTCACAAGTGTTGTTGTTGAAGGGCAAGAGTCCCGTATTGATAGATGAATTGAAGTATTTATTTTTGTTGTGTAATTGTGTACCCTCTGTCCGGAATAATTGTGAGAGTGTGATGTGGTGTTATGAAGAGAGAGAGTTAAACAGAGAAGTGTATGTGGAGAAAGTAACAGAATTGTATAATTTGAATAGAAAGTATGACGAATGGAAAGAGAGTTTAAAAGTATATTTGAATAATAATGACTATAATGATTTGACAAAAGTAATTAACCCGATCATGAATGTATTTACCGATGGAGACGTAACAAAAATGCCTAACGTTGACTGGTTTAATGAGTATTTGGGTAAGATGAATGAAGTCAGTTTTTATGGTTATAACACACAAAACAATGATTTGTTTGTCAATAAAAATGAACAGTGTGGTAAAACACCAAGGTTAATCTGGGACGATGGAGGTTAAACTATAAAACAATAAAAGACAGTGATAAACATTATGTTTTATGGTTCTGACATGGCAGATTTGGACAATGAAGTGCGGAAAAACGGAACAGTTAATAACTAAAGTTTGTAAATAATTGTAGTGCATTTATTTATGTGTGTGTATTGTAGAAGGTCAGCTAGACAATGTATGTATATAGGTAAGTGATAATAATAATAAAAATAATATTTTGCAATTTAAATAAATAATAACATTAATTTTGGAAACGGTAATTGGCTAATTGGTATAATGGCAAACAATAATAATGGAATGTGTATTTTCAGTAATTAATTTAATCAAACCAGTTTGATATGTTTTAAATATTTTGAGTGATTATGTAAATACTAAGTAATTAAATTTTTAAATGAATTCAATTTATTTTACGAGATTGGGAATTTGGTAATAGACGGCTAAATTGTTTGATGTAAACTAATATTTTTGTGTTAAATGTTTCAGAGGCGAGGTGAAAGTATTGGGGTGTAGGGGGTAGATGTTGTGTGTATATCATGTTAAATGGAATGTAAGTGTAGAACTTTTACAGTATGAGTCATGTATAATAAAAATATTTACAAGTGTAACTAAGCTTTTAATTCAGTAATGAGATTATTTGAAATAATTGTGTTCAATAAAAATGATAATTAAAAAATTTAATAATAATTGAAAAAATGATATATACTAATTATTAATAATAAATTTTGGAAAATTTTAAGAAAGTCCAATGGTAGAAAGTTATGAATGAGTTAAATGACTATTGATGAAAATATTATATTAGAATGTATATAAAAATTTAATTAGTTAGTTATTAAGTTGCTATTGCGGGGGTGGCCTGTGCTCTCATAGATAGCGAAATGGGTTGGGGGTAACAGAGAGTGTTACCTCCATCGGAGGCGAAAATGGCGAAAATGTGTGACACACCTTTTTTTTCGTGTAAACTTAATTTACACACTGATAGACGATCGTGTCGCACATAATAATGATGAGTGTAACAGGCACTGAAATGAAGTTAGATTTCCCCGACTTTTCAGGCGATTACTGCCTTACCAGCACTAATCGTGGATTTGGCTAGCGGCCAGCTATGGTCATATCAAGTCCCTTGACCATAGCTGACTTGAAATTGGTATATAGTAGAAATTAAATGGGGGTGAATTTTAGGGGAAATCCAGGTACTATGGAACAGCGGCTACCACTCTGCCCGCATGGGGGCAGCAAAGCCAGGTGGTAGACCCGTTTAAGGGCGTTTAATTATAGACACGAATATGTTGATATTCAATAATTTTAAAATGTAACAGCCGAAGCAAAGACACAGAGAGGTAAAACTGCTCCAAAATATGCTGTCTTCGCAGAAGCGAAAGGGCGATACAGTCCTCCATAATTTGCAATAGAGTGTGTGGACGGGAGGTGGCTCAGATGAGCTACGAATTTAAATTTTACAACATAAAAAAAAAATTTGCTAATTCAAATTTGATCCAATAAAAAGATGCTTGTGCTCTGTTTAAGTAATTAGATGCTCATACATGCAATATAAGGTGTTCATGCTATAATTTTAAATGTATTATTTCATTATCGTAGGTTAGATATAAGCATTGATAACAATATGTGTCTTCATTATGTGTGTATATTGGCAACCAAGTAAATAATTAAGCCGTCTGGCAGGTGGTTAACACAAAGTATCAGAATCAGAGAGAGAGGAAACAATTAGGGTAGAAGTAAGTACTGATAAATATATATATTTCATGTAATTTGTTCAATTTTGAGATGTGTTGTAATTGTGTTAGGGATATCAGCAATAAAATGTCACTGGTATATTGGTTGTAAATGTTCCAAGTAATTAATAGGCTATTTAAAGTAATGAGAAATAAAGTAATAACTTGTGAAAGCTAATCAAAGATAGTTTGTGGGTGATGCAAATGAGTCAAGAGAGTGTGTATGTACAGAGAAAAATAAAACAAATGAAAATTGTAGTGACAAATGTAAAAATACGATACCAGATAAAGAGTTAATAAATGATAACAATAGTGTTGAAAATAATGAGAATAATATTGAGTATAGTAATGTATTTGAAGAATTAGTATTGGGGATAGAGACGGTGAAAATAAATAATGAAAGTACTGATGAGTTGGTGGAATGTGATAATGAAAGGGTAATGTGTATTTATGAGTTAGAGAGAGAGAGGAAAAATGATGTTGTGGTAGAGTGGGGATAGAGGGTAAATTTTCCCTTTATTATTTATAATGTTTATGATGATTTAATGAGTTCACAAGTGTTGTTGTTGAAGGGCAAGAGTCCCGTATTGATAGATGAATTGAAGTATTTATTTTTGTTGTGTAATTGTGTACCCTCTGTCCGGAATAATTGTGAGAATGTGATGTGGTGTTATGAAGAGAGAGAGTTAAACAGAGAAGTGTATGTGGAGAAAGTAACAGAATTGTATAATTTCAATAGAAAGTATGATGAATGGAAAGAGAGTTTAAAAGTATATTTGAATAATAATGACTATAATGATTTGACAAAAGTAATTAACCTGATCATGAATATATTTACCGATGGAGACGTAACAAAAATGCCTAACGTTGACTGGTTTAATGAGTATTTGGGTAAGATGAATGAAGTCAGTTTTTATGGGTATAACACACAAAACAATGATTTGTTTGTCAATAAAAATGAACAGTGTGGTAAAACACCAAGGTTAATCTGGGACGATGGAGGTTAAACTATAAAACAATAAAAGACAGTGATAAACATTATGTTTTATGGTTCTGACATGGCAGATTTGGACAATGAAGTGCGGAAAAACGGAACAGTTAATAACTAAAGTTTGTAAATAATTGTAGTGCATTTATTTACGTGTGTGTATTGTAGAAGGTCAGCTAGACAATGTATGTATATAGGTAAGTGATAATAATAATAAAAATAATATTTTGCAATTTAAATAAATAATAACATTAATTTTGGAAACGGTAATTGGCTAATTGGTATAATGGCAAACAATAATAATGGAATGTGTATTTTCAGTAATTAATTTAATCAAACCAGTTTGATATGTTTTAAATATTTTGAGTGATTATGTAAATACTAAGTAATTAAATTCTTTAAATGAATTCAATTTATTTTACGAGATTGGGAATTTGATAATAGATGGCTAAATTGTTTGATGTAAACTAATATTTTTGTGTTAAATGTTTCAGAGGCGAGGTGAAAGTATTGGGGTGTAGGGGGTAGATGTTGTGTGTATATCATGTTAAATGGAATGTAAGTGTAGAACTTTTACAGTATGAGTCATGTATAATAAAAATATTTACAAGTGTAACTAAGCTTTTAATTCAGTAATGAGATTATTTGAAATAATTGTGTTCAATAAAAATGATAATTAAAAAATTTAATAATAATTGAAAAAATGATATATACTAATTATTAATAATAAATTTTGGAAAATTTTAAGAAAGTCCAATGGTAGAAAGTTATGAATGAGTTAAATGACTATTGATGAAAATATTATATTAGAATGTATATAAAAATTTAATTAGTTAGTTATTAAGTTGCTATTGCGGGGGTGGCCTGTGCTCTCATAGATAGCGAAATGGGTTGGGGGTAACAGAGAGTGTTACCTCCATCGGAGGCCAAAATGGCGAAAATGTGCGACACACCTTTTTTTTCGTGTAAACTTAATTTACACACTGATAGACGATCGTGTCGCACATAATAATGATGAGTGTAACAGGCACTGAAATGAAGTTAGATTTCCCCGACTTTTCAGGCGATTACTGCCTTACCAGCACTAATCGTGGATTTGGCTAGTGGCCAGCTATGGTCATATCAAGTCCCTTGACCATAGCTGACTTGAAATTGGTATATAGTAGAAATTAAATGGGGGGTCAATTTTAGGGGAAATCCAGGTACTATGGAACAGCGGCTACCACTCTGCCCGCATGGGGGCAGCAAAGCCAGGTGGTAGACCCGTTTAAGGGCGTTTAATTATAGACACGAATATGTTGATATTCAATAATTTTAAAATGTAACAGCCGAAGCAAAGACACGGAGAGGGAAAACTGCTCCAAAATATGCTGTCTTCGCAGAAGCGAAAGGGCGATACAGTCCTCCATAATTCGCAATAGAGTGTGTGGACGGGAGGTGGCTCAGATGAGCTACGAATTTAAATTTTACAACATAAAAAAAAAAATTTGCTAATTCAAATTTGATCCAATAAAAAGATGCTTGTGCTCTGTTTAAGTAATTAGATGCTCATACATGCAATATAAGGTGTTCATGCTATAATTTTAAATGTATTATTTCATTATCGTAGGTTAGATATAAGCATTGATAACAATATGTGTCTTCATTATGTGTGTATATTGGCAACCAAGTAAATAATTAAGCCGTCTGGCAGGTGGTTAACACAAAGTATCAGAATCACAGAGAGAGGAAACAATGAGGGTAGAAGTAAGTACTGATAAATATATATATTTCATGTAATTTGTTCAATTTTGAGATGTGTTGTAATTGTGTTAGGGATATCAGCTGATCAGCAATAAAATGTCACTGGTATATTGGTTGTAAATGTTCCAAGTAATTAATAGGCTATTTAAAGTAATGAGAAATAAAGTAATAATTTGTGAAAGCTAATCAAAGATAGTTTGTGGGTGATGAATATTTTGTGGGACATGTAGATCTGTCCAAGTTGAAGTCAAAGGTAGAGAAATAGTAGAGAGGAAAATAATGTAATGTGGTTTTGAGTTAATATATGTTATAGAATTTTGAGAAGTATTGATGTTGACACAGTAGTAATGGAGAATTTATGTAGAGTTTTGAGTGATATATTGATGTTTATAAGTAATGATGTTATTTTGTTGTAGTTGTAGTAAGGTAATGAGATTGAGATTTTGGGGATGGCAATTTTGTAGTAGGGGGTAGTGTAATGTGGGAGTCCGCAACATAATGATAAGTTGGGACGGGATTGGGACCGATTTAGTGGGACGGGGCCGCCTTAGGTAGAATCCAGGGGCCAGATAAGGGAAATGAGTTTTTTGGGGGGGGAACACGTATCCTAAGTACAAAGGGTTAGAGAGTTTTTTTTTATATATAGAGAGAAGGTGGCGAATTGAGTTTAATGATAAGTTGGGGTTAGAGAGTGTTTTGGGAGATGTTTTTAATAGAGATGGGTGTCATGTTAGTAAAAGTTGTAGGTGTTAGAGTCAGAGAGATAAAGATTATATATGTAAACAGATCAAGTAGTAAATTAAAGGAGATAAATGTTTAAATCACCCACAGTAATGGAGAGTAAGATTGTCAAATACAGAAAGAGATTTATAATAAAGATATAAAATTTTTTAATTTAAAACCAGTGAAAAATTTGATAGCATTTGGAAATCATGTAAAATTAAGAATTGTTTATTTTGAATAATTTAAATGTCAATTTGCCTATTATTTATAATAATATTTTGTAATTTTAAATATTTTATTTTATTATGTTTTGTGTTTCAATTTAGAATATTACAGATGTCAAATGTATTTTCAGACAGAACTTATACATAACACATGTAGGTCAAGGTTGTGGACTTGACCTAGTTTCGATCAGCTGATGAGGTCATATGCATACTAAGCTTGTATAGTAAGAAAGTTAATTCAACTTTGATTTTTGATCAATTTAGACAAATTCTAAATAATTTCTATATATATAAAGGAAACATTTTAATAAAATTAAAATTTTTTTTTAATTTTAAAATTTTTTGGAAAATATTTTAAAAAAAAAATCTTTATTTTTCGCCTGCCAGCTAATGAATATTTTAAGTATTGATTATTTTATTATTTGTGTGCTAACCATGTTTATGATTATTGATTTATTTTGTATTGCATTGTATTGTTAGACTCTAAGTATTCACATGTTAGGTTAAGGATATGTTTAATTAGGAGAAGTGTTTAAATTAACTCATTTTAAATAAAACAGAAAATAAGGAAGAGAATTTTTTGATACAATATTTTATTTTGAATTCTGAATTTTTTCTTATGAAATAGTAAATTTTAAAGAATTTTTCAATGTATAATATGTAATGTGAGTGTGTGTGAGCCCAGTATCTGCTAAAGGCAGCCCAGCTTGCATACAAGGGGAAACATATCGGTGGAGGATCTGGCATAATCTGAGCCAGGGATTGAGGATTTTTTGGGGGTAGTATGTTAGACGGCGAGGTGTGCTGTGGTACTTGTCTGTTCAATTTTTCGGTGTTGGGATCTCTTACGGAGAAGTCCAGTGATCTCGTTCAGATGCGTCCATAGTCGCCAAGCCAGGGGGGTCGTGTACCCATGCAGATTAAGAACAAGGGGGTTGTTGGCACCAGTTCCTCACCGGTCCTCTTCGGGATTTATCAATGAGATTTCTTCTGTTTTGGACAGCAGAATTCTCATTGAGGGGGTATTGTAACGTGTCAAAATTGGGTAATTTCATTTATTACTGGTAATGGGTATTTGCATTTTTATTTATTTCATTTTGTGGGATTTTATAGAAAATATTGTGGAAGTTTTAATGTCCAGCAAATGTTCATTCCATTGTAACAGACCATGTGACAAGTAGAACAGTGTTGAAACAAAGCCGTAAGGCGCAATTTCTGTGATGTAACTCGGCAAGGAATTTGCACCACCCTAAAATTTCTCAGAACTTTGCATAAGTGTGACCACGCACCCACGAGCAGTGCAAGTATGCGCTCGGAATAACGCCTTCAGCCTAAAACCAAGATGTCTGGGGAACGATTTTATTCATCGTCTCCTTAGCCGATCCTCAGGAAATAAAGTCTAAGACCGCCCACTTTTAGTGACGTCAACCGTGCTTCACAAATATCGTCCACGGTTACCACACAAAAAACACATGTGTTGAATGAACAGTGACGGAAGATCCAATCATGAGGCATTGCGACTTCCGCTCTGTCCGAGTGTTTGGAGGGAGGCATGTTGGTAACGCTCTGCCCAGTCGACTAGCAACCCAAGCCACGCGTGGCAGCTATCAGTTTTGTGGCCAGGCAAATCTTTATATTTTCCTTAAGTCTGCCGACAAAATACCTATGTGATATTACAAAACAAGTATAACAGTGCCTCCAGTGACGAAGAGTGAATATTGACGGTATTAAATATTATAAACTTTGTGAACATCCGGAGAATGAAAAACTGTGGAAGACGCACCACGCGGTCGGGAAAGAGAACGCCACACATGTAACGTTCCACACGGAAAGCATTATGTTCATTAATTTTACATAAAATGGGGTGTTTTTATATGAGTAAGGGGTTTTAAGAATGTGAGTAGTGAGTGCGCAGGCTGGGCTATCTTAAAGTATGTAAGTAGTAGGAAGTAAGATGTAATAGTTGCACAACCTATAAACCTGTAATGCCTTTAAAACCTGTAAAAACCTATTTTGGAGAAAACGTATAAATTCAACTCTTTTGATTAATAAACAAAAGATAATTTCTCTTCCAAGATGCATTGTATAAGTTCTTCACACAACCTTGAAAATTACGCTTGTATCCCAAAGTACGTATGAGACCCTGGACCCAAGAACGTACAAGAATGGTAAGTGTAAGTTTTTTTATTATTATTATTTATTGTTTTCTATGTTATTTAAATGGTGGTGAATTCATAGCTTAACGTTTGCGCCCTAAAGAACAGGGACTAAACAGAGCTTAACATCTGCGCCCTAAAGAACAGGGACAAAACAGAGCTTAACATTGGCGCCGCGGAACAGGCACGAATTAAATAAAATGAAATTCCATACCTACAAATAAGATACAAGCGCAATTGAGAGGTTAAGTAGAAATGAGAACCAATTATATGTACGTGATGTTAAGGTGTAGTTAAGCGATACTTAAATTATATTATACTGAATAATACAGAAATATTTAAAATTGAAATTTTATATAGAACAAAATCTCATAAATAAGAAAAATGGAAGACGGAGGTAAAGTTAGTATGAGTGATGTAACTATCACGGGGGAGGGAGAAATTAATTCAGACCCTAAGGTGGTCAAAGAAAGCGTTTCCAATGAATCAAATAATATAAATGATTCAGGATTGGAGACAACTCCAAACCTGATAGATGAGAATAATCTGACACAATCGGTAATAATGAGTGGAGCACAAGCAGAATCTACTCCTGTAACAAATAGAGAAAAAGAGTTGTCATTAAATGATTTATTTAATCTCATTAACAAAAGATTTGATATGAACAATAGCGATTTCAATGCAATCAATACAAAATTCGATGAACAGAATAACAAGTTTAAAGAATTAAATAAACGTTTTGACAATAACGAAAAAATTTTCGAGAACAAATTTAATGTGATAAGTAGCGATATGAATAGTCGTTTTGACATGAATGATGCTAAGTTTGATGTATTAACTAAGTCACTGTGTAGTATTGAGAGTAAGTTGAGCGAAATATGTAGTGAAGCAAAAAGAGAAGCAAATGAGTCAAGAGAGTGTGTATGTACAGAGAAAAATAAAACAAATGAAAATTGTAGTGACAAATGTAAAAATACGATACCAGATAAAGAGTTAATAAATGATAACAATAGTGTTGAAAATAATGAGAATAATATTGAGTATAGTAATGTATTTGAAGAATTAGTATTGGGGATAGAGACGGTGAAAATAAATAATGAAAGTACTGATGAGTTGGTGGAATGTGATAATGAAAGGGTAATGTGTATTTATGAGTTAGAGAGAGAGAGGAAAAATGATGTTGTGGTAGAGTGGGGACAGAGGGTAAATTTTCCCTTTATTATTTATAATGTTTATGATGATTTAATGAGTTCACAAGTGTTGTTGTTGAAGGGCAAGAGTCCCGTATTGATAGATGAATTGAAGTATTTATTTTTGTTGTGTAATTGTGTACCCTCTGTCCGGAATAATTGTGAGAGTGTGATGTGGTGTTATGAAGAGAGAGAGTTAAACAGAGAAGTGTATGTGGAGAAAGTAACAGAATTGTATAATTTGAATAGAAAGTATGACGAATGGAAAGAGAGTTTAAAAGTATATTTGAATAATAATGACTATAATGATTTGACAAAAGTAATTAACCCGATCATGAATGTATTTACCGATGGAGACGTAACAAAAATGCCTAACGTTGACTGGTTTAATGAGTATTTGGGTAAGATGAATGAAGTCAGTTTTTATGGTTATAACACACAAAACAATGATTTGTTTGTCAATAAAAATGAACAGTGTGGTAAAACACCAAGGTTAATCTGGGACGATGGAGGTTAAACTATAAAACAATAAAAGACAGTGATAAACATTATGTTTTATGGTTCTGACATGGCAGATTTGGACAATGAAGTGCGGAAAAACGGAACAGTTAATAACTAAAGTTTGTAAATAATTGTAGTGCATTTATTTATGTGTGTGTATTGTAGAAGGTCAGCTAGACAATGTATGTATATAGGTAAGTGATAATAATAATAAAAATAATATTTTGCAATTTAAATAAATAATAACATTAATTTTGGAAACGGTAATTGGCTAATTGGTATAATGGCAAACAATAATAATGGAATGTGTATTTTCAGTAATTAATTTAATCAAACCAGTTTGATATGTTTTAAATATTTTGAGTGATTATGTAAATACTAAGTAATTAAATTCTTTAAATGAATTCAATTTATTTTACGAGATTGGGAATTTGGTAATAGACGGCTAAATTGTTTGATGTAAACTAATATTTTTGTGTTAAATGTTTCAGAGGCGAGGTGAAAGTATTGGGGTGTAGGGGGTAGATGTTGTGTGTATATCATGTTAAATGGAATGTAAGTGTAGAACTTTTACAGTATGAGTCATGTATAATAAAAATATTTACAAGTGTAACTAAGCTTTTAATTCAGTAATGAGATTATTTGAAATAATTGTGTTCAATAAAAATGATAATTAAAAAATTTAATAATAATTGAAAAAATGATATATACTAATTATTAATAATAAATTTTGGAAAATTTTAAGAAAGTCCAATGGTAGAAAGTTATGAATGAGTTAAATGACTATTGATGAAAATATTATATTAGAATGTATATAAAAATTTAATTAGTTAGTTATTAAGTTGCTATTGCGGGGGTGGCCTGTGCTCTCATAGATAGCGAAATGGGTTGGGGGTAACAGAGAGTGTTACCTCCATCGGAGGCGAAAATGGCGAAAATGTGCGACACACCTTTTTTTTCGTGTAAACTTAATTTACACACTGATAGACGATCGTGTCGCACATAATAATGATGAGTGTAACAGGCACTGAAATGAAGTTAGATTTCCCCGACTTTTCAGGCGATTACTGCCTTACCAGCACTAATCGTGGATTTGGCTAGCGGCCAGCTATGGTCATATCAAGTCCCTTGACCATAGCTGACTTGAAATTGGTATATAGTAGAAATTAAATGGGGGTGAATTTTAGGGGAAATCCAGGTACTATGGAACAGCGGCTACCACTCTGCCCGCATGGGGGCAGCAAAGCCAGGTGGTAGACCCGTTTAAGGGCGTTTAATTATAGACACGAATATGTTGATATTCAATAATTTTAAAATGTAACAGCCGAAGCAAAGACACAGAGAGGTAAAACTGCTCCAAAATATGCTGTCTTCGCAGAAGCGAAAGGGCGATACAGTCCTCCATAATTTGCAATAGAGTGTGTGGACGGGAGGTGGCTCAGATGAGCTACGAATTTAAATTTTACAACATAAAAAAAAAATTTGCTAATTCAAATTTGATCCAATAAAAAGATGCTTGTGCTCTGTTTAAGTAATTAGATGCTCATACATGCAATATAAGGTGTTCATGCTATAATTTTAAATGTATTATTTCATTATCGTAGGTTAGATATAAGCATTGATAACAATATGTGTCTTCATTATGTGTGTATATTGGCAACCAAGTAAATAATTAAGCCGTCTGGCAGGTGGTTAACACAAAGTATCAGAATCAGAGAGAGAGGAAACAATTAGGGTAGAAGTAAGTACTGATAAATATATATATTTCATGTAATTTGTTCAATTTTGAGATGTGTTGTAATTGTGTTAGGGATATCAGCAATAAAATGTCACTGGTATATTGGTTGTAAATGTTCCAAGTAATTAATAGGCTATTTAAAGTAATGAGAAATAAAGTAATAACTTGTGAAAGCTAATCAAAGATAGTTTGTGGGTGATGCAAATGAGTCAAGAGAGTGTGTATGTACAGAGAAAAATAAAACAAATGAAAATTGTAGTGACAAATGTAAAAATACGATACCAGATAAAGAGTTAATAAATGATAACAATAGTGTTGAAAATAATGAGAATAATATTGAGTATAGTAATGTATTTGAAGAATTAGTATTGGGGATAGAGACGGTGAAAATAAATAATGAAAGTACTGATGAGTTGGTGGAATGTGATAATGAAAGGGTAATGTGTATTTATGAGTTAGAGAGAGAGAGGAAAAATGATGTTGTGGTAGAGTGGGGACAGAGGGTAAATTTTCCCTTTATTATTTATAATGTTTATGATGATTTAATGAGTTCACAAGTGTTGTTGTTGAAGGGCAAGAGTCCCGTATTGATAGATGAATTGAAGTATTTATTTTTGTTGTGTAATTGTGTACCCTCTGTCCGGAATAATTGTGAGAGTGTGATGTGGTGTTATGAAGAGAGAGAGTTAAACAGAGAAGTGTATGTGGAGAAAGTAACAGAATTGTATAATTTGAATAGAAAGTATGACGAATGGAAAGAGAGTTTAAAAGTATATTTGAATAATAATGACTATAATGATTTGACAAAAGTAATTAACCCGATCATGAATGTATTTACCGATGGAGACGTAACAAAAATGCCTAACGTTGACTGGTTTAATGAGTATTTGGGTAAGATGAATGAAGTCAGTTTTTATGGTTATAACACACAAAACAATGATTTGTTTGTCAATAAAAATGAACAGTGTGGTAAAACACCAAGGTTAATCTGGGACGATGGAGGTTAAACTATAAAACAATAAAAGACAGTGATAAACATTATGTTTTATGGTTCTGACATGGCAGATTTGGACAATGAAGTGCGGAAAAACGGAACAGTTAATAACTAAAGTTTGTAAATAATTGTAGTGCATTTATTTATGTGTGTGTATTGTAGAAGGTCAGCTAGACAATGTATGTATATAGGTAAGTGATAATAATAATAAAAATAATATTTTGCAATTTAAATAAATAATAACATTAATTTTGGAAACGGTAATTGGCTAATTGGTATAATGGCAAACAATAATAATGGAATGTGTATTTTCAGTAATTAATTTAATCAAACCAGTTTGATATGTTTTAAATATTTTGAGTGATTATGTAAATACTAAGTAATTAAATTCTTTAAATGAATTCAATTTATTTTACGAGATTGGGAATTTGATAATAGACGGCTAAATTGTTTGATGTAAACTAATATTTTTGTGTTAAATGTTTCAGAGGCGAGGTGAAAGTATTGGGGTGTAGGGGGTAGATGTTGTGTGTATATCATGTTAAATGGAATGTAAGTGTAGAACTTTTACAGTATGAGTCATGTATAATAAAAATATTTACAAGTGTAACTAAGCTTTTAATTCAGTAATGAGATTATTTGAAATAATTGTGTTCAATAAAAATGATAATTAAAAAATTTAATAATAATTGAAAAAATGATATATACTAATTATTAATAATAAATTTTGGAAAATTTTAAGAAAGTCCAATGGTAGAAAGTTATGAATGAGTTAAATGACTATTGATGAAAATATTATATTAGAATGTATATAAAAATTTAATTAGTTAGTTATTAAGTTGCTATTGCGGGGGTGGCCTGTGCTCTCATAGATAGCGAAATGGGTTGGGGGTAACAGAGAGTGTTACCTCCATCGGAGGCGAAAATGGCGAAAATGTGGGACACACCTTTTTTTTCGTGTAAACTTAATTTACACACTGATAGACGATCGTGTCGCACATAATAATGATGAGTGTAACAGGCACTGAAATGAAGTTAGATTTCCCCGACTTTTCAGGCGATTACTGCCTTACCAGCACTAATCGTGGATTTGGCTAGCGGCCAGCTATGGTCATATCAAGTCCCTTGACCATAGCTGACTTGAAATTGGTATATAGTAGAAATTAAATGGGGGGTCAATTTTAGGGGAAATCCAGGTACTATGGAACAGCGGCTACCACTCTGCCCGCATGGGGGCAGCAAAGCCAGGTGGTAGACCCGTTTAAGGGCGTTTAATTATAGACACGAATATGTTGATATTCAATAATTTTAAAATGTAACAGCCGAAGCAAAGACACGGAGAGGGAAAACTGCTCCAAAATATGCTGTCTTCGCAGAAGCGAAAGGGCGATACAGTCCTCCATAATTTGCAATAGAGTGTGTGGACGGGAGGTGGCTCAGATGAGCTACGAATTTAAATTTTACAACATAAAAAAAAAAATTTGCTAATTCAAATTTGATCCAATAAAAAGATGCTTGTGCTCTGTTTAAGTAATTAGATGCTCATACATGCAATATAAGGTGTTCATGCTATAATTTTAAATGTATTATTTCATTATCGTAGGTTAGATATAAGCATTGATAACAATATGTGTCTTCATTATGTGTGTATATTGGCAACCAAGTAAATAATTAAGCCGTCTGGCAGGTGGTTAACACAAAGTATCAGAATCACAGAGAGAGGAAACAATGAGGGTAGAAGTAAGTACTGATAAATATATATATTTCATGTAATTTGTTCAATTTTGAGATGTGTTGTAATTGTGTTAGGGATATCAGCTGATCAGCAATAAAATGTCACTGGTATATTGGTTGTAAATGTTCCAAGTAATTAATAGGCTATTTAAAGTAATGAGAAATAAAGTAATAATTTGTGAAAGCTAATCAAAGATAGTTTGTGGGTGATGAATATTTTGTGGGACATGTAGATCTGTCCAAGTTGAAGTCAAAGGTAGAGAAATAGTAGAGAGGAAAATAATGTAATGTGGTTTTGAGTTAATATATGTTATAGAATTTTGAGAAGTATTGATGTTGACACAGTAGTAATGGAGAATTTATGTAGAGTTTTGAGTGATATATTGATGTTTATAAGTAATGATGTTATTTTGTTGTAGTTGTAGTAAGGTAATGAGATTGAGATTTTGGGGATGGCAATTTTGTAGTAGGGGGTAGTGTAATGTGGGAGTCCGCAACATAATGATAAGTTGGGACGGGATTGGGACCGATTTAGTGGGACGGGGCCGCCTTAGGTAGAATCCAGGGGCCAGATAAGGGAAATGAGTTTTTTGGGGGGGGAACACGTATCCTAAGTACAAAGGGTTAGAGAGTTTTTTTTTATATATAGAGAGAAGGTGGCGAATTGAGTTTAATGATAAGTTGGGGTTAGAGAGTGTTTTGGGAGATGTTTTTAATAGAGATGGGTGTCATGTTAGTAAAAGTTGTAGGTGTTAGAGTCAGAGAGATAAAGATTATATATGTAAACAGATCAAGTAGTAAATTAAAGGAGATAAATGTTTAAATCACCCACAGTAATGGAGAGTAAGATTGTCAAATACAGAAAGAGATTTATAATAAAGATATAAAATTTTTTAATTTAAAACCAGTGAAAAATTTGATAGCATTTGGAAATCATGTAAAATTAAGAATTGTTTATTTTGAATAATTTAAATGTCAATTTGCCTATTATTTATAATAATATTTTGTAATTTTAAATATTTTATTTTATTATGTTTTGTGTTTCAATTTAGAATATTACAGATGTCAAATGTATTTTCAGACAGAACTTATACATAACACATGTAGGTCAAGGTTGTGGACTTGACCTAGTTTCGATCAGCTGATGAGGTCATATGCATACTAAGCTTGTATAGTAAGAAAGTTAATTCAACTTTGATTTTTGATCAATTTAGACAAATTCTAAATAATTTCTATATATATAAAGGAAACATTTTAATAAAATTAAAATTTTTTTTTAATTTTAAAATTTTTTGGAAAATATTTAAAAAAAAAAATCTTTATTTTTCGCCTGCCAGCTAATGAATATTTTAAGTATTGATTATTTTATTATTTGTGTGCTAACCATGTTTATGATTATTGATTTATTTTGTATTGCATTGTATTGTTAGACTCTAAGTATTCACATGTTAGGTTAAGGATATGTTTAATTAGGAGAAGTGTTTAAATTAACTCATTTTAAATAAAACAGAAAATAAGGAAGAGAATTTTTTGATACAATATTTTATTTTGAATTCTGAATTTTTTCTTATGAAATAGTAAATTTTAAAGAATTTTTCAATGTATAATATGTAATGTGAGTGTGTGTGAGCCCAGTATCTGCTAAAGGCAGCCCAGCTTGCATACAAGGGGAAACATATCGGTGGAGGATCTGGCATAATCTGAGCCAGGGATTGAGGATTTTTTGGGGGTAGTATGTTAGACGGCGAGGTGTGCTGTGGTACTTGTCTGTTCAATTTTTCGGTGTTGGGATCTCTTACGGAGAAGTCCAGTGATCTCGTTCAGATGCGTCCATAGTCGCCAAGCCAGGGGGGTCGTGTACCCATGCAGATTAAGAACAAGGGGGTTGTTGGCACCAGTTCCTCACCGGTCCTCTTCGGGATTTATCAATGAGATTTCTTCTGTTTTGGACAGCAGAATTCTCATTGAGGGGGTATTGTAACGTGTCAAAATTGGGTAATTTCATTTATTACTGGTAATGGGTATTTGCATTTTTATTTATTTCATTTTGTGGGATTTTATAGAAAATATTGTGGAAGTTTTAATGTCCAGCAAATGTTCATTCCATTGTAACAGACCATGTGACAAGTAGAACAGTGTTGAAACAAAGCCGTAAGGCGCAATTTCTGTGATGTAACTCGGCAAGGAATTTGCACCACCCTAAAATTTCTCAGAACTTTGCATAAGTGTGACCACGCACCCACGAGCAGTGCAAGTATGCGCTCGGAATAACGCCTTCAGCCTAAAACCAAGATGTCTGGGGAACGATTTTATTCATCGTCTCCTTAGCCGATCCTCAGGAAATAAAGTCTAAGACCGCCCACTTTTAGTGACGTCAACCGTGCTTCACAAATATCGTCCACGGTTACCACACAAAAAACACATGTGTTGAATGAACAGTGACGGAAGATCCAATCATGAGGTATTGCGACTTCCGCTCTGTCCGAGTGTTTGGAGGGAGGCATGTTGGTAACGCTCTGCCCAGTCGACTAGCAACCCAAGCCACGCGTGGCAGCTATCAGTTTTGTGGCCAGGCAAATCTTTATATTTTCCTTAAGTCTGCCGACAAAATACCTATGTGATATTACAAAACAAGTATAACAGTGCCTCCAGTGACGAAGAGTGAATATTGACGGTATTAAATATTATAAACTTTGTGAACATCCGGAGAATGAAAAACTGTGGAAGACGCACCACGCGGTCGGGAAAGAGAACGCCACACATGTAACGTTCCACACGGAAAGCATTATGTTCATTAATTTTACATAAAATGGGGTGTTTTTATATGAGTAAGGGGTTTTAAGAATGTGAGTAGTGAGTGTGCAGGCTGGGCTATCTTAAAGTATGTAAGTAGTAGGAAGTAAGATGTAATAGTTGCACAACCTATAAACCTGTAATGCCTTTAAAACCTGTAAAAACCTATTTTGGAGAAAACGTATAAATTCAACTCTTTTGATTAATAAACAAAAGATAATTTCTCTTCCAAGATGCATTGTATAAGTTCTTCACACAACCTTGAAAATTACGCTTGTATCCCAAAGTACGTATGAGACCCTGGACCCAAGAACGTACAAGAATGGTAAGTGTAAGTTTTTTTATTATTATTATTTATTGTTTTCTATGTTATTTAAATGGTGGTGAATTCATAGCTTAACGTTTGCGCCCTAAAGAACAGGGACTAAACAGAGCTTAACATCTGCGCCCTAAAGAACAGGGACAAAACAGAGCTTAACATTGGCGCCGCGGAACAGGCACGAATTAAATAAAATGAAATTCCATACCTACAAATAAGATACAAGCGCAATTGAGAGGTTAAGTAGAAATGAGAACCAATTATATGTACGTGATGTTAAGGTGTAGTTAAGCGATACTTAAATTATATTATACTGAATAATACAGAAATATTTAAAATTGAAATTTTATATAGAACAAAATCTCATAAATAAGAAAAATGGAAGACGGAGGTAAAGTTAGTATGAGTGATGTAACTATCACGGGGGAGGGAGAAATTAATTCAGACCCTAAGGTGGTCAAAGAAAGCGTTTCCAATGAATCAAATAATATAAATGATTCAGGATTGGAGACAACTCCAAACCTGATAGATGAGAATAATCTGACACAATCGGTAATAATGAGTGGAGCACAAGCAGAATCTACTCCTGTAACAAATAGAGAAAAAGAGTTGTCATTAAATGATTTATTTAATCTCATTAACAAAAGATTTGATATGAACAATAGCGATTTCAATGCAATCAATACAAAATTCGATGAACAGAATAACAAGTTTAAAGAATTAAATAAACGTTTTGACAATAACGAAAAAATTTTCGAGAACAAATTTAATGTGATAAGTAGCGATATGAATAGTCGTTTTGACATGAATGATGCTAAGTTTGATGTATTAACTAAGTCACTGTGTAGTATTGAGAGTAAGTTGAGCGAAATATGTAGTGAAGCAAAAAGAGAAGCAAATGAGTCAAGAGAGTGTGTATGTACAGAGAAAAATAAAACAAATGAAAATTGTAGTGACAAATGTAAAAATACGATACCAGATAAAGAGTTAATAAATGATAACAATAGTGTTGAAAATAATGAGAATAATATTGAGTATAGTAATGTATTTGAAGAATTAGTATTGGGGATAGAGACGGTGAAAATAAATAATGAAAGTACTGATGAGTTGGTGGAATGTGATAATGAAAGGGTAATGTGTATTTATGAGTTAGAGAGAGAGAGGAAAAATGATGTTGTGGTAGAGTGGGGACAGAGGGTAAATTTTCCCTTTATTATTTATAATGTTTATGATGATTTAATGAGTTCACAAGTGTTGTTGTTGAAGGGCAAGAGTCCCGTATTGATAGATGAATTGAAGTATTTATTTTTGTTGTGTAATTGTGTACCCTCTGTCCGGAATAATTGTGAGAGTGTGATGTGGTGTTATGAAGAGAGAGAGTTAAACAGAGAAGTGTATGTGGAGAAAGTAACAGAATTGTATAATTTGAATAGAAAGTATGACGAATGGAAAGAGAGTTTAAAAGTATATTTGAATAATAATGACTATAATGATTTGACAAAAGTAATTAACCCGATCATGAATGTATTTACCGATGGAGACGTAACAAAAATGCCTAACGTTGACTGGTTTAATGAGTATTTGGGTAAGATGAATGAAGTCAGTTTTTATGGTTATAACACACAAAACAATGATTTGTTTGTCAATAAAAATGAACAGTGTGGTAAAACACCAAGGTTAATCTGGGACGATGGAGGTTAAACTATAAAACAATAAAAGACAGTGATAAACATTATGTTTTATGGTTCTGACATGGCAGATTTGGACAATGAAGTGCGGAAAAACGGAACAGTTAATAACTAAAGTTTGTAAATAATTGTAGTGCATTTATTTATGTGTGTGTATTGTAGAAGGTCAGCTAGACAATGTATGTATATAGGTAAGTGATAATAATAATAAAAATAATATTTTGCAATTTAAATAAATAATAACATTAATTTTGGAAACGGTAATTGGCTAATTGGTATAATGGCAAACAATAATAATGGAATGTGTATTTTCAGTAATTAATTTAATCAAACCAGTTTGATATGTTTTAAATATTTTGAGTGATTATGTAAATACTAAGTAATTAAATTCTTTAAATGAATTCAATTTATTTTACGAGATTGGGAATTTGATAATAGACGGCTAAATTGTTTGATGTAAACTAATATTTTTGTGTTAAATGTTTCAGAGGCGAGGTGAAAGTATTGGGGTGTAGGGGGTAGATGTTGTGTGTATATCATGTTAAATGGAATGTAAGTGTAGAACTTTTACAGTATGAGTCATGTATAATAAAAATATTTACAAGTGTAACTAAGCTTTTAATTCAGTAATGAGATTATTTGAAATAATTGTGTTCAATAAAAATGATAATTAAAAAATTTAATAATAATTGAAAAAATGATATATACTAATTATTAATAATAAATTTTGGAAAATTTTAAGAAAGTCCAATGGTAGAAAGTTATGAATGAGTTAAATGACTATTGATGAAAATATTATATTAGAATGTATATAAAAATTTAATTAGTTAGTTATTAAGTTGCTATTGCGGGGGTGGCCTGTGCTCTCATAGATAGCGAAATGGGTTGGGGGTAACAGAGAGTGTTACCTCCATCGGAGGCGAAAATGGCGAAAATGTGCGACACACCTTTTTTTTCGTGTAAACTTAATTTACACACTGATAGACGATCGTGTCGCACATAATAATGATGAGTGTAACAGGCACTGAAATGAAGTTAGATTTCCCCGACTTTTCAGGCGATTACTGCCTTACCAGCACTAATCGTGGATTTGGCTAGCGGCCAGCTATGGTCATATCAAGTCCCTTGACCATAGCTGACTTGAAATTGGTATATAGTAGAAATTAAATGGGGGGTCAATTTTAGGGGAAATCCAGGTACTATGGAACAGCGGCTACCACTCTGCCCGCATGGGGGCAGCAAAGCCAGGTGGTAGACCCGTTTAAGGGCGTTTAATTATAGACACGAATATGTTGATATTCAATAATTTTAAAATGTAACAGCCGAAGCAAAGACACGGAGAGGGAAAACTGCTCCAAAATATGCTGTCTTCGCAGAAGCGAAAGGGCGATACAGTCCTCCATAATTTGCAATAGAGTGTGTGGACGGGAGGTGGCTCAGATGAGCTACGAATTTAAATTTTACAACATAAAAAAAAAAGTTTGCTAATTCAAATTTGATCCAATAAAAAGATGCTTGTGCTCTGTTTAAGTAATTAGATGCTCATACATGCAATATAAGGTGTTCATGCTATAATTTTAAATGTATTATTTCATTATCGTAGGTTAGATATAAGCATTGATAACAATATGTGTCTTCATTATGTGTGTATATTGGCAACCAAGTAAATAATTAAGCCGTCTGGCAGGTGGTTAACACAAAGTATCAGAATCACAGAGAGAGGAAACAATGAGGGTAGAAGTAAGTACTGATAAATATATATATTTCATGTAATTTGTTCAATTTTGAGATGTGTTGTAATTGTGTTAGGGATATCAGCTGATCAGCAATAAAATGTCACTGGTATATTGGTTGTAAATGTTCCAAGTAATTAATAGGCTATTTAAAGTAATGAGAAATAAAGTAATAATTTGTGAAAGCTAATCAAAGATAGTTTGTGGGTGATGAATATTTTGTGGGACATGTAGATCTGTCCAAGTTGAAGTCAAAGGTAGAGAAATAGTAGAGAGGAAAATAATGTAATGTGGTTTTGAGTTAATATATGTTATAGAATTTTGAGAAGTATTGATGTTGACACAGTAGTAATGGAGAATTTATGTAGAGTTTTGAGTGATATATTGATGTTTATAAGTAATGATGTTATTTTGTTGTAGTTGTAGTAAGGTAATGAGATTGAGATTTTGGGGATGGCAATTTTGTAGTAGGGGGTAGTGTAATGTGGGAGTCCGCAACATAATGATAAGTTGGGACGGGATTGGGACCGATTTAGTGGGACGGGGCCGCCTTAGGTAGAATCCAGGGGCCAGATAAGGGAAATGAGTTTTTTGGGGGGGGAACACGTATCCTAAGTACAAAGGGTTAGAGAGTTTTTTTTTATTTATAGAGAGAAGGTGGCGAATTGAGTTTAATGATAAGTTGGGGTTAGAGAGTGTTTTGGGAGATGTTTTTAATAGAGATGGGTGTCATGTTAGTAAAAGTTGTAGGTGTTAGAGTCAGAGAGATAAAGATTATATATGTAAACAGATCAAGTAGTAAATTAAAGGAGATAAATGTTTAAATCACCCACAGTAATGGAGAGTAAGATTGTCAAATACAGAAAGAGATTTATAATAAAGATATAAAATTTTTTAATTTAAAACCAGTGAAAAATTTTGATAGCATTTGGAAATCATGTAAAATTAAGAATTGTTTATTTTGAATAATTTAAATGTCAATTTGCCTATTATTTATAATAATATTTTGTAATTTTAAATATTTTATTTTATTATGTTTTGTGTTTCAATTTAGAATATTACAGATGTCAAATGTATTTTCAGACAGAACTTATACATAACACATGTAGGTCAAGGTTGTGGACTTGACCTAGTTTCGATCAGCTGATGAGGTCATATGCATACTAAGCTTGTATAGTAAGAAAGTTAATTCAACTTTGATTTTTGATAAATTTAGACAAATTCTAAATAATTTCTATATATATAAAGGAAACATTTTAATAAAATTAAAATTTTTTTTTAATTTTAAAATTTTTTGGAAAATATTAAAAAAAAAAAATCTTTATTTTTCGCCTGCCAGCTAATGAATATTTTAAGTATTGATTATTTTATTATTTGTGTGCTAACCATGTTTATGATTATTGATTTATTTTGTATTGCATTGTATTGTTAGACTCTAAGTATTCACATGTTAGGTTAAGGATATGTTTAATTAGGAGAAGTGTTTAAATTAACTCATTTTAAATAAAACAGAAAATAAGTAAGAGAATTTTTTGATACAATATTTTATTTTGAATTCTGAATTTTTTTTTATGAAATAGTAAATTTTAAAGAATTTTTCAATGTATAATATGTAATGTGAGTGTGTGTGAGCCCAGTATCTGCTAAAGGCAGCCCAGCTTGCATACAAGGGGAAACATATCGGTGGAGGATCTGGCATAATCTGAGCCAGGGATTGAGGATTTTTTGGGGGTAGTATGTTAGACGGCGAGGTGTGCTTTGGTACTTGTCTGTTCAATTTTTCGGTGTTGGGATCTCTTACGGAGAAGTCCAGTGATCTCGTTCAGATGCGTCCATAGTCGCCAAGCCAGGGGGGTCGTGTACCCATGCAGATTAAGAACAAGGGGGTTGTTGGCACCAGTTCCTCACCGGTCCTCTTCGGGATTTATCAATGAGATTTCTTCTGTTTTGGACAGCAGAATTCTCATTGAGGGGGTATTGTAACGTGTCAAAATTGGGTAATTTCATTTATTACTGGTAATGGGTATTTGCATTTTTATTTATTTCATTTTGTGGGATTTTATAGAAAATATTGTGGAAGTTTTAATGTCCAGCAAATGTTCATTCCATTGTAACAGACCATGTGGCAAGTAGAACAGTGTTGAAACAAAGCCGTAAGGCGCAATTTCTGTGATGTAACTCGGCAAGGAATTTGCACCACCCTAAAATTTCTCAGAACTTTGCATAAGTGTGACCACGCACCCACGAGCAGTGCAAGTATGCGCTCGGAATGACGCCTTCAGCCTAAAACCAAGATGTCTGGGGAACGATTTTATTCATCGTCTCCTTAGCCGATCCTCAGGAAATAAAGTCTAAGACCGCCCACTTTTAGTGACGTCAACCGTGCTTCACAAATATCGTCCACGGTTACCACACAAAAACACATGTGTTGAATGAACAGTGACGGAAGATCCGATCATGAGGCATTGCGACTTCCGCTCTGTCCGAGTGTTTGGAGGGAGGCATGTTGGTAACGCTCTGCCCAGTCGACTAGCAACCCAAGCCACGCGTGGCAGCTATCAGTTTTGTGGCCGGGCAAATCTTTATATTTTCCTTAAGTCTGCCGACAAAATACCTATGTGATATTACAAAACAAGTATAACAGTGCTCCAGTGACAAAGAGTGAATATTGACGGTATTAAATATTATAAACTTTGTGAACATCCGGAGGATGAAAGACTGTGTAAGACGCACCACGCGGTCGGGAAAGAGAACGCCACACATGTAACGTTCCACACGGAAAGCATTATGTTCATTAATTTTACATAAAATGGGGTGTTTTTATATGAGTAAGGGGTTTTAAGAATGTGAGTAGTGAGTGCGCAGGCTGGGCTATCTTAAAGTGTGTAAGTAGTAGGAAGTAAGTATAGGAAGTAAGATGTAACAGTTGCACAACCTATAAACCTGTAATGCCTTTAAAACCTGTAAAAACCTATTTGGAGAAAACGTATAAATTCAACTCTTTTGATTAATAAACAAAAGATAATTTCTCTTCCAAGATGCATTGTATAAGTTCTTCACACAACCTCGAAAATTACGCTTGTATCCCAAAGTACGTATGAGACCCTGGACCCAAGAACGTACAAGAATGGTAAGTGTAAGTTTTTTTATTATTATTATTTATTGTTTTCTATGTTATTTAAATGGTGGTGAATTCATAGCTTAACGTTTGCGCCCTAAAGAACAGGGACTAAACAGAGCTTAACATGTGCGCCCTAAAGAACAGGGACAAAACAGAGCTTAACATTGGCGCCGCGGAACAGGCACGAATTAAATAAAATGAAATTCCATACCTACAAATAAGATACAAGCGCAATTGAGAGGTTAAGTAGAAATGAGAACCAATTATATGTACGTGATGTTAAGGTGTAGTTAAGCGATACTTAAATTATATTATACTGAATAATACAGAAATATTTAAAATTGAAATTTTATATAGAACAAAATCTCATAAATAAGAAAAATGGAAGACGGAGGTAAAGTTAGTATGAGTGATGTAACTATCACGGGGGAGGGAGAAATTAATTCAGACCCTAAGGTGGTCAAAGAAAGCGTTTCCAATGAATCAAATAATATAAATGATTCAGGATTGGAGACAACTCCAAACCTGATAGATGAGAATAATCTGACACAATCGGTAATAATGAGTGGAGCACAAGCAGAATCTACTCCTGTAACAAATAGAGAAAAAGAGTTGTCATTAAATGATTTATTTAATCTCATTAACAAAAGATTTGATATGAACAATAGCGATTTCAATGCAATCAATACAAAATTCGATGAACAGAATAACAAGTTTAAAGAATTAAATAAACGTTTTGACAATAACGAAAAAATTTTTGAGAACAAATTTAATGTGATAAGTAGCGATATGAATAGTCGTTTTGACATGAATGATGCTAAGTTTGATGTATTAACTAAGTCACTGTGTAGTATTGAGAGTAAGTTGAGCGAAATATGTAGTGAAGCAAAAAGAGAAGCAAATGAGTCAAGAGAGTGTGTATGTACAGAGAAAAATAAAACAAATGAAAATTGTAGTGACAAATGTAAAAATACGATACCAGATAAAGAGTTAATAAATGATAACAATAGTGTTGAAAATAATGAGAATAATATTGAGTATAGTAATGTATTTGAAGAATTAGTATTGGGGATAGAGACGGTGAAAATAAATAATGAAAGTACTGATGAGTTGGTGGAATGTGATAATGAAAGGGTAATGTGTATTTATGAGTTAGAGAGAGAGAGGAAAAATGATGTTGTGGTAGAGTGGGGACAGAGGGTAAATTTTCCCTTTATTATTTATAATGTTTATGATGATTTAATGAGTTCACAAGTGTTGTTGTTGAAGGGCAAGAGTCCCGTATTGATAGATGAATTGAAGTATTTATTTTTGTTGTGTAATTGTGTACCCTCTGTCCGGAATAATTGTGAGAGTGTGATGTGGTGTTATGAAGAGAGAGAGTTAAACAGAGAAGTGTATGTGGAGAAAGTAACAGAATTGTATAATTTGAATAGAAAGTATGATGAATGGAAAGAGAGTTTAAAAGTATATATGAATAATAATGACTATAATGATTTGACAAAAGTAATTAACCCGATCATGAATGTATTTACCGATGGAGACGTAACAAAAATGCCTAACGTTGACTGGTTTAATGAGTATTTGGGTAAGATGAATGAAGTCAGTTTTTATGGTTATAACACACAAAACAATGATTTGTTTGTCAATAAAAATGAACAGTGTGGTAAAACACCAAGGTTAATCTGGGACGATGGAGGTTAAACTATAAAACAATAAAAGACAGTGATAAACATTATGTTTTATGGTTCTGACATGGCAGATTTGGACAATGAAGTGCGGAAAAACGGAACAGTTAATAACTAAAGTTTGTAAATAATTGTAGTGCATTTATTTATGTGTGTGTATTGTAGAAGGTCAGCTAGACAATGTATGTATATAGGTAAATGATAATAATAATAAAAATAATATTTTGCAATTTCAATAAATAATAACATTAATTTTGGAAACGGTAATTGGCTAATTGGTATAATGGCAAACAATAATAATGGAATGTGTATTTTCAGTAATTAATTTAATCAAACCAGTTTGATATGTTTTAAATATTTTGAGTGATTATGTAAATACTAAGTAATTAAATTCTTTAAATGAATTCAATTTATTTTACGAGATTGGGAATTTGATAATAGATGGCTAAATTGTTTGATGTAAACTAATATTTTTGTGTTAAATGTTTCAGAGGCGAGGTGAAAGTATTGGGGTGTAGGGGGTAGATGTTGTGTGTATATCATGTTAAATGGAATGTAAGTGTAGAACTTTTACTGTATGAGTCATGTGTAATAAAAATATTTACAAGTGTAACTAAGCTTTTAATTCAGTAATGAGATTATTTGAAATAATTGTGTTCAATAAAAATGATAATTAAAAAATTTAATAATAATTGAAAAATGATATATACTAATTATTAATAATAAATTTTGGAAAATTTTAAGAAAGTCCAATGGTAGAAAGTTATGAATGAGTTAAATGACTATTGATGAAAATATTATATTAGAATGTATATAAAAATTTAATTAGTTAGTTATTAAGTTGCTATTTCGGGGGTGGCCTGTGCTCTCATAGATAGCGAAATGGGTTGGGGGTAACAGAGAGTGTTACCTCCATCGGAGGCCAAAATGGCGAAAATGTGCGACACACCTTTTTTTTCGTGTAAACTTAATTTACAAACTGATAGACGATCGTGTCGCACATAATAATGATGAGTGTAACAGGCACTGAAATGAAGTTAGATTTCCCCGACTTTTCAGGCGATTACTGCCTTACCAGCACTAATCGTGGATTTGGCTAGCGGCCAGCTATGGTCATATCAAGTCCCTTGACCATAGCTGACTTGAAATTGGTATATAGTAGAAATTAAATGGGGGGTGAATTTTAGGGGAAATCCAGGTACTATGGAACAGCGGCTACCACTCTGCCCGCATGGGGGCAGCAAAGCCAGGTGGTAGACCCGTTTAAGGGCGTTTAATTATAGACACGAATATGTTGATATTCAATAATTTTAAAATGTAACAGCCGAAGCAAAGACACGGAGAGGTAAAACTGCTCCAAAATATGCTGTCTTCGCAGAAGCGAAAGGGCGATACAGTCCTCCATAATTTGCAATAGAGTGTGTGGACGGGAGGTGGCTCAGATGAGCTACGAATTTAAATTTTACAACATAAAAAAAAAATTTGTTAATTCAAATTTGATCCAATAAAAAGATGCTTGTGCTCTGTTTAAGTAATTAGATGCTCATACATGCAATATAAGGTGTTCATGCTATAATTTTAAATGTATTATTTCATTATCGTAGGTTAGATATAAGCATTGATAACAATATGTGTCTTCATTATGTGTGTATATTGGCAACCAAGTAAATAATTAAGCCGTCTGGCAGGTGGTTAACACAAAGTATCAGAATCAGAGAGAGAGGAAACAATGAGGGTAGAAGTAAGTACTGATAAATATATATATTTCATGTAATTTGTTCAATTTTGAGATGTGTTGTAATTGTGTTAGGGATATCAGCTGATCAGCAATAAAATGTCACTGGTATATTGGTTGTAAATGTTCCAAGTAATTAATAGGCTATTTAAAGTAATGAGAAATAAAGTAATAATTTGTGAAAGCTAATCAAAGATAGTTTGTGGGTGATGAATATTTTGTGGGACATGTAGATCTGTCCAAGTTGAAGTCAAAGGTAGAGAAATAGTAGAGAGGAAAATAATGTAATGTGGTTTTGAGTTAATATATGTTATAGAATTTTGAGAAGTATTGATGTTGACACAGTAGTAATGGAGAATTTATTTAGAGTTTTGAGTGATATATTGATGTTTATAAGTAATGATGTTATTTTGTTGTAGTTGTAGTAAGGTAATGAGATTGAGATTTTGGGGATGGCAATTTTGTAGTAGGGGGTAGTGTAATGTGGGAGTCCGCAACATAATGATAAGTTGGGACGGGATTGGGACCGATTTAGTGGGACGGGGCCGCCTTAGGTAGAATCCAGGGGCCAGATAAGGGAAATGAGTTTTGGGGGGGGAACACGTATCCTAAGTACAAAGGGTTAGAGAGTTTTTTTTTATATATAGAGAGAAGGTGGCGAATTGAGTTTAATGATAAGTTGGGGTTAGAGAGTGTTTTGGGAGATGTTTTTAATAGAGATGGGTGTCATGTTAGTAAAAGTTGTAGGTGTTAGAGTCAGAGAGATAAAGATTATATATGTAAACAGATCAAGTAGTAAATTAAAGGAGATAAATGTTTAAATCACCCACAGTAATGGAGAGTAAGATTGTCAAATACAGAAAGAGATTTATAATAAAGATATAAAATTTTTTAATTTAAAACCAGTGAAAAATTTTGATAGCATTTGGAAATCATGTAAAATTAAGAATTGTTTATTTTGAATAATTTAAATGTCAATTTGCCTATTATTTATAATAATATTTTGTAATTTTAAATATTTTATTTTATTATGTTTTGTGTTTCAATTTAGAATATTACAGATGTCAAATGTATTTTCAGACAGAACTTATACATAACACATGTAGGTCAAGGTTGTGGACTTGACCTAGTTTCGATCAGCTGATGAGGTCATATGCATACTAAGCTTGTATAGTAAGGAAGTTAATTCAACTTTGATTTTTGATCAATTTAGACAAATTCTAAATAATTTCTATATATATAAAGGAAACATTTTAATAAAATTAAAATTTTTTTTTAATTTTAAAATTTTTTGGAAAATATTTAAAAAAAAAAAAAAAATCTTGATTTTTCGCCTGCCAGCTAATGAATATTTTAAGTATTGATTATTTTATTATTTGTGTGCTAACCATGTTTATGATTATTGATTTATTTTGTATTGCATTGTATTGTTAGACTCTAAGTATTCACATGTTAGGTTAAGGATATGTTTAATTAGGAGAAGTGTTTAAATTAACTCATTTTAAATGAAACAGAAAATAAGGAAGAGAATTTTTTGATACAATATTTTATTTTGAATTCTGAATTTTTTTTTATGAAATAGTAAATTTTAAAGAATTTTTCAATGTATAATATGTAATGTGAGTGTGTGTGAGCCCAGTATCTGCTAAAGGCAGCCCAGCTTGCATACAAGGGGAAACATATCGGTGGAGGATCTGGCATAATCTGAGCCAGGGATTGAGGATTTTTTGGGGGTAGTATGTTAGACGGCGAGGTGTGCTGTGGTACTTGTCTGTTCAATTTTTCGGTGTTGGGATCTCTTACGGAGAAGTCCAGTGATCTCGTTCAGATGCGTCCATAGTCGCCAAGCCAGGGGGGTCGTGTACCCATGCAGATTAAGAACAAGGGGGTTGTTGGCACCAGTTCCTCACCGGTCCTCTTCAGAATTTATCAATGAGATTTCTTCTGTTTTGGACAGCAGAATTCTCATTGAGAGGGTATTGTAATGTGTCAAAATTGGGTAATTTCATTTATTACTGCTAATGGGTATTTGCATTTTTATTTATTTCATTTTGTGGGATTTTATAGAAAATATTGTGGAAGTTTTAATGTCCAGCAAATGTTCATTCCATTGTAACAGACCATGTGGCAAGTAGAACAGTGTTGAAACAAAGCCATAAGGCGCAATTTCTGTGATGTAACTCGGCAAGGAATTTGCACCACCCTAAAATTTCTCAGAACTTTGCATAAGTGTGACCACGCACCCACGAGCAGTGCAAGTATGCGCTCGGAATGACGCCTTCAGCCTAAAACCAAGATGTCTGGGGAACGATTTTATTCATCGTCTCCTTAGCCGATCCTCAGGAAATAAAGTCTAAGACCGCCCACTTTTAGTGACGTCAACCGTGCTTCACAAATATCGTCCACGGTTACCACACAAAAAACACATGTGTTGAATGAACAGTGACGGAAGATCCGATCATGAGGCATTGCGACTTCCGCTCTGTCCGAGTGTTTGGAGGGAGGCATGTTGGTAACGCTCTGCCCAGTCGACTAGCAACCCAAGCCACGCGTGGCAGCTATCAGTTTTGTGGCCGGGCAAATCTTTATACTTTCCTTAAGTCTGCCGACAAAATACCTATGTGATATTACAAAACAAGTATAACAGTGCTCCAGTGACGAAGAGTGAATATTGACGGTATTAAATATTATAAACTTTGTGAACATCCGGAGAATGAAAGACTGTGGAAGACGCACCACGCGGTCGGGAAATAGAACGCCACACATGTAACGTTCCACACGGAAAGCATTATGTTCATTAATTTTACATAAAATGGGGTGTTTTTATATGAGTAAGGGGTTTTAAGAATGTGAGTAGTGAGTGCGCAGGCTGGGCTATCTTAAAGTATGTAAGTAGTAGGAAGTAAGTATAGGAAGTAAGATGTAATAGTTGCACAACCTATAAACCTGTAATGCCTTTAAAACCTGTAAAAACCTATTTTGGAGAAAACGTATAAATTCAACTATTTTGATTAATAAACAAAAGATAATTTCTCTTCCAAGATGCATTGTATAAGTTCTTCACACAACCTTGAAAATTACGCTTGTATCCCAAAGTACGTATGAGACCCTGGACCCAAGAACGTACAAGAATGGTAAGTGTAAGTTTTTTTATTATTATTATTTATTGTTTTCTATGTTATTTAAATGGTGGTGAATTCGTAGCTTAACGTTTGCGCCCTAAAGAACAGGGACAAAACAGAGCTTAACATTGGCGCCGCGGAACAGGCACGAATTTAATAAAATGAAATTCCATACCTACAAATAAGATACAAGCGCAATTGAGAGGTTAAGTAGAAATGAGAACCAATTATATGTACGTGATGTTAAGGTGTAGTTAAGCGATACTTAAATTATATTATACTGAATAATACAGAAATATTTAAAATTGAAATTTTATATAGAACAAAATCTCATAAATAAGAAAAATGGAAGACGGAGGTAAAGTTAGTATGAGTGATGTAACTATCACGGGGGAGGGAGAAATTAATTCAGACCCTAAGGTGGTCAAAGAAAGCGTTTCCAATGAATCAAATAATATAAATGATTCAGGATTGGAGACAACTCCAAACCTGATAGATGAGAATAATCTGACACAATAAATAATGAGTGGAGCACAAGCAGAATCTACTCCTGTAACAAATAGAGAAAAAGAGTTGTCATTAAATGATTTATTTAATCTCATTAACAAAAGATTTGATATGAACAATAGCGATTTCAATGCAATCAATACAAAATTCGATGAACAGAATAACAAGTTTAAAGAATTAAATAAACGTTTTGACAATAACGAAAAAATTTTCGAGAACAAATTTAATGTGATAAGTAGCGATATGAATAGTCGTTTTGACATGAATGATGCTAAGTTTGATGTATTAACTAAGTCACTGTGTAGTATTGAGAGTAAGTTGAGCGAAATATGTAGTGAAGCAAATGAGTCAAGAGAGTGTGTATGTACAGAGAAAAATAAAACAAATGAAAATTGTAGTGACAAATGTAAAAATACGATACCAGATAAAGAGTTAATAAATGATAACAATAGTGTTGAAAATAATGAGAATAATATTGAGTATAGTAATGTATTTGAAGAATTAGTATTGGGGATAGAGACGGTGAAAATAAATAATGAAAGTACTGATGAGTTGGTGGAATGTGATAATGAAAGGGTAATGTGTATTTATGAGTTAGAGAGAGAGAGGAAAAATGATGTTGTGGTAGAGTGGGGACAGAGGGTAAATTTTCCCTTTATTATTTATAATGTTTATGATGATTTAATGAGTTCACAAGTGTTGTTGTTGAAGGGCAAGAGTCCCGTATTGATAGATGAATTGAAGTATTTATTTTTGTTGTGTAATTGTGTACCCTCTGTCCGGAATAATTGTGAGAGTGTGATGTGGTGTTATGAAGAGAGAGAGTTAAACAGAGAAGTGTATGTGGAGAAAGTAACAGAATTGTATAATTTGAATAGAAAGTATGATGAATGGAAAGAGAGTTTAAAAGTATATTTGAATAATAATGACTATAATGATTTGACAAAAGTAATTAACCCGATCATGAATGTATTTACCGATGGAGACGTAACAAAAATGCCTAACGTTGACTGGTTTAATGAGTATTTGGGTAAGATGAATGAAGTCAGTTTTTATGGTTATAACACACAAAACAATGATTTGTTTGTCAATAAAAATGAACAGTGTGGTAAAACACCAAGGTTAATCTGGGACGATGGAGGTTAAACTATAAAACAATAAAAGACAGTGATAAACATTATGTTTTATGGTTCTGACATGGCAGATTTGGACAATGAAGTGCGGAAAAACGGAACAGTTAATAACTAAAGTTTGTAAATAATTGTAGTGCATTTATTTATGTGTGTGTATTGTAGAAGGTCAGCTAGACAATGTATGTATATAGGTAAGTGATAATAATAATAAAAATAATATTTTGCAATTTAAATAAATAATAACAATAATTTTGGAAACGGTAATTGGCTAATTGGTATAATGGCAAACAATAATAATGGAATGTGTATTTTCAGTAATTAATTTAATCAAACCAGTTTGATATGTTTTAAATATTTTGAGTGATTATGTAAATACTAAATAATTAAATTCTTTAAATGAATTCAATTTATTTTACGAGATTGGGAATTTGATAATAGATGGCTAAATTGTTTGATGTAAACTAATATTTTTGTGTTAAATGTTTCAGAGGCGAGGTGAAAGTATTGGGGTGTAGGGGGTAGATGTTGTGTGTATATCATGTTAAATGGAATGTAAGTGTAGAACTTTTACAGTATGAGTCATGTATAATAAAAATATTTACAAGTGTAACTAAGCTTTTAATTCAGTAATGAGATTATTTGAAATAATTGTGTTCAATAAAAATGATAATTAAAAAATTTAATAATAATTGAAAAAATGATATATACTAATTATTAATAATAAATTTTGGAAAATTTTAAGAAAGTCCAATGGTAGAAAGTTATGAATGAGTTAAATGACTATTGATGAAAATATTATATTAGAATGTATATAAAAATTTAATTAGTTAGTTATTAAGTTGCTATTGCGGGGGTGGCCTGTGCTCTCATAGATAGCGAAATGGGTTGGGGGTAACAGAGAGTGTTACCTCCATCGGAGGCCAAAATGGCGAAAATGTGCGACACACCTTTTTTTTCGTGTAAACTTAATTTACACACTGATAGACGATCGTGTCGCACATAATAATGATGAGTGTAACAGGCACTGAAATGAAGTTAGATTTCCCCGACTTTTCAGGCGATTACTGCCTTACCAGCACTAATCGTGGATTTGGCTAGCGGCCAGCTATGGTCATATCAAGTCCCTTGACCATAGCTGACTTGAAATTGGTATATAGTAGAAATTAAATGGGGGGTGAATTTTAGGGGAAATCCAGGTACTATGGAACAGCGGCTACCACTCTGCCCGCATGGGGGCAGCAAAGCCAGGTGGTAGACCCGTTTAAGGGCGTTTAATTATAGACACGAATATGTTGATATTCAATAATTTTAAAATGTAACAGCCGAAGCAAAGACACGGAGAGGTAAAACTGCTCCAAAATATGCTGTCTTCGCAGAAGCGAAAGGGCGATACAGTCCTCCATAATTTGCAATAGAGTGTGTGGACGGGAGGTGGCTCAGATGAGCTACGAATTTAAATTTTACAACATAAAAAAAAAAATTTGCTAATTCAAATTTGATCCAATAAAAAGATGCTTGTGCTCTGTTTAAGTAATTAGATGCTCATACATGCAATATAAGGTGTTCATGCTATAATTTTAAATGTATTATTTCATTATCGTAGGTTAGATATAAGCATTGATAACAATATGTGTCTTCATTATGTGTGTATATTGGCAACCAAGTAAATAATTAAGCCGTCTGGCAGGTGGTTAACACAAAGTATCAGAATCAGAGAGAGAGGAAACAATGAGGGTAGAAGTAAGTACTGGTAAATATATATATTTCATGTAATTTGTTCAATTTTGAGATGTGTTGTAATTGTGTTAGGGATATCAGCTGATCAGCAATAAAATGTCACTGGTATATTGGTTGTAAATGTTCCAAGTAATTAATAGGCTATTTAAAGTAATGAGAAATAAAGTAATAATTTGTGAAAGCTAATCAACGATAGTTTGTGGGTGATGAATATTTTGTGGGACATGTAGATCTGTCCAAGTTGAAGTCAAAGGTAGAGAAATAGTAGAGAGGAAAATAATGTAATGTGGTTTTGAGTTAATATATGTTATAGAATTTTGAGAAGTATTGATGTTGACACAGTAGTAATGGAGAATTTATGTAGAGTTTTGAGTGATATATTGATGTTTATAAGTAATGATGTTATTTTGTTGTAGTTGTAGTAAGGTAATGAGATTGAGATTTTGGGGATGGCAATTTTGTAGTAGGGGGTAGTGTAATGTGGGAGTCCGCAACATAATGATAAGTTGGGTCGGGATTGGGACCGATTTAGTGGGACGGGGCCGCCTTAGGTAGAATCCAGGGGCCAGATAAGGGAAATGAGTTTTTTGGGGGGGGGGACACGAATCCTAAGTACAAAGGGTTAGAGAGTTTTTTTTTAATATATAGAGAGAAGGTGGCGAATTGAGTTTAATGATAAGTTGGGGTTAGAGAGTGTTTTGGGAGATGTTTTTAATAGAGGTGGGTGTCATGTTAGTAAAGGTTGTAGGTGTTAGAGTCAGAGAGATAAAGATTATATATGTAAACAGATCAAGTAGTAAATTAAAGGAGATAAATGTTTAAATCACCCACAGTAATGGAGAGTAAGATTGTCAAATACAGAAAGAGATTTATAATAAAGATATAAAATTTTTTAATTTAAAACCAGTGAAAAATTTTGATAGCATTTGGAAATCATGTAAAATTAAGAATTGTTTATTTTGAATAATTTAAATGTCAATTTGCCTATTATTTATAATAATATTTTGTAATTTTAAATATTTTATTTTATTATGTTTTGTGTTTCAATTTAGAATATTACAGATGTCAAATGTATTTTCAGACAGAACTTATACATAACACATGTAGGTCAAGGTTGTGGACTTGACCTAGTTTCGATCAGCTGATGAGGTCATATGCATACTAAGCTTGTATAGTAAGGAAATTAATTCAACTTTGATTTTTGATCAATTTAGACAAATTCTAAATAATTTCTATATATATAAAGGAAACATTTTAATAAAATTAAATTTTTTTTTAATTTAAAAATTTTTTGGAAAATATTTTTTGAAAAAAAAAATCTTGATTTTTCGCCTGCCAGCTAATGAATATTTTAAGTATTGATTATTTTATTATTTGTGTGCTAACCATGTTTATGATTATTGATTTATTTTGTATTGCATTGTATTGTTAGACTCTAAGTATTCACATGTTAGGTTAAGGATATGTTTAATTAGGAGAAGTGTTTAAATTAACTCATTTTAAATAAAACAGAAAATAAGGAAGAGAATTTTTTGATACAATATTTTATTTTGAATTCTGAATTTTTTTTTAATGAAATAGTAAATTTTAAAGAATTTTTCAATGTATAATATGTAATGTGAGTGTGTGTGAGCCCAGTATCTGCTAAAGGCAGCCCAGCTTGCATACAAGGGGAAACATATCGGTGGAGGATCTGGCATAATCTGAGCCAGGGATTGAGGATTTTTTGGGGGTAGTATGTTAGACGGCGAGGTGTGCTGTGGTACTTGTCTGTTCAATTTTTCGGTGTTGGGATCTCTTACGGAGAAGTCCAGTGATCTCGTTCAGATGCGTCCATAGTCACCAAGCCAGGGGGGTCGTGTACCCATGCAGATTAAGAACAAGGGGGTTGTTGGCACCAGTTCCTCACCGGTCCTCTTCGGGATTTATCAATGAGATTTCTTCTGTTTTGGACAGCAGAATTCTCATTGAGGGGGTATTGGAACGTGTCAAAATTGGGTAATTTCATTTACTACTGGTAATGGGTATTTGCATTTTTATTTATTTCATTTTGTGGGATTTTATAGAAAATATTGTGGAAGTTTTAATGTCCAGCAAATGTTCATTCCATTGTAACAGACCATGTGACAAGTAGAACAGTGTTGAAACAAAGCCGTAAGGCGCAATTTCTGTGATGTAACTCGGCAAGGAATTTGCACCACCCTAAAATTTCTCAGAACTTTGCATAAGTGTGACCACGCACCCACGAGCAGTGCAAGTATGCGCTCGGAACAACGCCTTCAGCCTAAAACCAAGATGTCTGGGGAACGATTTTATTCATCGTCTCCTTAGCCGATCCTCAGGAAATAAAGTCTAAGACTGCCCACTTTTAGTGACGTCAACCGTGCTTCACAAATATCGTCCACGGTTACCACACAAAAAACACATGTGTTGAATGAACAGTGACAGAAGATCCGATCATGAGGCATTGCGACTTCCACTCTGTCCGAGTGTTTGGAGGGAGGCATGTTGGTAACGCTCTGCCCAGTCGACTAGCAACCCAAGCCACGCGTGGCAGCTATCAGTTTTGTGGCCGGGCAAATCTTTATATTTTCCTTAAGTCTGCCGACAAAATACCTATGTGATATTACAAAACAAGTATAACAGTGCCTCCAGTGACGAAGAGTGAATATTGACGGTATTAAATATTATAAACTTTGTGAACATCCGGAGAATGAAAGACTGTGGAAGACGCACCACGCGGTCGGGAAAGAGAACGCCACACATGTAACGTTCCACACGGAAAGCATTATGTTCATTAATTTTACATAAAATGGGGTGTTTTTATATGAGTAAGGGGTTTTAAGAATGTGAGTAGTGAGTGCGCAGGCTGGGCTATCTTAAAGTATGTAAGTAGTAGGAAGTAAGTATAGGAAGTAAGATGTAATAGTTGCACAACCTATAAACCTGTAATGCCTTTAAAACCTGTAAAAACCTATTTTGGAGAAAACGTATAAATTCAACTCTTTTGATTAATAAACAAAAGATAATTTCTCTTCCAAGATGCATTGTATAAGTTCTTCACACAACCTTGAAAATTACGCTTGTATCCCAAAGTACGTATGAGACCCTGGACCCAAGAACGTACAAGAATGGTAAGTGTAAGTTTTTTTATTATTATTATTTATTGTTTTCTATGTTATTTAAATGGTGGTGAATTCATAGCTTAACGTTTGCGCCCTAAAGAACAGGGACAAAACAGAGCTTAACATTGGCGCCGCGGAACAGGCACGAATTAAATAAAATGAAATTCCATACCTACAAATAAGATACAAGCGCAATTGAGAGGTTAAGTAGAAATGAGAACCAATTATATGTACGTGATGTTAAGGTGTAGTTAAGCGATACTTAAATTATATTATACTGAATAATACAGAAATATTTAAAATTGAAATTTTATATAGAACAAAATCTCATAAATAAGAAAAATGGAAGACGGAGGTAAAGTTAGTATGAGTGATGTAACTATCACGGGGGAGGGAGAAATTAATTCAGACCCTAAGGTGGTCAAAGAAAGCGTTTCCAATGAATCAAATAATATAAATGATTCAGGATTGGAGACAACTCCAAACCTGATAGATGAGAATAATCTGACACAATCGGTAATAATGAGTGGAGCACAAGCAGAATCTACTCCTGTAACAAATAGAGAAAAAGAGTTGTCATTAAATGATTTATTTAATCTCATTAACAAAAGATTTGATATGAACAATAGCGATTTCAATGCAATCAATACAAAATTCGATGAACAGAATAACAAGTTTAAAGAATTAAATAAACGTTTTGACAATAACGAAAAAATTTTCGAGAACAAATTTAATGTGATAAGTAGCGATATGAATAGTCGTTTTGACATGAATGATGCTAAGTTTGATGTATTAACTAAGTCACTGTGTAGTATTGAGAGTAAGTTGAGCGAAATATGTAGTGAAGCAAATGAGTCAAGAGAGTGTGTATGTACAGAGAAAAATAAAACAAATGAAAATTGTAGTGACAAATGTAAAAATACGATACCAGATAAAGAGTTAATAAATGATAACAATAGTGTTGAAAATAATGAGAATAATATTGAGTATAGTAATGTATTTGAAGAATTAGTATTGGGGATAGAGACGGTGAAAATAAATAATGAAAGTACTGATGAGTTGGTGGAATGTGATAATGAAAGGGTAATGTGTATTTATGAGTTAGAGAGAGAGAGGAAAAATGATGTTGTGGTAGAGTGGGGACAGAGGGTAAATTTTCCCTTTATTATTTATAATGTTTATGATGATTTAATGAGTTCACAAGTGTTGTTGTTGAAGGGCAAGAGTCCCGTATTGATAGATGAATTGAAGTATTTATTTTTGTTGTGTAATTGTGTACCCTCTGTCCGGAATAATTGTGAGAGTGTGATGTGGTGTTATGAAGAGAGAGAGTTAAACAGAGAAGTGTATGTGGAGAAAGTAACAGAATTGTATAATTTGAATAGAAAGTATGATGAATGGAAAGAGAGTTTAAAAGTATATTTGAATAATAATGACTATAATGATTTGACAAAAGTAATTAACCCGATCATGAATGTATTTACCGATGGAGACGTAACAAAAATGCCTAACGTTGACTGGTTTAATGAGTATTTGGGTAAGATGAATGAAGTCAGTTTTTATGGTTATAACACACAAAACAATGATTTGTTTGTCAATAAAAATGAACAGTGTGGTAAAACACCAAGGTTAATCTGGGACGATGGAGGTTAAACTATAAAACAATAAAAGACAGTGATAAACATTATGTTTTATGGTTCTGACATGGCAGATTTGGACAATGAAGTGCGGAAAAACGGAACAGTTAATAACTAAAGTTTGTAAATAATTGTAGTGCATTTATTTATGTGTGTGTATTGTAGAAGGTCAGCTAGACAATGTATGTATATAGGTAAGTGATAATAATAATAAAAATAATATTTTGCAATTTAAATAAATAATAACATTAATTTTGGAAACGGTAATTGGCTAATTGGTATAATGGCAAACAATAATAATGGAATGTGTATTTTCAGTAATTAATTTAATCAAACCAGTTTGATATGTTTTAAATATTTTGAGTGATTATGTAAATACTAAATAATTAAATTCTTTAAATGAATTCAATTTATTTTACGAGATTGGGAATTTGATAATAGATGGCTAAATTGTTTGATGTAAACTAATATTTTTGTGTTAAATGTTTCAGAGGCGAGGTGAAAGTATTGGGGTGTAGGGGGTAGATGTTGTGTGTATATCATGTTAAATGGAATGTAAGTGTAGAACTTTTACAGTATGAGTCATGTATAATAAAAATATTTACAAGTGTAACTAAGCTTTTAATTCAGTAATGAGATTATTTGAAATAATTGTGTTCAATAAAAATGATAATTAAAAAATTTAATAATAATTGAAAAAATGATATATACTAATTATTAATAATAAATTTTGGAAAATTTTAAGAAAGTCCAATGGTAGAAAGTTATGAATGAGTTAAATGACTATTGATGAAAATATTATATTAGAATGTATATAAAAATTTAATTAGTTAGTTATTAAGTTGCTATTGCGGGGGTGGCCTGTGCTCTCATAGATAGCGAAATGGGTTGGGGGTAACAGAGAGTGTTACCTCCATCGGAGGCCAAAATGGCGAAAATGTGCGACACACCTTTTTTTTCGTGTAAACTTAATTTACACACTGATAGACGATCGTGTCGCACATAATAATGATGAGTGTAACAGGCACTGAAATGAAGTTAGATTTCCCCGACTTTTCAGGCGATTACTGCCTTACCAGCACTAATCGTGGATTTGGCTAGCGGCCAGCTATGGTCATATCAAGTCCCTTGACCATAGCTGACTTGAAATTGGTATATACTAGAAATTAAATGGGGGGTGAATTTTAGGGGAAATCCAGGTACTATGGAACAGCGGCTACCACTCTGCCCGCATGGGGGCAGCAAAGCCAGGTGGTAGACCCGTTTAAGGGCGTTTAATTATAGACACGAATATGTTGATATTCAATAATTTTAAAATGTAACAGCCGAAGCAAAGACACGGACAGGTAAAACTGCTCCAAAATATGCTGTCTTCGCAGAAGCGAAAGGGCGATACAGTCCTCCATAATTTGCAATAGAGTGTGTGGACGGGAGGTGGCTCAGATGAGCTACGAATTTAAATTTTACAACATAAAAAAAAATTTGCTAATTCAAATTTGATCCAATAAAAAGATGCTTGTGCTCTGTTTAAGTAATTAGATGCTCATACATGCAATATAAGGTGTTCATGCTATAATTTTAAATGTATTATTTCATTATCGTAGGTTAGATATAAGCATTGATAACAATATGTGTCTTCATTATGTGTGTATATTGGCAACCAAGTAAATAATTAAGCCGTCTGGCAGGTGCTTAACACAAAGTATCAGAATCAGAGAGAGAGGAAACAATGAGGGTAGAAGTAAGTTCTGGTAAATATATATATTTCATGTAATTTGTTCAATTTTGAGATGTGTTGTAATTGTGTTAGGGATATCAGCTGATCAGCAATAAAATGTCACTGGTATATTGGTAGTAAATGTTCCAAGTAATTAATAGGCTATTTAAAGTAATGAGAAATAATGTAATAATTTGTGAAAGCTAATCAAAGATAGTTTGTGGGTGATGAATATTTTGTGGGACATGTAGATCTGTCCAAGTTGAAGTCAAAGGTAGAGAAATAGTAGAGAGGAAAATAATGTAATGTGGTTTTGAGTTAATATATGTTATAGAATTTTGAGAAGTATTGATGTTGACACAGTAGTAATGGAGAATTTATGTAGAGTTTTGAGTGATATATTGATGTTTATAAGTAATGATGTTATTTTGTTGTAGTTGTAGTAAGGTAATGAGATTGAGATTTTGGGGATGGCAATTTTGTAGTAGGGGGTAGTGTAATGTGGGAGTCCGCAACATAATGATAAGTTGGGACGGGATTGGGACCGATTTAGTGGGACGGGGCCGCCTTAGGTAGAATCCAGGGGCCAGATAAGGGAAATGAGTTTTTTGGGGGGGGGGGACACGAATCCTAAGTACAAAGGGTTAGAGAGTTTTTTTTTAATATATAGAGAGAAGGTGGCGAATTGAGTTTAATGATAAGTTGGGGTTAGAGAGTGTTTTGGGAGATGTTTTTAATAGAGGTGGGTGTCATGTTAGTAAAGGTTGTAGGTGTTAGAGTCAGAGAGATAAAGATTATATATGTAAACAGATCAAGTAGTAAATTAAAGGAGATAAATGTTTAAATCACCCACAGTAATGGAGAGTAAGATTGTCAAATACAGAAAGAGATTTATAATAAAGATATAAAATTTTTTAATTTAAAACCAGTGAAAAATTTTGATAGCATTTGGAAATCATGTAAAATTAAGAATTGTTTATTTTGAATAATTTAAATGTCAATTTGCCTATTATTTATAATAATATTTTGTAATTTTAAATATTTTATTTTATTATGTTTTGTGTTTCAATTTAGAATATTACAGATGTCAAATGTATTTTCAGACAGAACTTATACATAACACATGTAGGTCAAGGTTGTGGACTTGACCTAGTTTCGATCAGCTGATGAGGTCATATGCATACTAAGCTTGTATAGTAAGGAAATTAATTCAACTTTGATTTTTGATCAATTTAGACAAATTCTAAATAATTTCTATATATATAAAGGAAACATTTTAATAAAATTAAAATTTTTTTTGAATTTAAAAATTTTTTGGAAAATATTTTTTGAAAAAAAAAAATCTTGATTTTTCGCCTGCCAGCTAATGAATATTTTAAGTATTGATTATTTTATTATTTGTGTGCTAACCATGTTTATGATTATTGATTTATTTTGTATTGCATTGTATTGTTAGACTCTAAGTATTCACATGTTAGGTTAAGGATATGTTTAATTAGGAGAAGTGTTTAAATTAACTCATTTTAAATAAAACAGAAAATAAGGAAGAGAATTTTTTGATACAATATTTTATTTTGAATTCTGAATTTTTTTTTTATTAAATAGTAAATTTTAAAGAATTTTTCAATGTATAATATGTAATGTGAGTGTGTGTGAGCCCAGTATCTGCTAAAGGCAGCCCAGCTTGCATACAAGGGGAAACATATCGGTGGAGGATCTGGCATAATCTGAGCCAGGGATTGAGGATTTTTTGGGGGTAGTATGTTAGACGGCGAGGTGTGCTGTGGTACTTGTCTGTTCAATTTTTCGGTGTTGGGATCTCTTACGGAGAAGTCCAGTGATTTCGTTCAGATGCGTCCATAGTCACCAAGCCAGGGGGGTCGTGTACCCATGCAGATTAAGAACAAGGGGGTTGTTGGCACCAGTTCCTCACCGGTCCTCTTCGGGATTTATCAATGAGATTTCTTCTGTTTTGGACAGCAGAATTCTCATTGAGGGGGTATTGGAACGTGTCAAAATTGGGTAATTTCATTTACTACTGGTAATGGGTATTTGCATTTTTATTTATTTCATTTTGTGGGATTTTATAGAAAATATTGTGGAAGTTTTAATGTCCAGCAAATGTTCATTCCATTGTAACAGACCATGTGACAAGTAGAACAGTGTTGAAACAAAGCCGTAAGGCGCAATTTCTGTGATGTAACTCGGCAAGGAATTTGCACCACCCTAAAATTTCTCAGAACTTTGCATAAGTGTGACCACGCACCCACGAGCAGTGCAAGTATGCGCTCGGAATAACGCCTTCAGCCTAAAACCAAGATGTCTGGGGAACGATTTTATTCATCGTCTCCTTAGCCGATCCTCAGGAAATAAAGTCTAAGACCGCCCACTTTTAGTGACGTCAACCGTGCTTCACAAATATCGTCCACGGTTACCACACAAAAAACACATGTGTTGAATGAACAGTGACGGAAGATCCGATCATGAGGCATTGCGACTTCCACTCTGTCCGAGTGTTTGGAGGGAGGCATGTTGGTAACGCTCTGCCCAGTCGACTAGCAACCCAAGCCACGCGTGGCAGCTATCAGTTTTGTGGCCGGGTAAATCTTTATATTTTCCTTAAGTCTGCCGACAAAATACCTATGTGATATTACAAAACAAGTATAACAGTGCCTCCAGTGACGAAGAGTGAATATTGACGGTATTAAATATTATAAACTTTGTGAACATCCGGAGAATGAAAGACTGTGGAAGACGCACCACGCGGTCGGGAAAGAGAACGCCACACATGTAACGTTCCATACGGAAAGCATTATGTTCATTAATTTTACATAAAATGGGGTGTTTTTATATGAGTAAGGGGTTTTAAGAATGTGAGTAGTGAGTGCGCAGGCTGGGCTATCTTAAAGTATGTAAGTAGTAGGAAGTAAGTATAGGAAGTAAGATGTAATAGTTGCACAACCTATAAACCTGTAATGCCTTTAAAACCTGTAAAAACCTATTTTGGAGAAAACGTATAAATTCAACTCTTTTGATTAATAAACAAAAGATAATTTCTCTTCCAAGATGCATTGTATAAGTTCTTCACACAACCTTGAAAATTACGCTTGTATCCCAAAGTACGTATGAGACCCTGGACCCAAGAACGTACAAGAATGGTAAGTGTAAGTTTTTTTATTATTATTATTTATTGTTTTCTATGTTATTTAAATGGTGGTGAATTCATAGCTTAACGTTTGCGCCCTAAAGAACAGGGACAAAACAGAGCTTAACATTGGCGCCGCGGAACAGGCACGAATTAAATAAAATGAAATTCCATACCTACAAATAAGATACAAGCGCAATTGAGAGGTTAAGTAGAAATGAGAACCAATTATATGTACGTGATGTTAAGGTGTAGTTAAGCGATACTTAAATTATATTATACTGAATAATACAGAAATATTTAAAATTGAAATTTTATATAGAACAAAATCTCATAAATAAGAAAAATGGAAGACGGAGGTAAAGTTAGTATGAGTGATGTAACTATCACGGGGGAGGGAGAAATTAATTCAGACCCTAAGGTGGTCAAAGAAAGCGTTTCCAATGAATCAAATAATATAAATGATTCAGGATTGGAGACAACTCCAAACCTGATAGATGAGAATAATCTGACACAATCGGTAATAATGAGTGGAGCACAAGCAGAATCTACTCCTGTAACAAATAGAGAAATAGAGTTGTCATTAAATGATTTATTTAATCTCATTAACAAAAGATTTGATATGAACAATAGCGATTTCAATGCAATCAATACAAAATTCGATGAACAGAATAACAAGTTTAAAGAATTAAATAAACGTTTTGACAATAACGAAAAAATTTTCGAGAACAAATTTAATGTGATAAGTAGCGATATGAATAGTCGTTTTGACATGAATGATGCTAAGTTTGATGTATTAACTAAGTCACTGTGTAGTATTGAGAGTAAGTTGAGCGAAATATGTAGTGAAGCAAATGAGTCAAGAGAGTGTGTATGTACAGAGAAAAATAAAACAAATGAAAATTGTAGTGACAAATGTAAAAATACGATACCAGATAAAGAGTTAATAAATGATAACAATAGTGTTGAAAATAATGAGAATAATATTGAGTATAGTAATGTATTTGAAGAATTAGTATTGGGGATAGAGACGGTGAAAATAAATAATGAAAGTACTGATGAGTTGGTGGAATGTGATAATGAAAGGGTAATGTGTATTTATGAGTTAGAGAGAGAGAGGAAAAATGATGTTGTGGTAGAGTGGGGACAGAGGGTAAATTTTCCCTTTATTATTTATAATGTTTATGATGATTTAATGAGTTCACAAGTGTTGTTGTTGAAGGGCAAGAGTCCCGTATTGATAGATGAATTGAAGTATTTATTTTTGTTGTGTAATTGTGTACCCTCTGTCCGGAATAATTGTGAGAGTGTGATGTGGTGTTATGAAGAGAGAGAGTTAAACAGAGAAGTGTATGTGGAGAAAGTAACAGAATTGTATAATTTGAATAGAAAGTATGATGAATGGAAAGAGAGTTTAAAAGTATATTTGAATAATAATGACTATAATGATTTGACAAAAGTAATTAACCCGATCATGAATGTATTTACCGATGGAGACGTAACAAAAATGCCTAACGTTGACTGGTTTAATGAGTATTTGGGTAAGATGAATGAAGTCAGTTTTTATGGTTATAACACACAAAACAATGATTTGTTTGTCAATAAAAATGAACAGTGTGGTAAAACACCAAGGTTAATCTGGGACGATGGAGGTTAAACTATAAAACAATAAAAGACAGTGATAAACATTATGTTTTATGGTTCTGACATGGCAGATTTGGACAATGAAGTGCGGAAAAACGGAACAGTTAATAACTAAAGTTTGTAAATAATTGTAGTGCATTTATTTATGTGTGTGTATTGTAGAAGGTCAGCTAGACAATGTATGTATATAGGTAAGTGATAATAATAATAAAAATAATATTTTGCAATTTAAATAAATAATAACATTAATTTTGGAAACGGTAATTGGCTAATTGGTATAATGGCAAACAATAATAATGGAATGTGTATTTTCAGTAATTAATTTAATCAAACCAGTTTGATATGTTTTAAATATTTTGAGTGATTATGTAAATACTAAATAATTAAATTCTTTAAATGAATTCAATTTATTTTACGAGATTGGGAATTTGATAATAGATGGCTAAATTGTTTGATGTAAACTAATATTTTTGTGTTAAATGTTTCAGAGGCGAGGTGAAAGTATTGGGGTGTAGGGGGTAGATGTTGTGTGTATATCATGTTAAATGGAATGTAAGTGTAGAACTTTTACAGTATGAGTCATGTATAATAAAAATATTTACAAGTGTAACTAAGCTTTTAATTCAGTAATGAGATTATTTGAAATAATTGTGTTCAATAAAAATGATAATTAAAAAATTTAATAATAATTGAAAAAATGATATATACTAATTATTAATAATAAATTTTGGAAAATTTTAAGAAAGTCCAATGGTAGAAAGTTATGAATGAGTTAAATGACTATTGATGAAAATATTATATTAGAATGTATATAAAAATTTAATTAGTTAGTTATTAAGTTGCTATTGCGGGGGTGGCCTGTGCTCTCATAGATAGCGAAATGGGTTGGGGGTAACAGAGAGTGTTACCTCCATCGGAGGCCAAAATGGCAAAAATGTGCGACACACCTTTTTTTTCGTGTAAACTTAATTTACACACTGATAGACGATCGTGTCGCACATAATAATGATGAGTGTAACAGGCACTGAAATGAAGTTAGATTTCCCCGACTTTTCAGGCGATTACTGCCTTACCAGCACTAATCGTGGATTTGGCTAGCAGCCAGCTATGGTCATATCAAGTCCCTTGACCATAGCTGACTTGAAATTGGTATATAGTAGAAATTAAATGGGGGGTGAATTTTAGGGGAAATCCAGGTACTATGGAACAGCGGCTACCACTCTGCCCGCATGGGGGCAGCAAAGCCAGGTGGTAGACCCGTTTAAGGGCGTTTAATTATAGACACGAATATGTTGATATTCAATAATTTTAAAATGTAACAGCCGAAGCAAAGACACGGACAGGTAAAACTGCTCCAAAATATGCTGTCTTCGCAGAAGCGAAAGGGCGATACAGTCCTCCATAATTTGCAATAGAGTGTGTGGACGGGAGGTGGCTCAGATGAGCTACGAATTTAAATTTTACAACATAAAAAAAAATTTGCTAATTCAAATTTGATCCAATAAAAAGATGCTTGTGCTCTGTTTAAGTAATTAGATGCTCATACATGCAATATAAGGTGTTCATGCTATAATTTTAAATGTATTATTTCATTATCGTAGGTTAGATATAAGCATTGATAACAATATGTGTCTTCATTATGTGTGTATATTGGCAACCAAGTAAATAATTAAGCCGTCTGGCAGGTGCTTAACACAAAGTATCAGAATCAGAGAGAGAGGAAACAATGAGGGTAGAAGTAAGTTCTGGTAAATATATATATTTCATGTAATTTGTTCAATTTTGAGATGTGTTGTAATTGTGTTAGGGATATCAGCTGATCAGCAATAAAATGTCACTGGTATATTGGTTGTAAATGTTCCAAGTAATTAATAGGCTATTTAAAGTAATGAGAAATAAAGTAATAATTTGTGAAAGCTAATCAAAGATAGTTTGTGGTTGATGAATATTTTGTGGGACATGTAGATCTGTCCAAGTTGAAGTCAAAGGTAGAGAAATAGTAGAGAGGAAAATAATGTAATGTGGTTTTTAGTTAATATATGTTATAGAATTTTGAGAAGTATTGATGTTGACACAGTAGTAATGGAGAATTTATGTAGAGTTTTGAGTGATATATTGATGTTTATAAGTAATGATGTTATTTTGTTGTAGTTGTAGTAAGGTAATGAGATTGAGATTTTGGGGATGGCAATTTTGTAGTAGGGGGTAGTGTAATGTGGGAGTCCGCAACATAATGATAAGTTGGGACGGGATTGGGACCGATTTAGTGGGACGGGGCCGCCTTAGGTAGAATCCAGGGGCCAGATAAGGGAAATGAGTTTTTGGGGGGGGGACACGAATCCTAAGTACAAAGGGTTAGAGAGTTTTTTTTTAATATATAGAGAGAAGGTGGCGAATTGAGTTTAATGATAAGTTGGGGTTAGAGAGTGTTTTGGGAGATGTTTTTAATAGAGGTGGGTGTCATGTTAGTAAAGGTTGTAGGTGTTAGAGTCAGAGAGATAAAGATTATATATGTAAACAGATCAAGTAGTAAATTAAAGGAGATAAATGTTTAAATCACCCACAGTAATGGAGAGTAAGATTGTCAAATACAGAAAGAGATTTATAATAAAGATATAAAATTTTTTAATTTAAAACCAGTGAAAAATTTTGATAGCATTTGGAAATCATGTAAAATTAAGAATTGTTTATTTTGAATAATTTAAATGTCAATTTGCCTATTATTTATAATAATATTTTGTAATTTTAAATATTTTATTTTATTATGTTTTGTGTTTCAATTTAGAATATTACAGATGTCAAATGTATTTTCAGACAGAACTTATACATAACACATGTAGGTCAAGGTTGTGGACTTGACCTAGTTTCGATCAGCTGATGAGGTCATATGCATACTAAGCTTGTATAGTAAGGAAATTAATTCAACTTTGATTTTTGATCAATTTAGACAAATTCTAAATAATTTCTATATATATAAAGGAAACATTTTAATAAAATTAAAATTTTTTTTGAATTTAAAAATTTTTTGGAAAATATTTTTTGAAAAAAAAAAAATCTTGATTTTTCGCCTGCCAGCTAATGAATATTTTAAGTATTGATTATTTTATTATTTGTGTGCTAACCATGTTTATGATTATTGATTTATTTTGTATTGCATTGTATTGTTAGACTCTAAGTATTCACATGTTAGGTTAAGGATATGTTTAATTAGGAGAAGTGTTTAAATTAACTCATTTTAAATAAAACAGAAAATAAGGAAGAGAATTTTTTGATACAATATTTTATTTTGAATTCTGAATTTTTTTTTAATGAAATAGTAAATTTTAAAGAATTTTTCAATGTATAATATGTAATGTGAGTGTGTGTGAGCCCAGTATCTGCTAAAGGCAGCCCAGCTTGCATACAAGGGGAAACATATCGGTGGAGGATCTGGCATAATCTGAGCCAGGGATTGAGGATTTTTTGGGGGTAGTATGTTAGACGGCGAGGTGTGCTGTGGTACTTGTCTGTTCAATTTTTCGGTGTTGGGATCTCTTACGGAGAAGTCCAGTGATTTCGTTCAGATGCGTCCATAGTCACCAAGCCAGGGGGGTCGTGTACCCATGCAGATTAAGAACAAGGGGGTTGTTGGCACCAGTTCCTCACCGGTCCTCTTCGGGATTTATCAATGAGATTTCTTCTGTTTTGGACAGCAGAATTCTCATTGAGGGGGTATTGGAACGTGTCAAAATTGGGTAATTTCATTTACTACTGGTAATGGGTATTTGCATTTTTATTTATTTCATTTTGTGGGATTTTATAGAAAATATTGTGGAAGTTTTAATGTCCAGCAAATGTTCATTCCATTGTAACAGACCATGTGACAAGTAGAACAGTGTTGAAACAAAGCCGTAAGGCGCAATTTCTGTGATGTAACTCAGCAAGGAATTTGCACCACCCTAAAATTTCTCAGAACTTTGCATAAGTGTGACCACGCACCCACGAGCAGTGCAAGTATGCGCTCGGAATAACGCCTTCAGCCTAAAACCAAGATGTCTGGGGAACGATTTTATTCATCGTCTCCTTAGCCGATCCTCAGGAAATAAAGTCTAAGACCGCCCACTTTTAGTGACGTCAACCGTGCTTCACAAATATCGTCCACGGTTACCACACAAAAAACACATGTGTTGAATGAACAGTGACGGAAGATCCGATCATGAGGCATTGCGACTTCCACTCTGTCCGAGTGTTTGGAGGGAGGCATGTTGGTAACGCTCTGCCCAGTCGACTAGCAACCCAAGCCACGCGTGGCAGCTATCAGTTTTGTGGCCGGGTAAATCTTTATATTTTCCTTAAGTCTGCCGACAAAATACCTATGTGATATTACAAAACAAGTATAACAGTGCCTCCAGTGACGAAGAGTGAATATTGACGGTATTAAATATTATAAACTTTGTGAACATCCGGAGAATGAAAGACTGTGGAAGACGCACCACGCGGTCGGGAAAGAGAACGCCACACATGTAACGTTCCATACGGGAAGCATTATGTTCATTAATTTTACATAAAATGGGGTGTTTTTATATGAGTAAGGGGTTTTAAGAATGTGAGTAGTGAGTGCGCAGGCTGGGCTATCTTAAAGTATGTAAGTAGTAGGAAGTAAGTATAGGAAGTAAGATGTAATAGTTGCACAACCTATAAACCTGTAATGCCTTTAAAACCTGTAAAAACCTATTTTGGAGAAAACGTATAAATTCAACTCTTTTGATTAATAAACAAAAGATAATTTCTCTTCCAAGATGCATTGTATAAGTTCTTCACACAACCTTGAAAATTACGCTTGTATCCCAAAGTACGTATGAGACCCTGGACCCAAGAACGTACAAGAATGGTAAGTGTAAGTTTTTTTATTATTATTATTTATTGTTTTCTATGTTATTTAAATGGTGGTGAATTCATAGCTTAACGTTTGCGCCCTAAAGAACAGGGACAAAACAGAGCTTAACATGTGCGCCCTAAAGAACAGGGACAAAACAGAGCTTAACATTGGCGCCGCGGAACAGGCACGAATTAAATAAAATGAAATTCCATACCTACAAATAAGATACAAGCGCAATTGAGAGGTTAAGTAGAAATGAGAACCAATTATATGTACGTGATGTTAAGGTGTAGTTAAGCGATACTTAAATTATATTATACTGAATAATACAGAAATATTTAAAATTGAAATTTTATATAGAACAAAATCTCATAAATAAGAAAAATGGAAGACGGAGGTAAAGTTAGTATGAGTGATGTAACTATCACGGGGGAGGGAGAAATTAATTCAGACCCTAAGGTGGTCAAAGAAAGCGTTTCCAATGAATCAAATAATATAAATGATTCAGGATTGGAGACAACTCCAAACCTGATAGATGAGAATAATCTGACACAATCGGTAATAATGAGTGGACACAAGCAGAATCTACTCCTGTAACAAATAGAGAAATAGAGTTGTCATTAAATGATTTATTTAATCTCATTAACAAAAGATTTGATATGAACAATAGCGATTTCAATGCAATCAATACAAAATTCGATGAACAGAATAACAAGTTTAAAGAATTAAATAAACGTTTTGACAATAACGAAAAAATTTTCGAGAACAAATTTAATGTGATAAGTAGCGATATGAATAGTCGTTTTGACATGAATGATGCTAAGTTTGATGTATTAACTAAGTCACTGTGTAGTATTGAGAGTAAGTTGAGCGAAATATGTAGTGAAGCAAATGAGTCAAGAGAGTGTGTATGTACAGAGAAAAATAAAACAAATGAAAATTGTAGTGACAAATGTAAAAATACGATACCAGATAAAGAGTTAATAAATGATAACAATAGTGTTGAAAATAATGAGAATAATATTGAGTATAGTAATGTATTTGAAGAATTAGTATTGGGGATAGAGACGGTGAAAATAAATAATGAAAGTACTGATGAGTTGGTGGAATGTGATAATGAAAGGGTAATGTGTATTTATGAGTTAGAGAGAGAGAGGAAAAATGATGTTGTGGTAGAGTGGGGACAGAGGGTAAATTTTCCCTTTATTATTTATAATGTTTATGATGATTTAATGAGTTCACAAGTGTTGTTGTTGAAGGGCAAGAGTCCCGTATTGATAGATGAATTGAAGTATTTATTTTTGTTGTGTAATTGTGTACCCTCTGTCCGGAATAATTGTGAGAGTGTGATGTGGTGTTATGAAGAGAGAGAGTTAAACAGAGAAGTGTATGTGGAGAAAGTAACAGAATTGTATAATTTGAATAGAAAGTATGATGAATGGAAAGAGAGTTTAAAAGTATATTTGAATAATAATGACTATAATGATTTGACAAAAGTAATTAACCCGATCATGAATGTATTTACCGATGGAGACGTAACAAAAATGCCTAACGTTGACTGGTTTAATGAGTATTTGGGTAAGATGAATGAAGTCAGTTTTTATGGTTATAACACACAAAACAATGATTTGTTTGTCAATAAAAATGAACAGTGTGGTAAAACACCAAGGTTAATCTGGGACGATGGAGGTTAAACTATAAAACAATAAAAGACAGTGATAAACATTATGTTTTATGGTTCTGACATGGCAGATTTGGACAATGAAGTGCGGAAAAACGGAACAGTTAATAACTAAAGTTTGTAAATAATTGTAGTGCATTTATTTATGTGTGTGTATTGTAGAAGGTCAGCTAGACAATGTATGTATATAGGTAAGTGATAATAATAATAAAAATAATATTTTGCAATTTAAATAAATAATAACATTAATTTTGGAAACGGTAATTGGCTAATTGGTATAATGGCAAACAATAATAATGGAATGTGTATTTTCAGTAATTAATTTAATCAAACCAGTTTGATATGTTTTAAATATTTTGAGTGATTATGTAAATACTAAATAATTAAATTCTTTAAATGAATTCAATTTATTTTACGAGATTGGGAATTTGATAATAGATGGCTAAATTGTTTGATGTAAACTAATATTTTTGTGTTAAATGTTTCAGAGGCGAGGTGAAAGTATTGGGGTGTAGGGGGTAGATGTTGTGTGTATATCATGTTAAATGGAATGTAAGTGTAGAACTTTTACAGTATGAGTCATGTATAATAAAAATATTTACAAGTGTAACTAAGCTTTTAATTCAGTAATGAGATTATTTGAAATAATTGTGTTCAATAAAAATGATAATTAAAAAATTTAATAATAATTGAAAAAATGATATATACTAATTATTAATAATAAATTTTGGAAAATTTTAAGAAAGTCCAATGGTAGAAAGTTATGAATGAGTTAAATGACTATTGATGAAAATATTATATTAGAATGTATATAAAAATTTAATTAGTTAGTTATTAAGTTGCTATTGCGGGGGTGGCCTGTGCTCTCATAGATAGCGAAATGGGTTGGGGGTAACAGAGAGTGTTACCTCCATCGGAGGCCAAAATGGCGAAAATGTGCGACACACCTTTTTTTTCGTGTAAACTTAATTTACACACTGATAGACGATCGTGTCGCACATAATAATGATGAGTGTAACAGGCACTGAAATGAAGTTAGATTTCCCCGACTTTTCAGGCGATTACTGCCTTACCAGCACTAATCGTGGATTTGGCTAGCGGCCAGCTATGGTCATATCAAGTCCCTTGACCATAGCTGACTTGAAATTGGTATATAGTAGAAATTAAATGGGGGGTGAATTTTAGGGGAAATCCAGGTACTATGGAACAGCGGCTACCACTCTGCCCGCATGGGGGCAGCAAAGCCAGGTGGTAGACCCGTTTAAGGGCGTTTAATTATAGACACGAATATGTTGATATTCAATAATTTTAAAATGTAACAGCCGAAGCAAAGACACGGACAGGTAAAACTGCTCCAAAATATGCTGTCTTCGCAGAAGCGAAAGGGCGATACAGTCCTCCATAATTTGCAATAGAGTGTGTGGACGGGAGGTGGCTCAGATGAGCTACGAATTTAAATTTTACAACATAAAAAAAAAAAATTTGCTAATTCAAATTTGATCCAATAAAAAGATGCTTGTGCTCTGTTTAAGTAATTAGATGCTCATACATGCAATATAAGGTGTTCATGCTATAATTTTAAATGTATTATTTCATTATCGTAGGTTAGATATAAGCATTGATAACAATATGTGTCTTCATTATGTGTGTATATTGGCAACCAAGTAAATAATTAAGCCGTCTGGCAGGTGCTTAACACAAAGTATCAGAATCAGAGAGAGAGGAAACAATGAGGGTAGAAGTAAGTTCTGGTAAATATATATATTTCATGTAATTTGTTCAATTTTGAGATGTGTTGTAATTGTGTTAGGGATATCAGCTGATCAGCAATAAAATGTCACTGGTATATTGGTTGTAAATGTTCCAAGTAATTAATAGGCTATTTAAAGTAATGAGAAATAAAGTAATAATTTGTGAAAGCTAATCAAAGATAGTTTGTGGGTGATGAATATTTTGTGGGACATGTAGATCTGTCCAAGTTGAAGTCAAAGGTAGAGAAATAGTAGAGAGGAAAATAATGTAATGTGGTTTTGAGTTAATATATGTTATAGAATTTTGAGAAGTATTGATGTTGACACAGTAGTAATGGAGAATTTATGTAGAGTTTTGAGTGATATATTAATGTTTATAAGTAATGATGTTATTTTGTTGTAGTTGTAGTAAGGTAATGAGATTGAGATTTTGGGGATGGCAATTTTGTAGTAGGGGGTAGTGTAATGTGGGAGTCCGCAACATAATGATAAGTTGGGACGGGATTGGGACCGATTTAGTGGGACGGGGCCGCCTTAGGTAGAATCCAGGGGCCAGATAAGGGAAATGAGTTTTTGGGGGGGGGACACGAATCCTAAGTACAAAGGGTTAGAGAGTTTTTTTTTAATATATAGAGAGAAGGTGGCGAATTGAGTTTAATGATAAGTTGGGGTTAGAGAGTGTTTTGGGAGATGTTTTTAATAGAGGTGGGTGTCATGTTAGTAAAGGTTGTAGGTGTTAGAGTCAGAGAGATAAAGATTATATATGTAAACAGATCAAGTAGTAAATTAAAGGAGATAAATGTTTAAATCACCCACAGTAATGGAGAGTAAGATTGTCAAATACAGAAAGAGATTTATAATAAAGATATAAAATTTTTTAATTTAAAACCAGTGAAAAATTTTGATAGCATTTGGAAATCATGTAAAATTAAGAATTGTTTATTTTGAATAATTTAAATGTCAATTTGCCTATTATTTATAATAATATTTTGTAATTTTAAATATTTTATTTTATTATGTTTTGTGTTTCAATTTAGAATATTACAGATGTCAAATGTATTTTCAGACAGAACTTATACATAACACATGTAGGTCAAGGTTGTGGACTTGACCTAGTTTCGATCAGCTGATGAGGTCATATGCATACTAAGCTTGTATAGTAAGGAAATTAATTCAACTTTGATTTTTGATCAATTTAGACAAATTCTAAATAATTTCTATATATATAAAGGAAACATTTTAATAAAATTAAAATTTTTTTTGAATTTAAAAATTTTTTGGAAAATATTTTTTGAAAAAAAAAAAATCTTGATTTTTCGCCTGCCAGCTAATGAATATTTTAAGTATTGATTATTTTATTATTTGTGTGCTAACCATGTTTATGATTATTGATTTATTTTGTATTGCATTGTATTGTTAGACTCTAAGTATTCACATGTTAGGTTAAGGATATGTTTAATTAGGAGAAGTGTTTAAATTAACTCATTTTAAATAAAACAGAAAATAAGGAAGAGAATTTTTTGATACAATATTTTATTTTGAATTCTGAATTTTTTTTTAATGAAATAGTAAATTTTAAAGAATTTTTCAATGTATAATATGTAATGTGAGTGTGTGTGAGCCCAGTATCTGCTAAAGGCAGCCCAGCTTGCATACAAGGGGAAACATATCGGTGGAGGATCTGGCATAATCTGAGCCAGGGATTGAGGATTTTTTGGGGGTAGTATGTTAGACGGCGAGGTGTGCTGTGGTACTTGTCTGTTCAATTTTTCGGTGTTGGGATCTCTTACGGAGAAGTCCAGTGATTTCGTTCAGATGCGTCCATAGTCACCAAGCCAGGGGGGTCGTGTACCCATGCAGATTAAGAACAAGGGGGTTGTTGGCACCAGTTCCTCACCGGTCCTCTTCGGGATTTATCAATGAGATTTCTTCTGTTTTGGACAGCAGAATTCTCATTGAGGGGGTATTGGAACGTGTCAAAATTGGGTAATTTCATTTACTACTGGTAATGGGTATTTGCATTTTTATTTATTTCATTTTGTGGGATTTTATAGAAAATATTGTGGAAGTTTTAATGTCCAGCAAATGTTCATTCCATTGTAACAGACCATGTGACAAGTAGAACAGTGTTGAAACAAAGCCGTAAGGCGCAATTTCTGTGATGTAACTTGGCAAGGAATTTGCACCACCCTAAAATTTCTCAGAACTTTGCATAAGTGTGACCACGCACCCACGAGCAGTGCAAGTATGCGCTCGGAATAACGCCTTCAGCCTAAAACCAAGATGTCTGGGGAACGATTTTATTCATCGTCTCCTTAGCCGATCCTCAGGAAATAAAGTCTAAGACCGCCCACTTTTAGTGACGTCAACCGTGCTTCACAAATATCGTCCACGGTTACCACACAAAAAACACATGTGTTGAATGAACAGTGACGGAAGATCCGATCATGAGGCATTGCGACTTCCACTCTGTCCGAGTGTTTGGAGGGAGGCATGTTGGTAACGCTCTGCCCAGTCGACTAGCAACCCAAGCCACGCGTGGCAGCTATCAGTTTTGTGGCCGGGCAAATCTTTATATTTTCCTTAAGTCTGCCGACAAAATACCTATGTGATATTACAAAACAAGTATAACAGTGCCTCCAGTGACGAAGAGTGAATATTGACGGTATTAAATATTATAAACTTTGTGAACATCCGGAGAATGAAAGACTGTGGAAGACGCACCACGGGGTCGGGAAAGAGAACGCCACACATGTAACGTTCCATACGGAAAGCATTATGTTCATTAATTTTACATAAAATGGGGTGTTTTTATATGAGTAAGGGGTTTTAAGAATGTGAGTAGTGAGTGCGCAGGCTGGGCTATCTTAAAGTATGTAAGTAGTAGGAAGTAAGTATAGGAAGTAAGATGTAATAGTTGCACAACCTATAAACCTGTAATGCCTTTAAAACCTGTAAAAACCTATTTTGGAGAAAACGTATAAATTCAACTCTTTTGATTAATAAACAAAAGATAATTTCTCTTCCAAGATGCATTGTATAAGTTCTTCACACAACCTTGAAAATTACGCTTGTATCCCAAAGTACGTATGAGACCCTGGACCCAAGAACGTACAAGAATGGTAAGTGTAAGTTTTTTTATTATTATTATTTATTGTTTTCTATGTTATTTAAATGGTGGTGAATTCATAGCTTAACGTTTGCGCCCTAAAGAACAGGGACAAAACAGAGCTTAACATGTGCGCCCTAAAGAACAGGGACAAAACAGAGCTTAACATTGGCGCCGCGGAACAGGCACGAATTAAATAAAATGAAATTCCATACCTACAAATAAGATACAAGCGCAATTGAGAGGTTAAGTAGAAATGAGAACCAATTATATGTACGTGATGTTAAGGTGTAGTTAAGCGATACTTAAATTATATTATACTGAATAATACAGAAATATTTAAAATTGAAATTTTATATAGAACAAAATCTCATAAATAAGAAAAATGGAAGACGGAGGTAAAGTTAGTATGAGTGATGTAACTATCACGGGGGAGGGAGAAATTAATTCAGACCCTAAGGTGGTCAAAGAAAGCGTTTCCAATGAATCAAATAATATAAATGATTCAGGATTGGAGACAACTCCAAACCTGATAGATGAGAATAATCTGACACAATCGGTAATAATGAGTGGAGCACAAGCAGAATCTACTCCTGTAACAAATAGAGAAATAGAGTTGTCATTAAATGATTTATTTAATCTCATTAACAAAAGATTTGATATGAACAATAGCGATTTCAATGCAATCAATACAAAATTCGATGAACAGAATAACAAGTTTAAAGAATTAAATAAACGTTTTGACAATAACGAAAAAATTTTTGAGAACAAATTTAATGTGATAAGTAGCGATATGAATAGTCGTTTTGACATGAATGATGCTAAGTTTGATGTATTAACTAAGTCACTGTGTAGTATTGAGAGTAAGTTGAGCGAAATATGTAGTGAAGCAAATGAGTCAAGAGAGTGTGTATGTACAGAGAAAAATAAAACAAATGAAAATTGTAGTGACAAATGTAAAAATACGATACCAGATAAAGAGTTAATAAATGATAACAATAGTGTTGAAAATAATGAGAATAATATTGAGTATAGTAATGTATTTGAAGAATTAGTATTGGGGATAGAGACGGTGAAAATAAATAATGAAAGTACTGATGAGTTGGTGGAATGTGATAATGAAAGGGTAATGTGTATTTATGAGTTAGAGAGAGAGAGGAAAAATGATGTTGTGGTAGAGTGGGGACAGAGGGTAAATTTTCCCTTTATTATTTATAATGTTTATGATGATTTAATGAGTTCACAAGTGTTGTTGTTGAAGGGCAAGAGTCCCGTATTGATAGATGAATTGAAGTATTTATTTTTGTTGTGTAATTGTGTACCCTCTGTCCGGAATAATTGTGAGAGTGTGATGTGGTGTTATGAAGAGAGAGAGTTAAACAGAGAAGTGTATGTGGAGAAAGTAACAGAATTGTATAATTTGAATAGAAAGTATGACGAATGGAAAGAGAGTTTAAAAGTATATTTGAATAATAATGACTATAATGATTTGACAAAAGTAATTAACCCGATCATGAATGTATTTGCCGATGGAGACGTAACAAAAATGCCTAACGTTGACTGGTTTAATGAGTATTTGGGTAAGATGAATGAAGTCAGTTTTTATGGTTATAACACACAAAACAATGATTTGTTTGTCAATAAAAATGAACAGTGTGGTAAAACACCAAGGTTAATCTGGGACGATGGAGGTTAAACTATAAAACAATAAAAGACAGTGATAAACATTATGTTTTATGGTTCTGACATGGCAGATTTGGACAATGAAGTGCGGAAAAACGGAACAGTTAATAACTAAAGTTTGTAAATAATTGTAGTGCATTTATTTATGTATGTGTATTGTAGAAGGTCAGCTAGACAATGTATGTATATAGGTAAGTGATAATAATAATAAAAATAATATTTTGCAATTTAAATAAATAATAACATTAATTTTGGAAACGGTAATTGGCTAATTGGTATAATGGCAAACAATAATAATGGAATGTGTATTTTCAGTAATTAATTTAATCAAACCAGTTTGATATGTTTTAAATATTTTGAGTGATTATGTAAATACTAAATAATTAAATTCTTTAAATGAATTCAATTTATTTTACGAGATTGGGAATTTGATAATAGATGGCTAAATTGTTTGATGTAAACTAATATATTTGTGTTAAATGTTTCAGAGGCGAGGTGAAAGTTTTGGGGTGTAGGGGGTAGATGTTGTGTGTATATCATGTTAAATGGAATGTAAGTGTAGAACTTTTACAGTATGAGTCATGTATAATAAAAATATTTACAAGTGTAACTAAGCTTTTAATTCAGTAATGAGATTATTTGAAATAATTGTGTTCAATAAAAATGATAATTAAAAAATTTAATAATAATTGAAAAAATGATATATACTAATTATTAATAATAAATTTTGGAAAATTTTAAGAAAGTCCAATGGTAGAAAGTTATGAATGAGTTAAATGACTATTGATGAAAATATTATATTAGAATGTATATAAAAATTTATTAGTTAGTTATTAAGTTGCTATTGCGGGGGTGGCCTGTGCTCTCATAGATAGCGAAATGGGTTGGGGGTAACAGAGAGTGTTACCTCCATCGGAGGCCAAAATGTTGAAAATGTGCGACACACCTTTTTTTTCGTGTAAACTTAATTTACACACTGATAGACGATCGTGTCGCACATAATAATGATGAGTGTAACAGGCACTGAAATGAAGTTAGATTTCCCCAACTTTTCAGGCAATTACTGCCTTACCAGCACTAATCGTGGATTTGGCTAGCGGCCAGCTATGGTCATATCAAGTCCCTTGACCATAGCTGACTTGAAATTGGTATATAGTAGAAATTAAATGGGGGGTGAATTTTAGGGGAAATCCAGGTACTATGGAACAGCGGCTACCACTCTGCCCGCATGGGGGCAGCAAAGCCAGGTGGTAGACCCGTTTAAGGGCGTTTAATTATAGACACGAATATGTTGATATTCAATAATTTTAAAATGTAACAGCCGAAGCAAAGACACGGAGAGGTAAAACTGCGCCAAAATATGCTGTCTTCGCAGAAGCGAAAGGGCGATACAGTCCTCCATAATTTGCAATAGAGTGTGTGGACGGGAGGTGGTTCAGATGAGCTACGAATTTAAATTTTACAACATAAAAAAAAAAAAATTTGCTAATTCAAATTTGATCCAATAAAAAGATGCTTGTGCTCTGTTTAAGTAATTAGATGCTCATACATGCAATATAAGGTGTTCATGCTATAATTTTAAATGTATTATTTCATTATCGTAGGTTAGATATAAGCATTGATAACAATATGTGTCTTCATTATGTGTGTATATTGGCAACCAAGTAAATAATTAAGCCGTCTGGCAGGTGGTTAACACAAAGTATCAGAATCAGAGAGAGAGGAAACAATGAGGGTAGAAGTAAGTACTGATAAATATATATATTTCATGTAATTTGTTCAATTTTGAGATGTGTTGTAATTGTGTTAGGGATATCAGCTGATCAGCAATAAAATGTCACTGGTATATTGGTTGTAAATGTTCCAAGTAATTAATAGGCTATTTAAAGTAATGAGAAATAAAGTAATAATTTGTGAAAGCTAATCAAAGATAGTTTGTGGGTGATGAATATTTTGTGGGACATGTAGATCTGTCCAAGTTGAAGTCAAAGGTAGAGAAATAGTAGAGAGGAAAATAATGTAATGTGGTTTTGAGTTAATATATGTTATAGAATTTTGAGAAGTATTGATGTTGACACAGTAGTAATGGAGAATTTATGTAGAGTTTTGAGTGATATATTGATGTTTATAAGTAATGATGTTATTTTGTTGTAGTTGTAGTAAGGTAATGAGATTGAGATTTTGGGGATGGCAATTTTGTATTAGGGGGTAGTGTAATGTGGGAGTCCGCAACATAATGATAAGTTGGGACGGGATTGGGACCGATTTAGTGGGACGGGGCCGCCTTAGGTAGAATCCAGGGGCCCGATAAGGGAAATGAGTTTTTGGGGGGGGAACACGAATCCTAAGTACAAAGGGTTAGAGAGTTTTTTTTTATATATAGAGAGAAGGTGGCGAATTGAGTTTAATGATAAGTTGGGGTTAGAGAGTGTTTTGGGAGATGTTTTTAATAGAGATGGGTGTCATGTTAGTAAAAGTTGTAGGTGTTAGAGTCAGAGAGATAAAGATTATATATGTAAACAGATCAAGTAGTAAATTAAAGGAGATAAATGTTTAAATCACCCACAGTAATGGAGAGTAAGATTGTCAAATACAGAAAGAGATTTATAATAAAGATATAAAATTTTTTAATTTAAAACCAGTGAAAAATTTTGATAGCATTTGGAAATCATGTAAAATTAAGAATTGTTTATTTTGAATAATTTAAATGTCAATTTGCCTATTATTTATAATAATATTTTGTAATTTTAAATATTTTATTTTATTATGTTTTGTGTTTCAATTTAGAATATTACAGATGTCAAATGTATTTTCAGACAGAACTTATACATAACACATGTAGGTCAAGGTTGTGGACTTGACCTAGTTTCGATCAGCTGATGAGGTCATATGCATACTACGCTTGTATAGTAAGGAAATTAATTCAACTTTGATTTTTGATCAATTTAGACAAATTCTAAATAATTTCTGTATATATAAAGGAAACATTTTAATAAAATTAAAATTTTTTTTGAATTTTAAAATTTTTTGGAAAATATTTTTTGAAAAAAAAAAAAAATCTTGATTTTTCGCCTGCCAGCTAATGAATATTTTAAGTATTGATTATTTTATTATTTGTGTGCTAACCATGTTTATGATTATTGATTTATTTTGTATTGCATTGTATTGTTAGACTCTAAGTATTCACATGTTAGGTTAAGGATATGTTAAATTAGGAGAAGTGTTTAAATTAACTCATTTTAAATAAAACAGAAAATAAGGAAGAGAATTTTTTGATACAATATTTTATTTTGAATTCTGAATTTTTTTTTTATGAAATAGTAAATTTTAAAGAATTTTTCAATGTATAATATGTAATGTGAGTGTGTGTGAGTATCCGCTAAAGGCAGCCCAGCTTGCATACAAGGGGAAACATATCGGTGGAGGATCTGGCATAATCTGAGCCAGGGATTGAGGATTTTTTGGGGGTAGTATGTTAGACGGCGAGGTGTGCTGTGGTACTTGTCTGTTCAATTTTTCGGTGTTGGGATCTCTTACGGAGAAGTCCAGTGATCTCGTTCAGATGCGTCCATAGTCGCCAAGCCAGGGGGGTCGTGTACCCATGCAGATTAAGAACAAGGGGGTTGTTGGCACCAGTTCCTCACCGGTCCTCTTCGGGATTTATCAATGAGATTTCTTCTGTTTTGGACAGCAGAATTCTCATTGAGGGGGTATTGTAACGTGTCAAAATTGGGTAATTTCATTTATTACTGGTAATGGGTATTTGCATTTTTATTTATTTCATTTTGTGGGATTTTATAGAAAATATTGTGGAAGTTTTAATGTCCAGCAAATGTTCATTCCATTGTAACAGACCATGTGGCAAGTAGAACAGTGTTGAAACAAAGCCGTAAGGCGCAATTTCTGTGATGTAACTCGGCAAGGAATTTGCACCACCCTAAAATTTCTCAGAACTTTGCATAAGTGTGACCACGCACCCACGAGCAGTGCAAGTATGCGCTCGGAATGACGCCTTCAGCCTAAAACCAAGATGTCTGGGGAACGATTTTACTCATCGTCTCCTTAGCCGATCCTCAGGAAATAAAGTCTAAGACCGCCCACTTTTAGTGACGTCAACCGTGCTTCACAAATATCGTCCACGGTTACCACACAAAAAACACATGTGTTGAATGAACAGTGACGGAAGATCCGATCATGAGGCATTGCGACTTCCGCTCTGTCCGAGTGTTTGGAGGGAGGCATGTTGGTAACGCTCTGCCCAGTCGACTAGCAACCCAAGCCACGCGTGGCAGCTATCAGTTTTGTGGCCAGGCAAATCTTTATATTTTCCTTAAGTCTGCCGACAAAATACCTATGTGATATTACAAAACAAGTATAACAGTGCCTCCAGTGACGAAGAGTGAATATTGACGGTATTAAATATTATAAACTTTGTGAACATCCGGAGAATGAAAGACTGTGGAAGACGCACCACGCGGTCGGGAAAGAGAACGCCACACATGTAACGTTCCACACGGAAAGCATTATGTTCATTAATTTTACATAAAATGGGGTGTTTTTATATGAGTAAGGGGTTTTAAGAATGTGAGTAGTGAGTGCGCAGGCTGGGCTATCTTAAAGTATGTAAGTATAGGAAGTAAGATGTAATAGTTGCACAACCTATAAACCTGTAATGCCTTTAAAAGCTGTAAAAACCTATTTTGGAGAAAACGTATAAATTCAACTCTTTTGATTAATAAACAAAAGATAATTTCTCTTTCAAGATGCATTGTATAAGTTCTTCAACCTTGAAAATTACGCTTGTATCCCAAAGTACGTATGAGACCCTGGACCCAAGAACGTACAAGAATGGTAAGTGTAAGTTTTTTTATTATTATTATTTATTGTTTTCTATGTTATTTAAATGGTGGTGAATTCGTAGCTTAACGTTTGCGCCCTAAAGAACAGGGACAAAACAGAGCTTAACATGTGCGCCCTAAAGAACAGGGACAAAACAGAGCTTAACATTGGCGCCGCGGAACAGGCACGAATTAAATAAAATGAAATTCCATACCTACAAATAAGATACAAGCGCAATTGAGAGGTTAAGTAGAAATGAGAACCAATTATATGTACGTGATGTTAAGGTGTAGTTAAGCGATACTTAAATTATATTATACTGAATAATACAGAAATATTTAAAATTGAAATTTTATATAGAACAAAATCTCATAAATAAGAAAAATGGAAGACGGAGGTAAAGTTAGTATGAGTGATGTAACTATCACGGGGGAGGGAGAAATTAATTCAGACCCTAAGGTGGTCAAAGAAAGCGTTTCCAATGAATCAAATAATATAAATGATTCAGGATTGGAGACAACTCCAAACCTGATAGATGAGAATAATCTGACACAATAAATAATGAGTGGAGCACAAGCAGAATCTACTCCTGTAACAAATAGAGAAAAAGAGTTGTCATTAAATGATTTATTTAATCTCATTAACAAAAGATTTGATATGAACAATAGCGATTTCAATGCAATCAATACAAAATTCGATGAACAGAATAACAAGTTTAAAGAATTAAATAAACGTTTTGACAATAACGAAAAAATTTTTGAGAACAAATTTAATGTGATAAGTAGCGATATGAATAGTCGTTTTGACATGAATGATGCTAAGTTTGATGTATTAACTAAGTCACTGTGTAGTATTGAGAGTAAGTTGAGTGAAATATGTAGTGAAGCAAATGAGTCAAGAGAGTGTGTATGTACAGAGAAAAATAAAACAAATGAAAATTGTAGTGACAAATGTAAAAATACGATACCAGATAAAGAGTTAATAAATGATAACAATAGTGTTGAAAATAATGAGAATAATATTGAGTATAGTAATGTATTTGAAGAATTAGTATTGGGGATAGAGACGGTGAAAATAAATAATGAAAGTACTGATGAGTTGGTGGAATGTGATAATGAAAGGGTAATGTGTATTTATGAGTTAGAGAGAGAGAGGAAAAATGATGTTGTGGTAGAGTGGGGACAGAGGGTAAATTTTCCCTTTATTATTTATAATGTTTATGATGATTTAATGAGTTCACAAGTGTTGTTGTTGAAGGGCAAGAGTCCCGTATTGATAGATGAATTGAAGTATTTATTTTTGTTGTGTAATTGTGTACCCTCTGTCCGGAATAATTGTGAGAGTGTGATGTGGTGTTATGAAGAGAGAGAGTTAAACAGAGAAGTGTATGTGGAGAAAGTAACAGAATTGTATAATTTGAATAGAAAGTATGACGAATGGAAAGAGAGTTTAAAAGTATATTTGAATAATAATGACTATAATGATTTGACAAAAGTAATTAACCCGATCATGAATGTATTTGCCGATGGAGACGTAACAAAAATGCCTAACGTTGACTGGTTTAATGAGTATTTGGGTAAGATGAATGAAGTCAGTTTTTATGGTTATAACACACAAAACAATGATTTGTTTGTCAATAAAAATGAACAGTGTGGTAAAACACCAAGGTTAATCTGGGACGATGGAGGTTAAACTATAAAACAATAAAAGACAGTGATAAACATTATGTTTTATGGTTCTGACATGGCAGATTTGGACAATGAAGTGCGGAAAAACGGAACAGTTAATAACTAAAGTTTGTAAATAATTGTAGTGCATTTATTTATGTGTGTGTATTGTAGAAGGTCAGCTAGACAATGTATGTATATAGGTAAGTGATAATAATAATAAAAATAATATTTTGCAATTTAAATAAATAATAACATTAATTTTGGAAACGGTAATTGGCTAATTGGTATAATGGCAAACAATAATAATGGAATGTGTATTTTCAGTAATTAATTTAATCAAACCAGTTTGATATGTTTTAAATATTTTGAGTGATTATGTAAATACTAAATAATTAAATTCTTTAAATGAATTCAATTTATTTTACGAGATTGGGAATTTGATAATAGATGGCTAAATTGTTTGATGTAAACTAATATATTTGTGTTAAATGTTTCAGAGGCGAGGTGAAAGTTTTGGGGTGTAGGGGGTAGATGTTGTGTGTATATCATGTTAAATGGAATGTAAGTGTAGAACTTTTACAGTATGAGTCATGTATAATAAAAATATTTACAAGTGTAACTAAGCTTTTAATTCAGTAATGAGATTATTTGAAATAATTGTGTTCAATAAAAATGATAATTAAAAAATTTAATAATAATTGAAAAAATGATATATACTAATTATTAATAATAAATTTTGGAAAATTTTAAGAAAGTCCAATGGTAGAAAGTTATGAATGAGTTAAATGACTATTGATGAAAATATTATAGTAGAATGTATATAAAAATTTATTAGTTAGTTATTAAGTTGCTATTGCGGGGGTGGCCTGTGCTCTCATAGATAGCGAAATGGGTTGGGGGTAACAGAGAGTGTTACCTCCATCGGAGGCCAAAATGTTGAAAATGTGCGACACACCTTTTTTTTCGTGTAAACTTAATTTACACACTGATAGACGATCGTGTCGCACATAATAATGATGAGTGTAACAGGCACTGAAATGAAGTTAGATTTCCCCAACTTTTCAGGCAATTACTGCCTTAGCAGCACTAATCGTGGATTTGGCTAGCGGCCAGCTATGGTCATATCAAGTCCCTTGACCATAGCTGACTTGAAATTGGTATATAGTAGAAATTAAATGGGGGGTGAATTTTAGGGGAAATCCAGGTACTATGGAACAGCGGCTACCACTCTGCCCGCATGGGGGCAGCAAAGCCAGGTGGTAGACCCGTTTAAGGGCGTTTAATTATAGACACGAATATGTTGATATTCAATAATTTTAAAATGTAACAGCCGAAGCAAAGACACGGAGAGGTAAAACTGCTCCAAAATATGCTGTCTTCGCAGAAGCGAAAGGGCGATACAGTCCTCCATAATTTGCAATAGAGTGTGTGGACGGGAGGTGGTTCAGATGAGCTACGAATTTAAATTTTACAACATAAAAAAAAAAAAATTTGCTAATTCAAATTTGATCCAATAAAAAGATGCTTGTGCTCTGTTTAAGTAATTAGATGCTCATACATGCAATATAAGGTGTTCATGCTATAATTTTAAATGTATTATTTCATTATCGTAGGTTAGATATAAGCATTGATAACAATATGTGTCTTCATTATGTGTGTATATTGGCAACCAAGTAAATAATTAAGCCGTCTGGCAGGTGGTTAACACAAAGTATCAGAATCAGAGAGAGAGGAAACAATGAGGGTAGAAGTAAGTACTGATAAATATATATATTTCATGTAATTTGTTCAATTTTGAGATGTGTTGTAATTGTGTTAGGGATATCAGCTGATCAGCAATAAAATGTCACTGGTATATTGGTTGTAAATGTTCCAAGTAATTAATAGGCTATTTAAAGTAATGAGAAATAAAGTAATAATTTGTGAAAGCTAATCAAAGATAGTTTGTGGGTGATGAATATTTTGTGGGACATGTAGATCTGTCCAAGTTGAAGTCAAAGGTAGAGAAATAGTAGAGAGGAAAATAATGTAATGTGGTTTTGAGTTAATATATGTTATAGAATTTTGAGAAGTATTGATGTTGACACAGTAGTAATGGAGAATTTATGTAGAGTTTTGAGTGATATATTGATGTTTATAAGTAATGATGTTATTTTGTTGTAGTTGTAGTAAGGTAATGAGATTGAGATTTTGGGGATGGCAATTTTGTATTAGGGGGTAGTGTAATGTGGGAGTCCGCAACATAATGATAAGTTGGGACGGGATTGGGACCGATTTAGTGGGACGGGGCCGCCTTAGGTAGAATCCAGGGGCCCGATAAGGGAAATGAGTTTTTGGGGGGGGAACACGAATCCTAAGTACAAAGGGTTAGAGAGTTTTTTTTTATATATAGAGAGAAGGTGGCGAATTGAGTTTAATGATAAGTTGGGGTTAGAGAGTGTTTTGGGAGATGTTTTTAATAGAGATGGGTGTCATGTTAGTAAAAGTTGTAGGTGTTAGAGTCAGAGAGATAAAGATTATATATGTAAACAGATCAAGTAGTAAATTAAAGGAGATAAATGTTTAAATCACCCACAGTAATGGAGAGTAAGATTGTCAAATACAGAAAGAGATTTATAATAAAGATATAAAATTTTTTAATTTAAAACCAGTGAAAAATTTTGATAGCATTTGGAAATCATGTAAAATTAAGAATTGTTTATTTTGAATAATTTAAATGTCAATTTGCCTATTATTTATAATAATATTTTGTAATTTTAAATATTTTATTTTATTATGTTTTGTGTTTCAATTTAGAATATTACAGATGTCAAATGTATTTTCAGACAGAACTTATACATAACACATGTAGGTCAAGGTTGTGGACTTGACCTAGTTTCGATCAGCTGATGAGGTCATATGCATACTACGCTTGTATAGTAAGGAAATTAATTCAACTTTGATTTTTGATCAATTTAGACAAATTCTAAATAATTTCTATATATATAAAGGAAACATTTTAATAAAATTAAAATTTTTTTTGAATTTTAAAATTTTTTGGAAAATATTTTTTGAAAAAAAAAAAAATCTTGATTTTTCGCCTGCCAGCTAATGAATATTTTAAGTATTGATTATTTTATTATTTGTGTGCTAACCATGTTTATGATTATTGATTTATTTTGTATTGCATTGTATTGTTAGACTCTAAGTATTCACATGTTAGGTTAAGGATATGTTAAATTAGGAGAAGTGTTTAAATTAACTCATTTTAAATAAAACAGAAAATAAGGAAGAGAATTTTTTGATACAATATTTTATTTTGAATTCTGAATTTTTTTTTATGAAATAGTAAATTTTAAAGAATTTTTCAATGTATAATATGTAATGTGAGTGTGTGTGAGTATCCGCTAAAGGCAGCCCAGCTTGCATACAAGGGGAAACATATCGGTGGAGGATCTGGCATAATCTGAGCCAGGGATTGAGGATTTTTTGGGGGTAGTATGTTAGACGGCGAGGTGTGCTGTGGTACTTGTCTGTTCAATTTTTCGGTGTTGGGATCTCTTACGGAGAAGTCCAGTGATCTCGTTCAGATGCGTCCATAGTCGCCAAGCCAGGGGGGTCGTGTACCCATGCAGATTAAGAACAAGGGGGTTGTTGGCACCAGTTCCTCACCGGTCCTCTTCGGGATTTATCAATGAGATTTCTTCTGTTTTGGACAGCAGAATTCTCATTGAGGGGGTATTGTAACGTGTCAAAATTGGGTAATTTCATTTATTACTGGTAATGGGTATTTGCATTTTTATTTATTTCATTTTGTGGGATTTTATAGAAAATATTGTGGAAGTTTTAATGTCCAGCAAATGTTCATTCCATTGTAACAGACCATGTGGCAAGTAGAACAGTGTTGAAACAAAGCCGTAAGGCGCAATTTCTGTGATGTAACTCGGCAAGGAATTTGCACCACCCTAAAATTTCTCAGAACTTTGCATAAGTGTGACCACGCACCCACGAGCAGTGCAAGTATGCGCTCGGAATGACGCCTTCAGCCTAAAACCAAGATGTCTGGGGAACGATTTTACTCATCGTCTCCTTAGCCGATCCTCAGGAAATAAAGTCTAAGACCGCCCACTTTTAGTGACGTCAACCGTGCTTCACAAATATCGTCCACGGTTACCACACAAAAAACACATGTGTTGAATGAACAGTGACGGAAGATCCGATCATGAGGCATTGCGACTTCCGCTCTGTCCGAGTGTTTGGAGGGAGGCATGTTGGTAACGCTCTGCCCAGTCGACTAGCAACCCAAGCCACGCGTGGCAGCTATCAGTTTTGTGGCCAGGCAAATCTTTATATTTTCCTTAAGTCTGCCGACAAAATACCTATGTGATATTACAAAACAAGTATAACAGTGCCTCCAGTGACGAAGAGTGAATATTGACGGTATTAAATATTATAAACTTTGTGAACATCCGGAGAATGAAAGACTGTGGAAGACGCACCACGCGGTCGGGAAAGAGAACGCCACACATGTAACGTTCCACACGGAAAGCATTATATTCATTAATTTTACATAAAATGGGGTGTTTTTATATGAGTAAGGGGTTTTAAGAATGTGAGTAGTGAGTGCGCAGGCTGGGCTATCTTAAAGTATGTAAGTATAGGAAGTAAGATGTAATAGTTGCACAACCTATAAACCTGTAATGCCTTTAAAAGCTGTAAAAACCTATTTTGGAGAAAACGTATAAATTCAACTCTTTTGATTAATAAACAAAAGATAATTTCTCTTTCAAGATGCATTGTATAAGTTCTTCACACAACCTTGAAAATTACGCTTGTATCCCAAAGTACGTATGAGACCCTGGACCCAAGAACGTACAAGAATGGTAAGTGTAAGTTTTTTTATTATTATTATTTATTGTTTTCTATGTTATTTAAATGGTGGTGAATTCGTAGCTTAACGTTTGCGCCCTAAAGAACAGGGACAAAACAGAGCTTAACATGTGCGCCCTAAAGAACAGGGACAAAACAGAGCTTAACATTGGCGCCGCGGAACAGGCACGAATTAAATAAAATGAAATTCCATACCTACAAATAAGATACAAGCGCAATTGAGAGGTTAAGTAGAAATGAGAACCAATTATATGTACGTGATGTTAAGGTGTAGTTAAGCGATACTTAAATTATATTATACTGAATAATACAGAAATATTTAAAATTGAAATTTTATATAGAACAAAATCTCATAAATAAGAAAAATGGAAGACGGAGGTAAAGTTAGTATGAGTGATGTAACTATCACGGGGGAGGGAGAAATTAATTCAGACCCTAAGGTGGTCAAAGAAAGCGTTTCCAATGAATCAAATAATATAAATGATTCAGGATTGGAGACAACTCCAAACCTGATAGATGAGAATAATCTGACACAATAAATAATGAGTGGAGCACAAGCAGAATCTACTCCTGTAACAAATAGAGAAAAAGAGTTGTCATTAAATGATTTATTTAATCTCATTAACAAAAGATTTGATATGAACAATAGCGATTTCAATGCAATCAATACAAAATTCGATGAACAGAATAACAAGTTTAAAGAATTAAATAAACGTTTTGACAATAACGAAAAAATTTTTGAGAACAAATTTAATGTGATAAGTAGCGATATGAATAGTCGTTTTGACATGAATGATGCTAAGTTTGATGTATTAACTAAGTCACTGTGTAGTATTGAGAGTAAGTTGAGTGAAATATGTAGTGAAGCAAATGAGTCAAGAGAGTGTGTATGTACAGAGAAAAATAAAACAAATGAAAATTGTAGTGACAAATGTAAAAATACGATACCAGATAAAGAGTTAATAAATGATAACAATAGTGTTGAAAATAATGAGAATAATATTGAGTATAGTAATGTATTTGAAGAATTAGTATTGGGGATAGAGACGGTGAAAATAAATAATGAAAGTACTGATGAGTTGGTGGAATGTGATAATGAAAGGGTAATGTGTATTTATGAGTTAGAGAGAGAGAGGAAAAATGATGTTGTGGTAGAGTGGGGACAGAGGGTAAATTTTCCCTTTATTATTTATAATGTTTATGATGATTTAATGAGTTCACAAGTGTTGTTGTTGAAGGGCAAGAGTCCCGTATTGATAGATGAATTGAAGTATTTATTTTTGTTGTGTAATTGTGTACCCTCTGTCCGGAATAATTGTGAGAGTGTGATGTGGTGTTATGAAGAGAGAGAGTTAAACAGAGAAGTGTATGTGGAGAAAGTAACAGAATTGTATAATTTGAATAGAAAGTATGACGAATGGAAAGAGAGTTTAAAAGTATATTTGAATAATAATGACTATAATGATTTGACAAAAGTAATTAACCCGATCATGAATGTATTTGCCGATGGAGACGTAACAAAAATGCCTAACGTTGACTGGTTTAATGAGTATTTGGGTAAGATGAATGAAGTCAGTTTTTATGGTTATAACACACAAAACAATGATTTGTTTGTCAATAAAAATGAACAGTGTGGTAAAACACCAAGGTTAATCTGGGACGATGGAGGTTAAACTATAAAACAATAAAAGACAGTGATAAACATTATGTTTTATGGTTCTGACATGGCAGATTTGGACAATGAAGTGCGGAAAAACGGAACAGTTAATAACTAAAGTTTGTAAATAATTGTAGTGCATTTATTTATGTGTGTGTATTGTAGAAGGTCAGCTAGACAATGTATGTATATAGGTAAGTGATAATAATAATAAAAATAATATTTTGCAATTTAAATAAATAATAACATTAATTTTGGAAACGGTAATTGGCTAATTGGTATAATGGCAAACAATAATAATGGAATGTGTATTTTCAGTAATTAATTTAATCAAACCAGTTTGATATGTTTTAAATATTTTGAGTGATTATGTAAATACTAAGTAATTAAATTCTTTAAATGAATTCAATTTATTTTACGAGATTGGGAATTTGATAATAGATGGCTAAATTGTTTGATGTAAACTAATATTTTTGTGTTAAATGTTTCAGAGGCGAGGTGAAAGTATTGGGGTGTAGGGGGTAGATGTTGTGTGTATATCATGTTAAATGGAATGTAAGTGTAGAACTTTTACAGTATGAGTCATGTATAATAAAAATATTTACAAGTGTAACTAAGCTTTTAATTCAGTAATGAGATTATTTGAAATAATTGTGTTCAATGAAAATGATAATTAAAAAATTTAATAATAATTGAAAAAATGATATATACTAATTATTAATAATAAATTTTGGAAAATTTTAAGAAAGTCCAATGGTAGAAAGTTATGAATGAGTTAAATGACTATTGATGAAAATATTATATTAGAATGTATATAAAAATGTATTAGTTAGTTATTAAGTTGCTATTGCGGGGGTGGCCTGTGCTCTCATAGATAGCGAAATGGGTTGGGGGTAACAGAGAGTGTTACCTCCATCGGAGGCCAAAATGGCGAAAATGTGCGACACACCTTTTTTTTTCGTGTAAACTTAATTTACACACTGATAGACGATCGTGTCGCACATAATAATGATGAGGGTAACAGGCACTGAAATGAAGTTAGATTTCCCCAACTTTTCAGGCGATTACTGCCTTACCAGCACTAATCGTGGATTTGGCTAGCGGCCAGCTATGGTCATATCAAGTCCCTTGACCATAGCTGACTTGAAATTGGTATATAGTAGAAATTAAATGGGGGTGAATTTTAGGGGAAATCCAGGTACTATGGAACAGCGGCTACCACTCTGCCCGCATGGGGGCAGCAAAGCCAGGTGGTAGACCCGTTTAAGGGCGTTTAATTATAGACACGAATATGTTGATATTCAATAATTTTAAAATGTAACAGCCGAAGCAAAGACACGGAGAGGTAAAACTGCTCCAAAATATGCTGTCTTCGCAGAAGAATTCTGAATTTTTTTTTATGAAATAGTAAATTTTAAAGAATTTTTCAATGTATAATATGTAATGTGAGTGTGTGTGAGCCCAGTATCTGCTAAAGGCAGCCCAGCTTGCATACAAGGGGAAACATATCGGTGGAGGATCTGGCATAATCTGAGCCAGGGATTGAGGATTTTTTGGGGGTAGTATGTTAGACGGCGAGGTGTGCTGTGGTACTTGTCTGTTCAATTTTTCGGTGTTGGGATCTCTTACGGAGAAGTCCAGTGATCTCGTTCAGATGCGTCCATAGTCGCCAAGCCAGGGGGGTCGTGTACCCATGCAGATTAAGAACAAGGGGGTTGTTGGCACCAGTTCCTCACCGGTCCTCTTCGGGATTTATCAATGAGATTTCTTCTGTTTTGGACAGCAGAATTCTCATTGAGGGGGTATTGTAACGTGTCAAAATTGGGTAATTTCATTTATTACTGGTAATGGGTATTTGCATTTTTATTTATTTCATTTTGTGGGATTTTATAGAAAATATTGTGGAAGTTTTAATGTCCAGCAAATGTTCATTCCATTGTAACAGACCATGTGGCAAGTAGAACAGTGTTGAAACAAAGCCGTAAGGCGCAATTATGTGATGTAACTCGGCAAGGAATTTGCACCACCCTAAAATTTCTCAGAACTTTGCATAAGTGTGACCACGCACCCACGAGCAGTGCAAGTATGCGCTCGGAATGACGCCTTCAGCCTAAAACCAAGATGTCTGGGGAACGATTTTACTCATCGTCTCCTTAGCCGATCCTCAGGAAATAAAGTCTAAGACCGCCCACTTTTAGTGACGTCAACCGTGCTTCACAAATATCGTCCACGGTTACCACACAAAAAACACATGTGTTGAATGAACAGTGACGGAAGATCCGATCATGAGGCATTGCGACTTCCGCTCTGTCCGAGTGTTTGGAGGGAGGCATGTTGGTAACGCTCTGCCCAGTCGACTAGCAACCCAAGCCACGCGTGGCAGCTATCAGTTTTGTGGCCGGGCAAATCTTTATATTTTCCTTAAGTCTGCCGACAAAATACCTATGTGATATTACAAAACAAGTATAACAGTGCCTCCAGTGACGAAGAGTGAATATTGACGGTATTAAATATTATAAACTTTGTGAACATCCGGAGAATGAAAGACTGTGGAAGACGCACCACGCGGTCGGGAAAGAGAACGCCACACATGTAACGTTCCACACGGAAAGCATTATGTTCATTAATTTTACATAAAATGGGGTGTTTTTATATGAGTAAGGGGTTTTAAGAATGTGAGTAGTGAGTGCGCAGGCTGGGCTATCTTAAAGTATGTAAGTAGTAGGAAGTAAGTATAGGAAGTAAGATGTAATAGTTGCACAACCTATAAACCTGTAATGCCTTTAAAACCTGTAAAAACCTATTTTGGAGAAAACGTATAAATTCAACTCTTTTGATTAATAAACAAAAGATAATTTCTCTTCCAAGATGCATTGTATAAGTTCTTCACACAACCTTGAAAATTACGCTTGTATCCCAAAGTACGTATGAGACCCTGGACCCAAGAACGTACAAGAATGGTAAGTGTAAGTTTTTTTATTATTATTATTTATTGTTTTCTATGTTATTTAAATGGTGGTGAATTCGTAGCTTAACATTTGCGCCCTAAAGAACAGGGACAAAACAGAGCTTAACACACAGAATGGTCCTAACAATTATTATCGCCCTGGAAACGGTGATAACAACAACCAAGGATACCGACCACAAGTGAACAACGTGAGAGGACAAACACAGCGAAGTCCAGGAAGAAACTATTCCCAGGCAAATTACCAACGAGCATACTATAACCAGGTACCAAACACAAGAAGCCACACATTCGAGGAAAATACCGGGAATGATGGAGATAACATGAACAACCGACAGGAGCCAGCAACGAACCAACAAATAAACGCAAATGAAGTCAGGAACAGTGAGGCCAGCCCTCATTTAAACGCCTAAGGTCGGTGAAAACTGTGAACAGCCCATCACTGGACCAATCTCTTGGGGAATTTAAGACGACAGACAAAAGGATCACTATAATACATACGAACTATTTAAAAAATATGAGAGATGAGTTGATTGAGGAAAATAATCAACCGATGCCTAGCAGAAACAGTGAAATAGTGTACATAAGTGCCCAAATAAATGGAATCATATCAACCTTAATGATCGACACAGGATCTAACATATCTTTGATCGACCAAGTGGAGTTAAGTAGACTACAGCAGGAAAGTAGCATACCAATACCAACTCTACCAATAAACAATGTGACTATCATCGGTGCTACAGGCAGACAAAACAAAACAGTCAGGAAACAAGTGTCCGTGGAACTTAACAGTAAAGGCTTAATATTCACTATGTCATTTCTTGTTGCTAGCGGCCTGCCATTCTCTATACTTGTCGGGTGTGATGTACTCAGACAATACTCTGCCATAATTGATCTACGGCAAGGAGAAGTATCACTAAACACTGAACAAGGAATATGGACAACCGATATAGTGAGCGGTAGCAACTTACCTTCAATAACAACCAGCTGCACAATGATACAGAACTATAATTGCCAACCATCACATGGAAGGGTATCGACTGAATGGAAGGATGAAGAACTATGGTCGAGCAAGCTGGAGGAGATCAGACAATTCCAACGAGAAGGACGAGACCAACAGATTAGTGTACACCAGGCAGAGGATCTCATAAACATTTACAATAAATATCGACACATTTTTTCTGATGCCCCGGGCAAGGTAAAAGACTAGCAATGTAAAATCATATTTAAAGAACCCATTGATTTTAAGAAAAAATCTTACCCTATCGCCTACTCGCAAAGGAATGCAGTGAGGGCAGAGATCAACCAAATGATGGAAGACAATATAATAGAATTGAGTCAATCACCATATACCAGTCCAATAGTGGAGATACCGAAAAAGGACGGAAAAGTGAGAATATGCCTCGATGCAAGAGAGATCAATAAAATGATCGTAAATGACAGAACTTCCCCAGGTGAAATTGAAGAGATTCTAAAGAAGTTCCATGGTACAAAATACATCAGTGCATGGGATACAGTATGTGGATATTGGCAGGTGGAGCTACATCCGAACAGTAGAAAATACTTAGCTTTTCTGTTCGATGGGAGGAACTATCAGTTCAAAAGACTGCCATTTGGACTGATAAATTCGGTCGCAGTGTTTGTTAAGTGTATGGATCAGATATTGGGACAAGATGTGCTGAATTTTACCACCGTGTACGTGGATGACCTGCTGATAACATCACCAAATTGGCAAGAACACTGTGCTAGAGTGGAAACGGTATTAAAAAAGTTATCAGATAACCACATCACCCTTAACCTGAATAAGTCAAAGTTTATAGCCCGCAAGGTACAATTTTTAGGATTTAATCTAACAGAGGAAGGCATCTCCTCTTCATCAGAAAAAGTTGAAGCGATACAATGATTCCCCACCCTAAAAACAAAAAACAGCTACAGTCTTTCCTTGGAATCTGCAATTATTATCGGAAATTCCAGGACAATTATTCCAAGTTAACAGCACAATTTAAAAAACAATTATCAACTAAAGATAAATGGACATAGGGAGCCGAACAAGAGGAAATATTTAAACAAATAGAAGAAAAGTTTTTAAACATCGTTATTTTACACCATCCAGCCTTCAAAAGCCATTCTTCATGAACTGTGATGCGAGCGACATGAGTGTAGGTGCTGTATTATATCAGGAAGATGAGAAGGGGCAACATATGGTCATAAGCTTTGCAAGTAGGATCTTAAATGGATGTGAAAGGAACTATCACGTCACGGAGAAAGAACTACTTAGTGTGGTGTTCGCCTGCAACAAATTCAGGACTTATATTCTAGGATATACAATAACCGTGAGAAGCGACCATAGATCCATATCATTCCTTAAGCAGTGTAAGCTCAGTCATGGAAGATTAACCCGATGGATTTTATTACTACAAGAATACCATATTAACTGGAAATACATACCAGGGAAGAAAAACACAGCTGCTGATATATTATCCCATATCAACATCCAGCAACAAACTTTCGAGGGAGAGAAAGAACAGTTAGTTAAGGTGTATAACATTATCAAGGATAGAACAGATCTGGAAAAAATAATGCTGGAAATAAGAAGACATCAAGATGTGGACCCAAAAATAATGAGTATCCGGGAGAGAATATTGAAGGAAGAAGAACCCATTGTACAGTATTATAAAGTACACAATAACCTGTTATTCATTAAAAACAACACTAACCTTGGAGAGTGGAAACTAGTAATCCCGTCTACTGTAGAAGAACAACTGATGTTGGACTACCACATTCGGTACGGCCATATGGGTGCCATGAAAGTAATAAAAGCATTAGAGGAACAAGTTTATATAAAGAATATTTATCGAAAGGTGAGCAAAACGATACAAAAATGTAATATTTGCCAAATGGTAAAGTGCAACAATTTGAAAAAAGAGGGTATGATGATACCAATAATATCAAGTCAAAAATTAGAAAGGGTATTCCTTGATATTTGTGGTCCATTTCCTCGCAGTGGAGGAAGACACAGATTTCGATTCATTGTAATCATGTTCGATCACTTCACCAAATATACTAAGTTGTACTCCATTAACCGTGCTACCACTAAGAAAATTACTGAGATCATATTAACCAAATTTATACCAGAAGTAGGGAAACCTATGGCAATCATAACCGATCACGGGACTCAATTTAAAGGAACTCAATGGAAAAGCAAACTCTGGGAACATGGTATTAAAACCTACAAAACATCCGTTTATCACCCCAGCAGTAACCCAGCTGAGAGAGTACTTAGAGAAGTGGGTCGAATCCTAAGGACCTACTGCCATGATAAACAAAAGGAATGGCACAATTACCTAAAATCCACTGAAGAATTTATAAACCTGGCTTACCACAACTTCATTGAAGCCACCCCATACACAATGATGTTCGAGTGGCCACCGCCTAGAGAGATAAATGATCTGATTCAATTTTCCACAAACACAGAATATCAATTCGAAAAAAGAAAATTATACAACAGAATTGCAGAGAAAGTAGAGCAACAAAAGAATAAATATTCTAAGAACCAGCCAAATACTGTACTATCAAATACCAGATAGGAGAAAGTGTGCTAATAAAAAACAGAGAATTACCCAGCTCAATAGAAGGCATTACAGAAAAGTTATTATTATTATACGTGGGACCATACACTATCACAAGAGACAAGGGCAATAACACTTATGAAATCACGAACCCCATCACTAAGAAAATAAAGGGGGTATACAATCAGGCATCAATTAAGAAATATTATGACAGCCAACCACGACTGAAAATAAAGAAAAAAAAACTTAAGGTAAAAAACCAACCAAATTACTTTAAATAAAAAGAGATAACAAGACAAACGAATAAGTTTGCAAATAAATAATAAAGAAAAGGTGTAAGATGAATTTCAAAATTCAAAAAGTTATGTAAGGCCAACTTACAATAATCTTTCGATAATATATTAGACAAATTATAAAATGAAGGAATAAAGTTACAAAAAATTCCTACAAAGTAAGATTAACTTACAATGATCTTTAGCCAACAGATGAGGCGAAAAAGTAAAACATACTATAACGGAATAAGCTACAAAAAATTCCTAACTAGTAAGAAACACTAACTTACTATGATATTTAAAAAATTATGAAAAAAAAGCAATCAAAATGATCAACTTCCACAACTATTTAGAAAAAATATGGGAAGTAAAATAAATAAACCAATGATCAAAAAACGAAATAAATAAAATAAATATTCTAAGAGTTATAATATGAAATGAGATGAAACAAAGAGTAATTAAAAATGAATAAAAATGTTAATTGTATCAATAAAAAGCAACGCTTCAAGTATTATCAAATAGTATCAATAAAGAAAGATGAAAAATACATATGACTCGAACTGAGCAATAATGAAATACAAAAGTAAAAGATTCTCAACAAAAATTATTATTATTATTATTAGTATTAGTCACAAGATGACTGTATTGAAGATTCGTTAATTGAGATTGACTGTTGAATAAGTCCAGCAATCATTTAACTGAGCAGGGATGATGTTCCCCTGACCTCAGAAAAAGAGTAGTTTGAACGACAGAGTTAGGTAAGCCAATAGAGCCCATCCGAATCTATTTCACCTACAAAGTAGGGATAGTTAGGGAAAATAAGATTTATAGGGAATAATTTATAATAAAAAATCAATAAGCCAGTTCGTAATAAGAGAAAATAATGAAGAAAAGAATCAGAAGAAAGGAGGTAGAAGATACAGAATTAAACATAAAACTGAAAAAGAAGCAGGTGAATAAGAAGAAAATGATACAATACAATTGATAATTTCATCAAACTTAGAATCACGTTTTATAAAATGATCAATTTTGGTGAAAGGGCATATATAACATCGCTAAATTCAGATCATATTTGATAACTATAAGTATGAAAGAAATGCTAAAAAGTAATATATTTTAATAAATAAATAATGAAGAGAATAAAAATATAAAATGTAATTAAGAAAGAAGGAGGAAGAATTATAAACTAAAAGTGATTATTAAAGAAACTCACAGGCTAGACTGACAGACAAACGACTTTGACCCAACCCCAGAGATTGGCCAGATAAGAACCAAAATAAAAGGAAACAAGATGAGAAGAAAAATGAAAATAAAAATGGAACAAACCAACTATAAAGGAAATAAAGTGAAACAAGGCGAGAAAACACAGACAAGTAGTAGAGGATAGGGAAGGGAGAATAATACAATCAAATATATAAAGGAAATGAAACCGGTAAAGAACCAATATAAAAGATAAATGTTAGTATTGAATAAGTGACAAATGTAATTAATAATTGATAAAACCCAATAAATAAAAATACACTAACCCAAGAATTAGAAGTATATGTAAGTAAGAAATAGAGAAAGACATGAACTTAGTAAGTATAAATAATATGTGTAAAGAAAGAGTGAGATAGTGAGAAATAAACTGAAAATAACTAAGTGACAAAGAAAAGTAATGATTGGGATTACCCACTAATAAACACTTAAATAAAAAGTTTAAGAAGTGCCCATAGTGAAAGTGAAAAAACCCTAAAGTAAAATGATAGAGAAAAAAAACATTAAATAAATTATAATAAACACAAGATAATTTAAAAGTGAAGGTGATAAGTAAATAAAAATTTTGTCAATGATAGCAATAGGAAAAATAGTGAAAGCTAAGATAAACACTTAGTAAAAAGTAACAAACACTAAAGGTTTAATAGTGAACAATAATAATATTTAAGAAAATTGTTAAGAGTAGTATTTAAAATAAACCATTAACTAAGTAGTAATGAACACTGAAGAGTGATGTTAACTGTATTGATTAGAAAAGAATCTTATTGTAAAGTTTAAAAGTATATAATAGTATTTAAAGTGGAGAATCCCATGAAAGAGTAAACAGATAGTGTTGCCATGGAGTGAAGGCAAAGAGTATTTTATAAAATAAGAAGTTTAAAACAATCAATAAACACCCATGTTATAAGGGATGATTATTGAAGTAAGTTCAAAAGAGGTGAGGTTGTTGATCACCCAAAAAATAAAATAAAATGTAATGAATTGTACACCAATATTACCTAATAATTGTTTAATCAAACTTATGAATAGGATATGGCTGGGGTAATTATACCAACCATAGACCTAAATGTTGTATTTTATGTGATAAAAAATAGTAAATAATAGCCATATTGTTGACATTGGCGGAGTAAATAAGTAAGAAAGGAAAGCAATGTTTGACTTAGAAAATGAGAAAACCAGTTAGTAAATAATTAGCAATACATGATGTATAAAATAGTAGTAACATACAAATAACACAAAACCAGAACCAAAACACATCAATAGGTAACAAAACCAGTTATAAGAACAAAATAAAGCTCTAGGCTAAAATGAGATGTAATGTATATGAAATAAATAAAAATCAGTAATGGCTACTTAGGCTTAAGAAAGACCTAACTGTCAAACACCAACAAATACAAATTGTATGAAAATAACCAAGTAATTAACAAATCCAAGGTGAATAATCAACCAAGGATAAATTGTAATTCTTATTAAAAGCAAAATATTAGAATAAGGATTTAAATTAAAAGAGAAATGTAATTAGGAAATATTAAAATAATTGTAAAATTATAAAATATGAAATAACCCAATCTTGTGGGATACCAAAATAATCTTTGGACGAAAATACAAATAACAGTGATAATAATTAATACTTAGGAAGGAAGATAATGGAATGAAAGCAATCAGAAGATATACAAGGATTTTGAAAAGAATTCAAATTTTGATAACAATGGATTTATAGCCAGATTAACCAATCAGATTTAATTTAGTAACCATAGCAACTGCCGTTAGGTACGGAATTACCATTGAATATCATTACTCATAAATTGACGCTCTTGGAAAACAGAAGCCAAATTTTGAACAACCAAAGATTTAATTTAAAATGTTATAAAAGTAAACCAAATTACCACAAATGAACGAGAAGAAAGCAGACGATGACTGAAACCAATTAACTGATGTCGAAGACCATTTGAATAAAAAAGAAGTGAATAAATTACTCCGATTAAATTGAAAAAGATGCCAGAAGCCCAAACAATTGAAATTTGAATATGATTGCAGCTCAAGTCCTTTTTACCAGACCAACTGCTTACCCCCAGTCTTGTGTTTTTTTATTATTGTAATTGCATCTAATCCTTTTATCGTAATCTCAAGAATCCAAATGATCGAACGAAAATATTTGTATACTACTTCGGCAGACACCATTATGGTGAATCTGTCATGTTCAGAATCGATTCATCAAAACCCAGAGAAAATTGTCTTAGATTAATTGCCGGTGCAAAATAATATAACAAACCAAATATAACCTGTGTCACTGAATAAGTAATAACCATTAACTAATAAACCAATACTGTGTGTAACCAATGTGTTTTATTTTCATTAGGAAAGTGTATTATAAATGTTGTACATTTTAGCGGACAGCTATGAATTGGCGGCAAGCGCTCAAGCAGTAAACACAGCAAACTGCTGGCTTGATTGTAAAAATCGATAAGCGGCGGGAACAAGTTTGAAGTCTCCCCACCGCCTGAGCGGACTTGCCGATAATACTAAATTTTTTAATTGTTTAAAATAAACAATTTGGCGCCACCCGGGATTTATACACCCCTAGTGAACCTCAGGTAAGGACTTCGATACCTGGTTATTCGTACGTTCACGACGGACTCAATTAACGTAAAGTACATTACCGAGCAACGACGGATTGGTAAGACACAATATACAAATTACACTCTGACACTTTTAAGAAATATACAAAGCCGTTCTGTAACGATAACGTTGAGAATACCGTTATATGTCTTTCATTAATGGTGAAAAAGAAGGAAAAAGTTCACTATAGTGATATAATGGATAGAATTGATAATGATGATTATCACAATTATGATAGCTATGTGTCTTTAATTGTGGATGAATGGTGGCAATGTAAGACCAGGTTATTGTACGATGATGAGGGGGGGGTAAAACAGTTAATGTTTACGAGCATCTAACTATGTAATTAATGGTTTTGAATTGGATTGTTTTATAAAATGAGGTGTGGTAAACAATAAAATAATGACAAAAAAATTGTAAATAAATTTATAGTGAAATTAATTGTGTTTGTGTTGTAAAAGTATTGATGTAAACAATGTGTGTATGTAGTAAAAATTGATTTAATAATAATAATAATAATTTATTAGACTAAATAAATAATGAGAGTTTGTAATAAATGAATTTTAATTGTTTTGGAGTAAGGTAATTAAAATATGTTGTGTTTTAAATAATTGATTGAATTAAATAATTTGAGATGTATTAATTGATTAATTTAAATGTTATATAAAGAGATTTTGATGATGAATTTAAATTATTTTTATGAGATTTGAACTTAATAATAAACAGTAATTGAATAAATGTAAAATGTATTTAGTTGTGGAATCATATGATTGTTATGTTTCAGAAGATACATGGAGTTATGTACATTGTTTGGTGGTAAGAAATGTTTATATTTTTGTGTTTATGACAGTAGGTGACCATGTTGTATTCGAGTACATGAGTGATGTAATGTAAGTATGAAGTTTATAATGCAATTTAAATCAAATAAAATGTTTGATGTTTGAATGGTAAAGTGTATATGAAGCTCACAGATGTTAAATGAAATAATATATATAGCCAAACATATAAGGATTTACCATCTGTGAATTGCAGTAGCAGTGTAAGTGTAAACCTTGTATGTCTTTTTAGTAGTTTCCCCAAATTTTGAGCGGTCACGGCTTCACCGAACCCTGACCGTGGATTTATAATGTAAATATATTCTAAATTGGTGAACTTAGAAATACAACCGGGGGGGGTAACTCAGAGGAATCTACATAACTATGGAACAGCGGCTATCATCGAAGGTGGTGATAGTGCCGTATTAAGGGTGTGTGAATCATTATAGTAGGATTACTGGTGTCCTCGGACATCAGTAATGCCGAATTTTTATATAGCGCTGAAGCAAGAACGGGGTAGGTAGCGTTTACCCCTAACAAACTTCCGTTCTTGTGGAAGCAACTGGGCGCCACAGTCCAGTGGGGGGTCATAGTGTATGTGGCAAGGAGGTTACTCAGGGGAGTAACGAATTGAAATCTTAAACTGACATAAACTAAATGAGCTAATAAGCTAAATAAATTATTTTATTTTGATTCATGGGATGATTACAGTAGACAATTTGTATGAAAGTAATTGATTTACATGTGTTTTGCTCCATATGATAATTTTATAGATGAATGTACCGATTTTGAAATGATTAATGCTAAGGAATTTATTATGTTATTATATTATTATGTTAGAGTGTAAGAATTGTAAACATGTGTTATGCGTTTTACCTTGTATAATTTTGTGTAGTGTATCTAGGGTAAGGTCATTCACCTGGCCCTGAGAGATCAGCTGATGACTGATATAGAGCCATGATATGTTTCTCGTAATTGACTCATGGATTTGTTTTGATTAATTAATGTAAGTAAATAATTTTGTTTTTGGAAATTGATAAAAGAAATATTTTGGAAATTAAAGTTTTTGAAAAAAAAAAAATTTTCTATTGTTGGCAGTAAAGAATTTTATGTTAAATTTTAAGTTTCAATATAAGTAGAGAAGAGGTCAGCTGATTCATGATGTGTATTTTATGTTATCTTTGTAATCAAGTGTAGCTATTTCTGAATGTATGGTGGAAATAAGTTGTTTATTTTATTTGCTTATTATGATTGTGAGCATCTAGTTAGTAAGCGTAGATATAAAATAAATTCATTTGAAGAATTTTGGAATTAAAAAAAAAAAAGAAAAAAATTTGCATAACCCGTGGAATCCTGGCCAGGATGAGTACACTGTATTACTACCTACTATAATATAATCTCTAAAGGAAATAACTTTCCAAAACTAAATTCATTGTTTAACAAAATCTAAAAAATGGGGTAATTGGAATGTGTGGGTGTGTGCGATAGCAAAGAATTGGTTCGTCCTAAATTATAGAATTATAATTAAGATTATAGTTATATATTATAGATGGAATCCACCATCCATTATACAGTCCTAATTATAATGATTAAGATTTTATAAGAAGTAAAGTATATATTGTTTGTATTAGTAGTAGTTGCGTGGCGCAGAGGTCGTCACTATGTATCATGTAGTACGATAACAAGAATGGGGTTATAACAGTATATATGGAATTTACAACCCACCCAAGAATAAAAATCTTAATCTGGACAACATAAATCTGCAAGAGAAAACTATAATGGTCGGAGACTTTAATGCAGCATCACCATCCTGGGGATACAACTACATAAATGAGGCAGAAAGGGTCGTGGAGGATCTCATTAGCTCCAGCAATATGGAATTGCTTTACAAAAGAACAGACATCCCGACATTCTTACACTATTCAGGGACAACAACTAATCCGGACTTAGCCCTAGCCTCAGCATATATCAGCGACCACGTTTGTAGAACAGTAATAGAGGACCCAGGATGCGGCCATAGAGCAGTGCAGCTCACATACAGCTGGAGATGTAGAGTTCAAAAACAAACTGCAAGAACATCATGGAACTTCAAAAAAGCAAACTAGACAAACTTTGGGGATTACCTGGAAGAAAATATCCATCTGATTGATATAGAGGGCAGACCAGGAGAACTGACCAAACAACTTATCAGTCTAATTCTTTCCTCGGCAAAACAAAACATCCCTAGAGAAAAACAGTTAAGTACAAGCCATTCTGGCATCACAATTAACAGATTTGAAAAAGGCTAGAGATCAGGCAAGAATAAAGGCAGAAAAATCCCAAAATCCTGCTGATGTGAAAGAGTGCCGAAGATATGCGGCAGTATTAAGAAGACAAGTATGCGAAGAAAAACGAAAATCATTCACGATGTTCCTGAACAATCTGAACTACCGCACTGATGCTGCCAAAATTTATAAACATATGAACATGCTAAACAACAAATTCCCCAAGTCAAGTCAGAGACCTATCATAATAAATGGCAGAGAAATCACAAACAACAGAGAGATAGCAGAAAGGTTTAATACATTCTATTCAACACAATATAAGATTGCTGCAGAGACTAAAGTCAATGAGAAGAAACTTAAACTCCAAGAAAGGCATCATAATACAAATACAACTTCAAGCATATGGGAGTTATTTGTCCAAAATTTTACAATGGAAGAATTGAAGGAGGCAATAAAAAAGCTTAAAAATGGCAAACAACCTGGACCAGATAGAGTGCACCCTGAATTTCTCAAGAACCTGAAGCGTGCCACATTAAGTACATTATTAGCAATATATAACAAAATATGGAACTCAACAGAATCTCTCCCTTCAGAGTGGACAAAAGCAACAGTTGTTCCCATAATCAAGCATGGCAAACCAGCAGACTCAATAACATCCTATAGACCCATTGCCCTTACATCACAATTGGTAAAGGTGCAGGAACGAATGATAGCAACTAGATTGAACTATTACTTGAAAAGAGGACTGCTTGCCCCAGAACAGGCAGACTTCAGAAAAAATTGACCAACATCACACCAAATAGCCCGTTTAACACAAAAAATTAAAAGTGCATTCAACAGAAAGGAAAGTGTCCTGGCGGTCTTCGTAGACTTTAAGGGCGCATACGATACGGTATGGAGGGACAAACTGATAAATAAAATAAGGCACCTTAACATCACAGAAAACATGTTTAATTGGTTGAAGAGATTTTTGAAACGGCGCTGGATTTCAACAAGATACAACGACAGCCATTCCAAGTACAAACAAGTAAAAATCGGCCTACCACAAGGAGCTGTGAATAGTACAGTCCTCTTTAATATCTATATAAATGACTTGGTCAAACGAGTGAAAGTGGTTGAAGGAATACAGACGTGCATGTTTGGCGATGACGTGCTCATCTGGGCCAGGGGATCAAACAAGAAAGGACAGGACATCACTCTACAAAAGAACATGAACTTGAACATGCCCTCCTCAGCCTGCAAAGGTGGGCAGAAGAAAACAACATGCAGATTAATGCAGAAAAGTCCGTTTACCAGTACTTCTCATTGAAACATAGAAACCCTGACTTTTCACTAAAAGTAGGCGAGAACTTCCTACAGAAATCTGAAAATACTCGTTACCTGGGTGTTAACCTGGATAATAAGCTTAACTGGACACACCACATTGACAGCATAACTAAGAAGGTAAACAAACGAACAGACCTTATAAAACGTCTCACCGGAGTATCATGGGGATGTTCACAAGAAGTTCTAAACATGACGTATAGAACATACATCAAGCCAGTAATAACTTATGGCAGTGAAGGAACCATCACAAGCACTACTGCAAATGAAGGCAGACTAGAACGTTTGCAGACCAACATCCTAAGACTCATCACAGGTGGCGTCAAATCAACTCCAGTTACAGCATTACAACTATATACAGGCAACAAACCAATAACAGAGGAAATCAAGCAACAGGCAGCACTGCTAAACCTCAGAATTAAATCACTACCTGAGAAGTCATGGGTTCATGAGAGGATGGAACCACAGAGACTCAAAACGCAAAAGATCTGGCTAAACCAAAGTTGCAACTACCTTCAATACCACAGCATACCAACAGCAGTTAATAAAGTGATCCCCTTGGAAAATCCACTCGACTTTCATAGGTATGAAGTACATCTCAGTCTGATAGAAGATGTTAAGAAGAAGACAAGATCTCCAGAAGAACTAAAACAGATAATGCTAACAACCATCAATGAGAGATTTCCGGAGGAAAACTGGCTATGTGTATACACTGATAGATCCTTGCTGGATAAAGTGGGTTGTGCTGGAGCAGGAGTGTTTTCCTCATTGTTTTCTCACTACATTGCAGTGGGACAAAATAAATCAAGTTATGAGGCTGAAGTAGAGGCTATCAAAGTGGCATTGCAAAACCTCATTTGGAGGCCAAATTCCTTTTCAAAAGCTGTCCTTTTAGTGGACTCTAAGTCTGCCATCCAGGCAACATTCTCTAATACAGGAGCAACATCCAGGAGCACACTGGAAGCAAGATGACTCACCAGGCAGCTTACATGACTTAACAAGGAGATAGTTATTCAGTGGATCCCATCTCACATAGGCATCTCGGGGAAATGAGACAGTGGACACCTTGGCAAAGCGAGGGAAAATGCTCTACCACCGGGAAAGTACCCATGACTTCAGCACGCTAAGAAGACTGATGACAAGGAAAACAAACTCTCGCTTCCTGGAAGAAGCAAGAAACATATCAGAAAGAAAAACATGGTCAGGGATTGAACAGTTATGGAATAACAACTGTAGAAAACCCAGGAAGGAAGCAGTCGCCAACTTTAGACTGGAAAATGGCCATGACTGTCTCTCAGTGTATCTCTACAAATTAAAAATTTCCACCACAGAAGAATGTGTATTGTGCAGGAGAGAATACTCAAAAATGAACAAAAATCATCTATTGGAGTGTGTGAAGCTGAACCGGGAAATGCAAGAACTCAGAAATTACAGTGGTCTTTATTGGGAAGCTCGGTACCAAATGGGTTAAATGTACCAAGGGGGAGCCATTGGAAAACAACAACAATTCAGATGTTGCCTGTGACGCCAAAACTTGACGTTGTTGGATTAATATGCTAACTATAATTGCACATGGGAACCAATATGCCTTTAAAATAATACTTGTTTTTGGAGAAAATCCACATTAAAAAACTCAAAGTATGGATGGGTACTATTGTCTCTCATTTTTTTGTTTAGCACAAAATTAGCTTCCAGTGGAGTTTTCCATATTTTACTGAATAGCATCAAAAAATAACGAATAACAAATCTTGTTTTCATTTGTTAATACGCTTTTTAATATTCAGAGATATTTGTATTTCTCACTTTACATTTTCTGTTGTTATTTTATAAGAGACGTCTGTTTTTTATGTTACTCTGTTTCAAGCATTGTGTAAAATTTTCCCAACCATGAGTTTTATTTCGTTAAAAAGTAAGCTAAAACAAAAAATAAAAACATTATCTATCCTCACAAAACACTTCTTTTCCACATTGTGGTATGTCGATACAGTAACGGCTTAAGGCCCGGGCGGAACGAAAATATGTTTTACGATCGGTGATTTAGAATAAATTTTCTGCGTGTTCCCAGTTTACTAATTATAGTAAAACCATGGATTACCACAACAACAAATTTACAACAGTATCGTAAGTTTTTAAAAACTTAAAAACCAATACAAAACAAATCTTACGAGAGGCAGGTGGGAGGAGGGCGCCAGGGCAGCAACAGTGGCTTAGAAAAGTGGGCCTGTGACTGAGTCTATTTCGTTTGAGGTACGAACGAATAATACAGGCCTGGGCGCGCACGAAGGTGAGTCACTTTCGCAGTTCGATTCGACTACGGGCGCAGGAGGGGGTGAAATGACTCGATGGCCGAGATGCACCTGCGCGTACAGGCTAATATACAGACGCTCGCTTGACATCAGTCACACTTGTAGTAGTAAGTCAAGCGGATGGTGAGTTGTGCGTCATGTAAAGCCTTTCAGTCCGACCGTTGTGTTCCGCCGTTAATGTTTTTGTGTGGTTTAACAATACTGTATCTGTCTGTGTCAGTGGTTTTATAAAGATTGTTTTGGTAGGAATTAGGAATGGCTGATAAAAAGAGACGCTCAGGTTTTTTCTATAGAGAAAGAAAATTGCAGCAGACTTATGAAGCTCAAAAACAAGCTTCAGCGTTAAAACGTTTCATTACGGTACTTCCCTCAGAACCACATGCACCAACATTTTTTCTGTCTGAGGTAAGCTAATAAAATTTTATTGTTATTTGTTAAGAGTGCTGAGCACAGTTACATTACATGCACGAAAATTTGGATTTTAATATTAAACTGGAATAAATACTGTACATAAAACAAAACACTTTTGCCTTTATTAAAATTATTGAAGGCTTGCTTTAAAATGTAATAAAAATAATGCATTCTAAAATCGATAAGTACCAGTAATCAGAAATTCAAAATCAGCAGTAACCTATTTCCTCGTGTAGCCTAGTTTTATTTATTTCACAATATTGCAATGTTGCGAATATTAATATTCACAATTTACTATAATGGGTCCGTAGATATGTAAGCCAGTCATTATCTAAGATAAATACAGCAATACAGGATTAGTGAGGTGCATTTCTAAGATAAAATGTGGAGTATTGGGATTTTTGAAATTTAACGATGAAATCTAAGACGTTCTTGACTTACTTATGCACTCAGCTAATTCTCTTGTACTGTGCTTTTTGTGCTTTTCTATTACATTTGCGATTTAGAAATCATCAACCCTTAAATGTTAAAAATGTCTTACATTTGAAAAAAACACATGTTTATGTTGAGCTAATTATTAGACATTATATCATACAAATTAACACTCCATGATAAAAAAAACATTTTAAAATGGTGTTACTACAATTATTTTGTTCTGTGAAAGTCTACAGTGTCGTGAAATTAATGAAAACTCTTTGTTAGGTGAACGACAAGACTCAGTCCCCGCAGTCCCATGATACTGAAAATGAAGAAAAAAACAATGTGAAGGGAGTTGAATCTCATTCTGATTCTGATTCAGCGATTGCGGAAAATCTTTTAAGGTAATTTTTTTATAAACTTAAAATGACAAAGTTGAAAATATTGAGTTTACAACATGCTACAGTTAAGTTTCAGCAGATAGGCTAGGCTTATTATGCCAATTGAATAAATCGCATAAATTTAACAAACAAATTTTGTGTCCCAAATTTTTGAAGCTTCTAAATGATTTTGTACTTTTTGCTAATAATACTCCTTAGTTTTTGTTGTCTTTTTCAGGTTTCTCTAGATAAAATCATATCCCATGACCCTGGAGAGTGGCCAGTGAACTTAAGTGCCAAAGACAGTGACATCCTCGTCCAACGTGGGCCAGAACAAATTAGTGACACTGACTTTCCTGTAAACAAAGATGGTCGCCGTTTTAGTGTCAACAATTATCATAGGCGAATGAGCAATGGTGAAGAGGTTTCACATCCCTGGCTTATATATTCTGTATCAAAAGACGTCATATTTTGCTTTTGCTGCCGACTGTTTAGCACAATACGAACATCGCTGTCTTCAGAGACTGAGTACTCCACTGGAAGCACATGTCTGAACTACTGTCAGAACACAAAAGATCACCAGGACATATGCGGGCATTCCAGTTCTGGAAGGAATGTTCTATGAGGCTGCGTGTGAACAAAACGATTGATGCAGAACACCAGAAAATGATCAAGAATGAAGTTGAACGCTGGAAGGAAGTTTTCAAATGCATTGTGTACGTGATTGAGTTTCTTGGTTCACAGAATCTGGCATTTCGGGGTGCGTCAGACAAACTGTATGACAGAAACATTGGGAATTTCCTGAAACTGTTAGCGTTTGTAGGGAAATTTGACATCATAATTGCTGAACACTTACGGAGGATTACTTCAAAAGAATCTTATGTACATTACCTAGGGAAGAATATCCAAAATGAAGTGATCGAAGTAATAGGATCAATAATACGACAACGAATACTACATAATGTACAGAAGTGGATTTACTATGCTATTATTTTGGACTGTACGCCTGATCAAAGCCACATACAGCAAATGACTTTGATTATACGTTTTGTAAGTTGTGAACCAGGTAAAGACCCCTGCCCCAAAGAACATTTTTTGGGGTTTATCCCGATTGCATCTTCAACAGGAGAATCTATGACAAACATTCTTTTGTCCAAGTTAAATGAAATGAAAATACCTTTAAAAAATATGCGTGGGCAAGGGTACGACAATGGTGCAAACATGGTGGGGAAAAACGCAGGAGTCCAGAACAGAATTCTAACTTTGAACCCTAGCGGATTTTTTGTACCTTGCAGTGCACATTCGCTGAACTTAGTGGTGAATGACTCTGCTTTATCCTGTAGTGAGGCTGTAAACTTTTTCATGGTTGTGCAGGAAGTATACAAAATATGTTCTGCCTCAACTCACCAGTGGTCTGTGTTAAGAAAACATGTTACATCACTAACAGTTAAACCAATATGCGACACTCGATGGGAGAGTCACATTAATGCAGTTGCTCCTTTTCGTTACCAGACAGGAGAAATATACGATACTCTACTTGCGTTATCTACTGACTCATCGATCGATGGCTATGAAAAGAGTATTGCCTTAGGTCTGGCTAGCACGCTAAAGAGCTTTAAGTTTATCTGCTCCTTGGTTGTATGGCATGAAATACTTTTCAGGATAAATATTATCAGCGAACAGCTGCAAAAAGAAGATATGAACATTGCAAAAGCAGTTGAGCTAATTTCTAAAGTGAAAGAACATTTTGAGAAATCCTCAATTACTAATTAGACGGAGAAGGGTTTTGAGGAAGTACTTGTTGATGCCAGGGAGATTGCAGAAACTCTTGAAACCGAAGCCACATTCCCAACTGAATCTCAAGTACGTCCAAGAAGGGTCAAACGCAAATTTCACTATGAAACAGCTGACGAGCCAGTCTCAGACCCAAAAAGAGCATTTATGACCATTTTTTATTTCTGTTAGTTGGACTGCGCAATAAACTCACTTGAGAGATTTTCACAGCTATCCAGCCACAATTATGTATTTGGCTTTCTTTATAACATCAAAAATGAAGATAAGAACACATTGCTACAAAAATGTGCAGACCTACAGATAGCTTTGACCGATGGGGAGCACCAAGATATTGAAGGACACCAGCTGCACCAAGAACTTCTAGTACTTCTGACTCTGTTACCTGAAGACTGTGGCAACAGGCCAGAAGACATCCTCAAGTTCATCATGAACAACTCTTTAGCTGAAAATTTTCCAAATGTAAATATAGCTTTGAGAATTGTATTAACACTTCCAGTAAGTGTAGCGTCTGGGAAGAGATCTTTTTCAAAATTAAAAATTATTTAAGATCAAGTATGGCACAAGAACGTCTTGGAGGACTTTACCTTATCTCAATTGAATTTGATATTCTAAAAGAAATAGACATTGACTCTGTTATAAAAGATTTTACAGAAAAAAAAAGTTGCCGTAAAGTACCTTTGTGATTTTGAAATTGAGTAACCTACAGTTAATTATAATTTTGAATTTTTTATACCAACTTTTTTGTAAGATTACAATATGTTGTCGATAGTCATTAAACTTAGTCATTTGTAGCTATTCTTGGATTTCGTTGTCCATGACGTGTCCGTTACTTAACTAAATATCACTATAATATTGACGACTCGGAACACTAAGTTTTTTATAAGTAAAAACGTAAAGTTTTACCTTACAGCCTAAACCGGCTTTCACCTATAGAAGGCTTCATCAGAGGCTGTCGTTAGTAGCGCTGTTCGTCTTGTTGTTGGTGACGAGATAGTTTTTCGAAAGATCGAAGCTGTGTGTGTGTGGTGAGATGTGTTCAAATAATGCGTGCGATTTGAATTTGGTCTGTTCGTTTAGGATGTCGTTTTTATTTGTTTTTGTGTGTTTGTATATTTCTAATTGTTCTAGAGTGTCTAGTTTTCGGCCTTTTGTGTGTACGTGTAGTATGTTCATGTTATTGTCGATGTTTTTATATGTGTGGTTTGCTTCAATGAGGTGGTTTGCGAAGGTAGATTCTGTAGTGGTGTGGAGTGCTTTTGTGTGTTCAATGTATCTCTGTTTGAAGCTACGTCCTGTCTGGCCTATGTAGAATTTATTGCAATTTGAACAATTTAGCTTATATACACCGGGTAGATCGAATTTGTTTTGTGCTTTGTGCATGCGTTTTGTTTTGATAGTGTGTGTTCTGTTTTGTTAGTAGTTTTGAAAACGATTCTGTATCCTGCTTTTTTGAATTTGTGGGCGATTTTTTTCTGTTTGTTTGTTGATGTATGTTAGTGTTATGAATTTGTTGTTTTCTGTCTTTGTCTGTTGTTTGTTTTGTGTAGGAGTTTACTTACTATTGTTCTGTCATAACCGTTAGATTCTGCTAGATATTTTATCGTGTTTAGTTCGTCTTTGTAGTCTATTTCATCTAAGGGGATATTGTTAAGTCTATGTATCATGGTTCTAAAAGCAGCTAGTTTGTGTTGTATTGGGTGATTGGAGGTGTTGTGTATTAGTGTGTCAGTTGTAGTTGGTTTTCTGTATATACTGAATTTGTGCCTGTGTTCTAGTTTTGTGATGGAGAGGTCTAAGAAGTTTATGGTATTGTTGTGTTCGTATTCGGCAGTGAAGGTTATGTTTTTATGTATTTTGTTTATATGCGTTAGTAACTGTTCACATTGTCTTTTGTTTCCCCTGTATAGTATTAGAATGTCATCAACGTATCTGTGCCAATATAGTATTTTATGTGAGTGCCTGTCATTGTTTGTGAGTATTTTTGTTTTTTCTAAGTGTTGGAGGAAGACTTCTGCTAGAATGCTGGATATGGGGGAGCCCATGGGTAGGCCTTTATAAGTAAAGTAGTTTTGTTTTGTGATAATGTTCAGAGTTTCTGTTCTTTCATTGATAAGTTCGTCTGGTGTGTTGTTCTGTTTGAGTTTGTTTTGTAGGATGGTGATTGTTTCAGAGATGGGGATGTTTGTGTACAGGTTTTTAATGTCAAAGGAGGCTAATGTGGCGTTATGGGGGATGTGTATGTCTTTTATTTTTGTTACTAGGTCAGTGTTGTAGGTCAAAATACATAAAAACATAACCTTCACTGCCGAATACGAACACAACAATACCATAAACTTCTTAGACCTCTCCATCACAAAACTAGAACACAGGCACAAATTCAGTATATACAGAAAACCAACTACAACTGACACACTAATACACAACACCTCCAATCACCCAATACAACACAAACTAGCTGCTTTTAGAACCATGATACATAGACTTAACAACATCCCCTTAGATGAAATAGACTACAAAGACGAACTAAACACGATAAAATATCTAGCAGAATCTAACGGTTATGACAGAACAATAGTAAGTAAACGCCTACACAAAACAAACAACAGACAAAGACAGAAAACAACAAATTCATAACACTAACATACATCAACAAACAAACAGAAAAAATCGCCCACAAATTCAAAAAAGCAGGATACAGAATCGCTTTCAAAACTACTAACAAAACAGAACACACACTATCAAAACAAAACGCATGCACAAAGCACAAAACAAATTCGATCTACCCGGTGTATATAAGCTAAATTGTTCAAATTGCAATAAATTCTACATAGGCCAGACAGGACGTAGCTTCAAACAGAGATACATTGAACACACAAAAGCACTCCACACCACTACAGAATCTACCTTCGCAAACCACCTCATTGAAGCAAACCACACATATAAAAACATCGACAATAACATGAACATACTACACGTACACACAAAAGGTCGAAAACTAGACACTCTAGAACAATTAGAAATATACAAACACACAAAAACAAATAAAAACGACATCCTAAACGAACAGACCAAATTCAAATCGCACGCATTATTCGAACACATCTCACCACACACACACAGCTTCGATCTTTCGAAAAACTATCTCGTCACCAACAACAAGACGAACAGCGCTACTAACGACAGCCTCTGATGAAGCCTTCTATAGGTGAAAGCCGGTTTAGGCTGTAAGGTAAAACTTTACGTTTTTACTTATAAAAAACTTAGTGTTCCGAGTCGTCAATATTATAGTGATATTTAGTTAAGTAACGGACACGTCATGGACAACGAAATCCGAGAATTTAGCTCAGCAAGACGAGCCAACGTCCAAGCGTACAAGTTCACAACTTTGAAGGGTAGAAAGATTGTAGCTCACATAACTTTCAACAAAACATGCATAAACAAATCACTAACACCTAAATGTGCCCAAATCAAAATTAAACATAACAACCAGGCCGCCCGAATAACACAAAACATCGCACAAAGAACATACATAAAAGAATCAATTAAACAACTATATAAGAAAAAAGACGCCCTCAATCGCAAAGCTCTAACACTACACCTACATATCGCCAACACATACGGACACAATTACATGACTGAACTAATACATCACACAAATGAATGGACAAAAAAACAAATACATAACATACAGACAAAACACGACAGAAAAATAAAAAACCTGACACCAATCAAAACAGATATAATTCCCTTGCACAAATTCTACCCACGTACAGTAAACCTCACGAACGTCACACTCACAAAAAACGAACAAACACTCCTTGATAAAGGCCTAAAACATAACATACATTACAAACATAACAACCAAACACTGACAAAGCTCATAATTGACACAGAAACAAATATACAAAACACAGCACCAGAACATCAAGACACATTAAGACATAATATAAACAACACAATAGGAGTACATAAGACACCAGGCAACAACAACCACAACTCAGAAATACACACAGCCATCAAACTGAGGGAAAAGGCACACAAATGTCAAAGGCATCACATTTGTAAAAGCTGACAAAGGCAACACGACTGTAATTATCCCCACAGACAACCTACACAAAAAAGTACAAAACTTCATGGAACAGAACAACATCACAGAACTAAAACACGACCCCACCGACAGATACCAAAACTCAATAAAACAAATAGTCAACAAAGCCAAACACATTATGACACATAAACAAAAGCCCTACATGAAACAAATCCGACCATCAGCACCTACACTCCAAGCGCTTCCCAAAATCCATAAAGAAGACATTCCGATCCGCCCCATTATCAACTACCGTAATGCCCCTGCACACAAACTGGCAAAATATCTAGACAAAATTATTAGACAACACACACAAATAGACAACAACATTGCAGTAAAAAACAACACTGACCTAGTAACAAAAATAAAAGACATACACATCCCCCATAATGCCACGTTAGCCTCCTTTGACATTAAAAACCTGTACACAAACATCCCCATCTCTGAAACAATCACCATCCTACAAAACAAACTCAAACAGAACAACACACCAGACGAACTTATCAATTAAATAACGGAAACTCTGAACATTATCACAAAACAAAACTACTTTACTTATAACAATAAATACTACACACAGAACGAAGGCCTACCCATGGACTCCCCCATATCCAGTATTCTAGCAGAAGTCTTCCTCCAACACTTAGAAAAAACAAAAATACTCACAAACAATGACAGGCACTCACATAAAATACTATATTGGCACAGATACGTTGATGACATTCTAATACTATACAGGGGAAACAAAAGACAATGTGAACAGTTACTAACGCACATAAACAAAATACATAAAAACATAACCTTCACTGCCGAATACGAACACAACAATACCATAAACTTCTTAGACCTCTCCATCACAAAACTAGAACACAGGCACAAATTCAGTATATACAGAAAACCAACTACAACTGACACACTAATACACAACACCTCCAATCAACCAATACAACACAAACTAGCTGCTTTTAGAACCATGATACATAGACTTAACAATATCCCCTTAGATGAAATAGACTACAAAGACGAACTAAACACGATAAAATATCTAGCAGAATCTAACGGTTATGACAGAACAATAGTAAGTAAACTCCTACACAAAACAAACAACAGACAAAGACAGAAAACAACAAATTCTTAACATTAACATACATCAACAAACAAACAGAAAAAATCGCCCACAAATTCAAAAAAGCAGGATACAGAATCGCTTTCAAAACTACTAACAAAACAGAACACACACTATCAAAACAAAACGCATGCACAAAGCACAAAACAAATTCGATCTACCCGGTGTATATAAGCTAAATTGTTCAAATTGCAATAAATTCTACATAGGCCAGACAGGACGTAGCTTCAAACAGAGATACATTGAACACACAAAAGCACTCCACACCACTACAGAATCTACCTTCGCAAACCACCTCATTGAAGCAAACCACACATATAAAAACATCGACAATAACATGAACATACTACGCGTACACACAAAAGGCCGAAAACTAGACACTCTAGAACAATTAGAAATATACAAACACACAAAAACAAATAAAAACGACATCCTAAACGAACAGACCAAATTCAAATCGCACGCATTATTCGAACACATCTCACCACACACACACAGCTTCGATCTTTCGAAAAACTATCTCGTCACCAACAACAAGACGAACAGTGCTACTAACGACAGCCTCTGATGAAGCCTTCTATAGGTGAAAGCCGGTTTATGCTGTAAGGTAAAACTTTACGTTTTTACTTGTAAAAAACTTAGTGTTCCGAGTCGTCAATATTATAGTGATATTTATTTGTAGCTATTTTACCGAACCCATTTGCTCTTCCTGAGTTTGATTTAGGCCTTAATACTATTGATGCAATTAAAAATAATTTAAAAAGAAACGAAAAATTTAGCCTGTATTTCATACTACTGATCACCCCAAATAAGCCTAAGATAACCGAACATAAAAATACATTATTGCAATAATGAACACAATTTTAATGAAATAAACTGCAATTGTATTCCATAAAGATAACAAATCAATTAAATTCATAAAGGCTAAAATATTCTTATAAAATGTAGAGTCCTAGTTGTGTCATTTTCCTGTTTGTTAAGTTTTTTTGGTGGTAGGGCGACGGAAAGCTAGCTTGCCGGGTGAAATTTTTGCCTTGAGCCGGCCCTGTGTCGATATAATCGCATATTCAAAACATCGAAAATGTAGTGCGGGTATGGATACTGTGAAAGTACGGAAGTTATGTATTTAGAACTTATAAACTATTCTTTTTCTTAATACAAGGCGAAAATACGTGTTGTTTTCATTTGTGAGGTTAGGTAATAATGGATTTTGGTTTATACTTTTAAAGAAATATAAGCCATGATTGGGAAAAATATGATATTTAATGTGTCCACACAATGCTTGAAAGAGAGAAACATTAAAAACAAGGAACATAAATATTTTTAACAAAAAACAACAGAAAAAAGTAAAAAATACACAATTATTTCTGAATAGTAAGATTAAAAAAAAAGTATTAACAAATGAAAACAAGATTTGTTATTCGTTAGATGGTCAATATTCTTTTATGTTATTCAGTAAAACTCTAAAACTTCACTGGAAGCAAATTTTGTGCGAAATGCAAAAAATGGAGACGTATCCCGCCTTCCTTCGAGTTTGTTGCTTTTCCAGTGACCTGCACAGCAACCTAGTATTAGTGGAAAACGAGTCCTGCTACAAAAAGGGAGACATGTATAGTAAAAGGCAAGGGATTGGTATTTCGCCTTACATCGAGTTGGTTGCTTTGTCTGTGATGCGCACAAAAAGACGGGAAGTATTGACAAAATGAGAACGGGGTCACCCCGCCTTACTTCGAGTTGATATTTTTACGTGGATTTCACCAACAGCGAGTATAATTTTAAAGGTATATGGGTTTACATGTGTAATTTTAGTTTGGATTAACCTAACAACGCCAACTTTTGGCGTCTCAGGCACACATCGAATTTATTGCTAGAAACATTTTTCGTAAGAAATATGACAATGAAACATGATTGAAATCGTCAACAAACTATTTTATAACATACAGAAATAAATTTTCACGATTTCTATTATCCAACTAAAATTATATGCAATGTTCGCTACATATCGATGCCAATAATCGAAAACGGGTGCGGGTACGTTTCTTTAGTTTCTTGGGACAGTACCCTAATTCGATCATGGATAGATCGATTCTAAAAACAGCTGATTAGAAGGTGGAAGGGAGTTTGAATTCTGGAGTATGCGCATGGTTGCGGCAAAACAAAAATCATGGAACCAAAATGAGTCTATTGATTATTTTGTGTTTTAAATAATATTGTGCAACTTTACTTGTGTATGTGGTGTGTCTGCATTAACGCTTCAGGGTTTGTGTAGATTGACATTGAAAATGGGAAAGGTACTATCTACCGTTGGACGTGCAGTTGCACGTCCATTTAAATTGTATAATATAGAGGCAAGAGCTCATAAAGTAATATCAAAAGAAAAGCCTGCACTCGCCCCTCGATATCCGTACGCGATCAAGGATATGGAAAGAGCTGACCAAGGTAAACTTTAAAGTTTGAGGTTAAGTTCGAATATAGATTATAAAAATTATCAATATTGGTATAAACACTGCGATTGTAAGATAACTTTATAAACAGTTGACATGTGTTACACTTCATTTCAGAATAGTAGTACTGCAGTGTTTATCAATGTTATCTAATAAAAAAGTACTTATGAGAACATGCACATGTACAAAAAAAAGGGGAGAATCAGAAGCATGTAAAGAAAATAAATTTAAGAGCAGTTCTTAGTTAACTTGATGCCATCAGCTTTTACTAATGTAGGCACTAGGCACTACCCTACCTACATCTAATCGGCTGAACGTTGTTCTGTAAAATGTAATATTAAATCCATTTATAAATTAAATCACTACTGACTCGGATGAGTTTATTGTAAAAGTGTTGAACTTGTGCCTTATAGCCTGAACTACTTTCTGTGTATTACAAGCTTCATCAGCGGCTGTAATAAGTGAAAACTAGTTCAGGCTACAAGATAAAAGTTCACATTTTTACCAATAAAAAATAGTGAACTGAATCAGCAGTGATATATTTATTATTAGTTAATCAACTGACATGTCATGGACAACAAAATACAGGAATTTAAACCCATTTATTTATTCTTATCGTAGATATATAAATTGGTTTATTAATTATCCTGAATATACCAAAACTATGTTAGACCTACAGAATTAATAAATTTACGTGACTTACTAAATAGCGATATTGATCAGTAATTTCTGTAATTATAATTATTTTTTTCTCAAATTTTATCCCCTCCACCCAAAAGAGAAATGTGTACAGAAAAAAGAAAAAGTTAAAATATGGTTAGTGTAATTACTTATATAAACTTCTGACATGATTTTCACAAAATCTATAGTTACAGAAAATATGCATAAACAAGTTAGGCTAGGTAATGTTAGCTCGGTTAGCTATTTTGACCTTAGAGTTGACTTACAGAAAAACTGTGCTTTTAAAATAAACAGAATTAACAGTGTTGCACACCACTATAGAAAAATTATTCCGATTAGCACTTTCAAGCTTCACAGCTCATCATCAGATGGGATCAGTGTGCAACAGTGTTAATTCTGTTTGTGATATAACCATTAACACTACTTTATTAATTTAAATCATTTGTATAACACAAACCTAAAAGTCAAGATAGGTCTTACCTAAGACTGGATTTGTAATTAGCTCATATATAGTGTTATGGTAAAGACAAGGTAATTATTTTCATAATTGTCTTTATTCGAAAAACATACAAGGTGAGATAAGTGAATAGAAAAGTGATAAATAATAATAATGAAACAGTGCTAATGACACAGTGTAAACAATGATAAAAATATAAAGCATTATGAACCTAGTATGGCCAAAAGGTGAGAATGGCATGTATTTTATATAAAGTGACCATATAACAATAAAATCAACTTTGTTAGTGTGAGTGACAGTATAAAATTAAGTGAAATAAAAACATAAACGGGATTATGTAAAATCATCATCAGCGGCGCAACAACCCATTACTGAGTCAAGGTCTCCTTTAACAGCCTCCGCCAGTTGTCCTGGTCAAGTGCAGCTGCTCTCCAGTTCCGGGTCCCAAGGATGTGGTGCGCATCATAGCTTACACTGTCTTTCCGACATAGTTTGGGTCTACCAACTCTCCTGGTGCCATAGATCTGTTCTGTGAGTGCCTTTCTTAGTATTTCATTCTCCCCCATTCTGATCACGTGTCCAGCCCACCTGAGTCTACCAAGCTTTATAATTTTCACAATATCTGGTTCATTCAGAAGTGTGTTCAGTTCTTGGTTGGTTCTTTTCCTCCATTTACCTCCCACACATATTGGACCAAATATACTACAGAGGATTTTGCATTCATGAGCCAGCAGGCTTGACTCAGACTTTCTAGAAATGGTCCAGGTCTCAGAACCATAGGTGAGAACTGGGCGGATCAGTGTTTTATACAAAAGCAGCTTGATGCTCCTGGCAATTATTCTGCTTTAGAACAGGGGTCTGAGACCAAAGAAGCACCTATTAGCTGAAGTGATTCTTCGCTTTATTTCCTCTGTTGTTTCCCCATCAGCGTTAACTTGGCATCCTAAATAAACAAAGTTGTTGATTTTTTCGAAGGAATAGGTACCAATTTGGATGTGCTCTCCTTCTCTAGCCTCCTGTCCTGTGGCCATGTATTTTGTCTTGCTTTCATTTATTATGAGACCCAGTCTCCTTGCGGGACATTCAAGAACAAGAAAGGCTTCAGTGACTGCTCGAAGGGACCTCCCGCTTATATCTAGGTCATCAGCGTATCCTAGGACCTGCACCAACCTGTTGAATACAGTCCCAGAGGAATCTATTCCAGCATCTCTCATAGCTTTTTCTAAGGCAAGATTGAAGAGGAGGCAAGCAAGAGCATCGCCCTGGAGGACTACCTTTCCATAGTCAAACTCTCCTGATAAGTCATTCTGAATCCTCACCATGCCCTTCACTGTCAGCATTGTCATCCTACACAATCTTATTAATTTCTTTGGTATGCCCAGTTCTTCAAGAGCAGTGTAAAGTTCTTTTCTGTCAATGCTGTCGTATGCATTTCTGAAATCTATGAAGAGGTGATGGGTTTGTAGCTTATGTTCCCTACCGTTCTCTAGAATTTGTCGGAGTGTGAATACCTGGTCTATTGTCGATTTTCCTCTTCTAAATCCACACTGATATCGATCAATCACCCGATCAGCATGTGGAAGCAGTTTTTGGTACAATATATGAGACACTATTTTATATGCCACAGGGAGAAGAGAAATGCCTCTGTAATTATTACAGTCTATTTGATCTCCTTTTTTATAAACCGGACATGTAACTGCCTTCTGCCAGGCTATTGGCAGTTTCTCTTCTATCCATATATCAGTGACAAGGTACGTTATGAAGGGTTTTAACCAGCTCTGGGCCACCGTTTCTGAAAAGCTCCGCAGGAAGATCATCAGAACCGGGAGCTTTGTTGTTTTTAAGGCTTTCTATTGCAGCTGTCACATCATCTTCATCCGGAGGCTCGATGTGTTCATGTTCCTCTAGCACAGGTGGTACATAGTTGTCCACCTCGTCATTCTTAGAAAGAAGATCTTCAGAGTGCTTGCGCCACCTTTCAAGGATCTACCCTTTTCTGTAAGTAAGGTGCCGTCAGTGTCATGACAAGCTGTTGTCCTGGGTTTAAAGGGTTTCCTACCTTGATTTACCTTATTGTAGAATTTTCTGATTTCATTTCCTTAAGATCTTGGATCTCTACCAGCTGTTGACTCTTCCAATGGCGTTTCTTCTGCCGATGTACCCGCTTCTCCGCTCTCCTCCACTTCCTATACTCCTCTGCACTTCTTCTTGTGTGCCTCTGTATCATTGTTGTATAGGCTTCACTTTTAAGGTCTGTAGCAACTCTGCATTCTTCATCAAACCACGGATTTGAAGGTTCCTTTTCTTTGAGGCCCAGAGTTTCCTCTGCAGCACCGGCAAGTGCTGAAGAGATTTCTTCCCAAACAATGTCTATACTTGGATTTCCTGTAGTCGTTTCGGTGATTTTATTTCCGACTAGTGCAGTGAATCCCAAGGTTGTCCTCCTCCTTTAGTTTGGGTATGTTGTACTGTTGTCTTCTTGGAGCACGTTGTGTCTTAATCATTGACATACGGTCTCTCAGTCGTGCAACCACTAGGTAATGATCAGAGTCAATATTGGTCTTCTTCGTGTCCTCACATCCAGTAAATTAGATCTACTTTGTGAGCTAATGAGGTCATGTTATGTCATGAACTTTGTGAAGTCCATGTTCCCTTATGTATATCTTTGTGAGGGAAGAGTGTTCCACCAATGACCAGGTCCCTTGATGCGGCAAAATTAATCAACCTCTGCCCGTTATCATTAGTTGATTCGTGCAGGCTATGCCGTCCAATTATTGGAGAGTAGATTGTTTCTCTACCTACTTTCGCATTCATGTCTCCAGCAATCACTTTGATGTCATGACTAGGGCATTGATCAAAAGTCTCATCAAGGAGATCATAAAATTCTTCTTTCTCCATTTCTGGGGATGCTTCAGTTGGCGCGTGAACACTAATGAGGGAGTAATTCTTAAATTTTCCCTTAATTCTTAAACAACAGATTCGTGGACTCACGGGTTTAAAGTCAATCACCCTTTGTCTGAACTGCTTTTGGATGATGAATTCTGTTCCATAATGACGTAGCCTATCATGACAGCTGTAATAGACAGTGTGGCTCCGCTTCTCAAGAATTCCCTGGCCTGTCCACCAGATTTCCTGTATCACAGCTATGTCTATTGCAAAAGCGTCAAGTTGGTCTAGGAGCACTCCGAGAGCTCCGGGTCGGTATAAACTGAGCGTATTCCATAGTACAATATTAAAATTAACCTGATTATTTCTGCGAGTTCTTTGTTTGGCAGTAACATGAAGTTGTAAGGACTGCCCCCCCCCCCCGATCCGATCGGGCCCCTACAGGGAGAAAATTATTAGTTGTCACATTCATATTTATAAAAACTGGCTGGCGAAAGAAACTGACAGGTTTCTGCACATAAAACTTTTACAGATGGGCTATGAGAATTCTCCGATCCAACCCCCAACCTGGAGGAACAGGAACTTTGATTTTGGGGTGCTCTTCCCCTAGAGAGTTGCTTTCACCTCAGCTGACGAGCTCTCTCTGCCCGGTCGCAGTAGGCTAACTGACTCAGCCCATGTGTGCAGCCGTTGGGCTACTATAGCCTCCTCCGCCTCCACACTAGATGCACACCCTGCTGCCAATGTGCACCATCCTGCCCAGCCAGGACCCAGGATACCCCCAGGCTGTCCTGACAGAACTCCCATCTCTCGTTTGCTTACCGATCCACTCCGCCGAAAGGATTGGTTACCACAACCTTGGAGTGGATTGTTCGGCGTAACAGGGCCCACCGACGTGTAGGTGAGAGTGGAGTTGGGGTGGAGAGGCTGGTGCATTTCTCTTCCATGAAAGCATATGTTCGCATCACACCCCTTTTGGACCCCGATTATGTAACAATAATCAGGAAAAGTAAGGTCATATTGAAAACCTATATTTACTGGAGGCGGATAAAACAGCCCTGAGACTGAAAAATACACCAAACAAACCAAGAGCTCTTATAAATGAATCTAAAGCTGGTTTTACAAGGAAGAAAGGTTTCTTCTTCTGGTAGTGTGGGCGTTCAATGCAAAAAGAACAAACTAAATCAGTTCCCAATCCAAACAATATTAGAGAAGAAAATTATAGTAAAAGGACAAGTAAAGTTATATGAGATATCAGTAAACTAACGAACAATATATATTCGACCAACCTGAAGAAGGAAAGCTGAAAATAATATCCTAAAATGGAGTACTACATCTTTGAATTTGGTGAGACCGTTTTAATACTAAAGCCATCTTGACAACTATCAACGTTTTACACAACACTTCAATACAAACTAAATAACAAACAAATTTAGTGCGACTACATTTATAAACATAATCTATGATATACAAAGTGAGTGACACAAACGTATTTTGAACAAACAAAAGTGTAGAACTCATAATTTTTATTAAACATTCAGTAGTGTGTATACAACTCAAGGAACATGGCATCCCTTGCTTTATTTAACTATTACTGAAAGGGGACAGCAGCGCGCCATGTTGAGAATTCATGAACTATGAGCTATTTAATAGATAATTATTTTTTTATTTTGTTCTCTTGTCAGTTGTATTACTAATGTCTAATTATTTTAATTGTTTTGTTAGTTTTATATTTGTAATGTGTAATATTAAGTTTGTAAAATTATCTGAATTGATTTCTTTTTGTATAATTACAAGAACTCACATCCAAACAATCATACACAAACAACAATTAATTACTACGCATTACAATTTTTTCCTTCATGTATGTTGTTAACGTAAAACTTGTATGAATTTATAATTTTACTGAAGACGATTTTTAATTTGGTTATAACCCTGAGATAAAATTTTTTTTCATGCATCCGAGAGCTAGATGGAGCAGGAACCTTAAAAAAGGAAAATTTGTTATTAATTAATAGAAGAAAAGAAAATTATTATAATAAGAGAATTAAGGAATAAAAATTGAATGATTCAGAGCAGTAACAGAAGTGTGTTCTCATTTATAAATAAATATTATTAAACACAACTCAGAATATTGCTGAGACTAATTGAGCATTTATACTCATTTACAATAAGTACAAATTTAACAATATGTGGTAAAAATGTCATGAGTGTAGCTTATATAGTTCCTGAGTTATATCAGTTTTTGGTTTCATAAAACATGGAAAGACCTAAATTTACTAGAAATCTCAATCAAAGTTGAGAATGTGATTGGGGCCAGAATACATGAACGTAATCAACCACAATCCATTTAAAATTTTTATTGATTTGAACTATTTTTTCACTAAAATTAGTTAAAAATTATTACATACAACATTTTAAAAATAATACATAAAATATATGCTGACTATATACAAAAGTCTTATACGACCGATAGTAACATACGGATGCGGAGCCTGGACATTAACCAGCACAGACAAGCAGCATCTGAGAATATGAGGATTGTTCAATAGAAACACGTTTGATCTGCGCAGCCGTGACTTCGTCGTCATGGGAACGGAATTCACTTGTTTATATTGTCTGTTTAAGTACTAGTGACGCGTCTGTTAAAAATGTTTGCAGTTTGCTCTTTTCTAAGTGTTGTGACGGGGTTGAAAAATGGCATCTATGATAGAAAATCCATCCAAAAACAATCTGCGTGCCGTTATTCAGTTTTTTGCCGCTGAGAGGCGTCAGCCAATGGAAATTTATATGAGAATGAAAGCTGTATATGGGGACTATATTTATTCTCATACGGCAGTGCTTGAATGGTGCAATAAATGTTGACAAGGAAGAGAATCCACTAAACATTTGGCCTGTCCCGGACCTGCACGTGTTGCAGCATCAGATGAAAATGTGAGACAGCTTGAAACTGCTTTACGCCCAGATAGATGCATCAAAGTCAGAGAACTTTCTCAAATGTTGAGCATCAGCGTGGGAACTGTTCATTCCATCATTCATAGTCGTGGCTATCACAAAGTTGCTGCTCAGTGGATTCCACGACTGCTTACTGATGAGCAGAAAAATTTATATTCGGCTTTATCATTACAGCAGTTGATCAACAACAAAGTAATGCTTTTCTACACCAAATTGTTGCCGGTGATGAGTCTTGGTGTTATCACTATGAACCAGAATCCAAATGTCAGATTGTGCAGTGGTAGCATGCACAATCTCCGAAGGCGAGAAATGTCGGTCCCAGCCTTTGGCAGGAAAAGTAATGGTGACTATTTTTTTATTATCAGGGTGTGCTGATCTTCGATTTTAAAGATCCTGGTGTCAACATCAGTGCTGAGCGATATGCAGACAGCTTAAAATCATGAAACAATAAAGACACTTCTTAAATTGATGTCAAAGTCTCACTATTGTAGTAGCATACCATGAATGTGCATGTGGAATTTCTTGTTTCAAAATCCATAAAATTCAGTATAAACAACACAGACTTTGTCTATGTGAGATAGAAAAGAGTGACTTAAGTTTCTGATGTTCATTCTTCCATACTATACTTTTTTGACCAATGCTTGCAAACACTTCATTTTAAAAATTTATTGATTGATGGTCACTATGAAATTAAGGTTATTATTTTTATTTATTAACTTGAGTTAATGTCACCATAATATTAAAACGAATTCATAAGATATCAGCAATGCTATAGAATTGCTTTTTAAATTTCTATTAATCTTATAGGCCTATATAAAAATGAATGTTTCTTTGTTTGTCCCGTATACGTTCCTATACCATTCATTCGATTGCGATGGGGTCGCATTTTTTTTTTTGATGGGGTCCTTTGGGGGGTTCTTTGGGGTCTTCCACATCTCCTCCTAAACCACTGGACCGATTTCAACCAAACTTGGCACAAATATTTTACGCAACGGGAGAACCAACATAGGATAGGTGTTTTTTCGATGGGGTCCTTTTGGGGGTTCTTTGGGGTCTTTCACATCTTCTCCTAAACCACTGGACCGATTTCAACCAAACTTGGCACAAATATTTTACGCAATGGGAGAACCAACATTGAATAGGTGTTATTTCGATGGGGTCTTTTGGGGGGGGGGGTTCTTTGGGGTCTTCCACATCTCCTTCTAAACCACTGGACCGATTTCAACCAAACTTGGCACAAATATTTTACGCAACGGGAGAACCAACATAGGATAGGTGTTTTTTCGATGGGGTCCTTTTGGGGGGTCCTTTGGGGTCTTCCACATCTCCTCCTAAACCACTGGACCGATTTCAACCAAACTTGGCACAAATATTTTACGCAAAGGGAGAACCAACATAGGACAAGTGTTTTTTTTTATACAATCCTTTGGGGTCTTCCACGTCTCCTCCTAAACCATTGGACCGATTTCAACCAAACTTGGCACAAATATTTTACGCAACAGGAGAACCAACATAGGATAGGTGTTTTTTCGATGGGGTCCTTTTGGGGGTTCTTTGGGGTCTTCCACATCTTCTCCTAAACCACTGGACCGATTTCAACCAAACTTGGCACAAATATTTTACGCAATGGGAGAACCAACATTGGATAGGTGTTATTTCGATGGGGTCTTTGGGGGGGGGGGTTCTTTGGGGTCTTCCACATCTCCTTCTAAACCACTGGACCGATTTCAACCAAACTTGGCACAAATATTTTACGCAACGGGAGAACCAACATAGGATAGGTGTTTTTTCGATGGGGTTCTTTTGGGAGGTCCTTTGGGGTCTTCCACATCTCCTCCTAAACCACTGGACCGATTTCAACCAAACTTGGCACAAATATTTTACGCAAAGGGAGAACCAACATAGGACAAGTGTTTTTTTCGATACAATCTTTTGGGGGGGTCCTTTGGGGTCTTCCACGTCTCCTCCTAAACCATTGGACAGATTTCAACCAAACTTGGCACAAATATTTTACGCAACGAGAGAACCAACATAGGACAGGTTTTTTTTTCGATACGATCCACTGGGGGGTCCTTTGGGGTCTTAAAAAACTATTAGATCTGGTTACTATGGCAACCCAATAGAATAGATTCTGTTCTAAATATATTATCGCATTAAATTGAAGACCACGCGAACGAAGTCGTGGGCAACAGCTATTTATTTTTAAGAAACCTACTTTAATTGAACTTTATTAATTAAACTAACATTTTCATTACGTACAATGTGAAACTCCGTAGCGAAGCACGGGTATTCTGCTAGTGTTTTATAATGTAAGAGTAGTTAACCATAAATACCTTATGCAGCAATATCTTATTTAATTGTAATAATAAGGCTTAATAAAAAAACATTAAAATATAGTGATAAAAATTATAAAACAATGTAGAAAGTAAAAAAATTCAAAATTTTTTATTTTATATAGTTCTGGATTGTCTGGCCTTAAACTCCCACTGGTTGAATCCATGGTAAATATTGAAGAATGAGATAAAGAGACAATATAAAGATAGTGTAGCCAAAGAGCAAGTGAGATTCAGAGTTGGAAGATCACACACAAACCATTTAGCCTATTTTGACTAATGCAAGTTGATGTAACTAAAACATTGTCAGTATGTGGACTTTGGAAACATTTAACAGAAGCACAAACATTAAAGCTGTTAACAGCCTGTACAAAAACTACATGCCAAAGGTAAACTTTAGAAACACACTACAAGAAGCAATGCAACTATCTCAGGCCTTGAGATAGGGTTGCTGTGTACCACCAACAGTGTGTAAAATCAGATTGAAACAAACATGAGATTATGCAAGAACAGATGCAAAGAAGTGAGGTAACATACTGTACACATTAAGCTGTGTGAATGACAAAATATTAACACCATGAGACTATGGTGTTACTGAATATAGAAGAAGCTACTAGAGGACTACAAAAACAGGGATCACAAGGACTCCAGAAAGGGAAGACAGAATGTATGTGTGTTGGTGAAGAAAAACAGGATTTGATTTTAAACAGAGGTCAATGTATAAAATACTTCATGGGCAGTAATTGTCCTTATAAATGAAAATATATATGGTGAAAGTTAAGGTGTAGCCTTAAATAAAAAACATGTAAATCGTGCAAATAAGCACACTACAGTACAGGCTGAGGCTATAGGACAAACAGATATCAAATGATAACAAAGTATGGATATGTGACACATTTGTGATAAGCACAGTAACTTATAGCTCTTAGGTGTGGGGGTATGAAGGTAAGAATGGAACAACTCTTGGACTTTTGGAGGCGAACTGTGGGGATTTCAAGAAGAGATAAGATCACAAATTAATGACACTGGGAGATAATACAGACTTAAAACAGAGGCTGACTGTAATATTAAAACAAATCAGACGGCTCTGCAAAGGATGGGTAAGAAATAATAAACAAAATAAATTCTTCACTGAAACACCACAGTGAGAGAGGAAACGAGGAAAACACAGGAGTTGTTGAAAAGTTGATGCTTACTACAACAGTTATTCCTTTTCTGCTATTTTTACCTCGAAAGCATTTGCCATTTTAAAAAGTAGTATTTTATGTGGTAAAAATTTGAAAAACAGTCCTGTTTGATCCCATTTTTGTATTTTATGTTTTATAAGTTTGTAGATTTTCCCAAATATTCATTATAGTGCCTTGTGCGGCGTGTGTTTTATTAGTGTCATGTTGTTAATGTCTGGCAGGCAATTCATGTCTTGTATTTATTGTGTATTTGGCTAAATTGGATTTATAAACGTTTGCGTTTTTGTATGCATTTATATATTAAAAGAAACATTTCATTAAATTCTTTTACTTCTAGCCTATGTTAAATTTGTTGCAGATTTTTCATACTATTTTGAATATTTCATTGCTTAGTTTATTATCTTTATTGTCTAAATTATTTAGTATTTGTATATTGATTGTTTTTGTTTTTGTCCAATTTCAGCATCTGTATTTTTAAAGAGTTTTGTAAGTTTGTCAGGTTTGTTTATGTAAGTGAATGTAGCCAATTTTTTAATTGTTATTATAATTATTTGTGGATGGCATTTTCTGATCAGTTCTTAAAGTGCTTTTCGTTTTGTTTTACTGCAACCATTTTCATTGGCAATTTGGTGTATTATATTTCTTTCATTTTTCATTGCCAGTGTGTTTAGGGATATTTTGTACATTCTGTTGACAGATGAGTGGAAAGTTACCGTTTTGTGTTTTGATTGTTGAGATTAGTGCAGGTTGGATCTCTGTATACTGCAAAATGTAATTGGTTGTTGTTTCTAGAAACAGTTAAATCTAAATAATTTATTTTGTTGTCTTCTCTTTTTTTCTTAAAACATATGTTTGGGTGTATATTTTTAAGGTGTTTCAATTATCATTTGCATTTATCTTTTTGGTGTTAGAGGCATTCAGGCTATCGTTGACAATCTTATCCAATTTGGAACAAAAACATAAATGCAGTGAATTTTATAACAATGTGTTAACATTTGCACGACATATTGCTAAACATCACTCTATTCCACTTACAGCAATTACATCATAAAAAACACACACACTATAGTTAAATAATAACTGATGCCCACACAATACAAATCAGTCACACCTAACCACATATCATAAGTAGGCATCTCTTGGTTCCGGAGTAGGGGGGAATGTATATGTACTATACTGTACCATATTCTTCTTTGAACACTTCTTTCTTCTCACTATCTGTATTTGTAGTAGCATCGGCAGTGATACCAAGGTTGTGGTAAACCAATCCCTTCGGCGGAGTGGATCGGTAAACAAACGAGAGATGGGGGTTCTGTCAGGACAGCCTGGGGGTATCCTGGGTCCTGGCCGGCCAGGATGGTGCACATTGGCAGCAGGGTGTGCATCTAGTGTGGAGGCGGAGGAGGCTATAGTAGCCCAACGGCTGCACACATTGGCTGAGTCATTTAGCTTACTGTGACCGGGCAGAGAGAGCTCATCAGCTGAGGTGAAAGCAACTCTCTAGGGGAAGAGCACCCCAAAATCAAAGTTCCTGGTCCTCCAGGTTGGGGGTTGGATCGGAGAATTCACATAGCCCATCCATAAAACTTTTATGTGCAGAAACCTGTCAGCTTTTTTTGCCAGCCAGTTTTTACCGGGACAACTGGTGGAGGCTGTTAAAGGAGGCCTTGACTCTGTAATGGGTTGTTGCGCCGCTGAAGAAGATGGACATTGATAGATGAAACATTCAGCCTGCATTTCGTAATTGAAATGCAGTACATAACAGTTTAGACCTTTTATGTATAAGGTAATATTTTTGTATAATGGAGAGTAGATGTATAATTTGATTTTGTTCCTTTCTCTTACATGATTTTAAATCATTTTGTATAATACAAATAATCTGTTAATTTTTTTTGTCACTTCAGATAAACCAGATTCATAAAAGTGGGATTTTACTGTATAGAAAAGTTTTCTTTGTATGTAAATAAAATAACCTCAACGTCAATGAGAAGACAATTGTAGAAATGACAAGCAAGGTGGAGATAGCATTTGGATTATGTCAGAAGATTTACAAATGACTATCAGATTCAGACACTACAGTACAGTAGTCAGACTGGCATGCTTATGTGTGACAGAGACGGTAAAGGACTCTCAAAACTAGAAAAGGAATTTATAAAAAAAATCCCGAGAGCCAGAAAAGTACCAGCAAATAGTTCACATTTTATGAGACCAAACCAATGGGCGTAAACAAATTTTTAAGAATATCTCAACCAAACAAAAGAGAAGACAGATCCAGGACATTTCTGTTCGCAGAAACAACACGGTTTCTATGGACACCTTAGAAGTATGAAACCGGAAAGGATAGCAGACAAGACTGTTACCTTCCAGGAGAATAAAAAGGCGTGTGACTCAGAAAGTGAAGGGAATTGAATAATCACAACCCATAGATGGTGGAAACAGAGAAAAAACTCTGTAACAATAGGAGTTTATAGAAGTAATGCTACATAATTAAGGATTTGTGTAGAATTCATTATGTGGAACATTCAAATGATGTGATTTGAAACTATATCTTATGTAGGATTATTTTCATTTGTTCATAGTGTGCAACCTCCAAACCTTAATTTATACTTGCTTATATCAGCTAGCAAGCTGTAGGTGATAAGTGATTGTACTAAATTATGACTGAAAGGTTGATCTGTCGCAAGTGTCTACAAAGGAAACTAAATGGTTGCTTGAATATTAACATATATATTGTAACGTAGTCTCGTCTGTCGTCCGTCTATTTCTGCAAGAGTGTAAAAGTGTCAGAGTGTAACTTGTGTAATGTGTCTTACCAATCCGTCCTCGCTCGGTAACGTAACTTATGATGCTTGCGTCCGTCACGAACGTACGAATAACCAGGTATCGTAGTCCTTACCTGAGGTTCACTAGGAGTGTATAAATCCCGGGTGGCGCCAAATTGTTTATTTTAAACAATTAAAAAAATTTATTATTATCAGCGGTTCCGCTCAGGCGGTGTGGAGAATTCAAACTTGTCCCGCCGCTTATCGATTTTTTCAATCAAGCCAGCAGTTTGCTGTATTCGCTGCTTGAGCGCTAGTCGCCAATTCATAGATGTCCGCTATAATATACAATATTAATAATATACTTTCCTACTGAAAATAAAACACATTTGTTATACACAGTATTGATTTATTAATGAATGGTTATTACTTTTTCATTGACACAAGTTAGATTTGGTTTGTTATATTATTTTGCACCGGTCATTTATCTATGAGACAATCTCTCTCTGGGTTTGACAAATCGATTTTGAACGTAACACATACACCGTAATGGCGTTCTACCAAAGTAGTAAACAAATATTTTCGTTCGATCATCTGGATTCTTTTGATTACGATAAAAGGATTAGATGCAATTACGATAATAAAAATACACAACCTTACAATATTTCTACTTAAATCTTATAACATGTAGCTATAATTGGTTTGTTGGAGTGTAGTAAAAGTGTTTTAAAGGTTCGTAAACTAACAATAGGTTAATTTTATAATTTGACAAATTTTCAGTGTCTTTGTATTTTTATTTAATCTTTGAAAGAGAATAAATTCAGTTTAGTGATATTTCATAGTATAGTGAGAAATATTTAAAGTGCGTTTTTTCGGGAATTTGGATAATTTATATGATACTTAACAACTTCGTAGACTGGGGTTAATCAGTTGGTCTGGTACAAAGGACTGTAGCTGCAATAGTATTCAATTTTCAATTATTCGGGCTTCTGGCATCTTTTTCAATTTACTTGGATTAATTTATTCACTTCGTTTTGAATTAAAAGGTCTTCACCATCAGTTAATTGGTTTCAGTCATAGTCTGCCTCCTTCTTGTTCAATTTTGGTAATTTGGTTAACTTTTATAACATTTTAAATTAAAAATTGGTTGTTCAAAATTTGGCTTCTGTTTTCCAAGAGCGTCACTTTTCGAGTAACGATATTCAACGGTAAATCCGTACTTAACGGTGGTTGCTATGGTTACTCAATAAAATCTGATTGGGTAATAAGGCATAAATCCATTGTTATCAAAATTTGAATTCTTTTCAAAATCCTCATATATCTTATGACTGTCTTCATTCCATTATCTTCCTTCCTAAGTATTAATTATTAGCACGGTTATTTGTATTTTCTTCCAAAGATTATTTTGGTATCCCACAAGATTGGGTTATTTCATGTTTTATAAGTTTACAATTATTTTAATATTTCCTAATTACATTTCTCAGTTTATTTAACTCCTTAATTTAATATTTTGCTTTTAATAAGATTTACAATTTATCCTTGGTTGATTAGTCACCGTGGATTTGTTAATTACTTGGTTATTTTCGTACAATTAGTATTTGTTGGTGTTTGACAGTTAGGCCTTTCTCAAGTCTAAGTAGCCATTACTGATTTTTGATTATTTCATATACATTACATCTCATTTTAGCCTAGAGCTTTATTTTGTTCTTATAACTATGTTTATTATCTATTGATGTGTTTTGGTTCTGTTTTTGTGTGATTTGTATGTTACTACTATTTTATACATCATGTATTGCTAACTATTTACTAACGGGTTTTCTCGTTTTCTAAATCAAACATTGCTTTCTTTTCTTACTTATTTACTCCGCCAATGTCAACAATATGGCTATTAATTACTATTTTTTCATCACATAAAATACAATATTTAGGTCTATGGTTGGTATAATTACCCCAGCCATATCCTATTCATAAGTTTGTTTAAACAATTATTTAACACTAATATCTAATATTGGTGTACAATTCATTACTTTTGATTTATTTTTTGGGTGATAAACAACCTCACCTCTATTGAACTTGCTTCAGTAATCATCCCTTATAACATGGGTGTTTATTGAGTGTTTTAAACTTCTTATTATATAAATACTCTTTGTCTTCACTCCATGGTAACTCTATCTGATTACATTTTCATGGGGTTCTCACCTTTAAATTCTACTATATACTTTTAAACTCTATAATAAGATTCTTTTCTAATCTATACAGTTAATATCACTCTTCAGTGTTCATTACTACTTAATTAATGGTTTATTTTAAATACTATTCTTAACAACTTTCTTAAATATTATTGTTCACTATTAAACCTTTAGTGTTTGTTATTTTTACTAGGTGTTTATCTTAGCTTTCACTATTTTTCCTATTGCTATCATTGACAATATTTTTATTTACTCATCACCTGCACTTTTAAATTACCTCGTGTTTATTATAATTTACTTAGTGTTTCTTTTCCCATCATTTCAGTTTAGGGTAATTTCACTTTCACTATGTTAAATTCCGTATACTTCTCACTATTTCAATATCTCTCTCTTTCTCTACACATTTATATATACTTATTAATATCATGTCTTTCTCTATTACTAACTTACATGTACTTGTAATTCTTTGGCTAGTGTATTTTTAGCTATCGTGTTTTATTAATGACTAATGACAATTGTCACTCAATCAATACTAACATTTATTTTTTATATTGGTTCTTTACCGGTTTCATTTTCTTTATTATATTTGATTGTATTATTTCTCCCTTCTCTATTCTCTATTCCTTGTCTGTGTTTTCTCGACTTGTTTCATTTTATTTTCTTCATTGTTGGTTTGTTCCCTCTTTGTTCTCATTTTTCTTCTCCTTCACTTCTCATCTTGTTTACATTTATATTGGTTCTTATCTGGCCAATCTCTGGGGTTGGGTCAAAGTCGTTTGTCTGTCAGTCTAGTCTGTGAGTTTCTTTAATAATCACTTTTAGTTTATAATTCTTCCTGCTTCTTTCTTAATTACATTTTATATTTTTATTCTCTTCATTATTTGTTTATTAAAATATATTATTTTTTAGCATTTCTTACATACTTATAGTTATCAAATATGATCTGAATTTGGCGATGTTATAATATATGTATATTTTTTTTGTCTTCAGCCTATGAAAATGTTTGCAATGTTTGTACCTTCACGTTTGTGGAAAAAAAACAATGTTAAGTACATTGTAGACTTTCCTTTTAGATATGCCATTGGCCCTCATTAAAACATAAGCTTAAAATTCACAGCTGAAACTTACAAAATACACATTTCGTACTCACGTTTTATGCTATGATGGAACCACATACTAGGATTACATTTTTTATAATACATAACTATGGTGTAGGATTACTTATTTAAAAAGTCTCAACCTTGACGATTGTCCTCTTTTTTAGCAACAGATCAACAAAATGTGTATTTTTTAGTTTTAGGCAGTTTGTATGACTTAATGTATCTTGAAGTAGAGCTAAACAATATTTGAAACTTGAAGAAATGCACTTCAGGTTATTGTAAAAAAAATCATCTTGTGTATTACAGAGAAATCAGACTTAAGTTACCTTCAGCATGTGTAAAAGATGAGCTGGTGTGTTTGGAAAAATAAAAGAATGTATTGTATAATAAATACGGTAAAGCAATATGTTGTTGTTTGTGTAGGCTTAGGTTTGTAGGTTTCTTAGTAAGTGGCATAATTGTAATGTTATACATTGGTAGTGTTCTTTGTTCCAATATAATTTTTTTTACTTGTTCCTTACAGAGGATCCAGATTTCATGAAAAAGCAGAAGACAAAAGATGTGCATCTAGACACACATTTGAAAGATATCTATGTTGTTTCACATGATCCTGAAGCAAAGCCACTGGTAAATAGTTATTGGTAATCTCAGACTAATCAGTATACTAGTACTGACTTCAAGCAAAGAAGTAGCAAGGTGGAGAGATGTACGTAGATTGCATGAAGTCAGTCAGCTTCTCCCTTGTATTGCCTGGCCACCTCACTATATGCTGATAACTAACTATAGTATAGTATTGTTATCTCATAATCATGGCCTGTAGCTCACATGTATTTCAGTCTGTCTGTAGCCTTATGTCCAAGTTCAAGAAAAATTGAATAGAACTAAAGTTAAAAAAATAGAAAAATAAATCAGTGTTATAGTTTTGAAATATTCACCTAGTACAGTACTTTTAAATTAATGCCTTCATTGTACAATACGTAACAATTATTGCTATTATACATCTTATACATGTGATCTATTTGTCCCCCTCCCCAAGGAAGCTACACTCAATTTTTTGTGAGATGGTAAGAAGGAATTATAAGAGGAAACTCCAAAAATTGGTACAGGTTGACTGGAACACAATATTTATAGAAGGTTTTACATAATCAAAGCATAATTCCTGATACAGTAAGAACTTTAGCTACAGTATTCATTAGAAAGTATTCCAATTACAGCTGTCAAATAGGCTGAACGAATATTCTTCACAATGGGATATGGTTTTTGAAATAACTAGTTCACCTATGAATGGTAAACTTGTATAGTGAGAAGTTGCAGTTAAATATAACAGCTTCTTGATTTAGTATGGGAGCAACTTTCTACATATTACAGGGATAATAGGAGGTAGACGATATTCTAACCTGTATTGTTGGAATATATAATCATCTTATTGGTTTTTGTATCTTCTTTGTTTTATATAAGTTTTCATTTCTCTTACCAGTCTATGATCTGTGTAAGACTTATTGTTCCTAACTTGTCTTTTACAATTTTTTTTCTCTATCGATAATGACGTAATAATTTGTACAGTTGTGTTTGGCTTCTCATGCCTATTTTTCTTCTTCTTTTTCTTGAAGAATATATTAGTCGTACTTTATATGATGCCTCAAAGTCTATAAATCTGTTTCCATCTCTCTTATTTCTCTCCCAGATGCATTCTGTGTGTGTGTGTGTGTGTGTGTGTGTGTGTGTGTGTGTGTGTGTGTGTGTGTGTGTGTGTGATAGTAACAGTAGTAGTAGTAGTAGTAGTAGTAGTAGTAGTAGTAGTAGTAGTAGCAGCAGCAGCAGCAGTAGTAGTGGTAGTAATAGTAGTAGTAGTACGAGCGCAAATCGAAAAGTAAGTTACACCCCCCATCTATAAAAAAAATACAAACATTAAAAAAAAAATTTTTTTTTTGAACAAATAAGTAGGAACATTTATCTATTTTTCGACATAGCCGCCAAGTTTTTCCAAACACTTTTCATATCGTGTGACCAGTTTCTCGATTCCACGTTCGTAAAAATTTCGTCCAATTTGTTTTAACCACTTTGAGAGTGCTTCTTGCACTTCATCGTCTGTAGCGAAATGCTGGGCCCCCAGGTCTTGTTTAAGAGGACCAAAAAGGTGATAGTCGCAGGGTGCCAGGTCGGGGCTGTAAGGGGGATGGCGCCACACTTCCCACTAGAATTTTCGCAGCAACTCTTGCGTCACACCAGCTGTATGGGGGGTAGCATTGTCTTGAAGAAAAACAACTCCATCACTCAATCTTCCAGGCCTTCGATCTTTAATCGCTTTTCGTAACTTTTTTAACGTATCACAGTACAATGTGGCATTGATTGTTGTTCCTCGGGGCGTAAACTCACTGTACACAACGCCTTTGGAATCGAAAAAGACCGTTAGCATAACCTTTCGAACCACTGGAATTGTTTTGGCTTTTTTTGGCTGTGGCGAATTCTTGTGTCTCCATTCGTTTGATGTCCGTTTTGTCTCTGGAGTGTAATGGTGCACCCAGCTCTCATCTCCTGTGATGATTCTGCTCAAAAACTGTGGACCATCCTTCGAATAACGCTGGAGAAACGACAGCGTAGCCTCAAAACGTTGATTTTTGTGCGTGTTGTTTAACACGCGCGGCACCCAGCGCACGCACACCTTACGATAACCCAGCTGATCGTGAATAAGCACAGATGCACTACCGTAGGCGATGTTCAGTTCACTTGCAATCTCTTTAATTTTAACGCGGCGGTTGGCAAGAATGATTTCATTCACACGCCCCGTGTTGCGCTAGTGTTCACAGTTGAAGGCCGCCCAACGCGCGGACCGTCGGTCATGTTCGTTCTTCCATCTTCGAACATCTGGCACCATTTCGCGATCATGGGCCGAGACATCGCATTCTCACCATAAACCTCGACAATTTGCCAATGAATTTCACTCCGATTATAACGTTTTGCCCACAAAAATCGGACGACGGAGCGCACTTCAACGTTGGACGACACCTCTATACGACGCGCCATACTCACACGATGACTACTCACATACTAAACCAGCTACAGCGCTGCCGCTTGGGGAGTGGGGAGACAACAATATGGACAGTGTTACCACCAAGGGAAATTTTTTTATCTCTTTTAGTACAGGAACGCGGCTAGGGTGTAACTTACTTTTCGATTTACCCTCGTAGTAGTAGTAGTAGTAGTAGCAGCAGCAGTAGTAGTAGTAGTGGTGGTAGTAGAACCAGCAGCAGCAGCAGCAGCAGTAGTAATAGTGATAAAGTCCAGCCGCGATTCGATGATTGAGCATTGTGTAAGGTGGGAGAAGCATGGCAGGGTACTACGGTAGGCTAAGGGGGGGTAAACCAAACGGCTAGTACACATATTTTACCCTACCTCGCTTACAAGCGGCCGCGTGGTGGGGGAGAGCAGCCTTGATTATCCAGTCGTGGCCAGACAGTAGTAGTAGTAGTAGTAGCAGTAGTAGTAGTAGTAGTAGTAGTAGTAGTAGTACTACCAGCAGCAGCAGCAGTAGTGATAGTAGTAGTAGTAGTAGTAGTAGTAGTAGTAGTAGTAGTAGTTGTTGTTGTTGTTGTTGTTGTTGTTGTTGTTGTTGTTGTTGTTGTTGTTGTTGTTGTTGGGGTAGTAGCAGTATGTTGTTTGAGGATACAAGCTGTCTTGTTACATAATTTGTCCAGTTAACTGACCAAAGTGTAACTCAGCAAGTAATTTCTCTTACATAAATCCTAATTTTCCTTTCCTATAATTTACAGAACTTAACTGAATTGAATTTAGTTATTCTATTGTTTCAGGAAAGTGCAAAAGGAAAAAATCCAGACCGACCACTTCCTGTGGATAGGAATAGTAGTGATTATCCAGAATATGGATACGTAGAACCTGATATTAGTGAAATTCCCCGAGGGAAGTTCACATTGAAGCAAGCAGTTAAATTTATTTCTGAGCATCAGTCACAGCCAGATGTATACACGATACAGGACATAGCTAGAGACTATAAAATTGATGAAAAAGTTGCAGGTAGGTAACGTACTAGTAAATGTTGCCACAGATTTTTCTCTCCTGTAATAAAAAGAAATGTTTGTTATCAGTGTCTTTTTGTCATGCCAAATAGTTGTGTTATTTTGACCCTGGTTACTAGTTACATTTTTACACCAAAAATGTAAAATTTTTGTGCTGGCAATAATATTGTTACGACGGTCTACTCGATCGTCATAGGTACAGTGGAAACAAAATAAGTACAAGACACCAAGTAAGTCACTAATCACACCTTTAATTTTTACAGTCAAACAGTTCATAATTAACAATACAGTCTCTACAACAAATCAAATAAAAATTGTTCACACGCAAATTTTATGTCAACTAATATTGAACACAATTGTTATTACAATTATACCATCTGATTATAAAACACACTTAACTAATAACCACTTGAACGCGCACAGTAATATCCCCGATAATAACTCTTGAACCGAACTGTAAATATATCGCAGCTATACTGAAAACTAAGGCCGCTGCCGCCATGTATTTTTGGCCGCTCACAAACCAGAAGCTTCCAAACTGCGTCTTATCTCTAAACTACGGCGTAATTAATTTCGGCCTTGACACAGTCCGCGTGGCTGGCGACTTCGAGAAAACTCTCATGGATGTGTTGACAGTCACGTATGCCACATACATTAGAGCGAGATTCTTCTGGCACATTCGACAAACACGTAGATTGTTCTGTGATGTCGTAATAATATGTTGAGAGTATGTATTGTTACGATGGTCTACTCGATCGTCGTAGGTACTGTGGAAACAAAAATACAAGACACCAATTAAGTCACTAATCACACCTTTAATTTTTACAGTTAAACAGTTCGTAATTAACAACACAGTCTCTACAACAAATCAAATAAAAATTGTTCACACGCAATAAAATGTCCACTAAAATTAAACACAATTGTATTACAATTATACCGTCCGATTATAAAACGCAACACTTCACTAATAACTACTTGAATGTACACAGTAATAACTCGAACTGTGCTGTAAATATTGTAACGGTACAAACTGATGAGGGTATAAAATTTAAAGCTTTTATTTAACCAGAGTATATTTATGGTAACTGACTGTAGCTCCGTGTAAGGCACAGCATGGTACAGGAATGCAGACTATCAGCAAGGGTGCGTATTCATGCGTACGCGCGCACGTGTGGGCCAACTTTCCCAGCATGAAAGACACGTACAAAAAATTCTATAGCCAAACATACGATTGAAACAACCAATCACAGAACGAGGTGAGGCCATGCGGCCAACGCCTAACGCTTGGCAGGCATGCAACCAAGCGCGCACGAGGTTTGCCCAGTTGGTCACTGTTAGTCAAACAGTGCAGTTGATAATACAGGAGCAGTCTCAGTAAATTAGTGACGGGAGGCCATGCGTGTAAGCATGCGCGGCCTGCCCAAAAGTATTTAAAGGTACCAGTAAACCGTGATTCTGCAATATTAACAGTTTTTGTTTTAAACGTAAATAGTGGAATAAAGAAGAGAGTTGGACAATACAGTGCGAAAGTGAAAGTATGTACTAACAATGGCGAACAGCACGTGCGGATGAGTAAAACAAGAAAGTAATTAGGTTAGCTTGAAGTGAAATTAAAACTATTGGTAAAAAGAGCTCATTAAATAAATGGGGGGGTAAAAGAAAATCTGTAATTAGCGTGTGATTGTGTGTGTGAGGGAATAAGGGATAATATTAAGAAATAAAGGTACTGGTTTGACGATAGAGGTTAGTATAAGACAATTTTATATAACAGAGATTAATCAAAAGAACAGATTAAAGAAGTAAGAATATAAAAAGAAATTTTAATTGCCTAAAAAATAAATAAGATTTGTTCAGTAACATAAAAATGTGTTAACCTAATTATTATGTTACACCCGTAACCTGAGTTCTGCATCGAGAATTCGTCTAAATGAAACCTGTGAATCTTCTGATATAAGGGCATTACATGATCAAAATTAAGTAAGTGTAAGTATTATGGTTTCGATGTATATCCTTAAAACATCGTGGCGACCTTGTTAGCGAGTTTGGAATCTTCTGAGGAGTTTTTAATAAAAGGTAAGTTTAACGGAATCAGGGTAAGTAAATTATGGGGCGTATAAAAGGGTAGAAAGTTTGTTCCTCTACAAGCGGCGACTCATGCCAGGATCATGGTATATAAATATTATACGAGGTAGATCTATTTGAGATGCAGAACATAGGTTTTGGGTAATGCGTAATTTGTGAAAGTATTGTATATGTTAAACTTAGATTCTATGGTTATGTTTGGGTAGTGTCACGTGCCTGTGAAATTTGTGTGTTTACTTTTACGTATTGATAACAATTTTATGTGTGTGGTATTTTGGAAAACGAAGTAGATCCATCATGGGATAAGGGTTTTAATAAGTTAATTAATATTCAAAAACAAATAATTAATAATAGGGAAAAATATCTAATAATATGACGATCAGGTAACATACAAGGTTGACAGGTTAAGTGCAAATGAAAACATGAGTAACGAAGAAATAATAACGAGGAAAGTAGTAATTATCGTAACAAGTTTAATGAGGTCTTCTTATTATAACAAGTAATAACAGTAAATAATGGTGTTATGATGAGAGGTATTTTGAGAGTAGAGAGTTAGTTGAGGTTAGAGGAGTATTAGTGAGGGAGTACGAAGAGTGTTTTAGTGGATATCGGGGTCAGAGGGCAGATTTTCCCGGGTTATATGTGAAGAAAAGCTTCACAAATGTTGTAGGATATTTGGGGTGACAAGGTGTCAACAAATAGTCCAATAAGTTGTTTTTTATTAAGGATATTTGGAGTGACAAGGTGTCAACAAATAGTCCAATAAATTGTTTTTGTGTATCTGGTAAAGCCAGATGATATTTTAATGTTGATATTGCCCTCTGCAGGGAATGAAAATGTGAAATTGGGGTGGAAGAGGTATTATGAGCGAGAGAGAGAGGTAGGAATATTTAAGGTGAATAGAGATCATGAGTTAAGACAGAGTATAAATAAATAGAGAGTTAATAAAATAAAGACTTACCTTATAAAGTAAACAGCACGGTAGCAAATAAGGAGTATTTTGAGAATAAGCACTTACCTGGGTGTAAATGGGTATTATATTAAAAAAGATAATATAATAAATGTAAACAAAAATGAAAAGTGTGGGAATAATATCAGACTAAATTTTGATGAAAGGAATGAATTTTTGTGTGTAAACAATGACTATTGATGTAAAACAGATTGCATATAAATGTGTATTAGTATTAAATGTATTTGTGTAATAGGTTATGTTGTACGCAGTATTTTAGGTAACAAGTGTTTGTAGTAGGGATTAATTTTATAATAATAATAATATTTCATTTGACTAAATAATTAACAGGATGTAACTGTAAATTTTATAAGGAAATTAGATGAATTGAAATTGTTTCGAATAATGTGATTCAAGTAACTTACGTTTTGAAAAATGATGGAATTAAATTAATTTAAAGGATGTGAAACTTTGATAATAAATTTGAGAAATTTATTTTGAATTGAATTGTATAATAAATGATGAATAATTAAACGTAAAAGGTGTTAATGCATTGAGATTACAGGCATTATGGATTGTATAATAGGTTATATTATGTGTATGTACATTGTATTTTGGGTACTTAATATTGATCATTCTTATTGAGTGCATGATAATACAGTTTTGAGTGAGTGATAACAATAATATTTTATTTTTTCATTGAGAAATAATTGACATTATTGAAATTTTATAATGTAATTGAAGTAATTTGAGGTAATTAATTTAAATTAATGGAAAGATGGATTTAAATGAATTTAAAATGTGGTAAAAGTTGGATTTTGAGTAACGATTTTTTGTTTAAAACAGTAATTGATTTCAGTAAACGGGTGTTAGAGTTAGGTAATGAATTAAACCGGTCAGAGTTAGTTTTGCACGGGTATTAGACAACATAAGAATTTCTGGAGGCAAAGTGAAATAAAAACGGGTCAGTAGGGGGGACACAGAAGCGAGAGTGATTGTGTGTAGAGAGAAAGGGAGTGATGAAAGTGGAGAGTAAATAGGTGAGAGCAGGTTACATATGTTTTGTAGTGAGGGTGGTGTGGTAAGGAGTCCTCAACGCAAGGCGTTGTGGCGGGAGGTGAATAGTTTTAAATGAGGTTTGGCAGTTACCTGGGAGACGCCAGGAACTAATAAGGGAGTGAGTATAAGGGAAGGGAACACACATCCTATGTACAAAAAGGGTATCAGGTGCTTTGTTATAAGAGGAGAAGGATTTAAGTAGAGTTAAAGAAATGGTAGAGGGAAATATTATTGAGAGAACGGTGTCACCCTATTTCAAATCCGTTGGTTGTTGATAGAAAGAAGGAGGTGAGAGTGGGGTTAGGTTTAAATACCCGTAGATAAAACAGATTATTATTGCTGAAAGGGAGTCACTCGGTTATTGATAAATGAGAATATGAAATAAAATAAAAAATTCTGAGTAGAAATTATAATGTAACAGTTGCAAAATTTAATTAAAAAATTGAAATTAAAGTTGTATTATGTTTTCATGTTCTCTGTATAAGGTTATGCTGTTATGATAAGATATCAGCTGATACACTGTGTTATGTGTATATTATATTTTGTGTAACCAATTTATAGTTGTAATTGATTTTGTAATAGTAATAAATTTTATTTGAATAATTGTCAGTATGTAATTATGAATGTTTCTATGAAATTTAAATTCATGCAAATTAAATTCATTTAAAAGATAGAAATCTTGGTAATCATTTTGAAAATGTTTGATTTGAAATGGATAATAAATGGTAGATAATAAATTAAAATTAAATGATTAAAATGTTGAAGCAATAGAAATTGAAATTAAATGTTGTGTAATGGTAGGAAATTTTATTCAAATTTAGAGACGAAATGTTTATGTTAATGTAACAAGGGTAATGTTTATTTTGAGTTTTTATTATGTTGTAATATGTTGACTATGAGAAGCATAAAGTGTCTAACTGAGTAATATGTAATTGTGTAGGGATATAGAACATGTATAGTATGTTTTTAAATGCGATTCCCCACATTTTGGGCGGTCCCGGCCTTACCAGCCCAGACCGTGGTTTTGGTTCTTTTTGAAATTGGTATAACATAGAAATTTAATGGGGAACAAAAGGGGAATCTAAGAATTTATTTTTGGAACATGGCTATACACCTATGTATGGGTGGTAGACCGAATAGGGGTACTGGTACCCTGAAGGTTATGTAACGCCAAAGCAAGGATGGGGGTGAAAGAAAAGAAAAAAGTGTTCACCCCTTCCGCCTCAGTCCTTGTGGAGGCAACTGGGTGCTACAGTCCAGGGGGTACAATAGTGTGTGTGGAAGGAGGTTTTTAAATTGTTAATAAATAAGTTCCTATTGAAAAAGAAATAAAATAAAATTTATGATTATTGTAATGGTGTTGAGAATAGTGGAGTAGATTGTTTGATTAATTTGAGTTATTTTGGAGTTAAAAATTTTTTATTTTGTTTGTTGTGTCTAACCTAAATGGTCAATGTGTATATATGTTACAGAAGTACAAATAATATGGATGATGTAATACAGAAAAATGTAATATGTTCAGGTTAAGTATAGATGCATTAAGAAATGTTGTTTATTTAAGTAGATCATTGAGATAACAACAGTACTTTGCTAAAGACAAACCAGTACGACTAAGGGGAACCAAATCAGTTGAGGATATGGTATAGTGAAAGGCCATTTATTGATGTTTTTATGAATTGTTTCAGAGTCTGTTGATTCAGTAGCCACAATCACCAGACTAGGGGGGTAGGTTACCCATGATTTTAATAAGAATTTACGGGAGGTCAATGGTGCTATATCCTCGCTGGTCCTCTTAGGTTTTTAGGCAATGAGAGTTTTTCTGTTCGATAGAAAACCTCTCATTGGGGGGGGGGTATTGTAATGGTACAAACTGATAAGGGTATAAAATTTAAAGCTTTTATTTAACCTGAGTATATTTTTGGTAACCGAGTGTAGCTCCGTGTAAGGCACAGCATGGTACAGGAATGCAGACTATCAGTAAGGGTGCGTATTCATGCGTACGCGCGCACGTGTAGGCCAAATTTCCCAGCGTGAAAGACACATACAAAAAATTCCATAGCCAAACATACGATTGAAACAACCAATCACAGAATGAGGTGAGGCCGTGCGGCCAACGCCTAACGCTTGGCAGGCATGCAACCAAGCGCGCACGAGGTTCGCCCAGTTGGTCACCATTAGTCAAACAGTGCAGTTGATAATACAGGAGCAGTCTCAGTAAATTAGTGACAGGAGGCCGTGCGTGTAAGCATGCGCGGCCTGCCCAAAAGTATTTAAGGGTAACAGTAAACCGTGATTCTGCAATATTAACAGTTTTCGTTTTAAACGTAAATAGTGGAATAAAGAAGAGAGTTGGACAATACAGTGCGAAAGTGAAAGTATGTACTAACAATGGCGAACAGCACGTGCGGATGAGTAAAACAAGAAAGTAATTAGGTTAGCTTGAAGTGAAATTAAAACTATTGGTAAAAAGAGCTCATTAAATAAATGGGGGGGGTAAAAGAAAATCTGTAATTAGCGTGTGATTGTGTGTGTGAGGGAATAAGGGATAATATTAAGAAATAAAGGTACTGGTTTGACGATAGAGGTTAGTATAAGACAATTTTATATAATAGAGATTAATCAAAAGAACAGATTAAAGAAGTATGAATATAAAAAGAAATTTTAATTGCCTAAAAAATAAATAAGATTTGTTCAGTAACATAAAAATGTGTTAATCTAATTATTACGTTACACCCATAACCTGAGATCTGCATCGAGAATTCGTCTAAACGAAACCTGTGAATCTTCTGATATAAGGGCATTACATGATCAAAATTAAGTAAGTGTAAGTATTATGGTTTCGATGTATATCCTTAAAACATCGTGGCGACTTTGTTAGCGAGTTTGGAATCTTCTGGGGAGTTTTTATATAAAAGGTAAGTTTAACGGAATCAGGGTAAGTAAATTATGGGGCGTATAAAAAGGTAGAAATGTACTATTTCAATTAATATACACACTTATAAAACCATAATTATCATCTCACCTACCTTAATTTCGGATCCAGGGTTCTCGCACGAACTGTGAATGCAAACGTGATTTTGAGGTTGTGAAAATAACACACTCGACTCGCATTGGTGTAAGACAACTAAAATTTTATTTTATTCTTTAAAATGTTTTCAAGTCATGAATTATTCATTTCTTTCTCTCTCAAATCATGTTATCAACTCTTTCCAAATAATTAAGACAAAAACATTCTTTAAATATTATATTAATGTAACAATCTTATATAAATAAAATTTAAAATAAACATCTTATATTAAAGAAAGCAGCCCAGCCTGCTCACGCACAACATTCATACAAACCCCCTTTTTATTTATTTTAGGCCCTTTGATAAAATTGAAATTAATTAATTAGTGTAATTTAGAGTCGACTACTTAACCCCGTGTTTTTCTGATGACCACGCGCTGCATTGCGTATGTGTACAAAAGGTTTCGTCTATTTATCACACTTCTCGAATTTGTTGTTCACTCTGCTAACTTCGTTCTGAGCTGTTGAATTTAACTGTTCTTATTCACATTTTTTACACTTCGGAATATGTTAGAATACAATTTTTAGTTCGCGAACTTGATTGCTTGTCCCGGCCGGGAACAGGTTATTTCGTCGACTGGGCTTACGGTTTTCACATTTTTATAAAGTTTCGCCCGACCGGGAACATGCGCCAATACTCACATCCGTTACGCTTAGTTCTTTTTTGTCGACTGCCGGATAGCGTTACCAACGTGCCTCCCCACCACCGTTGGTCAAGACGGGAAACCAATGCCTTCTGGTGTCAAAATGTTCGTCAATTTTCACATAGTATGGGCTGTCCAGGTGTGTTAGACGGTGACGATATTTCACTAGTATTCGTTATGTCACTCTAGTAGGCGTGGTTTTTGCCATATTTCCTCCCGCAACCTAGCACGTGGCAAGAAATTTAACATCTTTGGCCATTTTTATTTCGTTTGGCTCCAGGCTGCGTAGCGTCGTCACTGCGCCCCGCTGGTGTTCGCGCGTTTGAGTGCGTCACAACACTAGAATTCTAGGAATTATACTGCATTCTACGGTCACACCTTGCAAAACTATGTTACTGCGTTCTTTGTCTGGCTGAAACCGTTTTATGTAGGGGACTTGCTACCGTATTTATACATGGGAGTTACAACTGACAATGAAATAAATTTAATAAAATAAAATACCCTATTCTGTCCCATTACAATACCCCCCCCAATGAGAGGTCTTTTGTCGAGACGGAAGAACTCTCATTGCTAAACCCCTAAGAGGATCGGTGAGGATGTGGTGCCAACAACCCCCCATTAATTTCTTAACACATCATGGGTAAACTACCCCCCTAGCTTGGCGACCATGGCAGCACCTGAACAAAATTACTGGACTTCTCTGTTCGAGATCCCAACACCGTAAACTCGGACAGATCCTCACCATAGTACACCCAACCTTCTAACCTTCCTCCCCAAAATCAAAACCCCTGGCCTTATATCATACCAAATCCTCAACCGATATGTTCCCCCTTACATGCACACTGGGCTGCCTTTAGCAAGTACTGGGTGCATACACATACTCATTATTACGTTCTAGACAAACTCCCTAAAATATTTTAAAATCATTTTTCCAAATTAAAATACAGCAAACAAATTAAATTCAAATCATTAAATTTTATAAAAAATTAATCTAAGTTCAAAATCAAGCTTCTGCCTTACCATTACTTTCGTTAAAATACCAACATTTTTTACATGACTACCTCTTCTTCACTATTACTAACAATCACAAAAAATACACAAACTGAACATCTTATTAAATCATTAATTCACTTATCCTAACATTTGGTTACATATATATACTTAACAATAGAATTCAATAAACACACTAGTAATACATACAAACAACAATATACTCAGAGAGCCGCAAACGTCATCTCTATGGCAGATATAAAAAATAATTTTTTTTTTCAAAAAAAATTTTTAATTTACCAAAATAGCTCTTTTGTCAATCTCAAAAATAAAATCATTTGATTTAATTAAGTAATACCATTGTGCGAATTAATTATACAAAATTTCTGTCTCCAGCATCAGTCATCCGCTGATTTCTCTGGGTCAAGTGAACAACCTTGACATATATACACTACACAAAGCTACACTGTAAAATACATGAAACATCTTTAAAATTCTTTACCTTCAAACATAATACAACCTAATAAAATAGAACATTCAAAATTAACATGGTTATTATTATCTTACAATAAACAATAAAATTTACAATTAAATTTACCAAAAATTATACATTTTATAGCTTTATATCATTCTCAAATTCTATTACAATCTGTCACTTGTTTCAATTATTACTACACTTTAACTATGACTTTCTTTCTTTAATATTTTCATTCTCAGTTAGTTTGGGTGACTCTTGGTTATTCATAACATTTCAATTTACAACTTGGCATTTATATATACTCTTACCCCCTTTCTGACTCTAATACTCACTTAACAGCTTTACCTAGTCTGACACCACTCTCTCAAAATATTTACCACCCATTCGCTACCTCTAACTTACTACTCTAACTCATTTCGCATCATTCTACCCTTATAACAAAAATACTCTCTACCCTCTTTGTATTAAGGACGTGTGTTCCCTTCCCAATGCTCATTCCCTCATTTGGTTCCTGGACCCTCCCTAGGTAACCCTTTCCAGCACATATCGGTTCCCCTCCCGCCACAACGCTTTTCGTTGAGGACTCCTTATCACACCACCCCCCCTTACAAAATTACCATCAACTAATTACTTTCCCATTACCTCCCTTTCATATTCTACAAAATATCTCCATTCATTTATTACCTCAATATATCACTCATTACTCTACATATTTTCCCCATAGCTACTGTGTCACTATCAATACTCAAATTCTACCTTACCTTTATTCACAATAATATTGTTCAACGCCCCTTCAAACATAACTTGCACTGATTTAAATGTCCTAACGAAATAATAATCACCGAAATTCTAACATTTACCACATTTCACATTACATTAGCCCTTGAAAATTCAAAACTATCTCAAATCGATTCCATCACTTACTTAAAACATCCAAGTTTATTATTGAAACATTTAATTACATTGAAAATTTTGCAAATCATTGAAGTATTACATATATCACACCAGTAATCAGCTGATGTTCCTGGTCAGGTGAATGACCTTACTATAAATACATTTCAACAATTACATCAGAGACACATTTTTGTAATCCTTATCCCTAACATACTGCATACAATTAACACAAATACACAAAATTATACCGTCATCAGAAAATATTGGTGGATTTAGAATCCTTACCATTAAATTGCATTATAAAATTCATACTTACAGTACATCACTCAACACACCTGCTTCCTATTACTGACATTAAATTACAAACAATTCATCACCAATATCACGTACATCACTCCATGTACCTTCTGCAACATTATAACATTCATAAGATTCCATAACTAAGTACATTTTATATTTACTTATTTCTTCTTTGTTATGCAGTTTAAACCTCATACAAATAATTTAAACTCATCATCAAAATTTCTTTATATAGCATTTTAAATCAATCAAAAATATTTAAACATTTCAAATTGTTTTAATTCCATCAATTCTTGAAAACACCAATTAGTTTAATTACCTTACTCCAAAACAATTATAATTCACTTATTATCTTCATAATTATTCTTGTTATTTATTTAGTCTACCAAAATATTATTATTATTACCACAATTTCTACTACACACACATATTGTTTACTTTACATACTTGTTACAATACAGACACAATTAATTTCACTAAAATTTATTTACAGATCTTTGTCATTGTTTTTCAGTCTTCCACACCTCATTTCCTAAGTTAGCAAGGTCATAAACATAAATTAAAATATTTAAAATGTCCATACACTGATTTTTTAATTAACCTCCATCATCGTATAAATATCTAACATATTTAAAACATAAATCATTTTTATCGACCTTCAATTTGTTATTTTTATTATTATAATAACTAGGCCTATCTGTGTTCTCAGATGTTTCCATTATCCAGTAACAATGTTTTATAGGCTTACCCCACATTATTATTCTATCATACAACCTGTCTACATTTGGAATTCTGGTTTTGTCACCGTCAGTATTTTTGTCCAACATAAGGTAAGTTATTTTATCATCATATTCATTTACTATATCAATTACATCAAATAAGCGTTTATCATCTACAACAGTATTATTAAAATAACCATCCATCTCTATTTTACAAGGTAAGTATTTCCTATAGTTTGTTTTCTCCCATCCTAATCTCTATCAACTCTTTATAACCTCTATCTAACTTAAATACTTACATCTCACCATCTACACACAACTCTTTCTCTAAATATCTCTCACCCCAACGCCATGTCAAATTTTCTCTCTCACTCCATGCAGAGGGTACTGCTACATTAAAACATTTCCTGATTCCTCCAGGAACAATACAAAAATTCAAAAAACAATTGTTGGTAGACCATTTCTCTACCCAATACATTCGTGAAGATCTTTCTTCACCCCCCTCTTAACACCACAAAAAAATTCTACCCTCTGCCACCCCTCTACTCGTACACTCTCTTTATACTCTCTCTGTAACTGATCAACATTTGTTTCTACCCCTTTGCAACCCATTACTCTCTCACTCTCAGAAATGTAATTAACCTCATTATCATCACTCTCTGATACCACATTTTCAATTACATTACCACTTTCAACATCATTGTTATCACTTGTGACCTCTTTATTATAATTATCGTTATTACTCACCTTGTTATTAATTATTTGAATTACTTTATTTGTAATCTGTTCCCCTACTGACTCTACCACTTTCTCAACACTCTGTTCTAATCTGTTAAAGTTAGTTTCTAATATTTCATTGGTTTTTTCTAAATGCTTATTAATTTCATTCATATGGTTTTTCAACTCATCAAATTTATTATTTTGTACATCAAATTTGGTGTCATAACTACTCTTTTGTTCATCAAATTTTCTATCAAAGTCATTGCTTAATTTGTCAAATTTATTATTCAAACTGCACAGCGTGCTACGTAGATATTTCATCATATTATTTTCATGTTGATTACTTTCCTTAATTAATTTTGGGGTCATCTGAATCCCCGAATCATCTGTACTATTTGTTTCACTTGTAACATGTAGTTCTATTTTATTGTCCTGACCCACATTTGGAGTCGAGTGGACCTCAAAATTATTCATAATAACTGATTCATCGAAATTGTCAACATTAGTTATTCCATTTACATCGTTTTCATTATTTCCTGCCATTTTTAAGTTGTAAGTTTACTGATTTTTGTTCAACTAATTCTTAATTTACATATACAACATCTTATACTTAATCTAACCTTGATTTGTTGTATTATGTACTTTACGTAATTTTTACGTACTGTTACTCAACCTCCGAATCACGTTATTCACTGTAGGTGCAGAATTTTAATTTCCAAAAATTAGAACTTGTTCCAAGTTAGTGGCGCCATCTGTACTTATTCAAATTAATACACAATTATAAGTCATAATTACAATCTCACCTACCTTAATTTCGGATCCAGGGTTCTCGCACTAACTGTGAATGCAAACGTGATTTTGAGGTTGTGAAAGTAACACACTCGACTCGCATTGGTGTAAGACAACTAAAATTTTATTTTATTCTTTGAACTGTTTTCAAGTTATGAATTATTCATTTCTTTCTCTCTCAAATCATGTTATTAATTCTTTCCAAATAATTAAGACAAAAACATTCGTTAAATATTATATTAATGAAACAATCTTATATAAATAAAATTTAAAATAAACATCTTATATTAAAGAAAACAACCCAGCCTGCTCATGCACAACATTCATACAAACACCCTTTTATTTTAGGCCCTTTTATAAAATTGAAATTAATTAATTAGTGTAATTTAGAGTCGACTACTTAACCCCGTGTTTTCCTGATGACCACGCTCTGCATCGCGTATGTGTACGAATGTTTCGTCTATTTATCACATTTCTCGACTTTGTTGTTCACTCCGCTAACTTCGTTCTGAGCTGTTGAATTTAACTGTTCTTATTCAAATTTTTTACACTTCGGAATATGTTAGGATAAAATTTTCAGTTCGCAAACTGTATTACTTGTCCCGGCCGGGAACAGGTTATTTCGTCGACTGCCGGATAGCGTTACCAACGTGCCTCCCCACCACCGTTGGTCAAGACGGGAAACCAATGCCTTCTGGTGTCAAAATGTTTGTCAATTTTCATATAGTATGGGCTGTCCAGGTGTGTTAGACGGTGACGATATTTCACTAGCATTCATTACATCACTCTAGTAGGCGTGGTTTTTGCCATATTTCCTCCCGCAACCTAGCACGTGGCAAGAAATTTAACATATTTGGCCATTTTTATTTGGTTTGGCTCCAGGCTGCGTAGCGTCGTCTCTGCGCCCCGCTGGTGTTCGCGTTTGAGTGCGTCACACAACACTAGAATTCTAGGAATTATACTGCGTTCTACGGTCACACCTTGCAAAACTATGTTACTGCATTCTTTGTCTGGCTGAAACCGTTTTATGTAGGGGACTTGCTACCGTATCTATACATGGGAGTTACAATTGACAATGAAATAAATTTAATAAAATAAAATACCCCATTCTGTCCCATTACAGAAAGTTTGTTCCTCTACAATATATCGCACTAATACTGAACTGAACATCGTTGAGTACTGGTATTTATACCACCCCTAATTACTAGATTATTCGATAGCGCCAGTATAGTTAAGGTGTAATTACTTGCGGCCTTGACACAGTCCGTGCGCCAGAGCAAAGTCTGGAACAGTCTAGAAATTACGATTATTTACTAAAACTTCCGGGCTGAAAGGCCGTGGTCGATTGCTTAAGATGCTGCTAAACGTTTCCGCCGCACCACCGGTGGCCATCTTCAGTAGCAAAAGAAAAATGTGTTCGAATGGATGATACGCCGAACACGTCTCCCAATGGACTGGGAACAAGCAACAGTGAGTTGCTGCTACGATGCCTCTATTTATAACATTTTGTCCGCTTCAGGTGTATCGCACGGACCAATGAGAAGCCAGCTCGGCATACTCAATTCTGATTGGCCATGGAAAACAGACCATGCCAAACACTATTTAAAGAGATGCTTTCACCTCGGCGGTTCATAGCGACGGACGCATTCTTATGAATATGGATGGACTCCAGATGCAGGCGAGTGAAGTAACCCCGGACAGAAGACAACACGCGGGCTTCATCAAACATCACCCGGTGATCGTCGTGGGACAGAGCGTGTTCAGCAACTGCGGACTTTTCCGGCTGGCCCAGGCGGCAGTATCTCCGATGTTCAGAGAGGCGCGTCCGGACACTACGCTTCGTGGTGCCTATGTAGACCTGGCCACACGTACAAGGAATACTGTACACCCCGCACGACGAGAGTGGATCCCTGGCGTCTTTCACCGGTCGCAGGAACTGTTGGATCTTTTTGGTTGGCTTAAAGATCGTCCTGACTTCCCGCTTACTCAGCAACCTGCCGATCCGATCAGTCACGCCACGGATGTAGGGCAAGACAGCAGAGCCAACAACCTCAGGCAACTCCGACTGGTCCGGCCTACCAGATCTTCTCGGCCGGGCAGCTCTCCTAACCTCCGCAGCAGAATAGCCGTTGGACTGCAGCGCTTTCTCGAGATGCCGAAACTCATCTTCGAGATACTGGGGCTCGCAGATTCTTTTTGCCCGGTCTACCAGAGTCTTCAGCACCGCCCTCTTCTGCCTAGGATGATGATTGGAGGTCTTGTGCAGATATCTGTCGGTGTGCGTTGGCTTCCTATAAACTTTATGTCCCAAGCTGCCATCGGTCCTTTTCAGGACCAACACATCCAGAAAAGCCAATTGATCACCACTCTCGCGCTCCATCGTAAACTGTATGCGCGGGTGTACAGCGTTCAGATGTCCAAGGAAGCGTTCCAACTCTTCATCCCCATGGCTCCAGACCACGAAAGTGTCGTCCACATACCGCAACCAACACTTCGGCTTCAGAGGCGCAGATGAAATTGCCAACTCTTCAAATTTCTCCATATAGAAGTTTGCAACCACAGGGCTGAGAGTACTTCCCATGGCGACGCCATCCAACTGTTCATAGAAGCCGCCATTCCACTGGAAGTAGGTCGTTGTTAGGACCTGCCGGAACAAAGCAGTGATGTCCGCCGAGAACAGGTCACCCAAATACCCCAAGACCTCCTGAACAGGCACCATGGTGAAAAGGGAGACCACATCAAAACTCACAAGAACATCGCCAGGCTCCAGCACCAACTCCCGGATCCTCCGAAGGAAATCAGAAGAGTCCCGGACGAAAGAATCCGTCTGCCCGATGTGCGGCTTGAGCAATCCCGTGAGGTGCTTTGCCAAGGTGTAAGTAGGCGAGCCAATAGCACTGACGATGGGCCTCAGCGGAACGTCTTCCTTGTGGATCTTCGGTAAACCATAGAGACGAGGGGGAAGGGCCTCCGAACACCGGACGGCCGTCTTCACATCAGGCGCCAGAGAAGATTGCTTAATCAAAGAATCCGTTTTTCTCAAAACAGTTGTAGTCGGATCTTTGTTCAGCCTCCGATAAGTGGCCGGATCTAATAAACCTTCAATCTTCCGCTGGTAGTCTTCGGTGTTCAAGACCACAGTGGCACGTTGAACACCGAAGACTACCAGCGGAAGATTGAAGGTTTATTAGATCCGGCCACTTATCGGAGGCTGAACAAAGATCCGACTACAACTGTTTTGAGAAAAACTGATTCTTTGATTAAGCAATCTTCTCTGGCGCCTGATGTGAAGACGGCCGTCCGGTGTTCAGAGGCCCTTCCCCCTCGTCTCTATGGTTTACCGAAGATCCACAAGGAAGACGTTCCGCTGAGGCCCATCGTCAGTGCTATTGGCTCGCCTACTTACACCTTGGCAAAGCACCTCACGGGATTGCTCAAGCCGCACATCGGGCAGACGGATTCTTTCGTCCGGGACTCTTCTGATTTCCTTCGGAGGATCCGGGAGTTGGTGCTGGAACTTGGCGATGTTCTTGTGAGTTTTGATGTGGTCTCCCTTTTCACCATGGTCCCTGTTCAGGAGGTCTTGGGGTATTTGGGTGACCTGTTCTCGGCGGACATCACTGCTTTGTTCCGGCAGGTCCTAACAACGACCTACTTCCAGTGGAATGGCGGCTTCTATGAACAGTTGGATGGCGTCGCCATGGGAAGTCCTCTCAGCCCTGTGGTTGCAAACTTCTATATGGAGAAATTTGAAGAGTTGGCAATTTCATCTGCGCCTCTGAAGCCGAAGTGTTAGTTGCGGTATGTGGACGACACTTTCGTGGTCTGGAGCCATGGGGATGAAGAGTTGGAACGCTTCCTTGGACATCTGAACGCTGTACACCCGCGCATACAGTTTACGATGGAGCGCGAGAGTGGTGATCAATTGGCTTTTCTGGATGTGTTGGTCCTGAAAAGGACCGATGGCAGCTTGGGACATAAAGTTTATAGGAAGCCAACGCACACCGACAGATACTGCACAAGACCTCCAATCATCATCCTAGACAGAAGAGGGCGGTGCTGAAGACTCTGGTAGACCGGGCAAAAAGAATCTGCGAGCCCCAGTATCTCGAAGATGAGTTTCGGCATCTCGAGAAAGCGCTGCAGTCCAACGGCTATTCTGCTGCGGAGGTTAGGAGAGCTGCCCGGCCGAGAAGATCTGGTAGGCCGGACCAGTCGGAGTTGCCTGAGGTTGTTGGCTCTGCTGTCTTGCCCTACATCCGTGGCGTGACTGATCGCATCGGCAGGTTGCTGAGTAAGCGGGGCGTCAGGACGATCTTTAAGCCAACCAAAAAGATCCAACAGTTCCTGCGACCGGTGAAAGACGCCAGGGATCCACTCTCGTCGTGCGGGGTGTACAGTATTCCTTGTACGTGTGGCCAGGTCTACATAGGCACCACGAAGCGTAGTGTCCGGACGCGCCTCTCTGAACATCGGAGATACTGCCGCCTGGGCCAGCCGGAAAAGTCCGCAGTTGCTGAACACGCTCTGTCCCACGACGATCACCGGGTGATGTTTGATGAAGCCCGCGTGTTGTCTTCTGTCCGGGGTTACTTCACTCGCCTGCATCTGGAGTCCATCCATATTCATAAGAATGCGTCCGTCGCTATGAACCGCCGAGGTGAAAGCATCTCTTTAAATAGTGTCTGGCATGGTCTGTTTTCCATGGCCAATCAGAATTGAGTATGCCGAGCTGGCTTCTCATTGGTCCGTGCGATACACCTGAAGCGGACAAAATGTTATAAATAGAGGCATCGTAGCAGCAACTCACTGTTGCTTGTTCCCAGTCCATTGGGAGACGTGTTCGGCGTATCATCCATTCGAACACATTTTTCTTTTGCTACTGAAGATGGCCACCGGTGGTGCGGCCGAAACGTTTAGCAGCATCTTAAGCAATCGACCACGGCCTTTCAGCCCGGAAGTTTTAGTAAATAATCGTAATGACACCGGCCGTGAAAGCCTACGCACTAAGTCTAGAAATTGTTTCAACAAGCACGTACACCACACACGTTACATTCCGGAGCACTCTGGAACATTCGATAAACACGTAGATTGTTCTGTGATGTCATAACACTGCCCCCTCCTTAAGCCTGTTCGTCCCGAACTGGCAACCCATCTATGAAGTAGTACTTAGCCAGGCGATCTAGGTGGACCACCTTGAACTTTCGCTGCCCTTCCTGTTGAATCCGATAAACAACATCGTTGATTCTTTTTTTCACAGTGTAGGGTCCTTCCCAGTTAGACTGAAGCTTAGGTGAGCGACCACGACGGCACTTTGGATTGAACAACCAGACCTGATCTCCTTCTTGGAAACCCACACTATTGCTGCGAATGTCATACCGAGTTTTAATTTTATCACTGGCAATCTTCAGCCGTCCTCTTACCAAGCGATTAATTTCTCGCAGTTGGTTTTCTAATTGCGAGGAATAGTTCTGTGGCTCTTGGGACCGAGTCTCAGGTGATCCGAACATTAAGTCCCCAGGAAGACGAGTCTCCCTCCCAAACACCAATTTTGCTGGAGTCATGCCGCTTGTATATGCCATGAGGAATAGTGGTATACATTGGTCCCAATCTGTTTGGTTCTTGTCAACAACCTTCGAAAGATGCTGCTCAACTGTCCTCTTGAATCTCTCAACCATCCCGTCCGACTGAGGATGCAGAGGCGTTGTCCTGGTCTTCGAATTCCGAGTAGACGACATAATTCTTTAAACACTCCTGATTCGAAATTTCTCCCTTGATCCGTATGGATTTCCATAGGGGCTCCATAACGGCAACAGAAGTTGTGAACTAACTGCTTTGCCACAGTGGTAACCTCCTGATTTGGAATTGCATAGGCTTCCATCCACTTAGTAAAGTAGTCACCTACAACCATGATGTACCGGTTTCCATCGTCAGTAACTGGGAATGGTCCAGCAGTGTCTATGGCAATTCTCTCGAAAGGCAGTCCAACGTTATATTGTCTCATTTTTCCCCTGCTTCTTGTTTGTGGGCCCTTGCTTGCAGCACATATTTCACACGTCCGAACCCATTCCTCTACGTCGTGGCGAAGATGAAGCCAATAGAATCGCTTCCGTATTTTGTCAAGGGTTTTGTAACGCCAAAATGGCCTCCAGATGTTACATCATGCATCTCCTTCAAAACAGACTGCACTTTACTTCAGGGAACTATCAACTGCATGACCACGCCTCGTCCATCTGCACTTTCCCAAGCCCTTTTCAGCAATCCGTTTTCTAAGGTGAGAGATTCCCATTGTGCCCAGTAGCCCTACAGCACTTCGGAACCATGGCAGATATCTCGCCAATCCGGACGGCGACCTTCCTCTTTTGCTGTCAAGATCGGTCCAATGTCTTCATCAGTCATCTGTTCTTGTCGACAGTCTTGTGTTGTCCAGCCGTCAGCCAGGAAATCTACAGTGATGGCTTGAACATGTTCGCTTGAGTTTTGTTCTTACTTTCTGTGGCAATGTCGGCAGTCTTCCGGGCACGGTCTTCGTGATAAGCCTCTGCATTACCATGCAGGGGCCCCCGTCGATGTTGTACCTTGAAGTTGTACTCTTGCAGACGTTCAAGCCACCTTGCCAATTGTCCTTCCGGATTTTTAAATCTCAAGAGCCATGCAAGCGCAGCATGGTCGGTACATAGTGAAAACTCTTCCATAGAGGTATTTATGGAAGTGCTCCAATGCTCGGACGATTGCCAGCAACTCTCTCCTTGTGACGCAATAATTTCTCTCCGGTTTAGAAAGTGTCTTGCTGTAATACGCTATTACTCGTTCTTCACCGTTTTAACTTGAGACAAAACTGCTCCTAGACCAGTATTGCTTGCATCTGTGTCCACAATGTACTTCCCTTCAGAATCTGGGAAAGCGAGAATTGGCTGCGAACATAATGCAATTTTCAAAGTCCTAAATGCTTGATCACATTCCCTCGACCACTGGAAGTTTCGTTTATTTTCTGTTAGCTCATGTAGTGGTTTAGCAATAGTAGCGAAGCCTTTCACAAATCGTCTGTAATATGAGCATAACCCCAGGAAACTCCAAACTTCGTGTTTACTCTTCGGCAGTGGCCAGTCTCTTACGGTCTCTACTTTATTAGGATCCATGCTAACACCCGCTGCCGAAACCAGATGGCCCAGATACTGTACTTCCTTCTGGAATAGAGAACACTTCTTCGGGCTCAGCTTCAGTTGGGCACCGTGAATTCTAGTTAGAACCTCCTCAAGGTTTTCTAAATGGTCTTTGAAAGTCTTCCCGATGACTATGACATCGTCTAAATAAACAAGGGAAGTTTTCCATGTCAGGCCTCGGAGTACCAGGTCCATCAAACTTTCAAATGTTGTCGGTGCATTACAGAGTCCAAATGGCATAACGTTAAATTGGAATAAGCCACTTGGGGTCGAGAAAGCAGTCTTTTCCTTGTCTTCTTGATGAAGACCCACTTACCAATATCCACTCTTCAGGTCCAATGTGGAAAACCGCTGTGCTCCGGACGTGTTGAGTGTATCGTCAACGCGATGTAATGGATAGCAGTCTTTCTTTGTAACGCCATTTAACCTCCGGTAGTCTACGCAGAAATGTACCGCACCATCCTTCTTCGCTACCAGCACTACAGGAGAAGACCAAGCACTTGACGAAGGTTCGATTACTCCCTCTGTCAACATGTCCTGTACTAACTGAGACATTTCCTCTTGTTTAGATAATGTAGGCCTTCGAGGAGGTTGGCGTATCGGTGTTGTGTCCCCGGTATTGATGCGATGTTGCACAAGAGAGGTTCTTCCCAGTGACTGTCCCCGAATTGCAGAACAATCTTTGAATTCATGTAAAAACTGTCTGAGTTCTTTTACCTCACCATATGAGAGGTCTTTAGAAGATCTGTTCAATAATTCTTGCAGTTCCTCTGGTAATTTGGAATTATCGAAGCACTGGATCTTCGTTGGGTCATTCCGGCTACCCAGGCCACAGGAGTCAATTTGCCTAGGAGCGTATTGCTTTGTAAAGTGATAGCTTGATCCAAAATATTTGCCACTCTAATAGGTACATTTCCGGTTTCGTCAGGTTTTACTAAACTTCAGGCAATTAGTATGCCCAATGTGCTGACTACCTGGGGTTCGAATATAGAGCACTGGTTGCCCCTAGTATCTACCTCGGTTCTAACCATGATGATCTTTTCGGAGTTTGGCGGAACAGTTACGGCCACTTGGTTTATGACATTCATCGATTTTTCTGCTGTCATTGTTGATAGCATTACCTCTTCGCCTCCGATTCTCAAGACATTGTTTTTGAAGTCGACTATAAATCCGTATGCGTTCATAACGTCCACACCAAGAATTGCTTCATCACAATGTCTGCTACAAGATGATTAAACTCAAGTCGACCGAGGCATAGATGGTATTCCACTTTTCAATACACTTTTACAGGCTGTCCAGTAGCTGTTCGCAAGCTGCAAGAGCACCAGATTGGCTTGAGATCTTTCACCACGTCAGGGTGCACAATAGAAACTGTTGCGCCTGTGTTAACTGTAATCGAGGTTGGCCTTTCTTGAACAAATCCGGTAACTACCAAGCTCCCGCTGTTGCGTAGAAATTGCGTATTGTCTAGGGGCTTCGTTCCTCCAGTTAGTCAGCACACGCCCCGTTGTACCGACAATTGCTCGTTTCCCTGCTGCTGAATTCTAACCTGACAATCTCGTTGTAGATGTCCAGGTTTCCCACATCTATAACACTTCGGTCTTCCATCCTTTCTTATTTTATTCTGTGGCGCCGACCGTCGAGTCTCTGTTCCTTGTTCTTCTTCCTCATCGTCTGTGCCGTCGCGATCTTTTAGCGCACGCACTTTATGACTTGTCCAACCAGACGCTGATTTGGCGGCCTCAAATTGCAAAGCATGTACCAGGGCGTCCGCACTGTTCTGGTGTCTTGCCATTTGTAACACTTGCTGTAGTTCGTTATCTCGGACACCGGCAGTAAATGTCTGCATCACAAAACTCATTCGAAAATCTTCTGGCGCTTCAGGATAGGCCACTCTAATTAGTCTGTCGATACTTGCTTCAAACTCTTGAAGGCTCTCCCCAGAATATTGTCGCCTTGCTCTCAACTGGGTGCAGTACACATCTCACAAATATTTATCACCATACCGTAATTCTAGAGCTTTTATCAATTCGGCATAAGTGTGTTGGCTGTCAGGTGGCACTTTCTGTAGTAATTCCGCCGCAGGTCCTTTTACTGCAAGAACGAGTGAAACAGCCTTGTCTTTCTCTGTCCAATTATTTGCGCATGCAGCAGCTTCAAATTGGCAGAAGTACATTGCTCAGTGACTGCTTCCATCAAAGTTTGGAGCTTTGACATGAACTGCAGGTAAAGTGACTTTCTCTATTAACTTATTTTCTGTGTCTTTTTCTGTCTTTATCATTGGTACAGTCTGTTCAGAAAATTGTTTTGGTTGAATCTTCATGCACTGTTCAACTTTACTTCTAATTTGTTCTCTTATGTTTCCCATTGAGTTTTCTACTGCAGATATTTTTGTTGACGTAGCTTCTTCCACAGTCAAGACAGATTTTTCTACTTCAGATATTTTTGTAGACATCGATTCCAGGGCTGCAAACTGGTTTTGAGGTCTAAATTACTGATTTTACTGACTAAAATCACTGAAATACTGACTTCTTACTGACCTAAAATAAAATAACTGACCTTAATTACTGACCTCTATTGACCATATTAATATTATAACGATAAAATAGAGAATTTAGGGTTACTTCTATTGAAACGTAATGTATGTAGTCTCACTTCAGGTTCATCTATTTGTAACCAGATTTTTCGTTACGTACAATGTTATTGTGAATCAGTTAATTGTATTTATATAGTGTGCACTTGAATTACACCACCCGTTGGAAGTGTCAACTTGTAATATAGGTAAATAATGTAGCGACAAACTCGCACTGGAGTCGTCTATGTGTAATTATAAATGTGTTATGTTGAACGGCGAATGGTTTTTGTAAATTGCCGCTTACTCCCACTACGCTGCTTCTTTTCCGTGACGTCACTCAGCGATACCAACTATCGGGTTCACTGCAATCTGCGAATTTTATTTACTAAATACAACAGCAATAATAACGACACACAGTTACCATCAAACATATATCCTGGTGGAATCTTTTATTCGAAAACAACACTGGTTAATGGTTTAATAATTTTAAACAGAATAATCGCAATTGTAGTACAAATTATAAATCTTCTCTTTACCAGTTGGCAGCAGTAGTAGCCAAACATTCAGTATTTCTATTAGACCAAAACAATGCTTTTTGTTAACGTTTTTAAATAAAATATATCAATTATCTCAGGGCGTATATGTTTCGGGGGTTATAAATTAAACAAAATATTACACTATTAATCGAAATACAAGTTTACAATTACAGGATATTACAACGTTAGAGTGATAGGTGCACACAGAAATTGTATAGTGGTTACCAGTTTTATAAGGTTATGCCCAGTTCAGACTTTGTTCATTATTATGTAAATTAAGAGTTCTCGTTGTGTTTAAAAAGGTGTTAGTCTTATATGGTGTTATTAGTGATTGTTTTTAGTGTTTGTGTTATATGGTGTCTGTAGATAAATTGATTATTACTTAAAATACGTGTATACAAAGGTGTGTGTTGAAGTACGATATAATGAGATGTCAGAATCACCAACTCCTCTTCTTGTACTCTTCTTGGTTGAAGATAGGGCCCACGTACACGTCAGATCTTCCTTCTCGTCCCTCGTCCACTTCAAATCTTCTTCCTGGTTATTGTGTCCTTTATTTCATGTAATGGGTATTCTTCTGTAGTTGAAAAACGTTCGTGTAGTGTACATCTAACTGTATTTATCTGGTTGTATAGTTTTTTCACGTTTTATAACATATAATGTAAGACGATTTAAGAACGCGTCTATCTGCTAAGATCGTTGTGAAAGAAAGTCTCATTTTATTTATCCGAAATTTCTGGTTGCTAAGGGTAAACTTGGAATCTGGTTGGTTAATACGGACCTACATTGTCACATACTTTCGTTATTTCAAAGTCTAAAATTTGTTCAAAATCTTTAAATTAACATAACTTTTCTATACTGAATGGGAATTTAAAACCATTATCAGCATTATTTTGATCTTCACATTTGTTATATTTAGACACCAAACATGCCTATTTTTACTTAAAAACTATGGATGTTACAATTTTATTATTTGGAATTTTCTTAAATAACTTGATATGTGTTATTTTGTTTCTACATTCCTTGTACACGTTATTACCTATAAATACATCTACCTTTTCACATTTGCTTTACAAAATTTCTAATATAATTGTTCAAAATTTACTAAAGTTGGTTTCACCTGGCCTATGTAATAGTATTATTTTCATCACCATGTTTTAACATCTTTAACAATTAAATTAACTTCTAACACTCATCAAAATGGTTTAACATATAACGTTATTTTAACAACACAAAAATATATTACTCCAATAGTTAAATTCATGCCCACATGGCTATGATTATACCAAATCCTGGCACAAATAATTGTTTTCTACTCAGACTGTATAAGTGTTTGACACTTAACAAAACATCTTTATATAGTCCATTCTGCTTGGTCAATTAATTTACCATGGTTTAACATCAGTTCTATTATTATATTTGTTAACACAACATAAAAAAAATGGAATTAATATCATTAAATTGACATTCCTTTAAACTAACTGTATCATCAGTTACATATAAAAAACACAACACAAATACTATGATATAACACTGTGCCTAAAACATAAAACATGCACATTTTACAAGACAAATTCTATACTAATTGGTTAGTCCCTTGTCAGCTAATCTACTCATTATTCTGACACTGTCTATGTCATATTTACTATTTATATGGGTTTCAACATCCGTATACTTACTGATGTTTGACTTACAAAAATTACAATAAAATGAACACTGTTGCTCTACCTCACCACACAGTTCTAATAATCTTGTTACATTTCCTGTTTATATGGGTTTCACTCTTGTTATAAATGTTATTGTGACCATGTTATAATTTGTTGTTTACTGGACAACCCTATGAACTCTATGTGTGACAATTATTTGTATGGTTCATGTATCTATAATCATGTGTATCTATATTTTTGTTACATCAATTAACTTAATTATTTACTAATATTTCTCTTACATAATATTACATGTTTGGGCCTATTATCCCTCACTTTGTATTTTGATTGTCTGGATATAATGATACATTAACTGAAACCATTTGTTTCTTTATAGTTCTGGTTCATAAACTGTTTGTCTTTACAATTCTTTGTTTGGTCAATACTGAGAATTCATGTCATAGTTGGGGTTTGAAGATATCTGCATCACTTAGCCTAAATCATTAATTTGGGTACGGTCAGTTGTCTTACTAGTCAGTCTAAAATTGTTAGTCGTTCTTCTTCACTATCATCTTTGAAGATATTGTTCTTCTTGTTAGCTTCTTAACCAAAGTTTTCATTAAATCAGGTAAGATATTATGTTGTTCCAAATGTAATGTTACATATTACCCTGCCACCAAATTTGATCATTTTAATAAAATATTGTTTTTGTTGAAATTATCAATTATCTTATCTTTCACATTATCATTTGTTATTCTTATTATGATCTGGCATACTTGTCTTTAATTATAAGTGTTCTATCCCTGGAGCATGTTACTTCCCTAACAAATTAATCACCATATATTCTGGAATCAGTCGGGGGGCTCTCTTGACCTAATATCCCGCTGTCCTTACAATACATAATACATAAATAATATCGATTGCTGGAGCTATCTCGTCAGTCAATCACATTTAAATATCACTAGTCTATTCACGACTTAATCAAATAAAAATAATATAATATATTCTTGGGATTGTTCACTCAGTCTAACTTCTCAGATCTAAATATTTCTTTCCATTGATTCTTTCAGATGTTTTTTTTCTTGTGGCGATATTAATAACATTTTTTATTTTCTATTGGTACTATCTTCCTTCCTTCTTTATCAGTACTGCTTAATCTTCATTTTTCATCCACTATATTCATTTATATTAACACATAACAAGTATTTGCATCTTCAGTTGTTGTTGATCCTCTCACAATCATGATAGGTTATTTGTAATAAATTCGTTTCTAGTCTTGTCTCATTTTCATCGTTGATTGTCTACATTTGTCCTTTCTTATTCATTTTATATCACTATAGTTTCTTCTAATTTATGGATGTTGTATCTTTCCTTTATATTCCAATAATAAGTTCATAACTGTGTTTAATAAGAGGTGCTTATTTTGTTTAGAATTTGGAAATTTATTCCCATTTGTTTATCTGTTTGATTCATCATAACATTATCAAACTGTACTGTAAGTTGTACTATTTATTGGAATTCTGAGATATTCAAATTTGTTTATTTGGCTTCATTTAAAGTCATATTCTGGATTATCAAAGTTGGTTAGATGTTCTTTGAGTTTTGAGGTTTTATAATAATAAATTCTTCAATTCCATGTTAATTCTCATAAATAATTAGTTGTAAGTTGATCTTACTATTTCTTTAGAATTTTGTGGTTTTATAATAATAAATTCTTCAATTCCAAATTAATTCTCATAAATAATTAGTTGTAAGTTGATCTTACTATTTCTTTAGAATTTTGTGGTTTTATAATAATAAATTCTTCAATTCCAAATTAATTCTCATAAATAATTAGTTGTAAGTTGTTCTTACTATATTTTTAGAATTTTGGTGGTTTTATACAACTTTGTTTATTAGGTTCATAATACATTTTTAAGGACACTTGGTTGTACGTCCCCTTAATCTTTTTTGTTTCCACATCACTAATGATATAAGTATTATTGTTATTGTTTTTTATAACAGCATACGGTCCATTATACAGTAATAATAGCTTTTTTGCTATTCCTTCCTTAGAACTTGGCAATTCGCGGTTTTTCAACAATACCTTATCTCCAATCTTGTACTGGATCACTTTCTGCTGAGTTATTTTGTATTTTTTCCTTCTTTTCTCCACTTGTTCATTCAGTTTGCTGTGGAATCTCACGTTGTCGAACTGGTAAGCTGTGTTGTTTGGGAAATTGATTATTTCACTAATTTCTCGGGGTGGTAGCCTTTCATGCATTATGGTGTATGGAGTATCTTGTATTGCTTCATGGTAAGCTAAATTGATAAAGCTCTCTGTTTGTGTAATGTAGTCTCTCCACTTCTGGTGTTTATCAAAACAATATGTCCTGAGTATACGGCCGACCTCCCTCAGTACTCTTTCCGCCGGCTTGCTATTTGGGTGATAGACAGATGTTTTATATGTCTTGACACCTAGATCTAACAAAGTCTCCTTCCAAACCCTTCCTCGAAACTGAGTTCCGTGATCGGTAATAATTGATCGTGGAGCTCCTAACTCTGGTATGTATTGTTGGACCACTATTTGCAAAATCTTTTTTGTAGTTGCCCGATTAATGGGGTATAGTTTTGTAGACTTGGAGTAATGGTCGAACATGATTATAATGAATTTATACTGTTTTCTCCCTCCACTACGAGGTAACGGACCACACACATCTAAAAATACTCTCTCTAATTTACTAGTTGATGTAATAGGTTGCATAATTCCTTCTGTTTTTTCGTTATTGCATTTTGCTAATTGACAGATGTGACACTGCCGGATACATTCTCTAACTCTTCTGTTGATATTCTTAATGTGTGTTCCTCAAGTGCCTTCATTACTTTTAATGCACCCATATGCCCATATCGGCTATGGTAGTCCAATATTAATTCCGTTTCTAAAGCTTTAGGTATCACCACCTTCCATGAGCCTTGGTTATTATTTGGTTTGTAAAATAGTATGTCTTCATGTAGACAGTAATATGCAGTGATTTTTTCATCCTGTTGGATCAGTCTTTGTCTAAAATTGTTGATTTTGGTATCCTCGGTTTGTTGTTGTGCAATGGATTTCATGATGTTTTCCAAATCTGACTTGTTTTTTATTATAGTGTATACCTTGATGACTGTTTCTTTTTCCCCTTCAAAAGTTTGTTGTTCTATGTTAATCCGGGACAATATATCTGCAGCAATATTCTGTTTTCCTGGAACATACTCCCAATTTATATGGTACTCCTGTAGTGCGAGTATCCAACTAGTCAATCTCCCATAGTTGATCTTGCAATTTTTTAGGAAAGATATTGACTTATGATCGCTCCTCACAGTTATCGGGTATCCAAGAATGTAGGTTCTGAATTTCCCACAAGCGAATACAACGCTTAATAACTCTTTTTCTGTTACACTATAATTGCGTTCACATCCATTAAGTATTCTGCTTGCAAAACTCACCACCTGATGTTCTCCCTCACTATCTTCTTGATATAATACAGATCCTAAACTTATATCACTGGCATCACAGTTCATGAAGAAAGGTTGATTGAAATTAGGATGTTTTAATACAACCTGAACTTAGGAAATTGTTCTTGATCGTTTGGAGTAAATTGTCTTGTTCCTGTCCCCAGGACCATTTGTTTTTAGAGGATAATTGTGGGGAAAACTTTGCTATCATTTCAGAATAATTTCTGTGAAACTTCCTATAATAATTGCAAAGTCCCAGAAATGATTGAAGTTGCTTTTTATTTTTAGGACTTGGGAACTTCTGGATAGCTTCAATTTTTTCATTGGATGGTGTTATTCCTTGTCTTGTTAGGTTAAAACCCAGGAATTGGACTTCACTGGCGATAAGCTTAGATTTTTGAAGTTTTAGTGTAACGTTATTGTCTGATAGTTTTTGTAATACTTGTCCTACTCTGTCACAATGGTCTTCCCAATTCACTGAAGTAATCAACAAGTCATCAACATAGACTGTGGTATATGGAATAGTATCTGGACCCAACACCTGGTCCATACGTCTTACGAATACAGCTACTGAATTTACCAGTCCAAACGGTAGTCTCTTGAACTGATAGTTCCTTCCTTCGAAAATAAAGGCGACGTACTTTCGACTATCTGGGTGTAGCTCCACCTGCCAATACCCACAAACCGTATCCCAGGTGCTAATAAATTGTATGCCATTGAATTTTTTCAGTATCTCCTCAATCTCTCCAGGAGATGTTCTGTCATTAACTATGATCTTATTAATCTCTCTAGCATCTAAACAGAGTCGTACTTTGCCATCTTTCTTTGGAACTGCTATTAACGGACTGGTATATGGGGAACAGCTATATTCAATAATGTCTTCTGCTATCATTTTGTCTAGTTCAGTCCTCACTGCTTCCTTTAATGCATAAGCAACGGGATATGATTTTTTATTAAAATTGACAGGCTCCTTGAATTGTAATGTAAATTGATAATCCTTTACCTTGCCAGGTACATCAGAAAAAACATAGCGGTATTTATTATATATTGAAATTAACTTCTCTATTTGTTGTGTGGTCAAATTACATTCATTTTGTACTGACCGAAATTGTCGGATCTCTTCTAATTTTTCCAACCATAAACTATCTTCACACCCAAAGTATTCCCTTCTTACATTCCATGACTCATCTTGATTATTATTGAATTTTCTTATACTATTGCATGAAGGTACATTTTTGTTTTCTACCAATTTTGCTGTCCATTCTATATTATCCACCTTTAATGACACTATGGCTTGTCTCATGTCAATTATTGCTGAGTATTTTCTCAAAATATCACAGCCTATTAGTAGATTAAATGGTAGATTACTAGCTATTAGAAAAATCATAGGTATAGCTACATTTCTGCTGGTCACTGTTAATGATACCTGTTTTCTTATTGACTTGCTTTGCCTTCCAGTGGCTCCGATTAAAATTATATTTTGAATTGGTAAAGTTGGTAAGATGGCCTTACTATATTTTTGAATTTTGATGTATTCATTGTTGTCGATCAGCGACACGTTTGCGCCCGTATCTATCATACATCTTGTCTCTAGTCCATTCACTTGGGCGATGATATAAACAATCTCATTATTTGAATTATTTTGCGTTATTGTGTCTTCGTTCAGCAGTTCTTCTCTAACATTTTTTAGGAAATGATGGTGCACTATTGTCAATGTATCGTCAGTCAATTTGTCTCGTCCTAGTAAGTACCCAAATTGCCGGTTCAGTGATGGGACCTGGTGGATTTTCACTGCCGCAGTTCGTTTAAATCAGGGCTGGTTTCCTCAGTCCTCTTGTCTGATTGATTGGGTCTGTCTCTGCTCTGTGACTCTTGTACCTAAATGGCGTTATTATTGAACGTCACTGAGTTTCGGTTGTTTCTGTTGTCGTCGCAGCTTCTACTTCGCCGATGTTCATCGCGGTAGTGCTGGTTACTCTCCTCCTGAAAACTTCTTCCACGGTTTCCATTATAGTTTGCTCGTCCCTGGTACCAACGTCTTCCCACATCCCTATCGTCAACACTTACATAATTCACTTGTCTTCTATATGTTTGATTTTGACTGTTATTATTGCCGTTACTATTGTGTCTGTATCGATTATCATAGTTGTTGTTATAACCCCGGTTGTTCTGGTACTGGTGGTCTCTGTCATTGGTACGCTGGTATCCATTGTTGTTATTATTTGTAGGAGGGCTACGGTAGTAGTGGTTGTTGTTATTGTTGTTATTATTTGCGTTATTTCGTGGATGGTTATTGGTGTTATTCTGGTTTTGGTAACCGCGCTGATATTGGTTACCATTGTAGTTATAACTATTGTTTGGTCGTTGTCCATTATTTTCATATGGGGCGTCGCGGCGACCATTATTTCTATTTATCTCATCGTTCCTTCGTCTATACTGGAGGAAGTTCTTCTCCTGTTCCATCTCTGCCAATAATGTTGACATCTCCTCGATGGTTTGTATGCGTCCATTTATTCGGCCTCTTGTAATTTCGCCACCATAGTGGTATGCTAATAGCCGCACTAAACACTCTGTAGGAATTGCAGGCTCTAAATGTCTGGCTATATTTATTTTGCCGAGAAAATATGCGGTTGGAGTTTGCTTGCCGTGCAGGTCATATCTGCCCAATCCTATGTCACTCCTTATCATGTGTTGTGTGGCATCGGACCAATATTTAGATTTGAACTGTTTTTTAAATTCCTGGAAGTTCTGTATACTCGGCCGCATCGCCGTCCACCAGTTGTCATATACTTTTCGGAACATCTCGTCCAACATGCTCCTTATCACAAACCATCTGTCTTCTCCGGTTTTGGCTATCTTCTCTTCGACTCGTTCTAAAAATAGCATGGGGTTTCTTCTATAGTTTTGAAAATCGATCACCTCTCGATTTTCCTCGCATGTGGTATGGGCACCGGTACACTGTCTGTTTTTTAAGGAATTGATTTCGTCTCTATGAGCAGTTGTTTGGTCTTGTACTCGATTGAGACTATTACTCATATCTTCCAACCTCTCTCCCATCACTGCTTGGTTGGTTCTGATATTTTCAACTCGTCCATTCGTTTCTTCCCGGACGCTCAGTATCTCTTGGTTCATCCGCTCACACTTTTCCGTGGTCTCGGATTCCACCCTTTTAATTTCAGTCACCGGTTCTTCCAGCTTCTTGTCCCATTCTTCCTGCAATTGCCGGTTATTAGTTTCCATCTTGTTATTCCACTCTTCTTTTAATGACTCTCTGTGTTCATCTAGTTTTTTCATGGTCTCTTGGTAATTTTCCTTCAATTCTTCCCTCAATGCTTTATTATTTGCGTCAATTTTCTCCTCCATTTTCTTGCTATTCTCTTTCAATTCTCCCATTTTTTCTTCAATTTTCTTATTAGTCTCTTCCAATTTTCGGCTTAATTCCTCCGTAGACTGTTTATTTTCCTTTTTTGATTCCTCTATTTTCTTACCCAAGTCTTCCTTCAATATTTCTAAGTTCTTATTACTGTTCTCCGTAGACTGTTTTAAATATTCCATAATGCTCTTCAGGTCAACGCTCTCTGTGACTTTGTCCGGTTCTTGTTTATCTCCTTGGTCCTCTCTTATTATTACTTCTGCTTCCTCGACCGGTGTCGCTTCTTTGTCTTCCATATCTAATTCGTCTACCTTCTCGGCTTTGACCGCTTGTTTTTCGCGATGTCTCTCGCTTCCTCATCTTGTTTATTCTGGTTTATTTGTTTATTAATAATAATTTAATTTATATTATATTACACGCCTCACACGTTGGTGCGCCAATTTATAACGATAAAATAGAGAATTTAGGGTTACTTCTATTGAAACGTAATGTATGTAGTCTCACTTCAGGTTCATCTATTTGTAACCAGATTTTTCGTTACGTACAATGTTATTGTGAATCAGTTAATTGTATTTATATAGTGTGCACTTGAATTACACCACCCGTTGGAAGTGTCAACTTGTAATATAGGTAAATAATGTAGCGACAAACTCGCACTGGAGTCGTCTATGTGTAATTATAAATGTGTTATGTTGAACGGCGAATGGTTTTTGTAAATTGCTGCTTACTCCCACTACGCTGCTTCTTTTCCGTGACGTCACTCAGCGATACCAACTATCGGGTTCACTGCAATCTGCGAATTTTATTTACTAAATACAACAGCAATAATAACGACACACAGTTACCATCAAACATATATCCTGGTGGAATCTTTTATTCGAAAACAACACTGGTTAATGGTTTAATAATTTTAAACAGAATAATCGCAATTGTAGTACAAATTATAAATCTTCTCTTTACCAGTTGGCAGCAGTAGTAGCCAAACATTCAGTATTTCTATTAGACCAAAACAATGCTTTTTGTTAACGTTTTTAAATAAAATATATCAATTATCTCAGGGCGTATATGTTTCGGGGGTTATAAATTAAACAAAATATTACACTATTAATCGAAATACAAGTTTACAATTACAGGATATTACAACGTTAGAGTGATAGGTGCACACAGAAATTGTATAGTGGTTACCAGTTTTATAAGGTTATGCCCAGTTCAGACTTTGTTCGTTATTATGTAAATTAAGAGTTCTCGTTGTGTTTAAAAAGGTGTTAGTCTTATATGGTGTTATTAGTGATTGTTTTTAGTGTTTGTGTTATATGGTGTCTGTAGATAAATTGATTATTACTTAAAATACGTGTATACAAAGGTGTGTGTTGAAGTACGATATAATGAGATGTCAGAATCACCAACTCCTCTTCTTGTACTCTTCTTGGTTGAAGATAGGGCCCACGTACACGTCAGATCTTCCTTCTCGTCCCTCGTCCACTTCAAATCTTCTTCCTGGTTATTGTGTCCTTTATTTCATGTAATGGATATTCTTCTGTAGTTGAAAAACGTTCGTGTAGTGTACATCTAACTGTATTTATCTGGTTGTATAGTTTTTTCACGTTTTATAACATATAATGTAAGACGATTTAAGAACGCGTCTATCTGCTAAGATCGTTGTGAAAGAAAGTCTCATTTTATTTATCCGAAATTTCTGGTTGCTAAGGGTAAACTTGGAATCTGGTTGGTTAATACGGACCTACATTGTCACATACTTTCGTTATTTCAAAGTCTAAAATTTGTTCAAAATCTTTAAATTAACATAACTTTTCTATACTGAATGGGAATTTAAAACCATTATCAGCATTATTTTGATCTTCACATTTGTTATATTTAGACACCAAACATGCCTATTTTTACTTAAAAACTATGGATGTTACAATTTTATTATTTGGAATTTTCTTAAATAACTTGATATGTGTTATTTTGTTTCTACATTCCTTGTACACGTTATTACCTATAAATACATCTACCTTTTCACATTTGCTTTACAAAATTTCTAATATAATTGTTCAAAATTTACTAAAGTTGGTTTCACCTGGCCTATGTAATAGTATTATTTTCATCACCATGTTTTAACATCTTTAACAATTAAATTAACTTCTAACACTCATCAAAATGGTTTAACATATAACGTTATTTTAACAACACAAAAATATATTACTCCAATAGTTAAATTCATGCCCACATGGCTATGATTATACCAAATCCTGGCACAAATAATTGTTTTCTACTCAGACTGTATAAGTGTTTGACACTTAACAAAACATCTTTATATAGTCCATTCTGCTTGGTCAATTAATTTACCATGGTTTAACATCAATTCTATTATTATATTTGTTAACACAACATAAAAAAAATGGAATTAATATCATTAAATTGACATTCCTTTAAACTAACTGTATCATCAGTTACATATAAAAAACACAACACAAATACTATGATATAACACTGTGCCTAAAACATAAAACATGCACATTTTACAAGACAAATTCTATACTAATTGGTTAGTCCCTTGTCAGCTAATCTACTCATTATTCTGACACTGTCTATGTCATATTTACTATTTATATGGGTTTCAACATCCGTATACTTACTGATGTTTGACTTACAAAAATTACAATAAAATGAACACTGTTGCTCTACCTCACCACACAGTTCTAATAATCTTGTTACATTTCCTGTTTATATGGGTTTCACTCTTGTTATAAATGTTATTGTGACCATGTTATAATTTGTTGTTTACTGGACAACCCTATGAACTCTGTATGTGACAATTATTTGTATGGTTCATGTATCTATAATCATGTGTATCTATATTTTTGTTACATCAATTAACTTAATTATTTACTAATATTTCTCTTACATAATATTACATGTTTGGGCCTATTATCCCTCACTTTGTATTTTGATTGTCTGGATATAATGATACATTAACTGAAACCATTTGTTTCTTTATAGTTCTGGTTCATAAACTGTTTGTCTTTACAATTCTTTGTTTGGTCAATACTGAGAATTCATGTCATAGTTGGGGTTTGAAGATATCTGCATCACTTAGCCTAAATCATTAATTTGGGTACGGTCAGTTGTCTTACTAGTCAGTCTAAAATTGTTAGTCGTTCTTCTTCACTATCATCTTTGAAGATATTGTTCTTCTTGTTAGCTTCTTAACCAAAGTTTTCATTAAATCAGGTAAGATATGTTGTTCCAAATGTAATGTTACAATATTAATTTACAAGTAATTAGAGACAGTTTAAAACATATTTTTTATAATTGGCCACCCTTCTCCCCACTGAGCAGCTGTAAATCAAAATCTAACATACAACGGCATTATTTTAGTTTGAGACTTATTAAAAAACATTAAAAACTAAACATTGTTCAAGTAAAATCAGCAGGCATATTGTTAACTGGTTTACAGCTACTCAGGCCAATTTCCCTTGCCACCATTATAAGTTAATTTTGTATATTTATTTTATTGACATATTATTCAGCGCTTAACTTACATCTTATATCTAATAAAACTGTAACATAATTACCCATCTTAAATATTCCTAGAATAATATAATGGACATACCAAGAGAACGTTAAATATCCTTGGTACTCTATGATCAGTCTGCTTAAGAATTGTAATTGAAACTCATTGCTTGGGTTTTTTATTGAAAAATGAAGTAATTAGTGAAGATTTTCTTTTCTCAACATTTTTCTGAATTTTTTCCGCATCATGTCTTTTTATGTCAGCTTCTTCTTTAACTTTCTGAGCACTTTCCAGGATTGCCTGTGCAACATTAGCCGCAACAAGATCCTTATTTTTAATAGCCTGCTTTAATCTTTCATTTGCATCTTTTAAAAGAGTATCAGCTACTTTTCTTTTCTCTTCTTCATCACTTTTCAGTTGTTTTAGTACTACTTCTTTTTCATCAATACCTTTCCTCTCAGCTGAGAGTTTTTTCTCTAATTCGTTTTCGGCAATACGCTCTTTCTCCTTAGCTTCTTCTTCTTTCTTTAAACGTTGTTCTTCTAGGTACTGCCTATGATGTATATAGGCTGACTGAGCGAGATTCAAGAGCTCTTTGTTTATATGAACCAAATGTACTTTTCCATCATAGAGTTTATGCAACGTGAAGATAGGCATCCAGAGTTCTTTCAGACATACTTGCCCGATCAGAGGTCATAACTCTCTGTGAGCTTGAGAAGCCTCTTTCCACATCTGCTGAACCATGAGAAAGAGATAAAGCTGCTTTGACAACCTTAGAAACAAGTGGGTACTTCATCTCACCTGCCTTATCAGTTTTCTTAAAAAACTGGTTCCAGTAAACATCAATGCGATTTCTCTTGCTATGAAGCTCATCTTCTTCCAAACTCAGTAACTTCCATTCATCAATAAGGGAGGCTATGTTCAGATCAATAGGCAATGCTTTTGCCACTTCAACGATGGACTTCCAACTATTGTCTTTTGTTCTTTCGGATGGGATCAAACATTCAAAATGCTTCAATAAAGGTTTTGACGTCAAGGAAGACTTGGTAAAAATGTGTTTACAACTAGCAATGAAATGCTTTTTTGCTTGGAGCAGAAATGCAAGTTTGTCCTTTTCTGGTAACATTTGTAATTCTTTTACATCTAATCCACAGTTTACTTCTTTAAGAGGAAGAAAACTTTTCTCATCATTCAAGGAATCTAACGAGAAGATAACCTCAGAATGACATATACGAGTCATTAGTCTGCTTGTTAGAGTTTTGAGGTGATCATACAGAAGGTGAATCAAAGGTTCTTCTTTCTGAAAGTGACCAGTAAACTGTGAAAATATGTGAGCACTGGAGCAAGCAAAGTTTATTTCCACTTTCATTGTGTTAACTTTCAGAAGACTAACAATGTTCTTGTATTTGGATGATATCATTAAATCACTTTTATATTTTGGCACAAATACCATGAAATACTTCGTGACTGCTGGCCACTGTTCTAGGAGTCTTAAACCTGCTGACTCCAAAGACAACCACCTTGAAGAAACATGTTTGATGAACCTGTGCTTAGGTAGCTTCAGATCATTCTGAATTTTTTCAAAATCTTCCCATCTTGAAGGCCAACTATCAAAAAAGTCATGAATAAGGAATATCAAATTTGAAGCGTTATCACCAAGTTCTTTCATACCGCGCCTAAAAGCATTGTGAAGTATGTGAATGTTGCATGTACCAATGTCAACCATTCGTTTTTTTCTTAATAAAATAAGAGATTCATTCATCAGGTTTGTAACTGCTTTATTGACATTGGGCCCATCATTACTGAGCATCAGTAAGTTGGTTCGCAGTAAGGTTGTGTTATCTATAGCTTCACACAGCTTATGAAGAATCGGATTCTTCAACACTCGAGAGAGATTTTTCTACTTCAGCTATTTTTAATGTCACTGATTCTTGTACCTCCGATATTTTAGTAACTTGTTTATTAAGCTCACCTCGTAGGAGACCCAGTTCTGCAGTACTATGGTCTTGCATCTGTTTCTGCTCCTATATTAATCCTTTGATGTCTTCTGTTCTCTTTCCTGCCTGCGTTTTTCATCCTGTCGTTTTTCTGTCTGTGACATCAGTGCCTGTAAATTTTCCATCATCTGACTTGCATCCATGTTTACCGATTAATTACGAATCACACTCGTCTTGTACAAAGTGTCCACTGTTTCCACTGTTAACCGTTTTATCCCAGTTCTGACACCACTGTTACGACGGTCTACTTGATCTTCATAGGTACAGTGGAAACAAAAATACAAGACACCAATTAAGTCACTAATCACACCTTTAATTTTTATAGTTAAACAGTTCATAATTAACAACAGTCTCTACAACAAATCAAATGAAAATTGTTTACACGCAATAAAATGTCCACTAAAATTAAACACAATTGTATTACAATTATACCATCCGATTATAAAACGCAACACTTCACTAATAACTACTTGAACGTTCACAGTAATAACTCGAACTGCTCTGTAAATATATCGCACTAATACTGATATGAACGTTGTTGAGTACTGGTATTTATACTGCCCCAAATTACTAGATTATTCGATAGCGCCAGTATAGTTACGACGTAATTACTTGCGGCCTTGACACAGTCCGTGCGCCCAAGCGAAGTCTGACACAGTCTAGAAAATGTGTCAACAAGCACGTACACCACACACGTTACACTCCGGATCACTCTGGAACATTCGATAAACACGTAGATTGTTCTGTGATGTCGTAACAGTATTTTATACTTTTGATATGTAAAATATTTATAACAACAGTTATACTAATTATTTTCCCATTCAGTTCAATATGTAAAATGATAGTTTTCATTGTTAACATAAGCTTTTGGCCATTGTTTTAAAGTTTTTGACCATAAGTTGGATAATTTATAGCATAAAGAAATGAAGGTTTATATTAACACTTTGCAGGCTTCATATTTTAGACATCTTGAAGTTCTTGTGGACTGTGTATTTTTATATAAATTGGTATTTTTTTGTACCCTACTGACTTCTTGTTTTTTGTACTTGATAGCCTATTTCTTCCTCTAAGTAATTATGGTATATATAGCTTGTGCACAGACTTAGGATGATGGAACTTTAGGCTATAAAATAAATACCAATTTTAAAAACAAGTTTGATGTATTTTTTTTTTTTTTTTAATTAACGCTATCACAATTATTATTATATAACATCTAAAATTAACAGCTACAGTAGAGTTCTGCTAATCCTAAATAACTGGGATCCTAGCCTCTTCAGATTAGCGCATGCATTGTTTACTACTTTAGCAAGTGTTTGGCAATTGTTAGTGCTGTTTTCATTACTTTAATTGTTAAGGGGCATATAAATAGCTACTAAACAGAACATACTTCGTGTTCATTAAAAGGCAAACTAGAAGTTTTAAAACGTTTGGTATCAGGGAAAGTGCATTAAAATTAGCTGCTGAATTTGGTGTTGGAAATGTAACCATTACTGACTGGAAGAAAACCTGCACTAAGATTGAGCAGTTTTGTGCATCATCTTCAGCTGAATGTACTGAAAAACTGTAGGCCTCAAAAGTTTCACAATTTGACAGTCTTGATGAAGCAGTTTTATTATGGTTTTCCCAGAAGAGAGAAAATGTACTCTGTTCAGTGGGCCTCTTTATCAAGGATAAGGCACTTCACCATAGTAAGCTAATGGATGGGGATGTATCATTCAACGCTAGCACAAGATGAATAGATTGAAAAGTCGGCAAAACCAAGGGCCTTCAGAAATTCAAACATAAAGTCTCTCCCAGTATACTACAGAAGTCAAAGAAAAGCGTGGATGAATACTACACTTTTTAAGGAACGGTTTAAAATAGAATTTGCTCCTGCAGTGAACCATTTCAGTGGAACAAATGTTTTGCCATCCTCCACTAATCATTATTGACAATGCTGCTTGTCATCCTTATGGAGGCAAGTAAGTTCGTGGTGATATAAAGGGAATTTTCCTACCAGCAAAATGAGGAAAATAGGCTCCTTTACTGCAGCCTATGGACCAAAATGCTTTGCAAAGTATTAAACTCTCTTACAAGGAAATGCTCCTTAGAACACTCATTAAAGGTGACGATAACCCATTAATACCTCTTCTTCAAAAACTAAAGAAAGTAACCATTAAGGGTGTTTTTTACTGGGTGGCAGTCTTGGGATCATTTGAATAAAGTACTCTTTAGAAAATCTTCACAAAAACTTTGGCCCAGCCTCTCCTATTTCAACAGTCCGATCAGGAAAATCAAAGAAACAGTATTCTTGTGCTTGTACAATGTATTCGGGTAAGGTCATTCACCTGACCCAGAGAGATCAGCTGATGACTGATGTTAGACATGTAGTAGATGCCTTATAATTGAGTGGCAGTTTTTTTATCAATCTAATTAAATGATTGAATGTTAAATTTTATGGACGAAATAAATTTTTTTGGGAATAAAATTTTTTTTCTGGAAAAAAAATTTAATTTTGCCTGAAGTACAGATTATGTTTAAGGTTCAATATATATTATATTATTGATTATGGGTATTGCTAAAATATTAAATGAGTTATATGGTTCATATGATATGTGGTAGACAAATGTACAGATAAGGGAATTTAGGATAAAATAAGGTGTTCATTTTATTTCGTTTATTATGATTGTTAGCAGCTAATTAAGAAGAGTTGTAAATTCATTTAAAAGATTTTGAAATTTTGAGAGTAAATGGAAAGAGATGATAAAATTAATGGTAATATGAATCTTTGATATTGGACTTAGATTAATTTCTTTAGGTGAACAGAATTTAAATAATTTAAGTTGATTTGTTTGATTTATTTTTGATTTGAAACCGTAACATCCAGCCAAGTAAATTGAGAAAGACTTAGATTAATTTCTTTAGGTGAACAGAATTTAAATAATTTAAGTTGATTTGTTTGATTTATTTTTGATTTGAAACCGTAACATCCAGCCAAGTAAATTGAGAAATGAAATTGAAAATAAAATAGAAAATATTTTGGAATTTGATATCAAGAAGTAGAATGTAAATGTGTGTTCAATGTAATAATGAGTATGTGTACGCACCCAGTACTTGCTAAAGGCAACCCAGTATGTATGTATGTAAGGGGGAACATATCGGTTGAGGATCTGGTATGGTATAATGCCAGTTTTTGATTTTTTGATAGAATGAGTTGAGGTTAGGTGGTACTATGGTGAGTATCTGTCCGATGTTATGGTGTTGGGATCTCGCATAGAGAAGTCCAGTAATCTCGTCCGGGTGCTGCCATGGTCGCCGAGCTAGGGGGGTAGTTTACCCATGATGTGTAAAGTAATAAAGGGGGGTTGTTGGCACCATATCCTCACCGATCCTCTTAGGGTTAGCAATGAGAGTTTTTCTGTTTCGGCAGAAAACCTCTCATTGGAGGGGGGGTATTGTAACAGGGCAAAAGGGGGAAATAAATTTTAATCATTTTAAAGCCAGTCATGGTACTGTTCCGTAACCATCAGAAAATACGCATCGGGAATTATGAAGAAGAAATTACAGGGAGTAGACTGTATAGTCAAACCGTTGCGTTGTAGTACAGGAATGCAGTTATCAACGAGGGGTGCGCATTCCCAGCCACACGCGCACACAGACGGCCAACTTTCCCATGGTTGAGTCATGTATTAAGAAATACCTTCATGCGGTGCGCGCAGAAAGCAGAGGTAGTCGGCTAATAACATCTAACGCGCACTGTTGCATTGTCGCGCGGTCCGCCTAAAATAGATAAAATCATGTAGACCGACCGGCCAAAGATAGGAAAAGTGGTATAAATAGACACGGTTCGAGAAATAGGCTCTCGAGCCTTAAATTTGAAAAAGTACTAAAAAATGGAGTGCAAAAGTAATTAATAATACAAAACAACAGTTAAACAGTGACAATTCGGCAGTGATATCAAAATTAAGCAATGAGAACATAGTACAAACGACAAGAGTAGCAGGAGGGCGACTAGATCATCAGACCAAGTAACAGTACATCATATAAATTTTTTCTTTAAAATCATAAAAATTATAACAGAGATCTCTAAATTAAAATTATGGGGTAATAACTGAATAAGTGCGAGCGTGTGCAATGCTGGGTCGCCTTTATTATAGATTAAGTTAAACCATTATATTTGTGTTCAGTAGGAAGTATTTCCAGAGGGAATATCAAACTTTGATAGTATGTGTCATGTGTGTATTTGAATTAAATAGTGTTTGGAGTATAACTCCGAGAAAAAACAATTCAAAAGTAATAAAGAATATTTGAATTAGTTATCAGAATAAGTAAATTACTATATTTGTTGGTACTTTTTTGGAAAGTAATTAAAAAGATCAATGATAGTTTTGAGGAAAAATAAATGAAAAGCCAGTAAAATTTAAAAGGAATTGTTGAATAAAATATAACTATCTAATGCCGAAATTGAGAGTGTAATTTATTAAAGAACACTTAACTTTAATCACTTATAGGTACAAGTTCACGTGAAGACTCTGGCCCGATACAGGTAAGGGAATTGTGATTGTGTATATTATTTAAATATATTAATTAATAAAAAGTTGTAGACTTTCAATGGCACTTCCGAACTAGGGACAAATTTATAATTCAAATAATATGTAGGCTTTCAAAGTTAAGTACCATTTGTATAAATTAAATACCTTTAGAGGCCTTGTCTGTTTTATTGTATTTTTATCATGTTTGTTTTTAATTTTATGAGATTTAAAATATTATTAGTATGGTACAGTAAAATCTCTGTTCAGTGGACACTGAAAATCAAACCACTCTCTGTGAAGGAGAGTTTTGAAATCTGTTTATCATCTTTATATGCAGTGAAATCTCTTTAGGCTGACCACCAGGGGCGTATATTCTAGGCTAGCTGCGAAGCCCAAAGATTAAAGCACAAAAAAATCTATTAGGAATTTGCATAAAATTGTTCATTTTATTGAAGTCAGACGTATTTCCCTCACGTCTTTACTTCTGTTTCGTAGTAGCGTAATTACTAATTACAGACAATACAACTTCGCATATAACGGCGCCTGAATCGCTGCAACTTGCTTTACTCAGGCTTCGCAAGTAACTTGCGAAGCCTTTCCTCATCACGATTCAATGGCGTTGCTATGACAACGGTGAGGGACTTGGTGGGGGCAATGACGTTTATCGTAAGCTAGGCTTTGCTCCTTGGAGAGCTAGCCAACAGTGTGAGACAGTAGGCCATGTGGCATGCAAAGCAGTGGTTCATTTTAAAATTAGTTATAATTTTGTGAATGATATTTTGTGCTGTGCGGTTTGAATAATAAATTAAGATGAGTGATATAGTTAATAAACTATTGACAAAGACACAATTTGCTCAGCTTCCGTATGAGGATAAGCTTCAAATTGTAAAGATAGGTAGACCTCAGCCATCCCTTCTAGAACTTAAAAGTGAACATAAAGAAAAGAACAGAGTGTGTATACTAGATGTTTTAGTGAGGCCAACTACAAAAAATACCCTTGGTTAACTGGATCGAGTACAACTAATAAATTGTACTGCTGGGCGTGTTTGCTTTTTTGCACCGATACAAGTCCTTGGAATAAGACAGGATTTAATAATTTAAATTATTTGGTAACGGCTTGTGATAAACATCAAAAATCACTTAGTCATATACGAGGATTCAATATGTTACAGACATTCGGTTTTCAAAGAATCGATCATTCCCTTAATTTACAGAAGAAGATTGCTGACAGTCTACATAAAGAAAAAGTAAAGGAAAATAGAATTATTTTAAGAAGACTGATTGACGCAGTAACATTCCTAGGGAAGCAAGAATGTCCATTTAGGGGCCACAATGAGTCTAGCGATTCAACAAATAAAGGCATGTACATAGAACTTTTGGAATTTTTATCAACGTATGAGCAAACAATAGCGAACCATTTAAAAACCGCAACAATTTTTAGAGGAACATCACCGATAATACAAAATGATTTAATTGACACAGTAGGTAGCATAATTACAGACAAAATCAAATCAGAAATATCTAATCCAACATTCATTGCAATATTACTTGACGAGACAACTGACGTAACCAATAAAAGTCAATTATCAACAATTTTACAATTTGTCGGTAATGAAGGAAACTGTCAGGAACGATTTTTCCACTTCACTGACGTCAGTTTAGACCGAACTGCACAAGGATTGTTCCAACATGTCACCAACGTTGTGGATGATTTAGAATGTTCAAAAAAACTTATAGCCCAAACTTTCGATGGAGCAGCCGGCCGGTATGTGTCTGGACTTCAAACCTTGGTGAAAAATAAGCTCCCATCAGCAACTTTTATTCATTGCTGTAGTCACAGGCTGAATTTGGTTTTGTCAAAGTCTACAAATTTTGTAGCAGAATGTAAACGGTTTTTCATCACTTTATCAGGAATACCTAGCTTTTTCACATTCTACAGTCCGCACAACTGCTCTAAAAACCTTTATGGAGAAGAAACTACCGAGAGTGGCACCAACAAGGTGGAATTTCTCATCAAGGCTTGTAAATACTGTCAAAGAATATAGAAGGCCTCTTATCATGTTCTTTTCATCAATAGAAGATGAACCCGGTGACTGGACAGGTGAAGAAGTGAATACTGCTTCAGGCTTTGTTTGTTTTTTACGTAAATTCGACACTAGATTTCTTCTTCTTAGTTTCAGCAAAAAAAGATTTCTTCTTATTTGCAATTTCTGATGTTCTGTTTGACATAATGCAAAAAAAATGTTTGGACATTTCTTACTGCATGAACAAAGTCAATGAATTCTATGATACTCTGCAGAAAATTAGAGATGAGGATTTTGATCTTGTATGGACAGAAGATACAAGTAATTCTGAATATGAAGATAAAGAATATGAACCAAGACACAAAAGACAGAGAAATGATGACTGTTCCAAATGGCAGCATATTTTAACGAAATTCTGGACACAGTGATGTCCCAGATAAAATTCAGGTTCGAGTCCCAAAAGGATCTTAAATTCGTGTCTTTATTGGATTCAAACAATTTTGATACATTTTGTAAAAGTTTCCCACAAAATCTGATGACAGAACTTAAAGAACCATATAGTTCATACTTTGACATTGTTTGCCTCAAAAATGAACTAAATGTGCTTTATACTGTAGATGAGTATAAGACAAAATCAGTGAATGAGATTACTATTTATATGAAACTCAATAATTTGGACATAGTGTTTAGTGAAGTGTACAAACTAGCAGAATTAACATTGACATTTCCATCTACAACTGCAACTGTTGAAAGAAGTTTCTCCGCTCTAAAGAGGATTAAGACTTACCTCAGAGCCACACAAGGACAAGTCTGGTTAAGCAACTTCGCTGTTATATCTATTGAGAAAAACATTCTTCTTAATATGAAAAAGTGGTCAGAAGAAACATTTTATGAAAGTGTAATCCTGAAATTCACACAAAAGGAGAGAAGAATGGAGTTCTTGTTCAAATAAGTCTACACAGAGCCATCGTCGAAGTAAGTCAAACTTTCTTCAGTATAATTATATATTATTTCCTCATGATGTAATGATATAGTTCTTGCTTTTTGTAATCTTTTATTTGTTTCACTACCGCCGTCTGGCCCTAGTGGCTTCGGCGGAACAAATGTATGCTAATAAATAAATAAATAAATGAAGTATTAAAGTTCTTTGCTTGCTTTTGTCTTTCTAATGATGCCATTTCATAATTATTGTTGAAGTATCAGTCATTATTATATAAGTTAGAATGCATTGGCATGGTGTCACAAAATCACATCACTTCAAAAAGCTTGAAATGTGAACGAGGGGGACCCCCTCCAGTGCATTTTCTTCAATTCTAAGGTGAGCTAGCCCAGGTCTCAAACTCAGCATACGCCACTGCTGACCACTGGAATTGCACTGGTTGCCTCAAGGAGTGGTCTTCTTATAGAGGATTAAAGTAAATATGTATATATGGTACTGCAATACTAATGCTGTTATTAAACCTATGGCTTAATACACTGTTCTATACATATTCATTGAATGTTGGTTGTGGTCATCTTGAGACATTTAAATGCAGTGAATAAAGTCTTTATTAAACATTCAATAACAGAGTGCAATATAATAACACAGTACAACATTGAAGAACTTACCTGTCCTACCTCTCCTACCCATTACAGATCTGGGTATTTGCACATACTTCTTCATATGTTTATTTATGATCACATTTCCACATGGTAAATAAGTTCATTAACTTTGTATTACCAAGTTCACTGGCCAGAGCTCTGTGTCAAGCGATACTAGCAATCATGTCCTTTAAGTCGATTGGCTTAATCTTATCTATTACGTCTTCATTTTTACTTTCTCATGATCACTCTCATGGTTTGGATTTAATTTTAAAACAATCCCATTGTAATTTTCATCTTCATTGAAGTATTCAGTGCGTTTGTCCATTGAAGTTAAATCAAATTCTTTAATGGTAACCTCACACAATTTAGTCATATTGGATCCACAGTCATTGCTTTTAGAGATATCCACTGAACATCCACCATCAGCTGACCAAAACCACAGTGAATGAGAAAAGAAACAATTAGAAAATGTTTCTAACAAACCACAATGAATGAGAAAAGAAACAATTAGAAAATGTTTCTAACAAACCACAATGTGTGAAATATAAGAAACTTTAAAAATTCTGTTATATGAAATGAATTGTTAATAAAATTGTAGAACATAATATGTGAGATAGTTGTTTCAGTACGATTTAATTAAAAGAAGTACTGAAAAGAAGGGAAAAGGTTGTTAACTCTCATACCTTTTATACAAATATGATGAGTTATTTTTATGCTTTTAATTGTAAGTAAAACAGTACCCACCATACATCCAGTGTAAACATGTCTTTTTTATCAACATTAATTTTATCTTTCGGGTCCAGGGCTTCGTTAAGCGAAAATGCAGAGGTAGTCGGGTTTCCGAAATAACCATTCGTACAACATATGTTTAAACAATCTAAGATTTATTTGATTTTCAATATTCAAGTGTTATGAACAATCGGAGTCATTACTCATCTAAACAATTATCAAAATGACGGCTTCATGACTTCCGCCTTTTTTGCCATGCTTGGAACTCGATATAGCGCTTACTTGTTCTGGAGTTTAATCTTTTAAACTACTGTATTCTAACTGCAGTATGATATTCAAAATTACTTGTTTAGTTATATTCATTAAATAATATGTATACTTAACACAAACCAACGCCCCAAATAATGGTTATTAAATGCCGGCAACCATTCACTCTCACTTTCTCACTCGCACATTTCATACGTTGATGGTGATTACATTTTTTGTACTAAATATATTTTGAGCTCATTTGACTGTTTAGAATTTAGAATATTTAAAAGGACTTTCCTGAGTTGAAGTGGTAATGGCGCTCCTCAGACTATTCCCATGATGGTTGGCGGATGTTCGGCCGGACTTTGTGATCTGTCTGTTCCTGAGTGCACTGAATTTAGATTACTTCATTTAAACTGTTCACTGAAGCTAGTTACATTGTGTGATTACATTTTTACAGATTTTTTAACACCTTTGCTGGCAATAACTGCCCAACACACAATTGAGCGTGTGTACGCTCTGAGTTGTTAATGCAGACTGGGATCGGGTTATACGCAAAATCTGCGTATGTAGTAGTATATGTGACGTCACCGTCTTTTGTTTCTACGGCCAACGCCTTGGTTTCTACATTGTTACTGATACGTCATTGTCATTTATTAATGACGACACACATTGATGGCCAATCAGATTTTATATATAGAGTTTGTCTTCTCTTATACTGCCATTACACATGTTCGATTTCGCCCATCTCCCGGTGACCTTGGAATCATTCCCCTCTCGTTGAATATGCGTTGTTTCTTGGGACATGGGTAAAACTGACCTAACCATGGTTGACATTCATAAATATAATAAAAATACAATATGAAATCTCTTAATCCCATAATTATGATAACAGGCCTTTATGTACTGTCACAAAACCCCCTCAATGAAAGGTTTTATGTCGAAACATAAAAACTTTCATTGACTCATTCACACGTTTCTAAAAGGATCCGTTCAGATATGTTGCCACAACCCCCTGTAGTGTTAATATAAAAGAAATATAATCACTTACCCTTGGTCCAATGATGCTGATCGTACCTGTCTGACCTTACTGGACTTCTCAGGAGAGATCCCAACACCATAAGGCCATTAGGCACTTAACGCTCCTGTTCTGACGCACCGGCCAGCTCAGGATCGCGGTCACAACACCACAAAACTCTGAAACATGCAATACAAAATTTTAAAGTAGTGGCCTTATCTATCTCCATATCCGCAACTGATATGTCTCCCCTCAGATGCCTTGGTTTGTGTTTTGAGGCGTTGGTTTTCTTAATTCATAAGCTTTCAAATAATAAAAGACAAGATTTAAGACAGATAAATCCTTCCATTTTTCAACACTCCTGTATATTTTTTATCAAATTCTCTGACTCCAGTCAACATCAACTTGCTTCTCTCACCACAAGAAAACATATTATTATACTAAGCATAAAACAAATTTTAATCTTCCCAAACAACAACCACTATCTCTTATTATTTTACTTCAGATAAAATTAACATATATACCTATTACGGCAAACACTTCAAAACTATTTATTTTTCTTTACTCAACTTTCTTTACGCTTATTTTTCTTGACAACAGAATCATCATTATATACTTGACAACCAACACCAATCTCACTATCATTTCTTTAAAATTTAATATTGTGTTATCGTTACTACCCCTGTAGTAACCGCCCAGCCACACACACTATTGCATCATCTACATAATAAAACGTTGTACATTAAACATTAACATTGTTACATTTACATTAAACCATTTACATTGAAATAACTGGTATCAAAACTTTATAACATTACTATTATCAACTCTCTATTAACTTTTATTTAGTGAACATTCATTTATCATTAGATTCTATACAAAAAAATTTCAAATATTATTTACCTTTCCGTTACATGACGTTTCTACCATGAATTTTCCTTTTCTAACCCTTTTATCCTTATTAGTTTGGGTGACTCTATTATTCACTATTCTCTATCTTATTTTGGCATTTGTCAATCTAACCTTACTACCCCTTTTTTCTACTACTAACAACCGCTTCTAACCATTAACATATTATGACACCAATATCTCTATAATAACCCCCTTCACTAATCCCATTTAAATCCTCTGGCACCGCTCATTTTTTGTACTAGGATGTGTTCCCTACCTGGCCATATCCATCCCTAACCATTTGCCCTCCACCAAATATCGGCAAACACTCTAACCCAAATTGCTCCGCCTGCCACAACGCTGCACGCTCGTCCCTTGCCACGTCGCACGCTGATCACTCCTTACACCGGATCCTTACTACAAAATATCATCACCATTAAATATAATTACCATTCACATTACTCACCTCTCTACATATAATCACTAACTACTGTGTCCCTAAAATATCTAACACCCTCTTTATATATTATCAGTATCTCAACATTCTTATTTTCACTAACTCCCATTAACTCTATTTAACTAACTCCAATGCCCTTATTTATCACTATCCCCAAACCTCTTTACAACATTTCACCTTAATATACCACTAGAAAATTCATCACTTACCGACTAACAACAATACCTCTCAGTATCCAAATATATTACCTGTTTAATCATTTACTATCCGTTAGAATCTAAATCTCATAATTATTCAAATTCCTCCTCAAACTTCCTTAAATTATTTAAAATTCTACCGTACATGGTTTACACAAAAATACATAAAATACACAACAGCAAAAATACACAAATACATTGACATTAATATACACAAAATATACAATCCACATCATCATTTAATCGTTCATCATAAATCAGTCAGAAAGCAGTCCATCTTGAAAAACACTGTCCACATATTTAAATGTTCATAAACACAATAAAATATTTACCCTCCATCGTCAAACAATAGTCTTGTCTTAAAACTATATACATTGGTTAATATTGACTCTCTTATACTAACATCATAAATACATATACCATTCATTTTTTTATCATTATCCACAAACATAATTCATGATCGGGTATGGTTCTGTCACCTTCAGTATAATCAGTCATAATTGGGTAATTTGCAAAGTCATTATTTTCATTATCTCCTACTACTTCAGTTTCATTACAAGGTAATTTCTTATTATATTTATTATATATCATCTCTCCTCCTAACCTTTCCATAAATTCTTCATAGTCTCTACTTATCTTAAAAATCTCTACTTCTCTGTTTCTCTCAATATATCTCTCACTATCACACCATCTCTCTCTCTTAAAACATCTCTCTCTTTCTACATTTGCAGGGGACACTAATTCACAACTATTGCACCACCTGTGAAGTGCACTAAAAAAACCAAGGACAACTTTATTTGTAGACCATATGTCTCCCAAATATACATCGAAGGCACTCTCGTCCTTCCTAAACACATGTACATCACCCCCAAATACACCATTAAGGGAAGAATCTACCCCCTGCAACTCTTTTACAATTATACTCTCTTTACACACTCTCTTTAACCCTTCGACACACACTATCATTCCATTATTATCATATTCTATTCCCCATAAAATCTCATTATCACTACCCCTGTTTACATAATCATTTTCTAATATCATACTTTTATTTATATTGTTACAATTCTCTCCCCTACTTACCTTGTCATCTTTGTTCAATTCTAATTTGTCTATTCCTCTCTTATTTTCTAATTCTATCTCGTCTAAACGCGTCTGTATTTCGTTAATTCCCTTGTTAAAATTACAACTTTGTTTTTTAATTTCTTTTTTGATATCATTAAATTGTTCATCAAACTGGTTTAATTTATCATTAAAATTGTCTAATTTTGTATCGAACTTGATACTCTGTTCGTTAAAAAGTAATTTCATCATTCTTATTATATCGTTTTCCTCAACTCTTTTTGTTGGGGCTGGTGTTGAGTGAATTCTGTCACCCATCATTTCTGATTCTGTTCTACTTGTTTCGTTATTGTTTGCCATTTTGATCATACTAATAATAATAATAAATTTTGTTTTAGTTGTTGTATTGTATTCTATTCATACCATAACATAACCTATACTGGTAACCAATATTGTGTGTTGCGTATATTTCGCTACCCGCCTCTGCTTTTTGGCATTATTTATATAATGTACACTTTTATATAAAGTCCATGTTCAGGGCGCCATCTGTTACATCTCCTACCTTTTACAAATATGATGAGTTGTTTTTATGCTTTTAATTGTAAGTAAAACAGTACCCACCATACATCCGGTGTAAACATGTGTCTTTTTTATCAACATTAATTTTATCTTTCGGGTCCAGGGCTTCGTTAAGCGAAAATGCAGAGGTAGTCGGGTTTTCGAAATAACCATTCGTACAACATATGTTTAAACAATCTTAAGATTTATTTGATTTTCAATATTCAAGTGTTATGAACAATTGGAGTCATTACTCATCTAAACAATTATCAAAATGGCGGCTTCATGACTTCCGCCTTTTTTGCCGTGCTTTGAACTCGATATAGCGCTTACTTGTTCTGGAGTTTAATCTTTTAAACTACTGTATTTTAAACTGCAGTATGATATTCAAAATTACTTGTTTAGTTATATTCATTAAATAATATGTATACTTAACACAAACCAACGCCCCAGATAATGGTTATTAAATGCCGGCAACCATTCACTCTCACTTTCTTACTCGCACATTTCATACATTGATGGTGATTACATTTTTTGTACTAAATATATTTTGAGCTCATTTGACTGTTTAGAATTTAGAATATTTAAAAGGACTTTTCTGAGTTTAAGTGGTAATGGCGCTCCTCAGACTATTCCCATGATGGTTGGCGGATGTTCGGCCGAACTGTGTGATCTGTCTGTTCCTGAGTGCACTGAATTTAGATTACTTCATTTAAACTGTTCACTGAAGCTAGTTACATTGTGTGATTACATTTTTACAGATTTTTTAACACCTTTGCTGGCAATAACTGCCCAACACACAATTGAGTGTGTGTACGCTCTGAGTTGTTAATGCAGACTGGGATCGGGTTATACGCAAAATCTGCGTATGTAGTAGTATATGTGACATCACCGTCTTTTGTTTCTACGGCCAACGCCTTGGTTTCTACATTGTTACTGATACGTCATTGTCATTTATTAATGACGACACACATTGATGGCCAATCAGATTTTATATATAGAGTTTGTCTTCTCTTATACCGCCATTACACATGTTCGATTTCGCCCATCTCCCGGTGACCTTGGAATCATTCCCCTCTTGTTGAATATGCGTTGTTTCTTGGGACATGGGTAAAACTGACCTAACCATGGTTGACATTCATAAATATAATAAAAATACAATATGAAATCCCTTAATCCCATAATTATGATAACAGTCCTTTATGTACTGTCACAAGGTAATAGTGTTTATACTTGCTGATTCTGTAGCATAGCTCTGACCAAAGAGCTGTGATGTTTTTTGTTGCCTGTATGAGTTACAGATTCAAAATTATTGTACACACTAGTCATAAAAACAAGAGAAAAAGCAAGGATTAATAAAACAGTAATAAGTACAGAAAAAGTTGTTTGTAACAAGCAGTGGGCCATTACACAGAGTGAGGGAACATTGGCTGGCATTGAACTCTGGTCATTGTAAAAGTGAACTGTAGATGTTAGCTTACTATCCACACATTTTAAATTAAAAATAAGTCACTTAACACATAAACTCAGAAGTTTTTACTTCAATTTCATCTTGTTTCTTTTTTTTTGCAGAAAATGTAGTAAAACATTTCAGTATGTTTGACCTTCACCTACCCAAAAAACCTGAAGTTGAGGATGAGACCACCTTATTGAATGTGTATGAAAAGTGGAAACAGATAACACATCAATTTCAAAAAACAAGACCCAAAGAATTTAGAGAAAAAGTTGAAGAAAGCAGTACAAAGACTCCAACTGTCATGAGGCACGACGATTTTTTGAGGAATAGGAATAAGAAACGTAGGAATGATACATAATTACATCTTCATTATGTTTGTTGTGTTTTAGTATTTATAAATTAAATGTTATGTATATAAAGGTGTATATACAGCAAGTTGTAGAGCTCTGAAAATGATTACAAATTAAAAAAAAATATTTATATAAAATCAGTTTTTTTGTATGTTTACCTAATTAATTTTAGATATATCTTATGTACCCTCCACAACATGCTTCTGTCCAGATTCTGATACATATCATCCTGATATTCTTCTCTACCATCTCCAGCGACCTTGTCCTTCGTATCCCTCTCCTTTTGGGTCCATGTATTGTACTATCAAAGTACCATGAGTGTGGTGGCTCCTATTCTATGAATGTGGCCTAATTAGCTTACTCTTAAAAAGTTGATATCCCAAATGATATTTGGCTTGTTACCTTCATCTTGAGTTTTCTTTGTCTCCATACGTACCTTAATTTATAGTTTACAGCGTTACGCCTTCTAATGCTAAAGAGAGTTCTCAGGTTTCAGCTACAAAGTTGCTACTAGTCTCAAATTATCACATTATAATTTTTTTATTCGTTCTAGATATAGGTTGTAAAAATTATTTTGTATGCTTTTATTTGTATACAATAAAATAGACTTAGTAACTTTAAAATTTTCTGTTTATTTCTGAACTCTGTTAATAATCCAACTGACTCTTTGGTGTTACAGATTTTCATTTCTTTCAGGTTAAAAAGGATATGAGAAGACAGAATTTAAAATACTTCACAATATCATCAGTTTGATATAAATGTTGGTTTTCCAAATAAAAATTGGGAAAAAACTTTTTTTTAGAGTTCAGCGCTACAAAGAAATACTTTTTTTGGACAATACAAAATCCATACACTGTTTCAGAACCCACAAAAAGCAGAGTTAATTTAAAGATATTACTATGACTAACCTTCATCAGTCATGAGACAACTAGTTTTATGTAACAAATAAACCTGAAATATTTCAAACCAAACCAGATTGCTTTCTCTGTATGTGTTCTTTATTATAAGACGTGAAGGATTAAGTTCATTTGTTTACTCACATGTGCATTTTAGTTTTTAAAAATGTGATTTCTTTTGATCTCAAAACAATTTTATATTGTTCAGTATTAATTGGAGTGTATTTACCTTATAAGTAAGTGTGTTTTTGTATGTATATTGGTTCAGTCACTCCTAGGCAATGGTTTTCAGTATGTGTGTGCGTGTGTGGGGGGGGCACCAGGGATAACTGCCAGGGGTGTTGCAGTTCAATTGATTTTTTTTTAATTTAGCTTGTCCACGGTGTATCTTGTGTTTTCAAGTACTCTATTGAAGATTATATGCTGGCTGCCATTGAAGTCCCATTTAGAAAGTGTTCATAATAGTTATACCAATGAATATTTTATTAGAAAGCAGTCAAATAAACAACAGATATCAACATTACAGTCTTGAGCAATGAATGTAGATTTCCATGGGAAATGTTAGTGCACATAAAACTTTCCAGGTTGTAAAGCTGTGATTCACTGCCAACAGACAAGTGACAAATATGTTGACTGCTCATACTTACTACTTACTAGCCAACGCCCACCCTTGGCTGTTGGGCCATTAGGTGGCGCGCTGACCAGTAGAGACGTGAGAGCCTTGCTGTATCATCTTCGTCTTGGACTTAATAATAATTTCAGTGTTCTAGACTAATTCATATTCGTTACTTTATAAGTGCAGTTTCCTTATGTAATCACACAAAAATGATTCTCCACTCTCCAGGATCAGCATTATAATTGGGGGCATTATTTGTCAGCACAAATATTTTTCTATAAAAACCATTGAACCTCTTCATACTGTAACATTGGCTAAAAGCCCACGCTTGAGCAGCATAAACAAACAACTGCTCTAGATGCTCCAAACATTGTTTCTTTTATTGCTAACTTGATTTTTTCTATTCTTTGTCACCACTCTAACCTTCATTAAATTCTAGTGCGGTTGTTTGCAATCTTTTGCTTTATATTCAATGGGAGTTAAATTATTTCTAAATATTTGTATTTCATAACAAATTTATCTTAAATTTCTATATTTTTACCTTTAAAAGTCCATGTTTGCCGACATAAGTCTGTAAATTATTTATCGTACACTGAAGCCCTATAGATGAATCTGCTCATAAAACTACACCATCAGTATATAAAAATATACAATCATATTTGTATATAAATGGAATTGGCAATTAAATATGTAATTGTGATTGCCGTGCCCCACGATCTTGGAGTGCCAAATACAATAACTAATGGGGTGTTTATTTAATATTATTTGCATAATTAATTAATTTGTAATTGTAATGAATGCAATGTGTAATTATACTAATTTATGGAGTTTAATCATGTAATCACCCAATTAGGTTAGTTATACTAAATTACTTGAATTTACGTGATTATTTAGTTATTTGATAGTTAGTATAATTACTGCAATGAGACTCTAATTTGTTGTATAAATATTAAATTTACTATAATTTATTCAAGTGACGTTAATGTCTGTTATGAGGTAAGATTGACAATGATGAACGCATAAATACTGAATGAAAATAAACACTTATTTATTAACATCATTCAAGTAATGAAACTTCAACATATATAATATAAATGATGTCCTGAAAATACATCCATAAAAGAACACATATATATGAATCAAATTACAATATAAATCCTGTACGTCGTTTGCTGAAAACAGACACATACATATATAACACAATCAACATATATAAACATAGATAAACAACATATAAATCTTATACTAATGCGTTCATTTCTTGCCTCAGATGAATAGCTTTATTTAAATTTTCCATGATAATTAATCTGAATTCTCAAAGGGTGTTTTCTTTGAAAGAGACAGGACAGTAGAGTTCTTATGACAAGAATAACATAAAGATTTACTTGTAAAAAGGATTATCCAATATTTCCATCGGTGTAACTCCTTCCTGCAGATGATCCATACGTATGAGTCCGCGTAGCTTCGATGTCAGTATCACTCAACACACACTCGCGGATCAGATTCACTCGCGGTGTATGTGTTCATTGATGTCTGCCGTCCTATCAGAGTTTATGAAGTCATGTGTTGTGTGAGTACGTTCATTGTTAACTAGTGTGTATATATATGACTGTCTATCATCGAACTTCTTCTTGTATATGCTAATATATCGTGTTTCGATAACGTGGTGTATTGTTCCAATCGGTCTTGTACACTTCGCACTGTACAACGTTACGTTTTCGCTGTTCGGTAAAGTATTAATGAAAGTTCTGTTATTAAATGAAACTGTGACTGAATAGCTTGGTTCTTAATATGCGGTAGCTGAGTAAGATAGTGTACTTGAAAGTTATTAATCACTGATGTATATTGTGTGATTGAGTCACTGATAAAAGTACCGCGTAACTGAGTTTCAACGTCCAACTGCTACATGTATGTTAACCGTGATGTATTAAGACTGAGAACTTTTACTTGAGAAAAGAATAAGATTGAAACTTTTATGTAGACTGTTCAAAGATAAAGATTGAAAATTTATGAAGACTGTTAAAGTATATGATTGCAAATTTTATGAAGACTGACCTCTCGCATGCTCTGTAAACAGTTTTTATTAAGCATTATTTACCACAATGCAATTTCCTGGCAAACACGCCTTTTGTCAACCCTGATAGGTCAGAGGAACTCCTACCCTTATGCAGAACTATGGTTCTCCACTTCTGATTCGTTGTTCCCGTTGCTATCATGACGACGGTCCTCTCCACCTTTTCTCTGGGAAGATGCCGGACTATGGTTGGTTGTAAGCTCTCCCCACAAGTACACGAAGGGCCCCCGTACCGTTTCCTGGAATGTAGAGCAATTCCGCGCCTGTCGATCAAACTTTTGTCTAAGCGTACTCTGGAAGTCTGCTGCTGTTCTCACGCGAACAATACGTTGCATTTTGTTATTGTCTGACTATCCATGACCCTTTTCTCGTCAGTTACTAGGACACAGCGTGTCGTCGCTTCCAAGACGGCACTCCTTTTCCTTGTCGTAAATATCAGTTGTCACCAGTAAGATGTCCTTCCGCTGTGCGCACACTCAGTTCTATTCATTAGATAGACGTTGTTTGTTCTCATACAGGGTGAGTACAATTGTGACTACATCCCTTTTTTTTACTGCTGGCACGCTTCAAATTAACCTTGTAGCGTGTGCTCATTACAATTTCTCCGTACTATGCCACTGTGCCAAGTCTCATTGTCTGTTTGTTGTGGGCTGTAAATCTCGGTTGAGACGAGTCTGTCACAGGCGAACCTGCTGTCTATTGTAATGTTGTGTCGAGTGTATATCACTGTTCTGGCAAACGTCTAGTTGACACTTCGTTAAATTGCTTCTTTATTTATTGTTTCTGGCCCATGTTGGGGTGTCTTGGCTGGTTGAAACATACTTTTGATCAAAATTTCAGAATTTAAAATTTTTGGTCATTACAAGGTACCCAAATCGGATTGGATGTTGGATTAGCAGAAGACACTCTAATCCGATTTTCGCGCTCTGAGTTTGTCGTGGGAGTCCTCCTTGAGAAGGTCACGGTCATTGACCCACTTTCCTCTGCTTGGCGTATACTGGCATATATTCCCTATATTTTGTTATTAACTGACTCTAGGAATTTATTGCCGTGCATCTGAGTAAGAATGAACGCATTTTCATATATGGTGTATATATAATTAGGCATATAATTATTTTGTAATAATAATAATAGCTGTGGATATCTATATTATCCATTTATGATCTAATACATGAAATAATGGTTTTTTAACCTGAAATGTAATTAATCATGTATCGTCTTAATAATATTATCATAGTTAATGTCCTTAACTTATCTCAAACAATTAAAAACAACAATTTATGAACATGTAAATACATACATATATATATATATATATCTAATCATCGTTGAGTATCACTCATAATACATATTGTTAGTTTTTATATTGATTAACAAATTATATACAATACCTATGAACAATTAAAGGTTCATTTTATATCATCATGATTATAGATGATCTCACTCTATACTGCTCATATTTTTAGTAATTGATCTTACATCATTATATGTCTATTAAAATGTTCGTTTATAATGTCTTAGCAATTTATTGCTGCACACTTGATCAAATCTTTCGCACAATAAGTGTCTTTTATATTGAAATTCTTCATTAATATTGGTCATTTCACATGTAATTAATGTCATTATATAGACATATCGTGACTTACAGAACTAATGTAAAAATTTTTAAATTACATGTCAACAAGTTACACATCTTATTGTCTAGCTAGCTGGACTGGTTTTCACGGGGCATTCACCCTATGCGCTCGTTTCCCTTTCCGTAGTCCACTAACCGTTGGTGTAACTTTCACTTTCCCGTGTGGGTTGTATGTTCGCTTCATAATATTTCTTCAACTGACGCACGTTAAATTTCCCTCTCACCCTGTCGCTGTTATCGCACTCAGCAAGTTCGTATGTTGCATCACCGAAGACACGATTAACCTTATATGGTCCTGTGTACAACTCAAAAAATTTATCGATTTTCTTCATTGCGGCGTCTGATTGATGATAGCTTCTTATCAGCACCTTGTCGCCGATAGTGAATTTAGTAATTTTCTTGTTATCATTGATGTGCTTCGCATACTTTTCCCTTTTTTCTTTGATTTTTATGAATACATTGATATTCGAACTGCCTTTACTGTCAATGATTTCTTTGTCCAACCACTTCTCCCATGCACGAGTCGGTCTTTTTCCTAATTGCGCCTCGTGAGGGGTTACCTCGATCGTCTCATGGTATACTTCATTAATACACGTCTTGATTAATCTGACGTACCTTGACCACTTACTATGTTGGTCGTGTACAAAGATTCAGAATAGGTTCCCAAGTTGGCGGTTAATCCTTTCGGCTAAGTTTGAGCAAGGATTCCTTATCGCCGTATACCTCGGTTGTATATTCATCTCCTCGAGACCTTCAATCCATTTTTTCGCGGTAAATTGCGTACCATTGTCAGTCAAGATGACCCTTGGTCGTCCAAACTCCGCACAGTAGTCTCTGATTCTTCGTAATGTAGTGGTGGTTGTCGCTCTTCGTAGTGTAAACAATTTGACAAACTTTGTGAAGTTGTCCACCATAACAAGTAAGTACTTAACGCCTCCTGTACCAGTTGGTAGAGGTCCATAATAATCGACATTCACGATATCACCTCTAGCTGAAGGTATCATCGCTTTGGTACTGCCAAATAGTATCCTGTTATTTGTGTCCTTGTATCTCTGACATGAGTCGCAAGTCTGAATATATGCTTTTACTTTCTTGATCATGCCATCAAGAGTGAAGTGCTCTTGTAGCATTTTGACACACCTTTTCGGGCCTAGGTGTCCGTACATTTGGTGAATTTCTGTAATTAAGTTATTTGACACACTGTCAGGGATGTATAGTTTCCATTGACCGCGTTGTCGTCGGTGTAACTTATTGTTAACAATTTTATAAAATTTGCTTAACCTATCGTCCATATCATTATTCCTAATCTTATCAATAAGTATTCTGAGTTTGGTATCTTCACTCTGGTATTTACCGATATCTCTAATGATCTTACCTATGTGTTGATTCATCTTAATGACTAAATGATTAATTAGGTACTCGTGTGCTTCCTCGTTTGTCTCTCCTTGTCTCGCGTCGGCCGGGTATCTGCTCAATATGTCCGCTATTACATTATCCTTTCCTTTACAGTGGATAATGTCAAAATTGTATTCTTGTATGGCGAGAATCCACCTCGTAATTCTCGAGTTGTTTAAGTGGCATTTGTGCATGAATGTTAAAGCCTTATTGTCTGTTATTATCGTTAGAGGTTGTCCAAGTATATACATCCGAAACTTTTCCAAACATCTAACAATACTTAGGAGTTCTTTCTCCGTAGTGAAATAATTACGTTCAGCACCCTTAAACGTTTTGCTCATGAAGGCGATTACTCCAATTTCTCCCTCTTCGTCTATCTGGTAAAGCTGGCCACCATACGCAAAATTACTGGCGTCGCATTGAATGTAATACCTTTGGTTCGGCCGTGGGAATCGTAAAATTACTGTGTTTACAAATAAATTTTTAACTTTTTGGAAACATTCGTTTACTTCTCTTGTTCACGAAAACTTTCGTCCTCCTTTCAACAATTCGTGCAAAGGCTGCGTCGTTTCCGCGTATTTGCTCGTGAATCGGTTGTAAAAGTTGGTAAGGCCAAGGAAACCTTTAAGTTGTTTCGTATTCTTTGGTGCTGGGAAATCCACAATTGCCTTTACCTTATCGGTTGCTTGTATCCCTTTTGTTGTCAGGCGATATCCAAGAAATGAGATTTCTCGTCTAAAGAATTGTGATTTGGTGAGGTTGACGGTGATATTCGCTTTGTTAAGGTTGTTTAGTAGTGTTTCTAAATGGTCTAGGTGTGTTTGGATATTGTTGGAGTAGCACAAGCAATCATCCACGTAGATAATCGTGTTCTTCTTGACTTCTTCCTCGAGAGCCACGTCCAATCCACGTGTTAAGGCTGCAGAGCTGGTGCTAAGTCCAAATGGTGTCACTGTGAAGCGATAGCACCTCCCTTTGTGCATGAACGCCGTGAAATCCCTACATTCTTGCTTCAGTGGGACCTGCCAGAAGCTACTGGATAAGTCGACCGTCGACAAATACTGCATTTCTCCACATCTAGCCAATATCTCGTTTACCGGGGACACTCCTTCGTAATCGGGTACTGTTACACTGTTCACTTTCCTTGCATCAAGGCACAGGCGAACCCTCCCATCCTTCTTGATTACCGTTACAATTGGATTGACGTACGGACTGGCGCAACGTTCGATCACTCCATATTGTAACATTCGGTTAATTTCCTCGTTCACCTTATCTCTATAAGCAAGTGGTACAGGCCAACCCCTTTGAAAATAAGGTGTCCTGTCCGTAACATGAAACTCGTGTGTAACCCTCTATTCTTCCCGGGCATTCCCTAAAAACATTCCGGTTCCTTACTAAAATCTTCTTCAGGCGTTGCAGTATTTCTTCATCCACACAATCTATACTCTCAATCTTTTCGTCGATGCATCGCAGTACTTCTTCTTCTTCTTCACTGGTTATCACTTCAATATTCATGATCGGTATAACGTGCTCCTCTTCATCAGTTTTGTTCTTTAAGTTAATTACCTTGTTTCCGATGTCGATGCGACACCCAACTTCTTGTAGAAAGCTAATCCCTAGTATGCATGGTTTAACTAATTCTGGTATTATTAAAAACACACATTCATATTGAACACCATCAATCTCGATGTCACACAATATTTGCTTCTTAACTAATTTGGATTTATTTCCTACGGCACTTATTATAAGCGTATTCGTTACAGGTAGTGTCTCATACGGTCCGATGCTCTTCTTATGGTTGTTAAACCACGCCTCCGATAACCCGTTAATGAGGCAGCCCATATCAAGCAAGGCTTGCACAATTACATCGTTATTAAATTTGATAGCAATCTCAGGACATTTTAATATTTGTTTATTTATACTTTCATTATCTTCTTGTAATAGATCATTTCGTAAGTCCGGTAGTAGTATATTTACATTTTTGGTCGGGACTAAGTCGTTCAAAATTTCTATCTTATTTCTTAGGTTCACATATTTTTTTTTTTTTGCTGTTGTCGCTATTACCGTTTGCCCTTGGAGTGGTGTCATTGACCGTCCTACTCGGGCCTGCTTCTCCGGGTGTAAATTGTACGGTGTTGACATATTGCTTGTTGTCAAAGCGACCCCTCGGTGGCCGGTCATTTTTGCTTTTGTTGTAATGTGTTTCCCTCTCTCTCTGGTTAACTTTCCCTTCATTGTAGGGCCTATTCGGCTGTTTTCCCCACTGGACTGGATACTTGTATATTCTGTAATTAGTGCCTCGAAATTCGGTATGTTTGTAATACCACGCGTGATCACTGCGAGCTGCAAATCCCTCACAAAATGGCGGGCTATCTTCCTAATAAGTTGTCTATCGGTCAACGCAGGTGATGTGACTGGCCCATTCCATTCGTATCTGCCGTACTCGAGGTTGTCGCGGATATTATCCTGGCGTTCTTGACCCCAGTACTTCAAGGTGAAGGCTTCCTTGAATTCTTCGAACGTGGATATTTGGTTTCTTATGACACGCCACCATATCCCAGCGTCCATCTCCAAGTGCCTCCCGATCCACTTAATGTCACTGTTGTTGTAATATTGCTCTTGAATCTCTGATAACTCCTTCAGGACTTCCATCGGGAACCTATCAGTGCCACTGTATTTTAATTCGGCATGTGTATGCCCGTTAATCCTACTGATTATCCCAGACTCACCTTCAATCAGTTGCCGTTGCAGCCGTTCTATTTGAGACTTGAGCTCATTGATACGAGTTGTTTTCTCCCTGGTACTCTCATCCAATCGTAGCTCCGTCGTCTTCTGTCTCCCATCTACCTCATTGATCTTCTGCTGTATCGTGCTGTTTACGTCTCCCTGTTCCTGTTGTAGCTGTCTTACTGTCTGGAATAGTTCGACTTTCAGCTCCTCCTGTTTCTGATGATTTTCTTTAACGTGTGTTTCTACTCTATTGTTAATCTTCTTGATGCTTGTTTGTGTGTTTTGAGTAATATTCTTCAGTTCTTGACGGTCTGCATCTCGAGTTTCTCGTATCTCTTCGAACTTCCTGTCGGTGTCGTTCTTTAACTCTCTTATAGTCTCGTCCTGCTGCTTCTGGACTTCGTTTATCTTCTGGTCATAATTATTCATATATTCATGCATTTCCGTGCGTATTTTTGTGATCTGCTCGGCCACTTGTTGCGTGACTTCCTCCTTATGCTTATCTAACTTTTCTTCTAGTTTGTTGAACTTCTCTGTAAAATTTTCATTAATTTCTTCCTTCTGTTTGTCGAACTTCTCGTTCATGAAGTCCATTAATGCTTGCAGCGTCACCTCCTGTCCCCGCGCTGACATGTGACGTCTCCTCGGTCATTTGTGATTCGATTGGTGATTCTTCACATTCGATATCAGGTACACCCTGCTGGTTATTAATATCGAAATTCATGGAATCGGAACTGCTAGTCGTCATTTTTGCTGCCTTACTCCGCGTTAACATTCAGTTCAACTAGCCTCACACTAATAATATTTTGTTCTTACAACTAACATGAAATATATATGCTTACCCTATCTACTGCCTGCTCTTTGCCGTGCGATGGGCGCCAAATACAGTCATATATGTATATAAATGGAATTGGCAATTAAATATGTAATTGTGATTGCCGTGCCCCACGATCTTGGAGCGCCAAATACAATAACTAGTGGGGTGTTTATTTAATATTATTTGCATAATTAATTAATTTGTAGTAGTAATGAATGCAATGTGTAATTATACTAATTTGTGGAGTTTAATCATGTAATCACCCAATTAGGTTAGTTACACTAAATTACTTGAATTTACATGATTATTTAGTTATTTGATAGTTAGTATAATTACTGCAATGAGACTCTAATTTGTTGTATAAATATTAAATTTACTATAATTTATTCAAGTGACGTTAATGTCTGTTATGAGGTAAGATTGACAATGATGAACGCATAAATACTGAATGAAAATAAACACTTATTTATTAACATCATTCAAGTAATGAAACTTCAACATATATAATACAAATGATGTCCTGAAAATACATCCATAAAAGAACACATATATATGAATCAAATTACAATATAAATCCTGTACATCGTTCGCTGAAAACATACATATATATATAACACAATCAACGTATATAAACTGTAACGGGGCTAAAATGAGGGGTTTTTTATTTTTATTAAAATATTTTTAAATTCATTTTCCACCTGTGTGACCAGCCACGTGTTAAAAGCTTTGTTCAAACAAAGAATGGTAGGATGAAGCAAGTACAAAGGAATGTGCGTGTCGCACACAGCTTCGTAATTCTCAGAATGCCAAAACAGTGTAATGCGCCCAAACGCACTAACATCGGCGGAGCGCAGAACCCACGCCAAGAAGCGAAAAACAACATGGCTTGAAGCTGATATTTTCTAACATGTGCGTTTGTGACGGCGGAAGTCTTGACGAAGTCCCGCCTATTTTGTGACGTAAACCTCTGGACACCCAATTTCGTCAACGTCCAACACATGAAAATCCCGGGTGTCGTTGGGGGGTAGTCAGATTGCAAAATTGTCCCATTTTTTTTATTAAGGTAGAGTGTTAAGGTTTCGATATTTAACCAAAAATATCGTGGCGACTCTGGGCTTCTGATTAAAATTTAAAAAGGTAAGTAAGCGAAGAAGGATCGCAGGTAAGTTTCTGGCAGTATTTCTATTTATTTATTTCGATTAAGTTTGTTTCTCAACAATTGGCGACCAAGCTGCCAGGATCCTGATATAATTTTATACGAGGTAGACCTATTTTAAAGCACAGAATGACGTATGTGTAAGAAATAATCACTTATTGTAACGTCGCGGTTTGTCTTAGAGGTTTTAGCGAAAACTTTGTATGTGGCTTATTGGGTGTTCGTCTTATTTAATTAAGCTCCCAATGTTGTTATGCGCCAATCTTGTAACGTCGCGGTTTGAGATATTAAAGTTTCCGCCTCTCCGCAGTCGCCACTTATGAATTATAATAACTGACGTTTTAAAAAATAAATAAAGGATTTTTTAATGTTACTCAATCTAAACAGAAATCGAGAGTGTGTGATTTGGGGTCAAGGAGGGAAGTTGTTCAGCCTTATGAGGAAGAGAGAGTAAGTACCAATTATTTACACTCGGTTTAGACGATTTCTGATTTTTTTAAATTGTTCGCTGTGATTTAAATCAGCTGATTGTGAGATAAGTTTCCACGCCTAGTTCAACCAGCCTACACTATAGCAAAATCTGATCCGATGTGTTGATCTCTTCTGTTTTTGTGCTGAAATCTATTACAACTACCCACTACAAAAATTATAACACACTTTATTATTCAATATCATTTTTCAATAATATTATTTATTTATATTATTGGTTTTTGTTTCCTGCCACCAAAATACAAGTATCACAATTGATCTTTCCTTACATAAAACATAATATCGACTTCATCGAGTAAACATGGAATTGTCTAAAGAAAAAAACATATATGGTTTTGTTTACCAAATTTTACACTATTTTCAAAACATCAATTAATATATAATTCTTAATAATTCCCCAGGGTTAAGGGTAAGTTCTTTTTGTTATGAGATGGTCAGAAATGGATAATTACTAAGCTTTACAAATACCGAAAAAATATTAAATAAATTTGTTTATTTTTCGTTTAGTATGTAGTTCCAGGAATGTCCGTAAGAGAGCAGCGTGTGTTTGTTTACTTTAAAAACATGTGATTAAATTTGACTAGTTTCGTGTTCTATACCAACATTCGGAATGCGTTTTCTTCGTTAACTATTAAACGAAATGTTTATATTACCTCTCTTCATATGGTTCTTACTGGAATGAAGCTTTTTCTCTGGTGAGGTCCGTCTTGAGTTATAATTTCATTACCGTCTGGCTCATATTCTATCGTCAACTTGAACTATGGCGAAACTAGGTTGAATCATCATCAGGTTTTCTTTCACTGTTTTTTAAGGAGTATAACCATTTAATTTTGATAAATAATGTATGATTATATAGTGGTCATGTTGCTTTTTAATTTTGTACTAATTTTCACTCCTCCAAAGTTCCAGAAAGGTTATTTTATTAGAATTGTAGTAGCATCATTTTGTCAACTCTATGGTTTTATTCCAAATTTTTTATTATTTACAATACTTGTTATTCTCGTCACTCTTAGTAACCCATAGTATTTTTATTATACAGGCAGTTTGTAATTATTATAAATTTATATTTTATTTACCGAAAAATAATTCTTTTCCATTCCGGTTTCTTTATCAATTTGGTTTACATAATAAGTTTTTGTTCATTTTCTTATGACCTTGTATATAAGTATTTGATAATTTTATTATCTTTAAATAAATTTATATATATTATTTATTTAGTCTCTCATAGTATTCCTACACTGCACTACTTCCTGTTGCCATTTCCCTCATAGTATTATTTTAATTTTTTATTATCCTTTGATATTTAAATTTTTTGTCTTTTAAAACGAACCCTGGGTTATCTTATATTATAACACAAATATTTGAAAAAATATAACATTAACTTAGGTATAACAATTGGTTGTCCATACAATATAAATATTACAATAAATAAATAAAATACAGAATCAGTTAGTAGTATTATAGTCTACTCTCATAGTTTTATAATTCCCAAACCTACAGCACAATTCTGTAATAAGTTACCTTCACTTTCATTTTTTACCTCAATGGGTACACTATAACTCACTTTGCACCGTATATCACTCGAATTGTTTATCATGTTTAGTGATATACTTTAATTTAGAGCTAGTTATAGGTTATCCATTTCTGACCTTTATGTTCTTACATGATTTAATTTATTGGGACCGGGTTATGTAACGTTACAATATTTACGTTAAAGGTTATGTCTGGGTTATTGTGTTTATGATTGTGTTAGGTGTTTTGATTTTATATGTGTAGTTTTATAATAATAGTGGTTTTTATATTGAAGGGTTGTGGTATAAATAAATTTTGAAGTACGAGTATAAATATGGGCGAAGTACGAGAGAATCAAATTGGTTTCGCATGGGAGGAGTGGGAAAGCGAATTTAGAAGGGGGTAGGTGAAATGACAGGCGAGGAGTGGGGTAAGTTAGATGATAATTTAACGCGGATGGAAGAACAAGAAGAGGGAATATTTGCAGAAATTAAAAAACATAGCGAGGATAAAGGTAAGATAGTTGAAGTAATAGGGGTAGAAAATAAGACAGTGAATAGGCCTGATGACAGTGTAGGGGTGGAAGAAAAAGAGTATACGTTAAATGACATACTTAACCTTTGTAATAAACGGTTTGACGAGATGGTGTGAAGTTAATTAACTCGTTAAATATATAAATACATAACTTTTCTTCCACTTACCTGCAAAAAATTCTTTTATCTGGGTCCAAGATTCGGTCGCACGAACGTCGGATGTTAGCGTGATTTATAGGTTTTTGTAATAATTGACTCTACTCATTTTTGAAGAGAATTAACATTTTTAATAATCAAGTATTTCAAAGTTATACTATTCTTTCGTTTTTTCCATAAAATTTGACAAATTAAATTTAAAATTTCATACCTGTTGGTCATACATCTACTATTGTTATATTTTAATTCTACTACTTACGATTAGGTAGACTGCCCAGTCTGCTTTCACTCTCTCTCACATTCTTAGTAATAAAATACCCCCTTTACCCTTATTAATTAATTTAGCCCATTATATAAAACCCCAGCCGGCAACGTGTTCATCCGTTGACCTCGTGGCCGCCCCCGTTGTAAGTTCGTAGTCGTCCCGAAACAAAAAAATTGTGTGTTGGTGTTCTTTTGTTGGTCTCACATCACTGCCACTTTGTTTGAAGCTATTAACTCACTTTTTACTGGTATATTTTTAAAATTTTGTAAAAGTAGCCCCGTGAGGCTGTACCGGCCGGTACTGTCTGTGTCGGACTGCCCAGAGCGGCGTAGCAGGCGCCGCTAACTTGAGTGCGTCTTTGGTTGTGGAAACCAATGCCTTGTAGTTGTTAGTCGCTGGTTATTTCCATTCAACACATGCAGTTGGTGGTGCGTTCTTCGTATTAGGATATTGGCTAGGCACTGGCTGACGTCACGAGATGGGCGGACCTTGAGCTCTACATCCGCCAGCAAGGTAGATGAAGGTGGACAAAAATTGTTTCTTAGCCATTTTAGTTTCATAAGTCTGCGTGGGTCCGCGCGTATGCTCGTGTGATGCATACGGGCGCGCTGCCACACATTTACAAAGTTCTTGGAAACGGAGGCTGGGCGAATTCCTGGTTTGCGATTACACAATTGTCAAGGCGTAGTTCGCCTTTGTTAGAAACTGTTCCATACACAATAACACGTGGCCTGGTCACCGTTGAAATTAAACTTTACCAATATTTTAATAAAACCCAAATTTAATAAAATAAAATAACCCACAAATTTGGCCCATTACAATACCCCCCAATGAGAGGTCTTCTGTCGAAACAGAAGAAATCTCATTGCTAAAACCCCTAAGAGGACCGGTGAGGAACTGGTGCCAACAACCCCCTTTTGTTCTTACACTTCATGGGTAAACGACCCCCCTGGGTCGGCGACTATGGACGCATCTGAACGAGATCACTGGACTTCTCTGTAAGAGATCCCAACACCGAAAAATCGAACAGACACGCACCACAGCGCACCTCACCTTCTATCATGCTACCCCAAAAATCCTAAATCCCTGGCTTAGATCATGCCAGATCCTCAACCGATATGTTCCCCCTTATATGCAAACTGGGCTGCCTTTAGCAGATACGGGGCTCACACACACACTTATACTACATACTGTAAGATTAAAATATTCTTCGAAAATTTATTTAAGTTAAAATTCATTAGCTGTTTTCCTTGAAAATCAAAACACAAATTTTGCCTCTATACTGAATAATTCTCTTCATTAGTTTTTTGTTATTAAAAAATAAACAAATTAAACATTTCTTAACATAGGAACATCCTTAACCTAACATGTGATTACACCTATATTCTAACAATACAATTCAATAAAAATACTAATAATACACAAATAATAACATCATCGAAGTTCAAAATATCAGTTAGCTGGCAGACGCAAAGTCAAGAAATTTTTTTTTTTTTTCAAAAATTTTAAATTCACAAAATTTAAAATTATTCAAATTGATTAAAAACAAAATTGGCTTTATTTCCTCGCTAAATGTCCTGTAACAGTACATAATGACCCAATACCATAACTATGGGATTTAAAGGTATTTTTTCAATGTTTTATTGTTTAATCATTAAAATACAGAATGGTTAGGTCCATTGTCCCTATATACGAAGGAACAAAGCAGATTCAGCAAGAGTACCATGCCAAGGTCACCGTTGGACATGCGGGAGTCGGTAAAAGCCATGGCGGTGTTTGTGACGAATGACTTTACATATGCATTGTGATTGGATAATAACACTGTTCCGTCTTTACCTAAAACAATGACGCACTGACTACAATGCTTGCAACGAGGCGTTGTCCTGTATGACAAAGCTTGATGACGTAAAATATACACACACAAGCGCAAATTTACATTTGCCTCTGTCTCAATTCAGCGTAGTTCTTCAAGGGATCAACAGCGATGTATCGCTGTATGATCAGTTTCAGATTAAAAGTTTAAAACAACTAACTCCTCAAGTAAAAGTCTTATGGTGGAGCGACAGATGCTCAAGTGTAATAACAGTTAAAATATAATATGTAGAATCAGTGTAAACATCGTTAAGTAAAAACAACCAAACATGAGGCGAACATCGGCCGTACACCTTGGAACCGACAAACACCAGCAAGGGAGCAGCGCAGACCACAACTAAGAGAAGTCCACTTTTATCATTTCTTTATTATTTTAATGAGCTCATTAATCCAAAATAACATAACTGAACAAATGTACTGGTAATAGGGCGAATGTGTGTGAGAGTGTGTGAGTGAGCTCATGGCCATGAACATATATGCCGAGGGCATTGGTTTGTGTGTAAATGAGATTTGAGCATAATAAGTAATTAGAGCTGCAGCTAAAGATAAGAGTACATAATAACCTTGATTGGAGATCAAATGAGAATCGTAAGAATTAACAGAGTCAATTAAAACAGCCACCATTTTGTTTTTATAACATTTGTATGACGCCATTTTGACCACATGGTTGTATACGCAGAATCTATTTGGGAAATTAAAAATTTGATAGTTACTTTCAATATAAACAGTGTTATCATTTGTGTCACCTTCTTTGTGTCAAAAATCTCGCTGTTAATGAATCCTGGCCCCTTAGGTAAAAAGCATATTAAAAAGAAAAGCACGAGTCTTACAGTAAGCAAAATCGGTAAGTACCATATTTTGATAGTAATTATATATATAAATATAGTTAAATGTATGAGCTGATTATATAAGTTTAGTGACAAATTGCACCCAGAACAAGGGACATAATAAGTTTAGTGACAAATGGCGCCTGAACTATGGACATTATATAAAATCATTTTATATAAAACAGGCCAGATTTAGAGACAGAGCAGGTGGTATAAGACGGAACATAACCTAGTACACAAGAGGTTATGTTAACGAAGTAAAGTAACTAGTAATTGCATAGTTAAGTACAAATAAAAAATAAATAGTCATTTAAATAGTTAAAGTAACAATGGCAGAAAGTAATAATAGTCTGGAAATGGACAATACAGAGACAGAATCCATTTTATTGGAAAGACATGTTAGCTCAACACCTAGAACAGGCGAAAATAAAATCTCGTTAGAAGATTTATTCACGTTAATTAGTGATAAATTCGAACAACAGAATATTAAATTTAGTACATTTAATGTAAAATTAGATAGTTTTGAGAATAAGCTCAAGAAGCAAAATACCTTACAAAATGAAAAATTAGATCAATTAGAGGAGAAATTAGAAAAATCAAAAAATGAAATACAGAGACAAAATTGTAATAGTGACAAGGTAGACAAGTTAGAGATAAACAAAGATGACAAGGTAAGTAGGGGGAGGATTATAACAATATAAATAAAAGTATGATGTTAGAGAATGATTGTGTAAACAGTAGTAGTGATAATGAAATTTTATGGGGAATAGAATATAATAATGATGGAATGATAATGTGTCTTGAAGGGTTGAAGAGAGTGTGTAGAGAGAGCATAATTGTAAAAGAATTGCAGGGGTTAGATTTTTCCCTTAATGGTGTATTTGGGGGTGATATACATGTTTTTAGGAAGGACAAGAGTGCCTTCGATGTAGATTTTGGATACAAAAGGTCTGCAAATAGTTGTCCCTGGATTTTTTGTGCACCTGATAGGTGGTGCGAGAATAAAGTTGTAGTGTCCCCTGTATATATTGAGAGAGAGAATGTGATTTGGGGTTATGATAGGAGTTATTGTGAAAGAGAGTTGTGTGATAATTGGGAGATAGAGTTATATAGAGTATGTAGAGATTATGAGGAATTTGTAGAAAGGTTAGGTGGAGAGAGAAGTGAAAATAATAGTAAGTACTTACCTTGGATTGAAGCTGATATGGCAGCAGTAGGAGATGATGTTGATAACAATAATGACTTGATAAAATACCTGATTATGACTAATTACACTAAGGGTGACTGGACCATACCGAATGTTGACAAGTTTTATGATATAGTAATGTGGAGTAATCCTGCAGAGTATTACTATGGTATAATGGACAAAATAAATTTAAATAGTTATTATATTACAAAAGATGATATAATGTACTTAATTAAAAATGAGTTATGTATACGTAAGATAAGACTATTATTTGACGATGGAGGTTAATTATTCTAATTGTGTTTATGAACATTTAATTATGTGAACAGTGTTTTTCAGGATGGACTGTTTATGACTGATTATGGTAAATGATTAATTGGTAATGTGGATTTTTGTGTATATTGATGTCTATGTATTTGTGTATTTTTGATGTTGTCTATTTGATGTATTTTTTATGTAAACATGTATTGTAGAATTTTAAATAATTGAAGGAAGTTAATAATGATTTAAATGATGTTAGGAGATTTAGATTCTAATGGTTAGTAAAGAATTAAGCAGGTAATATATTTGGATATGGAGATGTATTGTTGTTAGTAGGTAAGTGATGAATTTTCTAGTGGTATATTAAGGTGAAATGTTGTAAAAGAATTTGGGTGATAATTATTAAAATAGAGGCACTGGAGTTAGTTAAATAGAGTTAATGGGAGTTAGTGAAAATAAAGTGTTGAGATACTGATAATATATAAAGAGGTGTTAGATATTTTAGGGACACAGTGGTTAGTGATTATATGTAGAGGTGAGTAATGTGAATGGTATATATATATATATATATATATATATGACAAAGAAAGAAATATAATATACCAAATTGGTTATGCAAATGGATACAATAAAAATACTATGATCAAAATAGAAAATAAAATCAAATACAAAATAAAAACTGAACAATTAAGAATTAATCAAACTGAACAACACATAAATAATAACAACAACAAAAAATGGGCCACATTCACATATATAAATAATAAAATGACAAAACTAACAAAACTATTTAAAAACACAGATATAAAAATAGCATACAAAACTAATAAAAATAAATTACAAAATCTAAATAGCTCACACAACAAAGATAATACAACAACCAACGGTATATACAAAATTGAATGCCAAGATTGCAATAAATGTTATATCGGACAAACAAAAAAACAGCTGAAAAAACGTTATTTTGAACACCTAAATGCATACAAAAAACCAAATATATATAAATCCAATTTAGCCACACATGCAATAAACACAGTACATGAATTCCCAGACATAACCAATGTAACACTAATAAAACATATACCACACAAAGGCACCATAATGAACATTTGGGAAAATTTACAGATTTACAAACATAAAACACAAAACAAATTAATACCAGAACAAATACAAATCAATACAAAACATGACACAATATTCAAAGCACTCAACATCGAAAATACACAAAATACAAAAACAGATACCACAACCACACACAATAATGCAACTTTGAAGGACCAAAGACCAACAAACTACGTTAATAACATCCAGAAGCCAACACACAAATACTTCACCAGAAACAAGATGGTGAAGGCTGAAGATGGGAGAACAAGATCTCCCGAAACATGTTCCTAAAGGAAAAAAGTATATCTTGAGGTAAATTAGTTATAAGTATTATAGTAATATATATATATATTTGTTGATGGTGATATTTTGTAGTAAGGGTATTGGTGTAGGGAGTCCGCAACGAAAGGTGTTGGGACAGGAAGGGACCGTTGTGTGCCGGAAAGGGTTACCTGAAAGGGCCAGGAACCAATGATGGAATGAGCATAGATAGGGAACACACATACTAGTACAAAAAAATGAGGGGTGCCAGAGGATTTAAATGGGATTTGTGAAGGGGGTTATTATTGAGATATTGGTGTCATAATATAAATGGTTAGAAGCGGTTGTTAGTAGAAAAAAGAGGTGAGTAAGGTTAGATTGACAATGCCAAAATAAGATATAGAAAATAGTGAATAATAGAGAGTCACCCAAACGAGTAAGGATAAAAGGGTTAGGAAAAGGAAAATTCATGGTAGGAAGGTAATTGTAACGGAAAGGTAAAGGATAAATTTGAAATTGTTTTATAGAATCTAATGATAAACAAATGTTAAATAATTAAGAGTTAATAGAGAATTGTTGATAGTAATGTTATAAAGTTTCGATACCAGTTGTTTAAATGTAAATTGTTTAATGTACTGTAAACGTAACAATGTTAATGTGTAATGTTCAATGTTTTATTGTTATTAGTAATGACGATGACAAATGTTACAGAATAGTAGCTTTTAAAGGTTGAAAGTCTAAAGGTGCAAATGAAGTTGAGCAAAATATAGTATGATACCTGTTGCAATCGATAGCTGATTCTAAGTTGAGTAATAAAATTTGAATAATAAACTTGTCTGCCATAGTAGTTGTAGGTTGAATTTGTAGTAATAGATAGGTGAAGGTATTTTGGGGGAATATTAGAGAATTGTTGATATATGGTGTTATTTGTAGTTATATATATAGTTTGTTTTCTTACAAGGAAGAAATTGAGTTTGGTGGTGGTAAAAGAATATACATTTTAAAGTCTTGTTGTTGTTATGTTAAACTTTTAAATTAGAACAAACCAATGCCCCAAACACAAACCAATGCGTCTAAAAGGGAACATATCAGTTGTAGATATGGAAGTGTACTAGACCACTATTTTAAATTTTTGTATTCAATGTTTCAGAGTTTGGTGGTGTTGTGACCGCGGTCCTGGGCTGGCTGGAGCGTCAGAACAGGAGCGTAGAGTGCCTCATGGCCTTATGGTGTAGGGATCTCTCAGGAGAAGTCCAGTAAGGTCAGAGGGTGCGACCAACATCATTGGACCAAGGGTAAGTGATGATAAATTTTTATATAGTAACACTACAGGGGGTTGTGGTGACATATCTAGACTGATCCTTTTAGGAAAGTGTGAATGAGTCAATGAAATGTTTTTGTGTCTCGACACAAAATCTTTCATTGAGGGGGTTTGTAACAGTACATAATGACCCAATACCATAACTATGGGATTTAAAGGTATTTTTTCAATGTTTTATTGTTTAATCATTAAAATACAGAATGGTTAGGTCCATTGTCCCTATATACGAAGGAACAAAGCAGATTCAGCAAGAGTACCATGCCAAGGTCACCGTTGGACGTGCGGGAGTCGGTAAAAGCCATGGCGGTGTTTGTGACGAATGACTTTACATATGCATTGTGATTGGATAATAACACTGTTCCGTCATAACCTAAAACAATGACGCACTGACTACAATGCTTGCAACGAGGCGTTGTCCTGTATGACAAAGCTTGATGACGTAAAATATACACACACAAGCGCAAATTTACATTTGCCTCTGTCTCAATTCAGCGTAGTTCTTCAAGGGATCAACAGCGATGTATCGCTGTATGATCAGTTTCAGATTAAAAGTTTAAAACAACTAACTCCTCAAGTAAAAGTCTTATGGTGGAGCGACAGATGCTCAAGTGTAATAACAGTTAAAATATAATATGTAGAATCAGTGTAAACATCGTTAAGTAAAAACAACCAAACATGAGGCGAACACCGGCCGTACACCTTGGAACCGACAAACACCCACCAGCGAGGGAGCAGCGCAGACCACAACTAAGAGAAGTGCACTTTTATCATTTCTTTATTATTTTAATGAGCTCATTAATCCAAAATAAAATAATTGAACAAATGTACTGGTAATAGGGCGAATGTGTGTGAGAGTGTGTGAGTGAGCTCATGGCCATGAACATATATGCCGAGGGCATTGGTTTGTGTGTAAATGAGATTTGAGCATAATAAGTAATTAGAGCTGCAGCTAAAGATAAGAGTACATAATAACCTTGATTGGAGATCAAATGAGAATCGTAAGAATTAACAGAGTCAATTAAAACAGCCACCATTTTGCTTTTATAACATTTGTATGACGCCATTTTGACCACATGGTTGTATACGCAGAATCTATTTGGGAAATTAAAAATTTGATAGTTACTTTCAATATAAACAGTGTTATCATTTGTGTCACCTTCTTTGTGTCAAAAATCTCGCTGTTAATGAATCCTGGCCCCTTAGGTAAAAAGCATATTAAAAAGAAAAGCACGAGTCTTACAGTAAGCAAAATCGGTAAGTACCATATTTTGATAGTAATTATATATATAAATATAGTTAAATGTATGAGCTGATTATATAAGTTTAGTGACAGTCCCTAGTATATTACCTCACCTATCAGCTGATCAAAACGGTCACGTCAAGGACCTTGACCTACATACGTTATATACAAATTACATCTGAAAATACATTGTACATCTGCAAAATTCTATCTTTCAAAACAAAATAAAATAAAACATTTAAAAGAACAAAATATTATTATAAATAACGATCAAATTGATATTTAAATTATTCAAATAAACTTTACAACTTTACATTTCCAAATTCTATCAAAATTGTCACTGGTTGCAATTAAAAATTTTATGTTCTTACTATAAATCTGTTTTCTTTACTATACTCAATTTCCTTTCCTTTGGGTGATCTAATTATTTATACTAGCTTGATTTGCCACTTGGCAGGTATACATATATAATCTTTCTCACTCTGACTCTAATAGCCTTAACAACTTGAACCAATATGACACCCATCTCTATCAAAATATCTATCAAACAATCTCTAAACCCAACTTACCATTAAACTCAATTCGCCGCATTCTCTCGATATATATAAAAAATAATCTCTGACCCTTTGTACTTAGGATATGTGTGTTCCCCCCAAAAAAAAAGCTCATTCCCTTATGTTGGTTCCTGGATTCTACCTAAGGTAACCCTTTCCGGCGACAAACGGTCCCTTCCCGTCCCAACCCTTTTGTTGCGGACTCCGACATTACACTATCCCTTATTACAAAATTACCATCCCCAAATCTCATTCATATCACCTCACTTCAACTACAACAAAATAACATCATCAATTATAAACATCAATATATCCATCAAAACTCTACATATATTTCCCATAACTACTGTGTCAACATCAATACTTCTCAAATTCTATTACATTACCTGACAATAACATTACATTAATTCAAAACAATATTATTCTCTAGTACCACTGTAACTTTAACTTGGACTGATCTATATGTCCCAACAAAATATTAATCACCCACAATCTGTCTCTTATTATTTTACAAATCATTTAAAATCTTCACTACATTAAATTACTTTTCTCATCATCTGAAATAGCATCTGTAGCACATTAAAACATTATATTTAACATTAATTACCTTGACCATTAATAAACAATTTAACAGTGACATTGTACTACTGATCAGCTGATATTCCTAGCCAAGTGACAACACATTTCAAAATTATACACATTCTATGAAATACATATGGTTATCAATCCTTACATTTACCATCAATGTTTCCCCTCTTTCTGACTCTGGTACAATTATGTAAACCGCCTGCCAGTCGGTCTAGTTATTTACTTAGTTTCAAAACTACACAAATTATATAAAACACATATTTTTATCAATTCTTACCTCTAACACAATAAAATAATACATTTAAAATACAGAATACACACATTATACTGAACGTATGAACACCTATTTATCGAAACATAATCCAAGCATTTTATGAGAGCAAAATTAGAGTTATCATTTTTTGTTATGAAATTTTATTTCGTTGTTCATCCAAACAACCTCCTAATCCACACACACTATTGTAATTTATGTAGGACTGTAGCGCCCATTTGCTTTCACAAAGACTGCATAGTTGGAGGAATTGGATATCTCCGTGTCTTTGCTTCGGCTTGACATTTTAAAAATTGTGGATATCGACATATCCTTGTTTTATATTGAAAAGCCCTTAAGACGGGTCTACCACCTGGCTATGCTGTCCCCACGCGGACAGAGTGGTAGCCGCTGTTCCATAGTTCCGGGATTTCCCCTAGTTTCACCCCCCTATTAATTTCTACTATAAACCAATTTCAAGTCAGCTATGGTCAAGGGACTTGATATGGCCATAGCTGACCGCTAGCCAAATCCACGATTAGTGCTGGTAAGGCAGTAATCACCCGAAAAGTCGGGGAAATCAAACTTCATTTCAATGCCTGTTCTATATCATCATCACTATGTACGGCACGAGAGTCTATCATGGTACAATTGTACAAAAAGGTGTGCCGCACATTTTCGCCATGTTGGCCTCCGATGGAGGTAACACTCCCTGTTACCCCCAACCCATTGCACTATCTACTGGGGCACAGGCCACCCCAGCAATAGCGCATTACTAACTAAATAATTAAAAGTAATGAACTAAAACTTTCTACAATTGCAGTTCCACACTCCACTGTTATATCACTTCTTTGAGCACCAATCTACCCCCCAAAATTATCCCCACATCTTGTATTGACAACAAGTTTTTATCTTATTTCACATTCTTCAAAACGTTCCCATGCTCACTGATACTAAAACTTGACAATCATTTTGGTCACTTAATTCTAAAATTTATATAAATTTAAAATTATAAACATCCAAAATATTTTGGGGGTTTTTTTTTTTTTCAAAAAGTTTTATTTACATTGGAGGCTGATACTAACTATCATTAAAAGTAAATCTGTTATCGCCGAAAATGGGGGGTTCTGCTATAAGGGAAAGTTGGCGACAAGATAGACCCCACTTCGTGAATTTACTTCCACCTTCTCAACTCTACTCCCTTACTTCTCTCATTTCTCCAGACCCGCCGTCTATCCCATCGCCCAGTCTCCCTCCCAGCAAAACTCTTCTTTTCAGATTACTCAGAAACTATTGTCAATGGCTCAATTTTAGTTTCACCCTTGACATTAAAACTGTAAATTTGTACGCACTGCCTTGCATTTAGGTGAAGCCTCCATTATATACAAACACTCTAAGGCAGTGCAGGCACGTGACAGGTACACCAGACCGCTGCACCATGAGTGTGTTAATAATATAATGCGTGTCACGTACCTTTGGGGTCCCCCTCCCCGTTCGAATGTGAAGTTAGTTTTCCAATTTCGACCAATTTCGGTGGAGCCGGACCATCGTTGTTTTCACCGCCCGAAGGAAGATCCTCCAACCATGGCCCGTCTCCGAGTTCCGAATACCACGGCCAGGACTGGTAAGATTGTGACCGCCCGAAAATGGGGGAGGATCCCTTCTGAAAACATATAGACACAATTAACTTTCATACATACAATTCATAAACAATAATCATTGATAAAATTCTTCTGCTGACCAATATAATTTCAAATTTGTAGCGTTGTGCGTTCCCACTATCTCTCTCGTCTCTCTGTTCTGTAATACATATGAATTCTTCATTTTCACCTCTATTATCTCGTACGGCCCCTCATAGAGTAAGAAAAATTTCTTGATCTCCTTATCCTGAGCACTCGATAAATCATGTCGTTGTACTAATACCAGCTGTCCAACCTCGTACTGCGTCCACTTACCTTTCATATCATGCCTCTGTTTTCTCTTCTCCCTCTTCGTCAATAAATTTTCATTCGCTAGCCTAAGTTTTACATCGCGACCAATAGTATTGGTTTCTGGTGGATACTCAATTAGTTGTTCCAGAATTCTCTGTGGACGCGTCCCTCTTATTAACTCATAAGGTGTGAACCCCGTCGACTCATGGGTGGTGCAGTTAAGCCAGTTTTCAATTTTCTGAACATATAATGGCCACTCGCTGTGTTTGGCGTGGCAGTATGTTCGGAAAATTCTGCCCAACTCCCTCATGACGCGCTCAGCCTGATTGGATTGCGGATGATACACTGCGGTGTGCTTTGGGATGATACCTTCCCATCCGAGAGTCTGGCGCCATCTTCCACTGATGAACTGTGGTCCATGGTCGGATAATATCACCTTCGGCTTACCCACGTTGATCATGTAGTCGCGTGTGATCTTTTCACTCAGCACCTTACTTGTTGCTCGCTTCACGCTATATAACCTTACATATTTAGAAAATGTGTCAAGTACAACAAAAATATACATCACTCCACCCCTTCCCTTTGGCAATGGGCCGTACAAATCCACGGCTACTAAATCAAATGGTTTTTCTACCTTAATGTAATTTAATTCCCCTTCTAACCTATAATTTACAACTTTAGACTTCTGACATAGTTCGCAAACTCTTAAGTATCTTTCGGACGCGTTTCTCCATATTTCTAAATAGACAAGATTCCCTTAACACATTCACACACTTCTTTGCCCCAAAATGCCCGTATCTAAGGTGACAGTCCCACACTATTTTCTCTACCAGTCCTTCAGGTATAACTAACCTCCAATCCCTTTCTCTCCCCTCTACTTTTTTAAACAAACTCCCCTGAAATACTTGAAAATATCGTTTATACCCAAATTCATCTACATCTGATTCTACACTAGTAATTATTTAATTTAATTTACTATCAGCTCTTTGCATTACATTTATATTCTTCAATTCTTCCCCAAAAAGTTTGTCTTCCCGGGATAGTCTATAAATCTCTTATCTCTTTTATATCTATACCCGTTCTATTTCTATCTGTGTCTACTCGTGATAGTGTGTCTGGCACCCTGTTCTCTACATCTTTAATATATTCCCAAGAAAAATTATACTCTTGGAGAGCTAACACCCACCTGGTTATCCGGCTGTGTGTGAGTTTACAAGTATTCAGGAACGACAGCGCTTTATGGTCCGTCCTGATGATCGTTTTACTGCCGAGCAGATACGTCCGGAACTTCTTCACCGCAAATACTATACTTAGAAGCTCCTTCTCGGTGGTAGTGTAATTCCGCTCTGTTGCTAGTAACGTCCGGCTGGCGAAGGCAATGGTCTTGTGTTCTCTCGCCTCGTTCTCTTGGTACAGTTCCGCTCCGAGTGCTATATTGCTGGCATCGGTCTGTAAATAGAAATTCTCATTAAAATTTGGGTGGTTCATTAAGATCATATCCGCGACCTTATTCTTGATTTCGCTAAACGATTCTCTTTCGTTTTCACCCCATCTCCATTGTTTGTTCTTTTGTAGCACTGCGCTAAGTCGGGCCGTCGTCTGGGCGTAGTTTCGCTGGAACTTCCTGTAAAAATTACAGAGACCAAGAAAACTTTGTAATTGTTTTATATTTTTAGGCTCCGGGAACGTCAGGATGGATTCTACTTTGTCCGGATTAGCCCGTATTCCTGTGGGTGTTATGATAAAACCTAAAAAGTGTATTTCCGTCTTTAAAAATTTTGACTTGTCCCTGTTCACCGTCAAACCTCCCTGGTATAACTTCTCCAACACATATTCTAAATGTTCTATGTGCTCCTCAAATGTTCTGGAGGCTGTTAGAATATCATCAACATATATAGTTAAAAAATCTAAGTTATGAGGTTGCAAAATTTCGTCCAGACACTTGATAAAACTGGCTACACTGGTGTTCAATCCAAACGGTAGTCGTTTGAATTGATAATTTTTTCCATTGAATAAGAAAGCTGTATATTTCCTACTATTCGCTGCCAATGGAACTTGCCAATACCCGGCGGTTAGGTCTAAAGAGGTCATATATTTCACACCGCTGAACTTCTGAAAAATTTCCTCGATGGCTTCGGGTGACTCCCGGTCTGGAATAATTATTTGATTGATTTTGCAGGCATCTAAACATAACCTAACTCTCCCATCTTTTTTGATCACTACTACCAAAGGTGAATATGGTGATACGGATCACTCAATTATATCTCCCTCTAACATTTTCTCTAACTCAATCTGAACCGCCCTCCTCTTCGCATATGGCACCGGATAACTTCTTTGTACATAGGGTGCGTGTTCCCTTACCTTTAACTCGCATTCATAGTTTCTTGCCCTCCCTGGTATATCGGCAAACACTCCTCTAAAATTCTCTACTACCCGCCACAACGATTCACGCTGAGAACTCCCTATTACGCCACCCTCACTACAAAATTTAAGTGCTCTCTCATCCCATAATTGATCTACATTCTCATCGCACTCTATTTTACTCTCACTACATACATTCATACTAACTTCCGTTTCTTGTTTATTAACCCGATTATGGATCACCCTTACCCCCGAAATTCTTACTGCATCTACCACCCGCTCAAAATTAACTCGAACTGATTCTACTTCATTGTGCAATACTAACACCCGTTTATGAAAGTCAATCACCGCCTTATGTTTAATCAGAAAATCATTTCCCAATATAACCTCAAGATTTAATCCCCGTACAACTAGAAAGGTATTATCGTACCCTACCCCGTTAATTATCATATTTAGATATACTTGTTTGGTGACTCTTTTACTCCTAACGCCCGTAACACCTACAATCGTCACTCCCGCAACTGGCAAAGATGGAATATTTCTATTTATTTCTTTCAATTCGTCTAGTACGTGTTCAGAAATAACAGAGATTTCGCTACCTGTATCTATCAAAGTTTTAATCTCCTTACCTTCTATGTTGATTTTCACCTTGGTCAGTCCATTCTCCCGTCTCACTGCTTCGAAGTCTTCTTCCTCTAATAATTCCTCAGATAAATCAGTTATGATAATGTTGTTTCGATATCTGTCATTCATTTAGACCCCAGAAGCTTCCGGTGTTCCATTGTCTCTCTTAGTTTCCCGCAGACGTGCTCGCCACTGCTGGGTTGTATCCCCTTCCATGCTGGTTCACCTGCTTTTCATGGGCGTTGCCTCTCGGTGCTCCTCCTTGGCCCTCTCCCCTTTGTTGGTATGCCTGGTGGTTCTGCGCGGGTTGTGGTCCCTGTCGCTGACCCGGTCTCTCTCTCCTGCATCTAAAACAAAACTTTTGTGACGCATAATTCTCCTGTGAACACGCTGGACAAGTCCACATTGGGCCTCGATTATTTTGTTCTCGTCTGGGGTATGCTGGTCCATTTGTAGGTCCCCTCAGCGGTCCCTGATTACCTCCGTTATTCATATTCTGCTGGTTGTGACGGCGACTCATTTCTTGGTCCCGGATGTTCTGAAACACATCTAAAATGTTTTCTAATTCGCTAATATTGGCTACCTCCCGCGTCATCAGTGTTATTTGCACTTCCCTTGGCAAATGCTTACTTATATGCCTCACGAAAGATCTAAATGGCAATGGCGGTTCTAGATATTTCGCCTCATTAAATATTCTCATCACATACCCTGTTATATTATTATTGGGCCCCCCAAAATTCCCGGTCCCCATAATTCTACTTTGTAACACTTCTTGGTCTTCTTCAGACCAATATTTATTTCTGAATGCGGCCTCGAAACTTTCAAAACACCCCCATTCAGTTTTGTGTACTTCGGCCCATATCTCCGAACTACCCTTGAAACATTTTAAAATTTTCAATAATTGTACCTCCCAGCTGTTAGTATTAAATTTATTAAACTCTCTCACTCTATTTATGAACTGCATACGATGCACTCTTTTATTATCACAACTAAATGTCTCTAACTCAACTTCACTGCTTACGTCGCGAGTCATAATTACTCGTTCGGTAACAGTGTTTACTTGTTGGCTGATGGCCATACTCAATTCATTTTTAACATCCATAATATTTTTTTCAACATTCATTAATTTATTGTTACTATCAGATTCAAGGTCACTTATTGTATTGTGTATTGTCTTAAATTCGATCTTACAATTATTTTCTATTTCACTTATTTTAATGTTATTATTTTCAATCTTATTCATAGCATAACTAACCTTACATTCAGTATTGGTGTTGCATTCATTTATTTGTTTCTCAACAATTGTGTTTATTATGCTATATTGTTCCGTGATCTGTTTTTCTACTTTATTTGTTATATCATTTTTTATATCAGAAACACGGCACTCTACTTGCTCATTCATAGACTCTGTCAATTGTAATTTAATATTTTCAAAACGTTCATCAACATGTTTATCTAGTACATGACTCAGATTATCAAATTTTACACTTATACTCTGCTGCAACTGAATATTCTCTTCTTCAAACTTTTTATTAAAGTTGCTATTTTGAGCGTCAAAACGACGGTCTATTTTATCAAATTTTTCGTCCGTTGCATCAAAACGTTTATTTAATACATTGAAATCACTATTTTTTACCATGTTTTCAGACATAGTTTGTATCAGGTTGAATATATCATTCATTGATAACTCTTTTGCTTTACTTATTACAGGAGTAGATTCTGCTTTTGCTCCACTCATTATTACCGATTGCGTTAAATTATTCTCGTCTATCATGCTTGGAGTTGTCTCCACTCCTGAATCATTTATATTATCTGATTCATTTAAAACACTTTCCTTGACCACATTAGGGTCTGAATTAATTTCTCCCTCCCCCATGACAGTTACATCACTCATACTAACTTTATCTCCGTATTCCATTTTTATCTTATTTATGAGATTTTGCTCTACATAAAATTTCAATTTTAAATTTTTTCTGTATTATTCAGTATAGTATAATCTAAGTATCGCTTAACTACATCTTAACATCATTTATATATAATTAGGACTCATTCCCTCTTAACCTCTAAATCACGCTTGCATCCTATTTGTAGGTGCGGTTTTTACTTTATATTTTTTACTCATAAAAACTGTCCCTGTCGGTTCGCCACTTGTGAAGTTAATTAACTCGTTAAATATATAAATACATAACTTTTCTTCCACTTACCTGCAAAAATTCTTTTATCTGGGTCCAAGATTCGGTCGCACAAACGTCGGATGTTAGCGTGATTTATAGGTTTTTGTAATAATTGACTCTACTCATTTTTGAAGAGAATTAACATTTTTAATAATCAAGTATTTCAAAGTTATACTATTCTTTCGTTTTTTCCATAAAATTTGACAAATTAAATTTAAAATTTCATACCTGTTGGTCATACATCTACTATTGTTATATTTTAATTCTACTACTTACGATTAGGTAGACTGCCCAGTCTGCTTTCACTCTCTCTCACATTCTTAATAAAATACCCCCTTTACCCTTATTAATTAATTTAGCCCATTATATAAAACCCCAGCCGGCAACGTGTTCATCCGTTGACCTCGTGGCCGCCCCGTTGTAAGTTCGTAGTCGTCCCGAAACAAAAAAATTGTGTGTTGGTGTTCTTTTGTTGGTCTCACATCACTGCCACTTTGTTTGAAGCTATTAACTCACTTTTTACTGGTATATTTTTAAAATTTTGTAAAAGTTAGCCCCGTGAGGCTGTACCGGCCGGTACTGTCTGTGTCGGACTGCCCAGAGCGGCGTAGCAGGCGCCGCTAACTTGAGTGCGTCTTTGGTTGTGGAAACCAATGCCTTGTAGTCGTTCGTCGCTGGTTATTTCCATTCAACACATGCAGTTGGTGGTGTGTTCTTCGTATTAGGATATTGGCTAGGCACTGGCTGACGTCACGAGATGGGCGGACCTTGAGCTCTATATCCGCCAGCAAGGTAGATGAAGGTGGACAAAAATTGTTTCTTAGCCATTTTAGTTTCATAAGTCTGCGTGGGTCCGCGCGTATGCTCGTGTGATGCATACGGGCGCGCTGCCACACATTTACAAAGTTCTTGGAAACGGAGGCTGGGCGAATTCCTGGTTCGCGATTACACAATTGTCAAGGCGTAGTTCGCCTTTGTTAGAAACTGTTCCATACACAATAACACGTGGCCTGGTCACCGTTGAAATTAAACTTTACCAATATTTTAATAAAACCCCAAATTTAATAAAATAAAATAACCCACAAATTTGGCCCGTTACAATGGACAAAAAGTGGGATAAACTTTTTGACAAAATGGATAAACAAAACGCAATGTTAGACGACATGATTAGTGATATCAAGGGATTCAATAATGATATGAAAAGAGGAAATGAGAAGTGGAAACGAGAGGCGGATAAATTAAAGGAGAATACAGAAGTCGAACTAAAACAGGTAAGTGGTGTTATTAATATAACGAAAAATAATGAAGGAATAGTAGACAAGGTACGTGGCGGTGGTAAAATAAGTAATTATAATGGTGAAATAACGTTAAATAAGAATAATGAGTATATAGCTGAAAATGGGGTATCAAAAAGTGATACGGTAGACAATAGTGAAAATGAGAGTAGAATGAGAGTTGAGGTTGATCAGGGATTGCTAGTTAGTGCTTATGATTTAGAAAGGGAGTATAGTGATAGTTTAAATGTAGAAGGTGAACAGGGGCAAAATTTTATGGGGTTAAATGTGAAGCAGAGACTTCACAAGAGTTGATGGAGGACAAGAGTTCCTCAATAGTTTTTGTAGAAGACAAAAGGTCTTCAGAATGTCAAATAAGTTTTTTGTGTTTATCTGGTAGGGCCAGATTGTGTTTAAAGAATTTTGTGGTATTGCCCTCTGCATGGAGTGAGAGAGAGAATGTGAAAGGGTGTGGTGATAAAAGTGATTATGAAAGAGAGAAAGAGTTAGAGTGGTTCAAGCTAAATAGAGGTTATGGAGAGTTGATAGAGAAGATGAATATTAAGAGAATTATGATAAATAATGTAGACATACCTTGTGCAGTAGTAGACAATGATTATATTGATGATAAATATGTACCTGTAGGAAGAATTAGTGTACTGGTAGGGGAGGAATATGATGAGAAAATAATTTACCTGGGTGTAACAACAAATATTTACGGAGACTGGATAAAAATAAATAATAGTGACAAGTTTTATGAAATAATAAAAGGGAAGACGAATGACACAGAGGTAATGATTTATAATAAGAATAATAATAATAAATTGGATGTAAATAAAAATGGTTTATGCTATAAATATGTTAGGTATATACACGACAATGTAGGTTGAACACACGTAATAAATGGACATTCTAAAAGGTTTAAGTTGTAGTTATGACCTGGCTGATTTTGGAAATGAAGTGTGGTAAAATTGAATAATAATGACGAATAATTTGTAAATAATTGATAGTGAAATGGATTGTGTGTATTGTAAAATGTTTTATGTAAACAATGTGGATGTAATAGACATTGATTTTAATAATAATAATATTTTAATAGACTAAGTAAATAATGAGAGTTGATGCTTAATGAATTGTAATTGTTTTGATAATAATTAAAAATGTTGTTTTCAATAATTGATTTAATTAAAATAATTTGAGATGTTTAAATATTTTAATTGGTTTAAAATGTTATATAATTGGATTTTTCTAATAAACTTAAATTATTTTATGAGATGTGAATTTGACAATAATTAATAAATAAATAAATGTTAAATTGTTTAGTAGGTAATAACATTGTTGTTAAAGTGTTTCAGAAGGTACAGGGAGTTATTGATGTGTATAGTTGTGTGTTGATGACGGGGTATGAGCGAAGTACTGTGAGTATAAATTTTATGATACAAGTTAAACAGAGTAAAATGTTTACCGATGTTGGAAAGATTGTAACTTAATGATGAAAATAATTTGAGCTAATTATACTAAATAGGAACCATAGTTAAAAGGTAATAATAATTGAAATGTGATGTAAAGTAAATGTTAATAATAATTTTGAAATTTTTGAGGAATCTAATTGTAGTAAGTGATAAATAATTAAATGAGGATATATTAAAGAGTTACTAAAAATTTCAAATTAAAATGTTTATAATTTTCTATAAAAATTATTTAAATGAGAATTGTTTCGTAATGTACAAATGTCAATGTTCAAGGTTAATGTGTGTTATGTTTTCATACTAGATATGTGGGCAATTTTGGGGGGTTGAGTGGTGTTAATAGAAGTGCTACACTTAGGGAGTGTAGAAACTGCAAGTGTAGAAGGTTAGTTTAGTTATTAAGTGGCTAGTACGGGGGTGGCATGTGCCACCGTAGGTAGCGATACATGTTGGGGGTAACAAAGAGTGTTACCTCCATCGGAGGCCAAAATGGCGTAAAATACACGGCACACCTTTTATATAATTTTGTATTATATCCTGATAGATTGCCGTGCCGTGTATAATAATGATGTAGAGAGCATGCTTGAATTTAGAGTTGATTTCCCCGACTTTTCGGGCGATTACTGCCTTACCAGCACTAATCGTGGTTTTGGCTAGCGGTCAGCTATGGCCATAAATTAAGAACCTTGACCATAGCTGGTTTGAAATTGGTGTATATTTGAAATTGATGGGGGGGTGAATTTAGGGGAAACCCCCGGAACTATGGAACAGCGGCTGCCACTCTGTTCAAGTAGGAACAGCAAGGCCAGGTGGTAGACCCGTTTTAAGGGCATATAAATTTATAACATAGATATGATGATATCTGCCAATTTTAAAATGTAACGCTGAAGCAAGAACACGGAGATGATAAATTCCTCCACCAATGCCGTCCTTGTGGAGGCAAATGGGCGCAACAGTCCACCATCAAAAAATAATAGTGTGTGTGGCAGGGTGGTTGCTCAGGGGAGCAACGAATTAAAATTTTGTAACTTAGTAATGGCAACTCGCTCTTGAAGTAATTAAATAATTGTTTGACTTGAGAAAATGGATACAGTAGATGTTTATTATATTTTGGTTATCATGTTTTAGTGGGTCATTAATCTTGTTATGTTAGAGTGTAAGAATTATAAATATGTGTTATGTATTTTCGTTATATAATTTTGTGTAGCATTTTTGAACAGAGGTCATTCGCCTTGTCTAGAAAATCAGCTGATCCGCTGTAGAATGTCACTTATGAATTGTCTGCTAATTTCCAATGTAACTAATGTTTGAATATAATGATTTTAATGTGTTAAAGATTGTATTTTAAATGATGATAAAATGATGGAAGTAATTTGATACAGTTAAGATTTTTAAATGGTGTGTAAAAGGTGATAAAGTTGATTTGGGTGATTAATGTTGAGTGAGGACATTTGAATCAGTCCATGTTAAGTTTAAAGGGGTACTAGAAAGAATAATATTGTTGTGAATTAATGTAATGTAGAATTTGAGATGTAGTGTTGACACAGTAGCTATGGGGAAAATATGTAGAGTACTGATTGATATATTGATGTAATAAGTAAATGGAGATATTCTGTTGTAGTTGAAGTGATGTATTGGGAGAGTAGTTAAGAGTTGATGGGAATTTTGTAAGGGGGGTGGTGTGATGAGGAGTCGTCAGCAAAAGGGTTGGGACGGGAAGGGACCGTTTAGCGCCGGAAAGGGTTGCCTAGGAAAGTCCAGGGACCAGATAAGGGAATGAGCTTTTGGGGGGGGACACATCCTGAGTACAAAGGGGTAGAGAGTATATTTTTTTTTTATAAGAGTAGAATGATGCGAATTGAGTTGAGTAGTAAGTTGGGTTTAGAGATTGTTTGATAGATGTTTTTGATAGAGATGGGCGTCATATTAGTTAAAGTTGCTAATGAGTATTATAGTCTGAAGTGGGTTACGAGTATATATAAATGCCAAGTTGATACAATCAAGTTATTATGAATAATTAAATCACCCATACTAATGGAGAATGAGAATGTTAAAGAAAGTAGATCATAGTTGAAATGAAAAAATTAATGGAAACAAGTGACAAACTTTAATAGAATTTGAGAATAAAGTAAAGTTGTAAAATGTGTAATTTTGAGTAATTTAAATGTCAATTTTATTGTTAATTATAATAATACTATGTTAATTTTAAAGGTCTTATTTTATTATGTTTGAAGATAAAAATTTTAAAGATGTTTAAGGTATTTTATGATGTAGCCTATGTATAACCTATGTAGGTCAAGGTCGTTGACTTGACCCAGTTTGATCAGCTGATGGTTTATGTTATAAACTAGACCAGTTTTGGCAATGAAGTGATGCAAATTTTGTTTTGATTGATTTAAATAATTTTAAATTTTCTGAATATTGAGAAAAGTATATTAAAAAAAAAAAAACTTGATTTTTGTGCCTGCCATCTAATTGATGTTTTGAATTTTAATTATATTATTGTTTATGTGTATCAATAGTGTTATTGAATTACTGTATATTGTTTAGAATATATGTATAATCAAATGTTAGGATGAGGGAGTTCATGTTTAATTAGATGTTCAATTTATTTGTTTTTCTGATTATTAATAGTAACGAAGAGAATTAATTCAGATAAAAGATTTTTATTTTTTGATTTTGAAGAAAGTAATGGAGATAGAGCAGTTTGCTTTCAACTTAAATTAACTTTTTGAATGTGAGAATAAAATTTTGTTTAATGAGTATTTATAAGTGTGTGTACGAGCCCAGTAACTGCTAAAGGCAGCCCAGTATGCATGGTAAGGGGGAACATATCGGTTGAGGATCTGGCATGGAGTAAGGCCAGGGGTTTGGGGTGGTATGTTAGAAGGTTAGGTGCGCTGTGGTGCGTGTCTGTTCGATTTTATGGTGTTGGGATCTCGGACAGAGAAGTCCAGTAATCTCGTTCAGGTGCAGCCATGGTCGCCGAGCCAGGGGGGTAGTTTACCCATGAGGTGTAAGAACTAATGGGGGTTTGTTGGCACCATATCCTCACCGATCCTCTTAGGGGTTTAACAATGAGATTTCTTCTGTTTCGACAGAAGATCTCTCATTGGGGGGGGTATTGTAACGGCGCTAAAATGAGGGGTTTTTTATTTTTATTAAAATATTTTTAAATTCATTTTCCACCTGTGTGACCAGCCACGTGTTAAAAGCTTTGTTCAAACAAAGAACGGTGGGATGAAGCAAGTACAAAGGAATGTTCGTGTCGCACACAGCTTCGTAATTCTCAGAATGGCAAAACAGTGTAATGCGCCCAAACGCACTAACATCGGCGGAGCGCAGAACCCACGCCAAGAAGCGAAAAACAACATGGCTTGAAGCTGATATTTTCTAACATGTGCGTTTGTAACGGCGGAAGTCTTGACGAAGTCCCGCCTATTTTGTGACGTAAACCTCTGGACACCCAATTTCGTCAATGTCCAACACACGAAAATCCCGTGTGTCGTGTGTGCAACTGATGAGACTTTGAGAATGAAGGCTGTGTGCAGCGACGAAATTTGTTCTCAGGCAAGACAGTGATGTCCGGCCTCATGTAAAGGCAGTCGACTTTTAGCCGCGGCATCAGCCAGCCGCCCGCGGAGACTCGTGGACACCAAGAAACTTTAAGTTTTAACGGAAAGTTATAAACCGGCATAAAAAAGTGGAACAATATCCCGAAATGTAATAAGTGAAGTGCAGAAGGAAGAACATTAATAGTGTACGGGACTGACAAACATTCGGATGCATCTAGAGTAGCACGCGGCGAAGCGGAACCCCGACCATTACGTAACCAACTACCATTATTCAATTTTCAATCATTCAGTATTTTAAGTCTCGAGCAAAATAAAAAGGGGATATAAAAATGTATGTGTGTGTGGATGGCAAACTGGGTTCATCTTTTTTAGATTAAGGGTTAGACTAAGAATACATAAAGAAAAATATTAAGTGAAAGTTTTGTTTTATTACTGTTTTATTTTGTTTTTCATAACTAAAAATGAGGTTTTGGGTAGAATAAATTAAAAGGTTCATTGGTATATAAATATGTGTTAGTGTAGTTATTTCGTCATTACCACTTCCTAACTTTCTGTGCTGAAGGATTCGTCTAACGTTCCGGTTTCTTCTGAATTATTATTGGGGGGGTAGTCAGATTGCAAAATTGTCCCATTTTTTTTATTAAGGTAGTGTTAAGGTTTCGATATTTAACCAAAAATATCGTGGCGACTCTGGGCTTCTGATTAAAATTTAAAAAGGTAAGTAAGCGAAGAAGGATCGCAGGTAAGTTTCTGGCAGTATTTCTATTTATTTATTTCGATTAAGTTTGTTTCTCAACAAAACATAGATAAACAACATATAAATCTTATACTAATGCGTTCATTTCTTGCCTCAGATGAATAGCTTTATTTAAATTTTCCATGATAATTAATCTGAATTCTCAAAGGGTGTTTTCTTTGAAAAAGACAGGACAGTAGAGTTCTTATGACAAGAATAACATAAAGATTTACTTGTAAAAAGGATTATCCAATATTTCCATCGGTGTAACTCCTTCCTGCAGATGATCCATACGTATGAGGTCGCGTAGCTTCGATGTCAGTATCACTCAACACACACTCGCGGATCAGATTCACTCACGGTGTATGTGTTCATTGATGTCTGCCGTCCTATCAGAGTTTATGAAGTCATGTGTTGTGTGAGTACGTTCATTGTTAACTAGTGTGTGTATATATGACTGTCTATCATCGAACTTCTTCTTGTATATGTTAATATATCGTGTTTCGATAACGTGGTGTATTGTTCCAATCGGTCTTGTACACTTCGCTTGTACACTTGGTCTTGTACACTTGTACAACGTTACGTTTTCGCTGTTCGGTAAAGTATTAATGAAAGTTCTGTTATTAAATGAAACTGTGACTGAATAGCTTGGTTCTTAATATGCGGTAGCTGAGTAAGATAGTGTACTTGAAAGTTATTACTCACCGATGTATATTGTGTGATTGAGTCACTGTGGATACACTATTACTGCATAACTGTCAATGTTGAAATGTTAGGTCACTGATTAAAGTACCGCGTAACTGAGATTCAACGTCCAACATGTATGTTAACCGTGATGTATTAAGACTGAGAACTTTTACTTGAGAAAAGAATAAGATTGAAACTTTTATGTAGACTGTTCAAAGATAAAGATTGAAAATTTATGAAGACTGTTAAAGTATATGATTGAAAATTTTATGAAGACTGACCTCTCGCGTGCTCTGTAAACAGTTTTTATTAAGCATCATTTACCACAATGCAATTTCCTGGCAAACCCTTTTCCACAACGCCTTTTGTCAACCCTGATAGGTCAGAGGAACTCCTACCCTTATGCAGAACTATGGTTCTCCACTTCTGATTTGTTGTACCCGTTGCTATTGTGACGACGGTCCTCTCCACCTTTTCTCTGGGAAGATGCCGGACTATGGTTGGTTGTAAGCTCTCCCCACAAGTACACGACGAAGGGCCCCCGTACCGTTTCCTGGAATGTAGAGCAATTCCGCGCCTGTCGATCAAGCTTTTGTCTAAGCGTACTCTGGAAGTCTGCTGCTGTTCTCACGCGAACAATACGTCGCATTTTGTTATTGTCCGACTATCCATGACCCTTTTCTCGTCAGTTACTAGGACACAGCGTGTCGTCGCTTCCAAGACGGCACTCCTCTTCCTTGTCGTAAATATCAGTTGTCACCAGTAAGATGTCCTCCCGCTGTGCGCACACTCAGTTCTATTCATTAGATAGACGTTGTTTGTTCTCATACAGGGCGAGTACAATTGTGACTACATCCCTTTTTTTACTGCTGGCACGCTTCAAATTAACCTTGTAGCGTGTGCTCATTACAATTTCTCCATACTATGCCACTGTGCCAAGTCTCATTGTCTGTTTGTTGTGGGCTGTAAATCTCGGTTGAGACGAGTCTGTCACAGGCGAACCTGCTTTCTATTGTAATGTTGTGTCGAGTGTATATCACTGTTCTGGCAAACATCTAGTTGACACTTCGTTAAATTGCTTCTTTATTTATTGTTTCTGGCCCATGTTGGGGTGTCTTGGCTGGTTGTAACGTACTTTTGATCAAAATTTCAGAATTTAAAATTTTTGGTCATTACAAATACCTTTATTCTTTTTCCTCCTACTACTAAGCCTCACACAGATCATTCAACAAAAGTGCAAATATAACTGGACTTAGCAAGCAACCAAAATGGGAATAGTGAAAGCTGCCACTTTCTCATGGAACTGCTGACACTGAACACAGTTTTTCGCTTCAGGAAGAGCTTTAGATGAAAACAGAACTGCAATGTACATTCAATGCATTGACGACTGTTAAACGTGTCTTGACAAACTTCAACAAGAAACCTTAATGTGTTAAGCCTCAGTGCCCATCGTGCTAAAGCCGATGATATGATAGATTTGCATGTAAAGATGTTCATTTAGATTTGTTATGAAAAGGACAAGAAAAATTAGAGAAGCAGAGGAAAGAAAAACACGAATTAGAAACAGAGGGTTTGAAAATGTTGAAAACAAAAATAAATAAATAGAAGAATAAGAATGGAAACTTATGGTTTTGAATAAATAAATGGACGACATTTTTTGGAGGGAACTTCATAAGTGTTAAGGGAGGCTAATGAGACACTGAAAAGTCAACAAGATACCAAAGATTTTAAGGTAGCAGTAACTCCCTAGGCAATGACTGAACGGACAGTGAAAGTTACAGAGGATACTGGTCGGCAAAGGCAAAACTGTAAAATGTGTAGTCTTCCCTACAAAAAAAAAAATTTGCGACTGATTCATGAACAAAATTTGGCCATCTGACTGAACATTTTCTGAAGTTAGAACTTGCCTACATGGAAATTAGACCATATTATTACATTTGGTTATTATAAATACTGTTACGAAAAGCGTACCGAACAATCCAGAACATTCTCCACCCCCTTCGTCCAGTGTGGCTTGTGTTGCGTCATTCACGTAGGTGGTTCTAGTGAGTTCCAGGAACACTTAGAGATACGCATTAAGCCACTGGCGTGCAGTAAGGAGGCAAAGCTGTACTGCACCTCTGCAGGGCCTATATAAAGCCATAGCAGCCGGATTGTCACTTCAGTTACATGAGCGATTTTCGCTAGTGCGGATTGAGTGTTGTCGAAGTGAAATAGTATTGTGTTAATAATTGTGTGAAACTATTAATAGACATTGTTATTGCGTGTGGACGAGTCTAACTGGAAATATCGTACGAGTTAATTAGAAACTGTGTAATTGTGATAATTAAAAGCAGGTGATTAGTGACATAAGTGGTGTCTTGTATTTAGTTTTCTGCTGTACCTACGACGATCAGATCGTCATAACAATACTGCTTAAAAAAAGAAAAAATAGGGGTAGCTGGAGTTGAACTTTTCCTTCTTTGTTTTTGAATATGTTTCAGATAGTAACTGTTATTCTCTTCTGAATACTTTTTCGGCTTTTCTCAACCTCATTATCCCTGGATCTGTTGATTTTACTTCCTTCATATGCAAACGTACAATTTATATTTAGTTAACATGAAAGTGTTGCTCTTACTTTAAGAAACTATTACTTTTATATCTTAAAAATTGTCATTTTATATATATATATATATATATATTTTTTTTACTGGATTTGTCACCTTTTCAGACATGAAGACCTGTTACAACTGAAAATGTCACACTGTAACTGTCTATAACTTATTCAAATATACCCGCCCAAAATATCACCTACCTTACATCTCATCAATACGTCATAGGGCCGCCAGCATATTTAAGGTTTTATATGCAACCATTTCACTCTACGTATTATATAACGCTTGCTTAATTTACACTTTATTTCCCTGGTCTCAGAAGATTCCCAAGGTCGTTTAGGCGAGGTTTGCCGATGGACACAGACTAGGTTGCAGTGCAATAAGTTATACTAAACACGTGGTCATTGATATTGTAAAGTGCATTTTATTTGCAGTTAGAATTTTGAAGGGTGTTGTCCCTATTTATATTTATCTGGTGTTAACAATTCACACAACAATGTATAGCCTACACATAATTAGCAATTAAACACAATAAACTTATTTTCTTAGTACGGCTAACCAGCACTTCACTTTCACTCTCTCTCTCTCACTCTGTAAAACCCCCCTTAAATCTGAGACTCATTATTTGAATGGTTTAATTTTATATTGGGTATATAGCCATGGCTTGTAGTGTAGTCGACCTAGGTTTTATTGTACTTATTTGCCAAAGTTATTCCCTATGTTGCACCATAGCTCGTTCAAAACTGTTTTCTTCTCAAACACTCACTAAAACTGGTTAAACTGTTAGTTAATTTTGATAACTGCTTTTATACTTGGAGAAATCTATTAAACACTGGTTTAAATTTATCTCCACTTGTTGAAGGCCTAAATTTACTTTGTCCGCGGACTTGGGTTAAACACAAGTCCACGGCATTTGGCTGTGGTTCGTAGACTGCAAGATGGCGATTGGTCAGCGTACACTTTAAAGACTGGTCACATGGTACCCCCTCTTTGCTGGCCGGATCATATTGAAGATTCTAGAACATTATCGAAGTTTCTATTACGTCTCTGTAGTATAAAACATTCGTTCACGTCATTGTTGTTGTTGTGATGTCATGTCGAATATAAAATTTGTGCCCATGTATGGCTTGGTTTATAGATTGAAAACGACGACGCCTACATCACTCTGACTGATTCATCCACTTCCCATTTCGAAAGTAATATTTTGTTCAGATTCTCATAGATCGTAGTATTTCACAATATGAAAATAATTATCCCCATTTTGTACTGTCACAACACGGTGTTTATGTGAAGTAACATACAAATTTCATAAATAAATTTATACTACCAGACTCTTACCTTGCGATGTTTTCTCGCTCTCGTAACTTACCTTTTACACAATAAGAAGTTCAAGGTCGCCAACATATTTTTTAAAGTTAAAATATGTAAAACTTTAGTACTCTTCCCATTAATTAATCCTTTAATAATTTCAAAGCAATCTAACTCCCCTTAATCAGAAGATTCCCAGTATCGTGAGACGAATTTGTGTGGACACAGAAATATAGGAGAAGGTTAACGGTGAAATTAGTTATTCTAACTCATTGTTGTGCTGACTAAATCAATACTAATTTATTCAAAAGAAAAAAACTTGCTTCCCTTTTACTAACATTACTTTCAACTCCTCAAACTCTGCACTTTCTTTTAACACTCTATTCACTTTGTATAACATCAAAATTATAAATCTGAGAGTACAATGGCTTAATTAATGTCAACATTATAAATGGTTAATTACTCTAAAGCTATTCTTGACCAACCAGTACAGTACTTTTAATATTTTTACATTCTCACACGCACACTTGCTTTCATTCTCATTATATTTTTTAAATTTCCCCTTTTTATTTATAGAGCTCTTTCTTTAATTCTCGTTTGATGAGACTTACAGTAGTTACTTCTCTGTTTTGCGCATTACTGCTGTGGCCGTCTTCACGTGGTTGCAACACTACCGTTAATTTGCTTTTGTTCACTTTAGGCCCGAAATTCACTGTTTAGCTTGGATGTAAATTACTTTTGTTCACATTTTTTATTTCTGTCTTACGTACATTCACTTTTTATTTGTCGGCCGACTTCAAAATTTTGCTCGAGCACTGATATAGAGAACTGCGCGGTTCGAAGGACCTCAGTCGACTCGACTTTTCAAAATGGCCAAGCGTCTTTCTGTGTTCGGCAATTTGCGTCAGGATTGGTGGAATGCACCTCGAGGAGCTTACGTCATCTAGCACTGGTGGGAAGGAATTCTTCAAGCGTGCTTTTCTTCGTGTGACCGTTGGCAGACTTGCGCGCGCCTACGCACCCCTTTTGACCATTTACATTCTCAGACTTCTTTAATTGCTTTTGTGCGACACGTACGGCTTGGTACGAGCCGCACTGACCACAAGGTGTTCAAAAAAGTCAACCTTTCGTGATCACGCCTGTTGCCTAGCATGGGTTGGTTACAAATTGTTAAACTTATTATGAAATAAAAATAAACCATGGGTTTGCCCCGTTACAAAAGGCTGGGTTATATTTATTGTGTTTGGAACTATGATTCTCCTCTTAGCTAAATCACATTTTAACGATAAACAATAAACATTTTTAGGCAGAAATGTGGCTATGAGCTACTTACAAAATGTTATCAGTTTTTTAATTTCCCACACTAAAAATATCCAATCAAAAACTGTTCCATCATCAACTAAATATCCAATCCAACACCTTTCTATAACAATTGGCTATGTTTACAGCTGTATTGGATGCATACTTTAGATTTCACAACTAACTGAGAAAGTTGTTTTCTTTGTCTACTGTTAGGTGATTTTTGTTGTAATATTCTACATATAGACTGATCATGTACAAAATTTTGTATGAAGAATGAGATGAACTATTCTAAGAAGGTGAAACTATTGCAAAAGATGTAGGTAAGTCTATATAGCACTCCTCTGCCGATTATCAAGAGCTTAATATTGGGGTTAGTTCTATGACGGGCTAAATTCATATGGGGGTAGGGAGATTCTTCTTGAGGATTTCAACCATCTTCTTTCACAACATAAAAATCAAGGTCAGAAATGAAAAGGGGAAACACTGAGGTTTGATAGGAACTTATCAGAATATTTTATGAATTTGGCAATCAATAATCCAATGCATAGATCACCCTTCTATTGCTCAAGGACACAGTGGTACTGGCTGACAGAGGAAAGAATATTATAATGTAAATTATTTTCACAACTACCTGCTATATGATCACTTTAAATTAAAACATGATGCTTTCACAAACATTTAAAAAAAATTAGGAATGACCCCCCTTACGAACGCATAAAGCCTTTTTCCATCTACCATGTAGCGACACCATGGTCAGGAAAGGAAGCCCAGAAAAATCCCCACTCTCCGTCCACTGGACACATCCGTGAGTGGGTCTGGAGCCCCTCTCCTTGACCGAGAAGACTAACGGTCTTAGCCGCTACGTTGAGTGAGACCACGAATGGCTGCACAAAATGCAACGTTGGCCAGCAGGGGCCTCGTGGAGGCATCGTTTTGGTACCTGATAGCACAAAGCAATGGGGCCCCGCCACTGCATTCGTGTCAGGTACAGGCTCGCAGCAGCGCAGGTCACGCACCGACGCAGTCGCCGGTGTCCCCTAGCGTTGGACATACGCTTTATCCCAATTATCAGCACTGATACTGCCGAAAAACAGATACCCCGGTGCCCCGTAAGGCAGCGTACGCCAGGGTGGGGTTCTTGGAAGGAGTTGAGCCACCGGTAATTAAAGTAATACTAACAGCAAGAACATAAATATAATCTTGTAAATAAATATTAAATGTTAAACAAGAATGCATCTTGTTTTGCATTAAATGTTATTATTCTTCACCATAGCCCTTTCAGTGCTGTTTTTATAAACCCAATACTATCGATGACGCATTAATGTGTCAGTAGCACTGAAAGGGTTAAATTTTTAGTAGGTTTCTGCAATGTTATCTTCACATATTCAGGATTTTGATCTTCTACCGAAGCAAAAAAGATCACAGAGGTTTTACTATATTTTCTAAAACCTTTTAAAAATCCACGGTACCATCATTCTGAACAGAAACCTACATGTTTTTAGTGGGAAGTATTAGTAAAATGTGGAGTTAATGATTTGTTTATATTTACTAACACTAGTCTACTGAGTGACAAATACAGTACCATTTTTTCCTTCAGAATCAGGCAAATTCAAGTAGTCTGCCACAATTCATGATATATAAAAAAAATATGTACATTTTGCCACTGTCTACACCTGCGAGTCCATTACTGTCTGGGTCCCATGATAATTCAATGTTAATGCAAGTAACACACCACTTCTTCCTTTCCTTGTACTAGTGATTTAAGAACCTCAGAACAATACCCATATCTGTAAAATAATATTATTCTACTGTAAATAATAATACAGATTCAGACTCTGTTTATATCTTTACAGGGGGAAAGAAAAACAGAGGCAGTATTTTTGTTATCTGTATAAACAATTTTAGAGCAGAAACTCTTCAGGGAGGTATAATTGGTATAAATAAACCTTTTTATTTAACACTTTAGATACCTTTATTAATAAAATGTCGACATGAAACATTAAATCAACACATAAAATTCAGTTAATCTCAAAAGTTTTATTTACTTCGTTGATAAAAACATGTATAATATAAAAATTAAGATATCGATTTAATTACACAATCTTTAGTTTTATAATCAGATTCTGTCATACACGACAAATTCAACTCATGTAATATAATCATGATTTGATACAATTTTTACTTGTTCATTGTTGCTCCACTTGAACAACTGATCCCTTCATTAAACTGAACACATATTAAGGACTACGAATATCGTAAAATTTGATTGAACAAAAATACTACATACGGAATAAAGAAATGTGGTGCAACGGTATCAAATTAAGTGACACTGACTACAATCAGCTTGAACAATGGAGCAGGCACTGTCCCTTGTATGAGCTTGTTAACTAATGCATTCTCGACCTGTTTTGGTTTTAAATATTCAGTCTTCACAACGACTATGTGTTGACTTTGTCCCATCGCCAAATGGTCCCATCATCACACACGCACAGCAGAACTGAACCATCACGACTTAAGCTAGTCTGCCGAATGGCTGTAACACAACGTGGATGTGTTAGAGTGGTACTTCTAGCTTGGCTGGGGTCCAACCCGCTTATCTCCCACACAAATGTGCGACCAACTTGGTTTCCAAGCGCTACCAGCTGAAACAGTTGTTACAATTTATGTTTCAGTATAATATAATGTTAAGTTCTTCACACTTTCTTGCACATATGTGACACAAAATTATTTCAAAACTATGAACATTACATGAGAATATCAAGTGGGAAGCTTAGGAAGTAATTACCAGTATGTAAAAAAAGACAAAAATCTAATAAATCATAAGCCAGCACTAAAATAAAACAAAAAAATGTATTTACTCTTTATCTTTAAAAGCTCAAGTAAAACTGTACTCAGCGCTACTCATTTGTGTACACAAGTAAACTGATATTTGTTGATTAGTCAGTGGTTTGTGTAATGATGTGAATAAATTTTCATCTTGTTAAGCTTATTTTTTGGTCTAATCATGAATCTGATTTCTTATTAATGTTTATTGGTAACTTAATCTCCATTTGACTCCACTATCAATAAGACAGTTTACAAATTTAGTAGATGTCCTGTTTTCTAATTTGTGGAAGACAACGTGTGTAAATTAAGCTCACAATGAGGTCCTGCAAACTTCCTTGAGAGACTCTCCTCAGACCAAGTATTTATGTTTTTGTTTTATCCTGAACAATAAGCACACACACACAATTTACTGTAATGTGTGATGTATTGAATTCAGCTTGTGAGGTAATCTTTCATGCCAAAATTAGCTGCATATGTACACCATAAATTACACAGTTGCCACAATTAAATTGAAGTATGTACCCTATATACACTCTATCTGCTGGAACTTGGTGAGAGATATGTTCTGATATGTTAACTCTGTACTGTAGTAGCCGTTATGGAAATAGTCCCGTCAAGGTCACACTGGTTACAGCACTGCCACTAAGCAAAAGTTTCACTTTCGTAAATAAATCTGGAAAATGCTACACAATAGTAAGTACTTAATGTAAAGAATATAACAATGTATTTTTTAAATTAAAATAAAATAAAGACATGCTGATTTAATCAGTGATAACACAATATAATTTTACTTGCAGAAATAGTTAATATTTGAAGAACAGTTCATAATAAAAAAACCTGCAAGAAATACTAAGAGTCACTTACAGCATAAAGATTTTTAAATTAAATATTTACATTGTTGTTGTTAATGAGATGTCCATTAAATCACAATTAAAATTATTTTCTGTACTTAAAACTGATGAAAATTCTAAAATCAGTGACAAAAGAGGACTGAAAAAACCATGACACATTTTGAAGGTTCATAGATGCCTACAACAAAACTAATGTTATTTAAAGTAAAAAAAAAAACATGTTAAAACCTTATGAGTATCGCACAGTTGTTCTGATTTTGTAAGATAGTGGTAATGCAAGATATTTTTACTGGTTAAGTTGCGTTTTACACAGTTATAAGAGGAGTGTAAAAATGACAAAAGAATTCATAAAGTGTCAGACCGCAATGTTTACTGAAAAGACATGCCGACAGGGTATACACATTTGCATACGAACAGTGCACACATACCTAACAGAACTTCAGAACCATATTGGTTTATGAATGACCATGCAAGGACGAAAACCGCCTCAGCTTCTGACAAAGCTCTACTAATGGAGCGAAAACTAATTTAGGCTATCAGCTAAAAGTTTATTATTTTTACCATACAAAATTTGTGATCGAGTCAGTAGTGTTATATATTGCAACAATAGATATATTTGCATATTTACCCAGGGCAGTGTTTTGTAAATAATTAGTGTAAGGAGAGTATGACTAATAGTTTTAACAATTTTGTGCGTGAAAGTACAGGCGTGGACACGCCTGTAGCCTGTCTAAAGTGTACACCTGTCCGACAATAGAATTCATTGTATGTGTGCTGTGTATGCAAACCAGCACAAACCTGCATTGGACTACGAGGGGGAGACGTCTTGTGTACAAACGAATTGTTGGTTTTTATTTGTTAAATTAGGTACTGACATGATTAAAATAAATTAATAAATGTTTTTTACCTGTTACAAAAGATGTATCACAATTCTAAAAACACCATTAGAATAAGGACATTTAAACACGTATGGTGATGCAAAATTACTGCAGAAAAGTACAATAATAAAGACACCATATTAATTAAAGTTAATTACTACCACAATTAGCTAGTAATTAACGAGTGTGTTATATGTAAATGATGAGTGAAAAATTACGAAGACAATACAACCATTTGTCTAAAGATCAAGTTTTTGGTTATTGTGAAAACAGACTAAAAAAGTGATCAGTTAAAAAAGGACGCTACACACGAATTGACAAGTTTGTCATCTACTATAAATAACTCCAGCAATTTTGGACAAGGGTCAGACTCAAGAAATCTTCATACGCAGTCACTATGTCCATCTACTGATCGACTGAAACTCATTAATCATCACCATCATCTCCAATACAACACGAATGATGGAGGAGCACAGGACCACCATCCACAACAGGCTATAGAATACTGAGGAAGCAGCATCATCAGCTTTGTCATCATTCAGGAGATGCACAGACACACAATGGTAACTTTGACAATACGCAGGTGACAAATGAACAATAATTATATTTTTGTGTTAAACAAAGAACTCATAAATAACAGCATATGAGATAAAGTAATGTAAAGACTTAATGTAAATATTCAGAGTAATAGACGTAATTGTAAGTGGGTGTTAAAAATGATAATTTCATTCTATTTAATTTTAAAAATTGGGTGTGTAATTTTAATCATAAATATTCTTAAAGTAAATATTACTTCTATTAAAATATTAATAGCAACCATTCAAATTTTATTTGGTAAAGTTAATATTATTTTTATAAATGAGTTGCTATGAGTTCAAATTTTTAATAATGATTCAAAGTCAGACACCCATGCAATACAAAAGAATTTTATAATTTATTCATCATATATGTTTAGATATTTAAGACTATATGTTATTAAAAATATGTTTATTGTGCAACCACATATACTTAACGCAACGAACACACAAAAATCTTACCACCTAGCCGGTGTTTAACACTTTATAGTTGCGTTGGGTACATGGTCAGAAGGGTATTCATTTTATAATACTTGTAACGTTCAAATTTTATAATACAGTAAAGTCTTTATTTAATGGACCTCGCTTTAACGGACTTCGGATTTAACGGACAGAATTTGAAAAAAAAAGTATTTCGACAAAACCGAAACATCGAAGCATGATAATGTTTTTAGGCTTTTGAAATGTATAATGTGCATAAACTGCAGACTCCCGTTCTGGCGATATTGCTTGGCTATCGCAGCATTCTTTTGTTTCTTTTCTTCTTGTTTCTTGTTTTGAAACGCGCGAATTTTCTCATCTTCAGTTGTATTTGATGAGAACGGAGTATTCATCAAGAATTCATTTAATTCTTCACGATCCCTGTCTTCGTGTTGTCGTTGACGCAGGCATCGCACACGTTCAGTGAAAGACATCACGACGAACACTGAACAATATACACTGATATGCATCTTATTTCACTGTGACCAAATTTATTTATTACTAACATCACCTGGAGCATTACATTTTTCGATGACGTTACACATTCTGTGGAAAACATTATCATGTTTTCTATATAACTATATAACAAATATATTTACTATATAACAAACATTATCGTGTTAAAAACGACAGAGACCGAAGATTTCTAGACTGTGGGGAATCGAAAGTGTGGAAAAAATATAGTGTTAACATCACCTGAAGCGTTACATTTTTCGATGACGTTACACATTTTGCATCACGCATTTTGTGGAATGACCCCCAGCCTAAAAACATTATCATGTTATAAAAAATTTTGAGACGAAAAAATCACGATTAAGTTTTTGAAGTCCATGGTTGTGATTTAAATTTGGCGGTAGTTCATAACCATAGCAACGCATTTTCACTCTTGAATATTCGGGTATCTTCGTGATAATTCGTATGCACGCGCGGTTCACGTTCGTACAGTGTCGGACCAGTTTATTCAGAGAACGCACCGTGTACACTACATGTGTTCCTATAGTACGAACCTTGCACGTGTTAAATAGAAAGTGTTAACGAGTTTATACTTGCGTTGTTACAGCAAGGTCCATTACTTTATTAGTAAATTACAGCATAAGTATGTCTGGCGTTAAGAAAAAACGTGTGAACTTGAGTATAAAGCAAAAGCTTGAACTAATAAGTAAACTTGAAGGTGGCGCAAATCTGTTCCACATGTTTGTGAACTGTACGGCGTAAAGAAACAAACCGTTTCAGACATTTGAAAAAATAAAGATAAACTTATTCAGTTTTCACTAAAGTACAGTGTTGATAGTTCGAAGTATGAGGGAGAAAGAAAACACGTTAAATTAGCCAAACACAAACAATTAGAGGATGCTGTGTACAAATGGTTTATTCAACAACGTTCTAATGGCGTCGTTGTTCGTAGTGTGAAAATGCGGGCTGCTGCTGATAAACTGGCGAAACATATGGGCATCCAGTTTCAGACGAGTGATGGGTGGCTTTGGCGTTTTCATAAACGGCATGGCATCACAAATAGATCAACATATGGTGAAGCGCTGAGTACAGACATTGAACAAGTTGAGCCTTTTCGTCAACATATAAAGGAAACGATCGAATCTGAGGGTCTCATTTTGTCTCAGGTCTACAATCCTGATGAGACTGGTCTCTACTTTCGTGCTGTGCCTGAAAATACTCTGGCACACAAACATGAAACTAGCACACCAGGCCGTAAACTCAACAAGGAGTGGATTTCTGCCCTACTGTGTGCGAATGCTGATGGTTCGCATTGACTTACTCTAGTCATAGTCGGAAATGCAAAGAAACCTCGTGCAATAAAGAACATAATGAACCAGTTGCCAGTCATTTGTGATAGTTCAAAAAATGCTTGGTTTACCTTCAGTATTTTTTCAGACTGATTTTTTAATCATTTTGTGCCAGAAGTGCGACGTTTTCAAGAAGAGACTATGAAAATTCCATCGCATGCAGTGAAAGCTGTCTTGCTACTGGACAATGCACCAGCCCATCGCAACTCCGAGAAGTTAGTTAGCAACGATGGAAAAATAAAATGCGTCTTCCTCCTTCCGAACACCACTTCAATTTTACAGCCAATGGACCAAGGAGTTGCCTGCAAAAGGCTGTACAAGAAGAAGTTTCTTGAAGAGGTGATGGTTGTCTTGGAGGACGAACAAGACCGTGAAAACGAGACGAGAGGAGCTAGAACGCTGCAAAATCTGCGTGCATACATCACGTCCGCCATCTTTAATTTTGCTGCCGCATGGAAGGAGATGAAGGAAACAACATTGGCTAATGGGTGGACACAGTTACTGAATGGGACTGAACCGGAGTACGATTTCAGAGGATTTGAAACATCCGATTTCTGCAAAACCGTAAAGAAGGCTGGTGAAGAAGTAAACGAGAATGACATAGAACAGTGGCTAAACTTGGACGAGGGTGATCCAGGCTACCAAATCCTGAGTCGGGAAGAGATAGCAGAATCTGTTCTACACGACGATCAAGAAGATGGAGTTGATGACGATGAAGAAACATCTGTTACAGGAGGTCCTAAATTATCAGTGATAAGAAACAGCATGGATGAAATTATCGCGTACATACGGGAATCTTCAGCTCCGGAACTGTGTGCTTATTATGATCATTTTAGACAGTTTAGATCTTTAATAATAAAGAAGCAACATTCTGGTAGAAAACAACTGACCCTTGATGCTTTTATCCAGCATAAATAAAGGTGTGTACATAACATATATTTGCATGATATTAATAGTATTAAAATTTCAAGTGTTATAGGCCTATTTGATTTAAATATGTCCTCAAAAAACAAAATTTGCGATTTAACGGACTTTCGATTTTACAGACACCCCTCAGCCCCAATTAGTCTGTTAAATCGAGGGTTTACTGTACTTGTAATAAAAAACAGGTTCAAATGTTTTATAGAAAGGAAAAGATCATAAGGAAAAAATTAAGTGACAACAGCAGGCAGGATCAGCGTTCTCAGACAACTGAGAGTCTATAGGATAACCGTCATAAAGAAAACAATAAAAACTTCAAATAAGTAAGTTCACTGTACGAAAAAACAAAGTAACATACCTAACAGTACTCTGTAAAGGTAAGGCATGTATTGCTAAAAGACTGAGATTCTAACATGAGAAAAAACAATGAATTATAAATCGTAGTTTCAGAGAAGTGCAAATTGTAACAAACAAAGCCAAAGAAAGAGGATAAACAACATAAAGATAGAAATTCTGTAGATACTGTAATGTCTCGCGAGTCTTCCTCAGAGTAATTTACGTCTATTTTTTATGTAATGAAAAATCTGTTTTATTTTCCCCACGTTCTTAGCGTCATCTTGTAACGTCTCGCAAGTAAACTCTGATCTCTCGAGTTATCACTCTTCGAAAATCTCGCTTAATTAAGAGTTACAGAATTTGTTATCTTTGTTTTATATGCCTTTATTTTTCGAGTGTGTGTGTGATTATGAAAGAATATTGAATGATTTTCTTAAATTTGTCTGTATTAAATCAATACCGTTGTTTGACAGTAGGTAGGAGAGAGAGTAAAGAAATGCCAAGAGAATTACTCTCTTTGTATACGATCAAATATTTCAAATTTTTTCCGCTCGTGGCATCAGCTGTTTTCTGCTTTTACGAACCCATTTGAGGTTAAACGACTTCAAATAGTACGTAATAATTTCTTGATGTCCGGACTGATTCCCTTTCTCTTCTCGATCTTCTTATTACCTGTAACCAACTACCATCTACTGGAAATAATACACATTTTATTATTTAAACACAAGGCATTCCTTGAATTTATTTAACATTTATGGTCTCCCAAAACATGAATTGACAATCGATTACTTCATAAATCACAGTTATTTCGATCTTACTTTTACGAACATATATCACATAACAAATATTTTTATTTCAGTTTTAATAAAGAGAAAGAAATAAGTAATTAATTTCCCAGGGTTATTTAAGGTTCTTTGAACTTTGAGGAAGTCAGAAATGTATATGGGTCAGTATCAAACTTTACATAAATTATTTTAAAATTAGTATAATCTGTATCATGCAGTTGATTTTTTGACCGCTAGAGCGCAGATTACCTTTCTTCACTGACAAAAACGAACACTAAACATCATGGCTGCCGGAATGTTATTAACAAAACCACGTTTTGCTGTTTTTTGGTTAATTAAAATAAAGTTTATGTTCACCTTGTTTCCAGATGAATTTATAGAGATGATGCTGTTTCTAGTGTTCTAGATTTATAGTTGAGGTGTAATTTAGTTAAATTTTAATAGGAAACGATCTCACCCAACGATGCTGAATTTCTGTAGACTAGGCTTGAAAGTGGATGACTGACTTTACAATTTCCATCAATTTGCTGGCGTGAATTATTCTGTTCTAAGGATATCTAGGATGTAGTGGATATCACTCATTAAATTTATTAATTTTGTAATGGTTAGTTCCGAATAGTAATTACAATTTTCTTAATTTTTACAAGACATCACATTTGTTTCAACTTCTCACATTGAATATTTTTTAACAATTAATTCCAATCTTGTTAGCTTGTTACTCTTAGTAACCAATAACTTGATGGTTTTTTATTATTATTAATTTTAATTGATATAATAGTTTTCTTCATAGATTTATTTAAGCTTGACTCCAGGCATTTTATAATTTAATTATTTTTTTAATTGAGTTTATTTACTACTTATATTTCATTGAAGGTATCCTTACTCTATACTACTTTATTTTACCTTCCATCTTTTTAGTATAGTTTTAATTGGCCTTTACTTTTATTTTATATATAACCCTGGATTATTTTACATCTAAACAAAATAATTATGATCAACAAAAATATTAATTCTAATTCTAATGCCTTTGTGGCCTACACAATACAAAATTACAACAACTGGTTAACAGTAATACAGTTTTTATGACTATCATACTGCTTCTTTCATCTCCAACACATATTTGTGAGAAGCTCTTTTTAAATGTTAAACACTTTCACTGATCATTCTATGTTCCACTTTGTACACTGCACTTTTATGAGTATTGTTTACAATGTTTACAGTGTTTTTAGAGTACAAAGGTTCTCATAGTTTGAAACCTAATCCCCATTTCTGACTTTTAAAAATGGGTGATTACTGGTTTTTTACTCTGGTGATTATATTATCATAGTTATTTATTTATCATATTTGGGCAGGGGTTATTTAACGTTACAATATTTATGCGACAACAAAGAGTATGCTGCCGACTCATAGAAATATTTTATAGTTCAAATTATTGGTGCCCAACATTTAACTGAGCTATGTTACCCACAAATAATTATTCCTGATTTATTATATCCACAACTAATTATTCATTTAAACAATACACATACATAAAATTCAAACGACCCATATAAAGTGGATGTATGAAATTTGTTTACATGTCACTGCTAAAACACTATGCAGTGACATGTAGTACCCAGAAACACACCATGGCAAGGGGCGTGGAGGAGACAGGAAGATGCAGTGAATGTGAGTGAGCTTGACAGGACTATTTCCAAGATGGCTACTTATAGTAGTTTTCACATTTATACTGCCAATTTTGTGGCTAATCTGTTCGTCCCTTCAGTCCATTCTACCATTCTTATCACACTCCCATGTACTTCACCATTCTCAAGTCCTACATTAGAGATAGTAGCATGGAAATGATTTTCATATGGTTATGCTTACAAAGATAAGATAAATGGAATAGCAAAATTGAAAGTTAAGGGCATGGAAATGGGCGAAACGCTTACGGTCAGAGGGGAAAGGCGATGTGGAGGGAGTCGCTGTGACATGTGAGAAGAGAATTGTCGTTATCAGCGACGGTGCAGCCAACCTATGAATATCGTTTCTAATAGTAACAAAAACTCGCTACTGTTAAGGTTCGTTTGTAAATATGTCACCACGAATCTATCTGTGTGTGTGTGTGTGTGTGTGTGTGTACCTACAGTCACACAGCTGGGTAAAAAAAAGAATTATATGTTTATCGTTTCCAACGTAAATCAAATAATAATAATAATAATAATAATATTGTAATTGTATTACTATGCAAATCAAGCAAATGATATGTACTGTTCACACGTATTAGAACAGTACAGGTATCGGAATTTGTTGCTGTTACATATCAGAATGTTTTATAAACATATCTGAGTGTTGTTTGGTTCTGTCATTGTGAACTGCTGAGACGTAAAAAACTACAGCCTTTCTGACTGTTCTTATCACAATGGAATTTACAAACTGTACACTTCCACTCCTTAATTACACTCGACTATCTCTACAGTTTATCATTACATAAAGGAACGCGTTCTTCATATTAATTTAATTGCAAGAATCTTTTAAATCCTGGACAACAAAAAACTGATTATTATTACTTCCTGTGCTTGACTATAAATAACTTTCCTGTCTTTGCTAGTTGAAGGAGATGTATCCATTTTAACAAATCTCGTTACTGGATGATAACACAAATAATTTTGATAATACGTAATTACAGAATAAAAACTACCAATAGAAATTAACTAAAAAATTAAATAACTAATAATAATGAGTGACTGTAAAACAACGATACAATTAATAATAAATTGAAATAATAATAACAAATGCAAGACGGAGATAGTACGTCACACAGTAACTAACAATGTACGGCTAACTAAAACATCACACGCAAGTTGGCAATACCTCCACTTGGATACCAGCTGTTTCTCCTTTACCCTCCTGCCATTCACAGTTTCAAAGTGGACTCGTCCATCCCTAAATTGGTTTTTGCGCATATGCCCTTAACTTTCAATTTTACTGTAGTAGGAAATTCACTACTTACAGCCCATTGTGATTGTTTATGAGGACCCCTGGCAATACAACTGCCTGACTCCAGATTTCATGTTTAAGACCCAATTGGGATCTACCTACATCAGGGGGGGGAACCCCCTTGGTTACACCACTGATCACAGAATAGGATTTAAGAATAGTGGAAAACTGAAAGGTTTTAGCCAGAAAAAAAATTTTACCAGATTAAACATTTTATGTTTTGTTAACCACTGTAGTTATAAGTGGCATACCCTGATCATCTGCACATATGAAATTTCTGAAAGGTTTAGAATTGAACCTAACCTTTTCTGAACCGTGTATTACATCTTATACAATTAAAATTTGTTCCGACTACTGTGGCAAAATTTAAGAGGCATGTCCTTATGCATAAACCTACATCACTCATCCGAGTACGACTGGCGGCAAACACTGACATACAACTGTGCCACAACAATCTCTGTACAGGGCAAATACCTAGACTGCATGGTAAAACAAAACCTGTGTGATATATGGCACACAATCTGCAACTGTCTCTCCCTCTACCCTGCATCCATTCAGACTGAGTAGTTTATAGTCACTATTTTTATGTCTGATCACATTTCATTACATTAATCCTTTGTAAAAAGTATCATGTTCATCATACAAATCAGTTTTGTCAACTATGGCTCCCTACTTTTGACAGCATAATTCTATTTTAAGAATTTCTGAATTAATTTTTATATTTCCCAGACTTTCTTCGTGTACTAAGAACATTCTAATGCTTGGCCTTAAGCATTTGTCTCAAGGGTATGAATAAATAAACTCAGGAAATGTCAATAGAAACAAATCAATTGTCATTATTAAATTTTAATGAAAAATAAATAATATGAAGAAAGTAAAGTTCCGAATCTGAAAATCTGACCCACCCTTACACCTGTAAGGGCAGATAGCCATAAAGATAAGGAAAACAACCAAATGTTAAAATTCAATGTTATTACTGTTTTAACGAAATTCTTACAAATGATCACTGTAATTAGTATAACTGTATAAGACACCGTGTGAAATGATGTTTCCTTAAATAGAAAGTACAGTTACAGGACTGCACGTCACAGCGTAAGTAGTAGTTCAATCCCACACACCTACAAAACAAGCAAAATTTGTGTTTTCTATTTATACTACACAACGTATAAGCATGACAAATTTGTGATTTTTATTTGCCAACTGCACATACCAATACAGTACTACATAATTCCCAAACTGCTTTATTACGAGAGCTATTCGGAAAATAACCTCTGTTGCTGCGTACCAAAAAAAGTAATGGCAGAAGTGGCGTTATTCCTGTGCCGACTTGTATAGTGGCTCAGTACGCGTCCACCTGTATAGTCGGGATGTCGCGTTGTCGTTCTTTCACTCGTTATAGCCTTTCAAAATGAGTGCTGCAATAGAAAACCCTGCCAAATGCAAAGTGTGTGTTGTGATAAGATTTCTGATAGCAGAAAACGTTTCAGCAGAAAACATGCATCGCGCACTGTGTACTTGTATATGGCCAAAACGTTATGAGTGAAGGTATTGTGCGTCAATGGGTTCATTTGTTTAAAAGTGGAAGAACAGTCATTCATGATGAGGAAAGGAGTGGCAGGCCATCTGTAGTCAGTAATGAACTCATCCAGAAAATAGAAGAAAAAGTCCATGAAAACGGACGGTTCACAATCTCTGAACTTTCTGAACAAGTCGCGCAAATTTCTCGGACTGTTTTGTACGAGGTAGTCACAGAAAAGTTAGGCTATCAGAAGTTCTGTAATTGGCGGGTACCGAAAGTGCTTCCTGAGAACCACAAAACACAATGAATGCGCTCTGCCTTAGACTTTCTTCTTCCACATTACATTGCGGAAACAGAAAGCGAATTTTCACCTGTTTATAAACATGAAGAAGTGGCTTGGGTCCCAGTGCTTGGATAATGATGAAAAACTTTATGATGCTGTGACAGGCTGGCTGCAATCCCCGGAGGCAGAATTTTATGAAGAGGGGATTTCCAAACTGGTCAAACGCTACGATAAATGCTTAAATTTAAATGGCAATTACGTAGAAAATAGTGGAATGCTGTAGTTTTAAGATGTATATAATAAAAATTACGTATCTACGTCTGTGTTTTATCTATAGTCAAATGGAGGCTACTTTCCGAATAGCCCTCGTATTACACAACATACCAGATTATATGAATCTCATACACATTCACAATCAAATTATTTTGATGCCAATAATTTTATTTTTTCTGAGATTACTACAAAAAAGCCATTTGTCTACAGAAAAATAAAAAGGTTGGGGTATGTTTAGTGAGACAACTACTAAACCAATTAAAAAAAAATCAGTAGTCTCTAAAAACATCAAAAGTAAGGTTGGTTTAGCTAATCCTAATTTACAGAAAAACTCAAGTTTGCAAAAAAAAAAAAAAAAAAAAAATTGGTTTTATACATTATGAGTACCTAGTTACCCAAAATTTCATGGATTTCAGAAAAACTATCTGGAAAAAAGTAATGGCACAAAAATCAAAATGTTATGGGCAATGTACAAAACCTGTCTTGTAAGTTTGGAAATATCTTGTGCATTGCAATAATAAGCCTCTTTCATTAACAGCCTTGCAGACCTCTATAACAAATTACGTCCCAAAGTACACATGGATCACTTACTTTTTGTGATACATCCATTGCAAAGCGAACAAACCAGATTTCACATTCACGATATTCGAAACGGTGTACAATGGTCACATTGGTTTCATTGTTTCTCAGTTCTGTGTCTTCTAAACGGCCAGGTTTCCAGCAGACTATACAGTTTTCACATGACTAACAAAAAAATATGGTTAAAAAAATTATTAAAACCATTCACTGATATATAAATTAGTATGTGAATATTGTTATGCAGTAAGTAAACATGTAACCAATATAAGAGTAAACAAAATACTTTTCTCATGGTTATATACGATACGTAGATTAAACCACAAAACCTTTACAAAAACAAAATCTCCTGTGCGGTGACTTTCATGCACCAGCTGTAAATAAGTTGGGTGATTAGTCTATAACGTTGTTTCTAATTTAAAAAACTTTTTTTGCTATCTTGAATTACCAAGTTCTTTACTCAGGCAACATCCCTACAATACCTGTTTGGTAGTCACTAATGTAAACAATTAGTGCCCTACATTTACCTGCATTCACTTAGGGTAGCAACAGAAAAAAATGTTTCCCTTTAAATCTGATGGAAGTTTTTACTAGAACATTTACATTTTACACACTAGAATTGTGAAGGAATAAATTTTAAAATAACCTGGGTCGCCACTCACACTTGACAGATGGCGTGTAATAGCCATATCACCATCCCAACTAAAAATGGAAATGCTAAAAAAGACTAACTACTTCCAAGAAGACGGAAACACCCAAGTCCATTTAAGTGAGTCCCCGAGTACAGGTTAGGTCGGGGTCAGGTGACAAATGAAAATACTTAATCTAGCATTATTTATTTCACATTATATTCACAAAACAAATGACAATAAAGCACTCATTACATTCATTAAAATTTACACAAGAAAACTCAATTTGCTTACTTCATTTTCAATCTGGGTTTTAACTCTCCACCTTCTCCTTTAAATTCTCTACTTACATCATACAAAAACAAAATACAAAAAAGTACAAATCTTTGTCTCCAAAACCCCAGAGTTACACTAACACTTTAATAATTGAAGACCTCACACAAACACACACACACACACACACATTTTTTTGTTTGAAATATTTCTTTTTTCAAATGGCCATTATGTTTTGCTTAATTTTTTTGTATGACTTGTCATACCTGTCTTATTTTTTCTTATACCCACAAATTTAAATTTAATTGCTGTTGGTGTCGGATCTCTCTCTCTCCCTCTCTCTCTGTGGTACAGCTCCCCATTGGGCAGACTCTCTCTCTCTCTCTCTCCCCCCGATTTTGTTTAGTTTTTGCAACACTTTGTATGGATTTAATTTTTTACATCTGTCGGCTGAGTTAATTTTCCCTAATGCACTTCAAACTTATACAACACCACTACATGGTCGCAAAATGACACAAAGATTTTTTACATTTTTTAAACTATTTTCGACATGCACCACATCCATCTGTTATTTCTTTTGTTCTTTGATACCAACTAAGCGCTTTCGCTTCAACTCACATGCACCATCTGCCTTTTACAGCTTATGTTAGCTCTACCTTGTACACAAGCATACTCACAACCACACCATTGTTCAGAGAGCGATTGTAGAATGCCTCTTGTGTCATCATACACGGCAAGATCTTTTTCGATGCCTCCTTTCAGCTGGCAGCCTTTACTAAAAATCTGTTTGAAATATTTTTGATATAAACACCACCATCACTTTGTTATAAAATTAAATATTAAGATATCTGTCTAAGTTTTAACCTAGCAACTGCCCACGATCTGGTCCTATTCTTGTGATATACGATGAACTACTTCGCCCCGCGGAAGTACCGTCCTGCACTATTTGTACCCACGTCACTGTTCCCGATTACATGTTCATAAAATTCAAAATTATCATAAAAACCATTGTCCATCAAAATAAATTTTCTTTACTGTTTTATAATTTTACCGAAAACATTTCTCTTCTTTAGTTTTTCTTTTCTTTTCTTACACGCACACGCTCACGCACTCACACTCACACACATTTTCCACTGCCTTTTTGCCGTGGTGTTTTGAATTTATGCTGTATATGGGTCATGTATTGTTACAATATAAAACTCGAGGGTTATCTGAAACAATATTTAAATTATAATTATCACTCTGTGAAGTTACAAACTAGCCAAAAAATATTACAAACACAATACCATTCCTTTTTATAGAAGTGACTATATTGTTCTTAAATATGTTCTCTTAGAAAGAGGGGTTAAGAACAGATAAGGTTTTTGAGATATGACAGTACTTGAGTTGAATGAAGATTTCATGAAGGATTAGAGTATGAACTGCTGCAAGTATTTAGGAAGAGACATGAGAAAAGAGTGAACAAATCACAAATAACAATGATATCTACAGCACTTGGACTCAATAGCTGTACGGTTGTAGTATTAGAGGCAAATGTCAATATTTTTACGTTGTTGCAATAAATGGCTACAGAGATGTGTTTTAAATGAGATAAGAGTTTTTAAACAGAGTTACTGATCAGTAGGGCCCGGATCTTTATTTTTTAATAAATATTTTCGTTTTTAAATAAATATTTTGCTATTTTTGAGGATAAATAATCTAATCCCTCATTCTATACCTGACCAAAGAGTTTTATTTGGAAAAAGTGGTCTTTTTTGTATAAATATTCGTAGACTAAATAAATGAATTTCAAGTTGAATTTTAATAATTCAATTTAATTTTAATAATACAATAAAAATAAAATGAAAAAAAAGTGAAGCGCTGGGGATCGAACTCGATACCACGGGGCGACAAGGCCGTAACGCTAACACCTCGGCCACCGATAGCCTTTGAACGCAACTCCTTTACGAACAAATATAAAGAGGCGCTTCAGTTTTTTTCTAGAAATTCTTCCTCCCATTCCCCCAGTCACTGTCTCAGTGCCAGTACGTGTTTAGACCCGGACCGTGGTAAGCTAAAAATGCCGAAAGTTAAAAGTAATTCAAGTTCTAAGATAAGAGCATTCGTTGCGGAGTTTCCGGAAATTTTCAAAAGTGATAGTGATATTTTGTTTTGCAAATGTTGCAACATTCGCGTAAATCACGACCAAAGAGGGACAGTTTTACAACACTTAAACACAAATAAACATAAGGAGAATTCAGCAAAAACAAATTCTGCTCAACAAAGCCTATTGACAACGCAACTGGCAAGTACTTCATGTAAGTCGGAAATTAATTTTGATTTAACAAAAGCTTTACTAAGTGCTGACATCCCTTTCTGGAAACTTCAGAATGACAATTTTCGTATATTTCTCGAAAAATATACTAACCATAAAATTCCCGATGAATCTACATTGCGCAAAAACTATCTGAGCGATATTTATGACGACTTTTTGTCTAAAATGAGGAGTTTCCTTCATGAAAAAAAATTTGGGTTTCTATAGATGAAACAACCGACACAGAGGGTCGCTATATAGCCAGTGTGATTGTCGGCGTTTTATCTGAAGACAAAGAAGAGTCTGCAAAATCGTTCGTCCTGACAATGGAAGAACTTCCGAAAATCAACCATCAAACAATTGCTAAATGTTTTAATGATTCAATGAATCTTATTTGGCCGAGTGGAATAAAATACGATAATGTACTCTTATTTGTGAGTGATGCAGCACCTTACATGTTGAAAGCAGGTAAGGCAATTCAAATATTTTACCCGAAGATGATTCATCTTACTTGCATGGCCCATGGGATGCACAGATTGGCTGAAACTGTGAGGACAGAGTTCAAAGAAATTAATAATTTAATTTCAAGTGTGAAAAGGATTTTTTTAAAAGCGCCAAGGAGAGTTGAATTGTTCAAAGAAATGAATCCAGGGCTGCCACTACCTCCTCAACCAATCGTGACCAGGTGGGGGACATGGTTGTCGGCTGCATTTTATTACGCTGAAAATCTTCAATCTATTGAACAAACTATTAATTGTTTTGATGAAGATGAAAGCATGGCCATTGGTGAAGCTAAATAACTGTTGAAATTAAAAACAATAAAAAATGACCTCGTCTATATAAGTTCTAATTTTAAAAAGATTGCAACGACAATTGAAAATTTGGAAAAAAAGAATGTTGCTCTCACAAGTAATTTGGAGCTAATATTATCATTCCGCTTGGAGCTTAAATCATGTCCAGGTAAAATAGGAGAAGAAATAAACCGAAAATTTGAAGCAGTGTTAAAAAAAAACCCAGGCTATTCAATTTTACAACGAATCAAAAACAAGCTTCTTGGGATTGAAGAAAAGGAAGAAGAAAATGAAGATGTTGAAATATTAAATGCTTTAAGCCCTTCAGACATATCTAAGTTTAAGTATGCTCCTATAACTTCATGTTATGTGGAAAGAAGCTTCTCGCAATATAAAGCTTTGTTTAGAGAAAATCGACAAATTTTACTTTTGATCATTTAAAAAAAAACATTTATATGCAGTGTCAACAAAGTTTTGTAAATTAAAAAACGTTAGTAAATATATTGTTTTTATTAAATATTCCACCTTTTTTGTTAAATATTATATTTAAATATTTGCCATTTTTAAATAAATAAAAATCCGGGCCCTACTGATCAGTAATGTGAACTGGCTACTTCTGGTAGTAACTACTCACACTGCACCAATCTCAGGAATGACACTGATTGAAAAGTATGATTTCAAATATTCCACTTCTACTTACAGCATCATTCATGAAAAAACAACTAGTAAATACAGTAAAACACGAGATTATCTACGACGTGTGGTTTAACCATGCACTCCTATATTTAGGACTGTAAAAAATAGTTTGTATTTGTGCCTGGCTGTCCACAGTGGTTACAGATTTGAGATAGGCTGCAGTTCCTACTCGTCAGAGTGACTCATATTTAGGAATATTTTCATCCTTCATTTAGGAAACATCAATACTATTGGATTAGATTATTAACCATAGTGAAGTTAACAGGGGAAAATTATCACTCCTTGCTGATTTCAATTAAAACCAAACTTTTAATTAACATAACTGACAGTCCCTTGAGAAATTTAAAAAGTGCACTATCAAATGAACAGAGAGAAACTGAGGATGGTATTTTACACAACATTGCGCACAATTAGGGAAAACTGGACAGTTACATTGTAAAGGATGAAATGGAATATAATAGTGAATTTGATGAAGACAATAAAGCATATTAAAATTTAGTAAAACATTTAAATAGTATTAGGTAACTAAACAAAAAGCATATTTTCAATGTCAAAAATGTTGCGATTATTTGGTACTAAACAAAGATAGTATAAAAAAAAAACTTTTCAAGAAACTCTATGTACAAGAGGAAATTCTGACGGAAAATGCCCATGTAGGAGAGTCTATTACAATCCACACAGATTCATAATCAGCTCTAACTTGTAACAAATTACGTTTATGTGGTCAATGTTGTTATATTTATTTAATAATTCAATTCATAAAATCCAATTTGAGCATGTTACTGATGGAATCTGACTGGTCCATTATTTTCTTTAATTATAAACATTAATGCTGTGATCCATATTGTGCTCCCTCACTTGGACACACAAAATTTTAGAATGAAGTATTAACCTACAAATTCTGAAAATAAAATGTTACAATAAGGTAAACAGTAGTTTCTGCAAACTGTATAAACTGCAAATTTATTTTCTATAATGTACAACTAATTTTACAATTTATTTATACTAAAATGTACGGTATCTATAACATTGTTAATTACACTTTATATTTTGAGAAGCCTAAATTGTTTTGGTATCTCTAGTTTTGTATCAATGTGTATATAATATGAAGGGGACACAAAAATAACTAGAATTTTCAAACATAGACTGTTTTATTTATTTTTATAAGTATGGTTTTCCAAATTTAAACCACACCACCACTTATTAGTGAACACTAATAACTGCTGCACTTAAGTTATGTTTAACTTATTTCCTTCAAAGTACTCCCCATTTGAAGCTAAGCACATGTCTACACGTTTTTTCCACTTCTCGAAGCAGTCCTGGAACTCTTCCAAAGTAATGCCTTTTAGTGATTCGTTCGTTTTTTTTTTTCACTTCTTCCACATCCACACGCTTTCCTTTAAGCTCTCTTATCATGTGAGGAACCAAAAAGAAGTCGCACGGAGCAAGGCCTGGTGAGTGGGGGGAGATGGTGAAGTGGGGTCATACCATTTTTTTAAACAGAATTAACACTGTTGCACACCACTATAGAAAAAAATTTATAGTCAGAAAAATTATTCATTGGAAATACCTGATCTGATGATGAGCCGTGAACCTTGAAAGTGCTAATCGAAATAATTTTTCTATAGTGATGTGCAACAGTGTTAATTCTGTTTGTGATTATAACCACTAACAACACAACTTTCTTAATTAAATACCATTTTTACTTCCATGTTCCATAAGGAAATGGACGTAAAAAATGGACGTAAAGGTCATGGCGAAAAAAATCGTGTTCGAGATAATGGCAGATTCTGATTGTACTACCCTCAAAACATGAAAAAGTCATTTTTTGAAAAGTGTGTGTGTGTGTGTGTCCATCTTTCTGTAGAATTTTTCTATGCCAAACGATAACTGCCGCAAATTCAAACAGAATCAAATAATTTTTTGTATACAGTGTAACGGGACATTTAAGCCCAACCAGGTGTAATTTGGTGAAACATAAAGTTAAATAAATTATAATGGTAAATTTTATTTGGAATAATAACAACGTACGCCAGTGAACAAGAATGTCAAGGTCAACATCAGGACGCAAGGAAAGCAGTTATATTTAGCAGTATGAACTTTGACCTATGTACTCAGAAGTCACACCAGATGACGTCAGAGCCAAACCTAGCGATATGTCACTGCTGGAATGTCGATTCAAATTAATAATACCGTCAAAATTAGTTTCAAAACTCAAAAGAACAAAAGATTGAAATCACGTGACTCCCCCGCTACTTCAGAAATTGAGACAATAAATTTCGCCCCAGTCTGCAAAATACTCTCGCGCTGTACAGCCGTATAAGTCCGCGGACAAAATTTTGGGCACGCCCAAACAAACAAAAAATGTAAAAGCGAAAGAAATCAGTTTTTTAAATAGTACAAAATGAAGTAACAGTTTCAATTTAAATGGTGAATAAATGAAACACGGTGAAAGTAAGAAAATGTGTGGAGTGACGGGAAGTACGGCAGGAAGTTGGACTGTTTCGGACAAATTCTCAGATAAGTAACCATAAAGGACGACCAAATTATCCAAATTTTCTTTTAAATTCAAAACTAAAATAAAAATTGAAAAATATAAAAATAAAATGAGCTCATAAGGGAAAATAAGATATGGTGCATGTGCGAGTGTGTGTGTGGGTATGGTAATTATAATAAAACCATGAAACGCTGGTTTGCGTTGGGTAAAAAACAATTTTCTGTCTTAATAAATCTTATTTTGAATATAAGTACAGTAAACCCTCGATTTAACGGACTAATTGGGGCTGAGGGGTGTCCGTAAAATCAAATGTCCGTTAAATCGCAAATTTTGTTTTTTGAGGATATATTTAAATCAAATAGGCCTATAACACTTGAAATTTTAATACTATTAATATCATCATGCAAATACCGTATTGTTCCGAATACAAGCCACACTTTTTCTCCTAAAAGCATGGTCACTAATTTGGCCTGCAGCTTGCATTCGTGCGCTAATGAAATTCGAAGTTATACCTGACTTCTGGCGGAACGAACGCTTTTGGTATCTATGAGTTGTTTACTGCCTAAGCAACAGCAGTTTTCCTGGCTGTAGTTAACTCTGGCGTTATGCTTTATGACTACAACCGAATGTTTTAACAGCAAACTGAAGAAAGAATAGGAAGATAAAGTGTAAGTGCGTGCGCATGCGCACGTTCTCGCACCCTTCTGTAGGCAGCACGACAAAGGATGAGTAGAGGGGGTGTAACATGTTTCTAAATAATGGGTAAACTGCCAGAGTGGTTTTCTATTGTAACAGTGACACCATCGCTTATCTGTACTTTGTTTTCATTCGGCGTTTTTGTAGTGCGTTTGCGGTATGAGTGATATTGTGGAGACTAAAGGCACGCAGTCAAATCAAATTAAACGTAACCCATACGATGCGAATTATAAATTAATTTTGATACAAGATGTAGAAAAAACATGCAATTGCGAAGCCGCAAGGAAATATGATATTGATGAATCCTGTATTTGACGATGGAGAAAACAGAAGGAACGACTTTTAAATGCAAATACTGCGTGATGAGCATTCGCGGGACCTCAAGTTGGGCGTTTTGTAGCAGTAGAGTCCAGCGTCTGTGAATATGTATGGCTTTTAAGAAGGCAAGGACTCCCTGTCACTAGATATGTTTTAAAATTAAAAGCTTTAGAAATCGCAGAAGAATTAAAAGTCTCCGGTTTCAAAGCCAGCTTCGGGTGTATAAGGCGAATAATGCGGCGAAATGGATTTGCGCTTAAATGACGTACATCACTCGTGCTAAAACTACTGAGTGACTACGAAGAAAAACTCCTACAGTATCAGCGGGGGTTTGTCATTCATTTACACAAGAAGCATAATTATTCACTTGAACACATGGGAAATGCCGATGAAACACCCGTATTTTTTATTTTTATTTACGTATATTTACGGTGGACCAAAAGGGAACCAAATCTGTAACAGTAAAGATTACGGGAAATGAAAAATTACGTGCCACTGTAATGCTTGCTGTATTAGCAGATGGACGAATACAGTAGAAGTCCGATATAGCGCAGTCCGATATACCGCGGATTCGGATATAACGCGGTGAAGAGTATGTCGCCCGTTATTAGCGAAAATTCTTACTTGTAAAGAGTGAGTAAATTATGAATTGTTTATCGTGACTTCCGTAGCCACAACATTGGAATGTGTTGCGTTTATTGTAAACAAACGCTTGTTGTTGGAAACGGCGTTGTAAACAACAGCCAGAATTGCCAGTTCAAGTGTACCTGTAGACATAAACAATTGCCCGAGCTATTTACAGTCTCTACGTTTCTAAGAATTCATGCTAAGGCAAGCAGCCAACTAAATTCCATCTCTCCCTCATATTACAGTACAGTATAAGATCATACTCTGATATTATCTTATCAAAGTGTATAGTCTTTGTCATAAATTCGCATAGTGTAGAGTTTTGTGATGTCACAGAAAAGAAAAGCATATTCTGTGAGTGATAAACTCAAAATAATTGATCGTGTGAAGAACGGACAGTCAAAGGCAAGTTTATCACGTGAGTGTGGCATCCCAGAAGGAACAATTAGAGGGTGGATGAAGGAAGAAGATAAACTTAAAAGTTTTGTGAACACAGTTGAAAGTGAAGTGGCGTTGCAAAGAAAAAAGACTAAAGTAGGTAAGGATAGTGAACTAGATGAGTGTCTGTACAGGTGGTTTTTAATAAAACGAAGTGAAGGTGTGCCACTGTCAGGACCAGTTATTAGAGCTCAAGCTGTGAAATTCCATAGTAATTTACATGGCAACAGTGACTTTAATGCATCTGATGGGTGGTTTTTGCGATGGAAATCTCGTCATGGTATAAGCCAGATAAGCATTGAAGGGGAAGCACGATCATGTGACAGTGAAGCTGCAGTACTTTTTCCTCAGGCATTAAACAAAGTAATGATCGATAACGATTTAAATGACCATCAAGTGTATAACTGTGATGAAACTACTCTGTATTTTCGAATGCTTCCTACCAGAACTCTGGATGTGAATAATTCAATAAATAAATCTGGATTAAAAATAAATAAGGATAGAGTTACCCTCCTGTTTGCCACAAATAAATCAGGCAGCCACAAAGTTAAACCTCTCTGTATAGGGAAAAGCCGAAATCCTAGATGCTTTCAACATGTTAACATGACGTCATTACCTATCACATATCGTAATACAAAAAATGCTTGGATGACAAGTGATATTTTCGGTAAATGGTTCCATGAAGAATTTGTTCCATCTGTGAGAAGCCACCTGCGGTCACTCAACCTCAAAGAAAAAGCTGTACTGACCCTTGACCACTGTCCAGCACATCCACCTGCTGATATGCTACAGTCAAGAGATGGGAAAATCGGAGTCATGTTCTTGCCAAAAAACACTACAGCACTGATCCAGCCATTAGATCTCAAGGCATCATAAAAGCATTTAAAGCACATTACCGCCGTGAACTTCTGAGTGCTACAGTGAACTCTGATGAGGAAATGGAAATTTACCTTAAGTCAATAAACCTGAAAACAGTTGCGTATTCAATAGGTCTTGCATGGGAAAGTATTAGTATGGCTACGATTCAGAATTGCTGGAAGAAATGTTCCTTTGAACAAAACATCGCCGATGGAAATTGCTCTGTTGCCGGATTCACTAATAGTGATGTACTGTCTGCGAGTAGTGCTCTGCATTGCAACTTCACTCTAGATGACTTGAATGACTGGGCACAAGTTGACAACGGTGAGCCTGTTACAGAATGTATAGGAGATAAAGATATCATCGATGCAGTCCAAAATGCAATTGCGAAGAAAAAGAAGACGATGACGATGATGGAAATGAAAATGGGGTGGAAGTGAAAGAAGTTATTCCAAATGTTAGTGAAGTGATAATACACATAAACAAAGTAATTTCGTGGATGGAGAGGCACAGTGAATCTAATAATGTTCATCTGCTGCACCTCGCATTTATAAAACAATACGCGGAAAAGAAACGCTGTGCATTATCCCGTCAAACAACAATTACGGACTTTTTTAAGACCAACAATTAGGCCTACAGTAGGTCGAGTGAGCAATGTATAAATAGTGTATTTTATATTCCATTGGATTAAAATAGATTAAAATACGTATTGGATTAAAATAGTTTTCTTATTTTTTATTTCTACATTTGGTGACGTAATTTACGTACAGTATATAGTAGTGCATTATGCTGTAGCTTTTTCCCGGTCCTCCCTCCCCATCATTTGTCACTGTACAGGTCACCTTCCGATATACCGCGGTTACGCCTATAACGCTGGGGAAAGTATGTCATCCGACAACCACGCTATATCGGGCTTCTACTGTATGTTGTTGTTTTCCAATGGCTCCCCCTTGGTACATTTAACCCATTTGGTACCGAGCTTCCCAATAAAGACCACTGTAATTTCTGAGTTCTTGCATTTCCCGGTTCAGCTTCACACACTCCAATAGATGATTTTTGTTCATTTTTGAGTATTCTCTCCTGCACAATACACATTCTTCTGTGGTGGAAATTTTTAATTTGTAGAGATGCGGCGAGAGACAGTCATGGCCAGTTTCCAGTCTAAAGTTGGCGACTGCTTCCTTCCTGGGTTTTCTACAGTTGTTATTCCATAACTGTTCAATCCCTGACCATGTTTTTCTTTCTGATATGTTTCTTGCTTCTTCCAGGAAGCGAGAGTTTGTTTTCCTTGTCATCAGTCTTCTTAGGGTGCTGAAGTCATGGGTACTTTCCCGGTGGTAGAGCATTGTCCCTCGCTTTGCCAAGGTGTCCGCTATCTCATTTCCCAAGATGCCTATGTAAGATGGGATCCACTGAATAACTATCTCGTTGTTAAGTGCTGTAAGCTGCCTGGTGAGACGTCTTGCTTCCAGTGTGCTCCTGGATGTTGCTCCTGTATTAGAGAATGTTGCCTGGTTGGCAGACTTAGAGTCCACTAAAAGGACAGCTTTTGCAAAGGAATTTGGCCTCCAAATTAGGTTTTGCAATGCCACTTTGATAGCCTCTACTTCAGCATCATAACTTGATTTATTTTGTCCCACTGCAATGTAATGAGAAAACAATGAGGAGAACACTACTGCTCCAGCACAACCCACTTTATCCAGCAAGGATCTATCAGTGTATACACGTAGCCAGTTATCCTCCGGCAATCTCTCATTGATGGTTTTTAGCGTTATCTGTTTTAGTTCTTCTGGAGATCTTGTCTTCTTCTTAACATCTTCTATCAGACTGAGATGTACTTCATACCTATGAAAGTCGAGTGGATTTTCCAAGGGGATCACTTTATTAACTGCTGTTGGTATGCTGTGGTATTGAAGGTAGTTGCTACTTTGGTTTAGCCAGATCTTTTGTGTTTTGAGTCTCTGTGGTTCTATCCTCTCATGAAACCATGACTTCTCAGGTAGTGATTTAATTCTGAGGTTTAGCAGTGCTGCCTGTTGCTTATTTCCTCTGTTATTGGTTTGTTGCCTGTATATAGTTGTAATGCTGTAACTGGAGTTGATTTGACGCCACCTGTGATGAGTCCTAGGATGTTGGTCTGCAAACGTTCTAGTCTGCCTTCATTTGCAGTAGAGCTTGTGATGGTTCCTTCACTGCCATAAGTTATTACTGGCTTGATGTACTGTATGTTCTATATGTCATGTTTAGAACTTCTTGTGAACATCCCCATGATACTCCGGTGAGACGTTTTATAAGGTTTGTTCGTTTGTTTACCTTCTTAGTTATGCTGTCAATGTAGTGTGTCCAGTTAAGCTTATTATCCAGGTTAACACCCAGGTAACGAGTATTTTCAGATTTCTGTAGGAAGTTCTCGCCTACTTTTAGTGAAAAGTCAGGGTTTCTATGTTTCAATGAGAAGTACTGGTAAACGGACTTTTCTGCATTAATCTGCATGTTGTTTTCTTCTGACCACCTTTGCAGGCCGAGGAGGGCTTTGTTCATGTTCTTTTGTAGAGTGATGTCCTGTCCTTTCTTGTTTGATCCCCTGGCCCAGATTGTAAAGGGGCAATTAAAAGGGAGGGTCTATTTTAAATCTTATAATAATTTGGGGCCAATCTGCTGGAGCACCATTTATTGCCACGAAAACTTGACTTATGTAACACCCTATATTCAACTCGGTACCAGTCAGAGCCGGGTACGAGGCGATGATAACATTGGAATGTGAACGTGTGCGCGTTTGCCACTCTCTGTACTCTCCAACTCAAAGTCGATAACGGAAGGAAACTAAAAAATAACTAATTATCGTGTGACGTGGTGCCTTTTAAGCCAATGAGAGAACGTTTATGGAAAAGACATGCGGTTAGCGGCCACGTGGTGATTTACATACAAAGAACGAAGAGCGTCACCCTGGCAGCTTGCTGCGTCAGTCGACGAACAACCATAGCCGCAGCCGGATGAATACAACCGGCTAGCGAGTCGAAAACCTTTTCAAAATTCAAAAATGTGGTAAAAAGTATCAGTTGAAAGTGTAACTTGAAGTGAGACAAAACGGAAAGAAACATATAACATCAAATTTAATAATTAAAAGTGCGGGGTGACCAAAAATGTGGACAAACTAGATCAACAAAGTGCGACGCATGGTTGGAGGAGACGCCGAGTGAGTAACTATTTATCACATAAAAATCAATCACACAATATGTCAAAATAAAGAGCGCTATATTTTGGGGAAATTATTTACGTATGTCTGAGTGTGAGTGAGCAAGCTGGGTTGCTTTTCATAATTTAATTAGTTATTTAGGCTAAGGTTTTACTTACATTTATTACTAGAATACTGGCCATGTAACAGTAGCCGAAAGAATCTTATAATTTTGGAAGGAAAATAATTCAGAGAAATCGTAGTAGTTTGAGAATATGAAAAATAAGTAAATTTCAAAAGAATATTAAAATGAACCTTGCAATCTATTAATAAACAGAGATTATTAACATTGGAAATGAGAGTAGTTATTTAAATACTTGAACCCTAAGTCAAGCTTAACATTCACAGGTTCGTGTGACGGATTCCTGGCTATACAAGGTATGAAATGAAATTTATTATTAAAATTTAAAAATGTGGTAGAGTAATAGCTTAACAAATAGCGCCTCGAACTCGGACAAGTTTATAAATTTAATTTTGCATAAACCGCACCTACATGTGAATGTAAGCGTCATTTAGGAGTGCGTAAAGGTTATGTGATATGTATACCATAGTTAAGTAATGAGTATAACAGTAAATTAATGGTGAATACATACAAGATTAAAATTTGTGAGATTAGAATCCAATAGATAAAATAAAAAATGAGTGCTAATAAAGATAATGATGAAAACGTCAACTTCACTGAGAGCAATATAGAGGGTCAAATAAATAGCGATTTAAGCGAGACCGAATCAATGATTATGAGCGAAGTAAATGCCAAGGCTACACCTACAGTCAGTAAAGTGTCGTTAGACGACTTGTTTAATTTTATGAAAGCTCAAGATGCTAAAAATGAAAGTAGACTTACTGAAATAAATAGTAATTTTAATGCCAAGTTTGATGAACAGAAGAGCGAAATTAAAGAAATAAAAAATAATTTCAATGTTAAACTTGATGAAGTAAACATTAAAATGAATGATAAATTGAATGAACAAAATATTAAATTTGATGAAATTAGAAACGAAATTAAACAACAGAGTTTTGATTTTAATAAGCATATTAAGGAAATTGATCGCGTTGTAATAGTATGACAGAACAGATATTAGAATCGATAAGTTACAATTGCAAGGAAAAAAATTAACGAAATGAATAAAAGGTTAGACAGTAAAATAAATCAGATAATGAATAAAAAGGTAAGTGACAGTGGTAATATGATGAAAAATAATGAAGTAACTGAGAACAAGGTAAGTGGTAATTACGGTAGTGAATCTAATAGTGAAGAAAAAACTGAGAATTATAATGATATAACTAAAAATGTGGTATTAGAGAATAAGGTAGTTAATGTTGAGAGTGATAATAAAGATTGTGGTGAGGTAGAGTTGTTAACGAGTGCTGATGAGGCTGAGAGAGAGTGTGATGAAAGGTTAGGTGGGCAAAGGGCAAATTTTCCCCAAGTATATGGTGAAACAAAGGTTTCACAAGTGTTGTATGAGGACAGAGTTTCCTCCAGTAGTTGTGTGGAAGACGAGGTGTCTTCAAATAGTCCCTTAATTTGTTGTAATATTCTTGGAAGAGCCAAGAAATATAGTAAGTTTGTTGGGCCCTTTGCGTGGTATGAAATAGGTCAGTGGGGTTGTGCCAGGTGTTATGATGTGGAGAGATATTTAGAGAGAGAGAGTTGTTTGTAGATGAGGAAATAGAGTTATTTACGTTAAGTAGGAGTTATAAAAAGTTGAAAGAGAGGTTAGAATTGAAGGAAATAGACGATATAAAATACTTACCTTGTGAAATAGAGATGGATGATTATTTTGATGTTACAGTTAGAAATGATAAAAACTTACCTTACGATGTGATGAATATAGTGGAGGAATATGATAGAACGTACCTTATGTTAACCAAAAATACTGATGGAGACTGGACTAAAATTACCAATGTAGACGGGCTTTATGAAATAATGGGAGACAAATATGTAGTTAGTTACTGTGCCATATAATTAACGAAAGTAGTCATTACAATAACAATTATAATGTAATGTGTGTCGAGAAGAACGAGTTGTGTTATAAATACATCAGACTAATATACGATGATGGGGGTTGAATAAAAATCAGTGAATGGACATTTTAAATATTTTAGTTTATAGTTTTGACCAGGCTAACTTATGAAATGAGGTGTGGTAAACAGAGAATTAATGACAAAAAATTGTAAATAAATTTATAGTGAAATTAATTGTGTTTGTATTGTAAAAGGTATTTTATGTAAACAATGTGTGTATGTAGTAGAAATTGATGTAATAATAATAATAATATTTTGGCAGACTAAATAAATAATGAGAATAATTATGAATATTTAGAATTAATATTAGGCAATTACCTGTATTAACTTCCGTCTTGTGACTTCTTTAGTTTTTTCTTAAAACAACGCGTTTCGAGAATAAATTCTCATCATCAGGTTTAAAAATACTATAAAAACATCAAATTCACCCAAAAGGGGTCGTCAACTATTTAAAATACACAAACACAAAAACACCACACATAATTAAACACCAACACAGTCACGGCACAGTATGTTTAATTATGTGTGGTGTTTTTGTGTTTGTGTATTTTAAATAGTTGACGACCCCTTTTGGGTGAATTTGATGTTTTTATAGTATTTTTAAACCTGATGATGAGAATTTATTCTCGAAACGCGTTGTTTTAAGAAAGAAAAAACTAAAGAAGTCACAAGACGGAAGTTAATACAGGTAATTGCCTAATATTAATTCTAAATATTTAGTAACATGACTTGGAGACAATTAAAACAAAATGAATAATTATGAAGGTGATAATAAATGAATTGTAATTGTTTTGGAGTAAGGTAATTAAAATAATTTGTGTTTTGAACAATTGATTGAATTAAAGAATTTGAGATTAATTAATAATTAATGTATAGATAAATTTTGATAATGAATTTAAATGATTTAAACTTGATAATAAATAGTAAATGAATAAATGTAAAATGTATTTAGTTGTGGAATCATATGATTGTTAAAATGTTTCAGAAGATACATGGAGTTGTGTATATGATTTGGTGGTGATGAATTGTTTATAATTTTGTGTCAATAACAGGAATCATGTGTTTTGAGTGATGTACTATAAGTATGAATTTTATAATGCAATCTAAATAAAATAAAATGTTTAATGTTTGAATGGTAAAGTGTATATGAGGCTCAGAGGTTTTAAATTAAATGATAATATATCCAAACATATAATGGTTTACCTTCTGTGAACTGTAGTAGCAGTGTCAGTGTAAACGAATTGTATGTCTTTTTAGTAGCTTCCCCATTTTCGGGCGGTCACGGTTTCACCGAACCCTGACCGTGGATTTGGCTTAATATTCTAAATTGGTGAACTTAGAAATTAATTGGGGGGTAACTCAGGGGAATCTACATCACTATGGAACAGCGGCTATCATCGAAGGTGGTGGTAGTGCCGTATTAAGGGTGTGTGAATCATTATAGTAGGATTACTGGTGTCCTCGGACATCAGTAATGGCGAATTTTTATATAACGCTGAAGCAAGAATGGGGTAGGCAGTGTCTACCCCTAATAAACATTCCGTTCTTATGGAAGCAACTGGACGCCACAGTCCAGTGGAGGGTCATAGTGTGTGTGGCAAGGAGGTTACTCAGGGGAGTAATGAATTGAAATCTTAAACTGACGTAAACTAAATGAGCTAATAAGCTAATTAAATGATTTTATTTTGATCCAAGAGATGATTACAGCAGATACTTTGTATGAAAGTAGTTGCTTGAAATATGTTATGCTCTATATAATAATTTTATAAATGACTTTACTGATTTTGAAAAGATTATTTCGAGTAGAGAAGGTGTTTATTATGTTTTATTATGTTATTATTTTACTATGCTAGAGTGTAAGAATTGTAAACGTGTGATGCATTTTACCTTGTATAATTGTTTGAAGTGTATTTAGGGTAAGGTCATTCACCTGACCATGAGATATCAGCTGATGACTGGTGTTATATATGTAGTATGTCCCTTATAAGTGATTTGCAGATTTTTTTTAGCAATATAATTAAATGTGTGAATAATAAATTTTCAATGTGTTTAAGAGGTTTTAAATTAAGTGATGAAATCAATTTGAGGTAGTTATGAATTTTCAATGGGTAATAAAGGTTAGAATTTGGGTGATAAATATTTAAATAAAGCATCTGAATCAGTCAGAGTTAACTTTACATGGGTGTTAAACAGAATAAGCTTCTTGGGAATAAAAGTAATATAGAAACTGAGTATTAGTAGGGACATAGTAGCGATAGGGCATATATGTAGCGTAATGAGAGTGATGTAATTGGACAGTAATTAGATGATGGAAGAATTTTGTAAGGGGGTGGTGTGATAAGGAGTCCTCAACGAAAGGCGTTGTGGCGGGAGGTGAACCGTATGTGCGTTGGCGGGGTTACCTCGGGGAGACCAGGAACTAATAAGGGAATGAGCATAGGGAGGGAACACACATCCTAAGTACAAAGTGGGTATGTTGTTATAAGGGTAGAATGATTCAAGGTGAGCTAGAGTAGTAAGTTGGTGGAGATAAATGTTTTGAGAGATTGGTGTCATCCTATGTAAATCTGTTAGTGAGTGTTAGAGTCAGAAGGGGGTAAGATTATATTCTTGGATTTCGTTGTCTATGACGTGTCCGTTACTTAAGTAAATATCACTATTGTAATAACGACTCGGAACACTAAGTTTTTTATAAGTAAAATCGTAAAGATTTACCTTACAGCCTAAACCGGCTTTCACCTTTAAAAGGCTTCTTCAGAGGCTGCCGTAGGCAGTGCTGTCCGTCTTGTTGTTGGCGACGGGATAGATTTTCGAAAGATCGATGCTGTGTGTGTGTGGTGAGATGTGTTCGAATAATGCGTGCGATTTGAATTGTGTCTGTTCGTTTAGGATGTCGTTTTTATTTGTTTTTGTGTGTTTGTATATTTCTAATTGTTCTAGAGTGTCTAGTTTTTGGCCTTTTGTGTGTACGTGTAGAATGTTCATGTTATTGTCGATGTTTTTATATGTGTGGTTTGCTTCAATGAGGTGGTTTGCAAAGGTGGATTCTGTAGTGGTGTGGAGTGCCTTTGTGTGTTCAATGTATCTCTGTTTGAAAGCTACGTACGTCCTGTCTGGCCTATGTAGAATTTATTGCAATTTGAGCAATTTAGCTTGTATACACCGGGTAGATCGAATTTGTTTTGTGCTTTGTGCATGCGTTTTGATAGTGTGTGTTCTGTTTTGTTAGTAGTTTTGTAAGCGAAATGACATGTGTTCTGTTTTGTTAGTAGTTTTGTCAAATCAATGACAGACACTCACATAAAATACTATATTGGCACAGATACGTTGATGACATTATAATACTATACAGGGGAAACAAAAGACAATGTGAACAATTACTAACGCACATAAACAAAATACATAAAAACATAACCTTCACTGCCGAATACGAACACAACAATACCATAAACGTCTTACACCTCTCCATCACAAAACTAGAACACAGGCACACATTCAGTATATACAGAAAACCAACTACAACTGACACACTAATACACAACACCTCCAATCACCCAATACAACACAAACTAGCTGCTTTTAGAACCATGATACATAGACTTAACAACATCCCCTTAGATGAAAAAGACTACAAAGATGAACTAAACACGATAAAATATCTAGCAGAATCTAACGGATATGACAGAACAATAGTCAGTAAACTCCTACACAAAACACAAAACAAACAACAGACAAAGACAGAAAACAACAAATTCATAACACTAACATACATCAACAAACAAACTGAAAAAATTGCCCACAAATTCAAAAAAGCAGGATACAGAATCACTTACAAAACTACTAACAAAACAGAACACACACTATCAAAACGCACACACAAAGCACAAAACAAATTCGATCTACCCGGTGTATACAAGCTAAATTGCTCAAATTGCAATAAATTCTACATAGGCCAGACAGGACGTAGCTTCAAACAGAGATACATTGAACACACAAAGGCACTCCACACCACTACTGAATCCACCTTTGCAAACCACCTCATTGAAGCAAACCACACATAAAAACATCGACAATAACATGAACATTCTACACGTACACACAAAAGGCTGAAAACTAGACACTCTAGAACAATTAGAAATATACAAACACACAAAAACAAATAAAAACGACATCCTAAACGAACAGACACAATTCAAATCGCACGCATTATTCGAACACATCTCACCACACACACACACACACACACACACACACAGCATCGATCTTTCGAAAATCTATCCCGTCGCCAACAACAAGACGGACAGCGCTACCTACGGCAGCCTCTGAAGAAGCCTTTTAAAGGTGAAAGCAGGTTTAGGCTGTAAGGTAAATCTTTACGATTTTACTTATACAAACCTTAGTGTTCCAAGTCGTTATTACAATATTTATATTTAGTGGGGTAAGATTATATTTTAATGACTTTTCAATGAATTAGATTATTGTGAATAATTGGGAATCACCCAAACCAATTGAGTATAAAAAATGACTAATAGAAATTCATAACGGAAATGTAATAATAAAAAAGTAACTAAATAAAGAGTTAATAGACTTTGAAACTAAACCCAAATTTGGTAAATTTTATTCAATACAGATGAGAGGTTTTTGTAATGAAATGAGTTTTGTATTATTTGTGAATGTTTATGTTTTATTGTGTTATTATGTTGGAGGGTAGGGATTATAAACAGGTGTTATATATTTTACACTGTATTATTTGTATGTAGTGTGCTTATAGAAAGGTCATTCACCGGTTAGTAAGACATCAGCTGATGGACTGTATAATGGTCAATATAACCAATTCCTATGTTCTTTTAATAATCAATATAAGTTCAAGTTGTATTTTCTTTTATAATTTTCTTCTATTGTCAGAATATACGTTTAATAAAACATTATTACATTATTTAATTTTGAAAAAAAAATTGTAAATTTAAAATTTGTATTTTGCTTGAAGTACGGATTGTGTTTTGATGTTCAGTATATATTGTTGATTATGTGTATTGCGATTGTATTAATTGATTTATACTGTGTTGTAAACAAATGTAATGATAAGAGAATTTTGGATAAAATAAGGTGTTCATTTTATTTTGTTTATTATGATTGTTAGCAGCTAGTTAAGAAGAGTTGTAAATTCATTTAAAAATTTTTGAAATTTTGAGAGTAGGCCTAAATGGAAAGAGATGATCAAATTAAGGGTAATACGAATCTTTGATATGGAACTTAGCTTAATTCCTTTAGGTGAACAAAATTTAAATGATTTAGTTTGATTTGTTTGATTTATTTTTATGTGACATAAATTGCCATTTATGTGAAACAGTAATGTCAAACCGATAAAATAGTGAGAAAAGGAATTTAAGTTAAAATATAAAATATTTTATGACTGTTAGATCAGTAAGTAGGACATAGATGTTGTGTTCAGTATAATAATGAGTATGTGTCCGCACCCAGTACTTGCTAAAGGCAACCCAGTATGTATGTAAGGGGAGACATATCGGTTGAGGATCTGGTATGGTATAAGGCCAGTTTTGATTTTTTTGGTGAAATGACAAAGGGTTAGGTGGTATTATGGTGAGTACCTGTCCGATTTTATGGTGTTGGGATCTCGCCCAGAGAAGTCCAGTAATCTCGTTCACGTGCAGCCATAGTCGCCGAGCTAGGGGGGTGGTTTACCCATGATGTGTTAAGAATTAAAAGGGGGTTGTTGGCGCCATATCCTCACTGATCCTCTTAGGGTGTAGCAATGAGAGTTTTTCTGCTTCGGCAGAAAGCCTCTCATTGGGGGGGGGGGTATTGTAACGGGAAAATTAAAAGGGAGGGTCTATTTTAAATCTTATAATAATTTGCGGCCAATCTGTTGGAGCACCATTTATTGCCACGAAAACCTGACTTATGTAACACCCTATATTCAACTCGGTACCAGTCAGAGCCGGGTACAAGGCGATGATAACATTGCAATGTGAATGTGTGCGCGTGTGCCACTCTCTGTACTCTCCAACTCAAAGTCGATAATGGAAGGAAACTGAAAAATAACTAATTATCGTGTGACGTAGTGCCTTTTAAGCCAATGAGAGAACGAGTTATGGAAAAGACATCTGGTTAGCGGCCACATGGTGATTTACATACAAAGAACGAAGAGCGTCACCCCGGCAGCTTGCTGCGTCAGTCGACGAACAACCATGGCCGCAGCCGGATAAATACAACCGGCTAGCTAGTCAAAAACCTTTTCAAAATTCAAAAATGTAAAAAGTATCAGTTGAAAGTGTAACTTGAAGTGAGACAAAACGGAAAGAAACATATAACATCAAATTTAATAATTAAAAGTGCGGGGTGGTCAAAAATGTGGACAAACTAGATTAACAAAGTGCGACGCATGGTTGGAGGAGACGCCGAATGAGTAACTATTTATCACATAAAAATCAATCACAAAATATGTCAAAATAAAGAGTGCTATATTTTGGGGAAATTATTTACATATGTCTGAGTGTGAGTGAGCAAGCTGGGTTGCTTTTCATAATTTAATTAGTTATTTAGGTTAAGGTTTTACTTACATTTATTACTAGAATGCCGGCCATGTAACAGTAGCCGAAAGAATTTTATAATTTTGGAAGAAAAATAATTCAGAGAAATCGTAGTAGTTTGAGAATATGAAAAATAAGTAAATTTCAAAAGAATATTAAAATGAACCTTGCAATCTATTAATAAACAGAGATTATTAACATTGGAAATGAGAGTAGTTATTGAAATACTTGAACCCTAAGTCATGCTTAACATTCACAGGTTCGTGTGACGGATTCCTGGCTATACAAGGTATGAAATGAAATTTATTATTAAAATTTAAAAATGTGGTAGAGTAATAGCTTAACAAGATGAGCACGTCATCGGCAAACATGCACATCTCTATTCCTTCAACCACTTTCACTCGTTTGACCAAGTCATTTATATAGATATTAAAGAGGATTGTACTATTCACAGCTCCTTGTGGTAGGCCGATTTTTACTTGTTTGTACTTGGAATGGCTGTCGTTGTATCTTGTTGAAATCCAGCGCTGTTTCAAAAATCTCTTCAACCAATTAAACATGTTTTCTGTGATGTTAAGGTGCCTTATTTTATTTATCAGTTTGTCCCTCCATACCGTATCGTATGCGCCCTTAAAGTCTACGAAGACCGCCAGGACACTTTCCTTTCTGTTGAATGCACTTTTAATGTCTTGTGTTAAACGGGCTATTGGGTGTGATGTTGATCGATTTGTTCTGAAGCCTGCCTGTTCTGGGGCAAGCAGTCCTTCTCTTTCCAAGTAATAGTTCAATCTAGTTGCTATCATTCGTTCCTGCACCTTTGCCAATTGTGATGTAAGGGCAATGGGTCTATAGGATGTTATTGAGTCTGCTGGTTTGCCATGCTTGATTATGGGAACAATTGTTGCTTTTGTCCACTCTGAAGGGAGAGATTCTGTTGAGTTCCATATTTTGTTATATATTGCTAATAATGTACTTAATGTGGCAGGCTTCAGGTTCCTGAGAAATTCAAGGTGCACTCTATCTGGTCCAGGTTGTTTGCCATTTTTAAGCTTTTTTATTGCCACCTTCAATTCTTCCATTGTAAAATTTTGGACAAATAACTCCCGTATGCTTGAAGTTGTATTTGTATTATGTCTTTCTTGGAGTTTAAGTTTCTTCTCATTGACTTTAGTCTCTGCAGCAATCTTATATTGTGTTGAATAGAATGTATTAAACCTTTTTGCTATCTCTCTGTTGTTTGTGATTTCTCTGCCATTTATTATGATAGGTCTCTGACTTGACTTGGGGAATTTGTTGTTTAGCATGTTCATATGTTTATAAATTTTGGCAGCATCAGTGCGGTAGTTCAGATTGTTCAGGAACGTCGTGAATGATTTTCGTTTTTCTTCGCATACTTGTCTTCTTAATACTGCCGCATATCTTCGCCACTCTTTCACATCAGCAGGATTTTGGGATTTTTCCGCCTTTATTCTTGCCTGATCTCTAGCCTTTTTCAAATCTGTTAATTGTGATGTCCAGAATGGCTTGTACTTAACTGTTTTTCCTCTAGGGATGTTTTGTTTTGCCGAGGAAAGAATTAGAATGATAAGTTGTTTGGTCAGTTCTCCTGGTCTACCCTCTATATCAATCAGATGGATATTTTCTTCCAGGTAATCCCCAAAGTTTGTCCAGTTTGCTTTTTTGAAGTTCCATGATGTTCTTGCAGTTTGTTTTTGAACTCTACATCTCCAGCTGTATGTGAGCTGCACTGCTCTATGGGCGCATCCTGGGTCCTCTATTACTTTCCTACTATTGCTATGGATGAATATTTCACAGTGAAATAAGATGCATATCAGTGTATATTGTTCAGTGTTAGTCGTCGTGATGTCTTCTACTGAACGTGTGCGACGCCTGTGTCGACGACAACACAAAGACAGAGATCGTGAAGAATTAAATGAATTCTTGATGTGATGAATACTCCGTTCTCATCAAATACAATTGAAGATGAGAAAATTTGCGTGTTTCAAAACAAGAAACAAGAAGAAAAGAAACGAAAGAATGCTGCGATAGCCAAGCAATATCGCCAGAACAGAAGAGTCTGCAGTTTATGCACATTATACGTTTCAAAAGCCTAAAAACATTATCATGCTTTGATGTTTTCTTTTTTTAATCATTTTGCTGTCAAATTCTGTCCGTTAAATCGAGGGTTTACTGTAATTATATAATTAATGTTATTGGCGAATTGCTAAAGGTGTATCAGGGGAATTGAAGGGAATGTACAAGTTTGTTATTTAAACTGAAAGATGCATTTAATTAATAATTTAATAAAAGAATATTGATCTAGTTCTTTCAAAACGAGTTGGTTATTTCAACATCCATTTACTCTCCAAAATACGCTTTCACGGACTGGGTAAGTATTTGGTTTTTAGAAATTGGCAGCAACGCAAGATGGCGTCTGGAATGTAAACAAATAAGGTAGAGTGAATGTTAATTTCTTTATTCAAAGTAAAATAAAACGTAACAATGGTGCCGAAACCCGGGAATTTGCATAAATAATATTTATGCAAATGTGGGCCTATTTTGGGGAGCAAGGTGGTTGTTTGAGGCAAATAGAAAAATTTGGTATGTACGTATAAATAGACGCAAGTTATGGGGTTATGTTTTGGTAATGTGATGTATTTGGTGTTGATGTTTTGTAGTGGGTATTGTGAATTAATGTGTGTAATTATTGTGTATTAGGAGGGTTTTAATTTTGTTAAGGGGTACAATATAAGTAAGTTTTTAAGCATGGCCGAGGTACAGGAAAACAGGGGGGTATGTCTATCAGTGGTAGATCTAATGAATTATGTGAAAAGTCACTTTGATAAGATGAATAAACGTTTTGATGAAATAATAAATTCACGGCAACAAATGCTTAATGATACGAAAAAACAAAATGAGAAGTGGGAGGGAGATAGATGTCGATTAAAAGAGAATACAGAAGTTGAATTAAAACAGGTAAGTGTTTGTAATGGTGATAAAATGACGAAAAATAACGAAGAAACAATTAACGATGTAAGTGTTAGTCATACTAATGAGTTAACAATTAGTAGTGGTAAGATAGTTGAAAACGGGGTATTTAAAGGTGATACAGTGAAAATTAATAGTGATGAGGAGAAGATGGAGATAGTAAGAGAGAGTAATGGGAGTAGGGGGTTGTAAAGGGTTAGAAATAAGTGTTCACGAGTTAGAAAAGGAGTTTGAAGAGAGTTATTTTGTGGAAATGGGGAAGAGGGTAAATTTTCCCCGGGTTATTGTGAACCAAGGTGTTTACAAATATTTTTGAAGGGTGAGTGTCCCTTAGTGGAAAACGATGTGTTTTCAAATTGTTCCCTGAGTTTTGTGGTGTTCCTGGAAGAGCCAGGAGGTGTTTTTATGATTTAGTACCCTCTGCATGGAATGATAAAGAAAGTATGAAATGGTGTTATGATGAGAGGTATTTTGAGAGAGAGAGAGGGAGATAGAGTTGTCTGAGGTTAGTAGAAGTTATAAAAAATTAAGAGAGAGAATGAATAGTGAGAGAATTGATGTAGTTAGTGCAACAAGAGGTGATAATAATGTTGATAGCTTACCTGTATATAAGATGGGGTTACTAGTAGTAGACGATTACTATACTAATGAAATGATAAAAGATTTAATCGGAACAGATGATACTAAGGGAGAATTGACCATACCAAATGTCGACAGGATTTTTGAATTAACGGTATGCAATAATGTTTTTGAATACTATATTGATACGAGGGATAAAATTATTGATGATGGTTATTATAAGCATAATAACAATATGTGTTTAATTATAAATGAACTGTGTAGACGCAAGACAAGATTATTATTCGATGATGGTGGTTAAACATTTAGTGTTCATGAACATTTAATTATGTGAGTAGGGGGTTCTGAAATGGACTGTATTATGAAATGATTTGTGGTAAACAATAACGAATAATAATGTAGATTGTATATACTTTTGTGTTGATGTTAAATGTAATGATGTAGCAAGGTGAAGTATACTCAACTTTGTGAATTTTGTTAAAGTAATTAAATGTGTTTGATAAAATAGCTGAATTAATTTGAAAGGAGTTAATAAATGAAATGTTATAATAAAGTTGAATTTTTGGAGATTTTAATTGTATAGTAAATGATAAATAATGGATGGTTGATTAGTAAAAAGTTCAATTGAAATTAAAGTGTAATGTTTATAATTTTTATGCAAATTTAAAGGTGCAATTTTTATTTTAATGTAATGATGTTGAGTGTTTATTATGTTGTATTATGTAAGTGTATAAATTTTAAACATGTATAGTATGTTTTAAATGCGATTCCCTAATTTCGGGCGGTCCCGGCCTTACCAGCCCAGACCGTGGTTTTGAATGACAACCAATTGTGGGCAGACTTATTGTAAGCTGACCATGGTAAGTTGCCTATGAAATTGGTGCAATCTAAAAATTAGCAGGGGGTTAATAAGGGGAATCCACATAATGGGAACAACGGCTACCACCGAATGGGGTGATAGAACCGTATTAAGGGCGTATGAATCATTATAGTAGGATTACTGGTGTCCTCGGATACCAGTAATGCCGAATTTTTTTTATACCGCCGAAGCACGAACGGGGTAAGCAGCGTATACACCCTAATAAAATGCAGTTCTTGTGGACGCAAATGGTGCTACAGTCCAACACCATTAAGCAACAGAGTGTGTGGAAAGGAGCTGGCCGTTACAAGCCAGGGGCATAAATACAGCATTCATGTAACAAGGTAAATGCCTCGTCCGGTTTATCCGTGAGGTGATTTACCAAATTGTAACTGGGTTTAAGGGGGGGGATATTAGATAATGATGGAGAAGGAGGTTACTAAATTGTTACTTTTCTTTTATAAAATTGCTAAACTGCTATAATTGTTTTTATTATTTAGACAAAGCTTTTCGTCATTACTGACATCTTCAGGTCTTAAACAACTTCTATCAACTGTACGTTGTAGGCTTTTATACTTTAGGCCCCTCCCCTTATGTCATCGCCCCTCCTATTGGTTCTAGCTGCTACCGCTCTTCACGGGAACTTTGTCTACCTTATTCCGTTAGGCATTTTTCTAACGTCCGTCAAATTGTTTTAAGAATCAAATTGGGAGATTCTTAAAACAATTTGACGGACGTTAGAAAAATGCCTAACGGAAAAAGGTAGACAAAGTTCCCGTGAAGAGCGGTAGCAGCTAGAACCAATAGGAGGGGCGATGACATAAGGGGAGGGGCCTAAAGTATAAAAGCCTACAACGTACAGTTGATAGACGTTGTTTAAGACCTGAAGATGTCAGTAATGACGAAAAGCTTTGTCTAAATAATAAAAACAATTATAGCAGTTTAGCAATTTTATAAAAGAAAAGTAAGGATGGCTGCTAATTTAAACAATACGAAGACTAAATTGTTAGTAATGAGTTATTGAGTATAAAAATGAGTTATGTCAATGATGTAGTTGATCTTATGAGGTAACTAAATGATTTTGTAGTGATTTGAGGAGTATTATGGAGATGCGTAACGATGTTAAGTAAATAATTTGTTCTGATGTAGTTGATTTAAATGTGTTTTATTCTATATAAGAATTTTATTAATGAATTTAATTATTTTGAAATGTGAATTATATAATGGAAGGTATTTATAATGTTGTAATGGGAAATGTTTATTTAAATTCTGATTGGAATCAGGGAAATATTTTGAATTTTGGAATAAGAGTTAACGAGAGAAGGGTATACAGAATGTTGATATGGAATTTTAAAAATGTATCATGTTATGTTAACTATGTATCAATGTATATGTTAGAAGTTGAGAAAAATCCAGTGCTTCTTAACGCAAACCAGCACAGCTAAGGGGAACCAGATCAGTTGAGGATATGGTATTATACAAGGCCACTATTTGATATTTTTGTTTTCATGTTTCAGTGTCTGGTGATGCTGTGGCAACGGTCCTGTGCTGGCCGGTGCGTCAGAGCAGGAGCGTCAAGTGCTTGTCTGGCCTTGCGGTGTTGGGATCTCGAAAGGGAAGTCCAGTAAGGTCATTCAGTCACTGGACCCAAGTTGACCATGATTTTTTTTTAATAAAACATAAAGGGAGTTGTGGCGACATATCCAGACTGATCCCTTTAGGAAGTATGTGAGTGTCAATGAGAGTTTTTATGCTTCGGCATAAAACCTCTCATTGAGGGGGTATTGTAACGGGACATTTAGGCCCAACCAGGTGTAATTTGGGGAAACATAAACATAAATAAATTATAATGGTAAATTTTATTTGGAATAATAACGTACGCAAGTGAACAAGAATGTCAAGGTCAACATCAGGACGCAAGGAAAGCAGTTATATTTAGCAGTATGAACTAAGTATGAACCTATGTACTCAGAAGTCACACCAGATGACTTCAGAGCCAAACCTAGCGATACGTCACTGCTGGAATGTCGATTCAAATTAATAATACCGTCAAAATTAGTTTCAAAACTCAAAAGAACAAAAGATTGAAATCACGTGACTCCCCCGCTACTTCAGAAATTGAGACAATAAATTTCGCCCCAGTCTGCAAAATACTCTCGCGCTGTACAGCCGTATAAGTCCGCGGACAAAATTTTGGGCACGCCCAAACAAAAAAAAAAATGTAAAAGCGAAAGAAATCAGTTTTTTAAATAGTACAAAATGAAGTAACAGTTTCGATTTAAATGGTTAATAAATGAAACACGGTGAAAGTAAGAAAATGTGTGGAGTGACAGGAAGTACGTCAGGAAGTTGGACTGTTTCGGACAAATTCTCAGATAAGTAACCATAAAGGACGACCAAAATTATCCAAATTTTCTTTCAAATTCAAAACAAAAATAAAAATTGAAAAATATAAAAATAAAATGAGCTCATAAGGGAAAATAAGATATGGTGCGTGTGCGAGTGTGTGTGTGGGTATGGTAATTATAATAAAACCATGAAGCGCTGGTTTGTGTTGGGTAAAAAACAATTTTGTCGTAATAAATCTTATTTTGAATATAAGTAATTACATAATTAATGTTATTGGCGAATTGCTAAAGGTGTATCAGTGGAATTGAAGGGAATGTACAGTTTGTTATTTAAATTGAAAGATGCATTTAATTAATAATTTAATAAAAGAATATTGATCTAGTTCTTTCAAAACGAGTTGCTTATTTCAACAACCATTTACTCTCCAAAATATGCTTTCACGAACTGGGTAAGTATTTGGTTTTTAGAAATTGGCAGCAACGCAAGATGGCGTCCGGAATGTAAACAAATAAGGTAGAGTGAATGTTAATTTCTTTATTCAAAGTAAAATAAAACGTAACAACAGTTCTGAATTGTAGAGGACTAGGCTATTGATTTTTATGAAATCGGTTAAGGGGAAGGGGTAGTTTACCTGCAACCTTTTACGTTTTAACAAGAGTAAAGTGCTTAATTTTGATAAAGTATCCTTAAAAGAAGGTCATAATAATCCACTGTAGAAAGGTAGATGAAATATCTATAAATGAAAAGGGTAGTTGTGTAACGGGGCAATTTTGAAGGATATATTTTTTATTTCGTTTAATAATAATATTGGGACTGATCTGTTTGGACACCCTTTACGGCCACTAAGACATGCTTTGTTGGACACCCTGTATACAATTCCGTACCAGTCTGTGCTTAGTACAAACAATAACAACATTGGAATGCGGCGGTAAGTTTGTGCCCGCGGGCTGCGGCAATAATCTTGACACCAAAGTCGATTGATGGAAATGGACAACACGTGGGCGCATCAGCCAATCACAGCGCGGGCTGGCGGATGTGGCGGTTACCGACGCACATCGTGGCGTCAGTCAGTCGGAAAATAACATCTCTAAGTGCCGGACGCAAGCAGTGGTGCGTCCGCCGGCTGGGCACAAGTTTTCATCTCACCTGCATAACAAAATGTGAATCTAGCAGTGGTGTTGTTGCGAGGCGGCGGCGGCCGTTTCAACATAACGGGCCAGCGAGCCGAAAATATATTAACAGTGTAAATATATTCAAACATGTACACAGTGCGGCAAGTGGCTGGGGAGACGCCGGGAGTTAAGTAGATAATCAGACAATTATTAACCATTTTAATGTACAGAGCTCTAAATATGATATAAAGGGAATAATTTAAATATTGAATGAATGAATGTGTGTGTATGCAAATACTGGGCTGCTTTTTAAAAAAAATATATATCTATATAATACAAGTAAACGTTAGGCTAGGGCAAAAGATTATTGATTATATCACTTCACCGAAATAATTGTTTGTATTTTTCTATTTTGTGTATTTCTCGAAGAAAAGTTAGATAACAGTAAACCTATTCGTTTCGTAATATAACAATGTGTTAGTTGTAGTTATTTCATCGTTACCACTTCCTAGTGTTCTGTGCTGAAAAATTCGTCTAACGTTCCCGGGTTTCTTCTGAATTGGGGGGTAGTCAGATTGCAAAATTATCCCTTTTGTTTTATTAAGGAAGAGTGTAAAGGTTTCGATGTATAGCCTAAAACATTGTGGCGACTATGGACTTTGAACTGAAATTTAAAAAAGGTAAGTAAGCGAAAAGATCACACGTAAGTTTCTGGCAGTTTTCGTTTATTTATTTATTTCGATTAAGTTTGTTGGTTAACAGTTAAAGGGGAACAGGGTAATTTTCTATAAATTAAAATGATAGTTGATGAGGGAGGAGATAATTTGTTATAAGTTTTATATGTGTACTACGTTATTGACAACAAAGAAGTTGTCTATGGAAACATTTTATTTCACTTTGACAAAATTCTATATTTTTGTAGGACTTATCGAACCGAATTCAAGTAAATGATTGGAACTGTATCAGTACCCGCAATACATTTCGATGTTCTTAATATGCGATTGTATCGATATATTACGGTGTGGAAAAGAAGAAGTGTACTAACTGTAAATTGCCCTATTTCTTAATGTAAAGCAAAAATACGTGTTGTTTTCATTTGGTAGTTAGATAATAATGGTTTTGGGTTTTTAGTTTACTGCTAAAATAAATAAAAGCTGTGGTTGAGAAAACATAACATTAAACGTGTAATATAATGCGTATAACAGAGTAACACTTAAAATAAAGAACCTAACGTTTTTAAGTTTAGAAATTGGAAAAAACAACAGCAAATACAAAATGAAAAATACAAATATTTATGGTTAATGAAAACACAAAAACACTAAAACGAGTACTTGTCGGAAAACGAATTTTACCAAAAAACGAGTTCTGCCACAAAACAGTTACATGTAGGCCTATAATAATAGGCAAGGGGTTGACCCTTAGGGCCACTCCCGCCTTACTTTGAGTTGGGTTTTTCGTGGTTTTAGAAAAAAAAAATAGTTTTACATTACACACGTATTGGTTTCCATGTATAATTTCAGTTTTCATGTTAACTAACATAACCAATTTTTGGTGTCACAGCCACGACCCGGTGATAAATTACTACTACACTCATTTTCCATTAAAAATGACAAACGAAATCAATTGCAATCACCAACCAACTATTTTGCAACACACAAAATTAAAATTTGTATAATTCTTTCACTACATAAAATTATGTGCGATATTCACTACATATCAAAGCCCAAAAATCGCATTATCGAAATAACTGCGGGTACGCATAAAGGCAGTACCAAATGATTTTATATATAATCTGAGAACATGGAAGTCATGTATGGTTCTCCATACCGATTTTTTGTTAGCAAACGTCGCACACTTAAGGCTGTGTGGGTGGGCATGTTTGGTGGTGGAACCAAGATGTTTTCGTCTCACTGCATCGTGTAAACGTTTCAATACTGACAGGTAGAATTCTTGGTTAACAGTTTGACACAGGGGAAGAAATTCTCTGTAAACACTTCCATTAGCATGAAAAAAAACAAATCAACATCATCTCCTGTTTTGCCTTTTTAGGACATGGGAAAAATGGCATCTTACAGTGCCTTGACTGCTGGCTGGTCTCTCTGGATTGTATCCGTAGCACCAGCTTTCATCGCCAGGAATTATTTTATAAAAAAGATCAAGGTCATTTTCTCTTCTTTCAACTCACAGCACACAACCGAGACTGTTTTTGGTCATGGGTGAGGATGCGAGGCACAAATTTTGCTCCAACTCGATGAATTGTTAATTCTTCACTTAAAATGTGTTTACAGGAACTCCAGTTAAATCAACGAGTTCATCAATTGTTCTGCAACAATCTTCTATGATCAATTCACAAATTCTCATGTTTTCTTCTGTTTTGTTTACAACCACTTGTAAACTTGTGTTTTCCCCCACAGCATCTTCCTTGTAAGTGTTTTAAGCATTACGACTGTCTCCATTGCCGTGTTCCCTAACAGTAAACAAAGCTTCACAGATGCACATTGTTTCTTTAAGTCAGCCATCACAAAAAATCAACAAACTAACAGTAGGAGCTTGAGAAAAAAATTCCCCATACAACACAATCTCACTCACCGACACCAGTCAGCAGACACCAGTACTACAACCGGGACACCCGCTATTCAAAGAGTCCAGTTATTTTTGTATCCTCCTTGTAAAGCAAAACTTGTTATGTCCAAAGTATTGCAAGCTTTATACTGTTCTTTTAACTGACCAAAAACTTCACAGCTGAGCAATATTCAAAACAAAAGTACTTAATTACCATTTACAAACAAATGTTTTTCCTAGTTCTGAATTTATTTTTATGGACAACACAAGTTTTACTAACTGCCACATTCCTTTGTTTCTAATATATATTATATTCTATAATATAATTAACTTATCCTTAACACACCTTAGAAAGAATAAAATCGCCAAGCCACCGGACACAGTCAACATAATTTCGATGAATGTCTCGAGTAGAGAAATCTGGAAAATGTTCTTTCAATGAATCAAATGGCCTCAAACTCCTGGCAGCATTAAACTCATATGATGAACGGATTGCTGCTTGTATATGATCCTTGTCAAGACGCCACAGTTTGAGAGAGTGATCCATACCACACGACATTATGCGCACACCTTTCAAGTCGAAGTCCTAGAAACATTTTATTATCACAAAACACTGTTTAGTAATTCAGAATGGTAAGACTAACATTTTGATCAGTAATCACAGAAGTTTTGGTATCACACCATCTTTATTATTTTCTTTATGCTGCACTTCATAGATTATTTTATAACCATTTGTTGTTAATTGTTTGGTATGTTAAGAGACACTTATTAGGTACAGGTTACAATTTCAGAAATTGTTTCAATAATGTTGACGCAATAAAAAATATTATGAGTTGGGATCTAAGAATTTGTTAAAAAATAATGGCCTGTTCTCATTAGCCAGTAAGTCAAGTGGCACTTCTGACTGTGGTATTTTTGTTTGCTTTTAGTCTCAAGAGTTATGTTTCTTAGGTAAACAGAGTGGTGGTGGTATTACGGGCCAGCTAAATAATTCAAAAACCTACAGCTATTTAAACACACTCCTGATTATCCATGAGCGGATGTTTTTTTAACAGCAAAAATAAACTTTAGCTGAACGATAAAGCTTGTATTCCATTAATCTTACTACACTACTATTTTATTAATTACCATAAACAATATTATTTTAAAATTATGTGAGGGATGTTTGAGGGACAGAGTGTGTCACCATTCACCAATAAGTACAGTACTGGTTCTCACTCAGCAGCTGGCTGCCATGAGTCATTCGGCCAAGGTTACTATAGTACCCCCCCCCCACCTCATCACTACTCAACGCATCCTTGTTGTGTATGTCCCATTAGCGGAAATGATTAGAAAACTTGAAAATGTTTAAGTTATAATGTTTAAACTTTAATGTTCAAGTTTAAAACTACCTTATATAAAACACAAAATATATAACTCATTTGTTTAAAATAACTGTACAATAAATTTTTACCACAACACACACGCGCATGCACAGTTCAAACTTACAGCACTTAACACTTCATCCCTGTGTCCTTCAACTCCACCAAAAATAGCAATACAGACGTCAGTTTTTATATTCCATAATCGAAGCGTATGGTCTTTTGACACAGACAGTAGAAGATTTGGATCCTTTGGATGAAATTTCAGTTCATTGATTGCATGACCATGACCTGAAATCAAGACACATGTGGTTTTCATATACATCAACACAATATACAAGTAGTATGTGCATCCCGTCCACATAATATTTTAGTTTGTATATGTACATGTGTAGTTAACAAGAGTGGAAGTTGGCTATGGTCACCAATTTGAATCCTTTCCGTCTTCTGTACTGGTTTAAAAAACAAATACACACATTTTTATACCTTTTTCAGTACTTGGCAACTTATTGGTGTGTAGAATGTATTTGTAATTAAATACATACCAATCTTAATAAATTATTAGTATTTCTGCTCATGATTTATTTTAAATAATTTTACAGTGAAGAATGAAAAACCATACCTGCTAACTACGGCTTTGTGACCTTACCACAGAGTATGTATGTGTCTATATATTGTAATTAACAGCTTGAGTATGTGTTTTAATTACGCCCCACTTTGTTATTAAACGTGTAATGATACTATGAGAGAAAGTGTTTGTATTTGTGGGCTAGTGCTTTTGAATTTTCCCGCACTTCTGGTTGACACGGCGATCGGCTCTAACCGTATGTTGGCAGTTGTAGGTTAGTTTATTTTTCGTCGCCGGCAAGGCTATATTCGCCTTGCGTACCTGCTCGCTCCCACCAATACCTGTGAACAAACTCTTATTCTACTTGCACGCATGAAATGGCAACTCTGTTATTGGTAATCATTGATTTGTTTTATTTTTCAGCTTATTGGTTAAACAAAATAAATGGTTCAGTCTTGGATCCACCTTGACAGTTTAGCATCGATTCGTATTTGAATCCGATCTTCAATGATTTGCAAAGAATTATAATATAAAATAAATATCTCAGGGTTTGGGTTCTTTGGGCCAGTTAAGAAGTCAGAAATGTTTTTAAAAAGGAGTACAACACATTACAATTACATATAAAATAATAAATCTTAATTATTAATGTTTACAAGTATAAATGTTATATTTTTTCACCAACTACGTCAACGAACTCTGCCAGCATTGGCAAATGAACCGACAAACAAGATGGCCGCCCTTGGTCATTTAACCAAGCGTCATGTGGATTCTATGTTTTTTGTTTAAATAAAAATGTTATTATTGTTAACCACCGTATTGATGTGCAATGGTTATTCCAATTATCACTGTAGGTAGTTTATATAGTGTAGTGAAGTTGATCTATAAGTAGTGTTGTTATAAAAATACTTCGGAGTTATATTTACGTTCCTTGTATACTGCAATCAGCCCACTCGCTATGATTTTTTGGTGTTTGTGTAGAGTTAAGCTTCCATCGGTTAGTAGTATTTCTTTTATCTTCTCTTTAAGTTTTCAGGTGTGTTTACTGCTTCTATGGTTTCATTTGGAACATTAATTGAGTACAATTTTGATTGTTTTATCTTCACTCAAAACGTCAGCTATTAGACTTTGATCTTTACGGCTTGGCGTTTAACAATACAATAATTCCTTCTTCTCGTCTTAGTAACGGTTTTTTGACCAGTAAACTCCGTTTTTGATTGGTCAGTTTGCATGAACTTGAGGTCAAGCGGCATATAGTACTGAAAATTATATCCTTGTTTTACCAGTCAAAAAATACTCCTTTGTTGATTTTTGTTTAAATTAAAATTAGTTTACATAGTTTTGTTCCTTTTATAAAAGTCTACATTTTGATATATAATTTTATATGTGTTAACTTTATATTAGGTGTCTTTTCACCTTTACAAAAATTATAAATCTGGACTATAATAATGCCCTGCTTTTACTATATAATACTCAATTTTTGGTAGATTAATTTAATCTGATTCACAATTACGCTAAAACTTGTCCCTTATTAAATTTTAGTGCTGTTTTGTTATTTTATTATATTGATTTTGTAATTTAATCATTTCTGACACTACCTTATTTTATATTTCATGTTCGGCCTAGGCCTAAGATTTGATTTCATTATCATTTTCTAATTCACATTAATTATTAAATGTTTTTTTTTTTTTTTTTGAACCATTTTGCCTGATTACATTTGTTTAAAGATTATTACATGATTTTTTCCCTTAACATATTCTAACAATATTTATTAATTAACACAAAATTCCTTAACATACTAGCTAAAAATGTTGCCTTCATGGCCAAGATTACATTCATTTTTTGACAAATGATAACATAAAATATTTAGTTTACTATAATAACCATTACATTTCCATACTATTAAGCTCTACTAACGGACCGTTAATATTGTTTATATGAGACCTCTATTTAAGTATTTTTTGGTATTATGTTGTAACATATACCTTCTATTCTGCCTATAGGCTTAATACACTGTAACGGTATAAATAGGTCCGTATAGGGATTTTGGGGAAATAACAGGTATAAATTTTATTGTAAATTAAGATTTCATAATTCATGAGTGCAACGTTTTCTAACGAGTGAAACGACGCAGTAAGCAGTGAAGGGTTTGCGTCAAGGTCAGTGGCGTACGTGAGAAACGGCAGCGACTTTGCCAAAACAACCTGCCGATCCTATAAAATGTCACTTAAAGAATGCGATACGTAATTGCTGCGCCTTAAAAAGCTAAGACTTCATCACCGAGAACAATAGAATTGATGACACGACAACCCTTTCCACCTCAGAAATAAGCGCCATATTGTCACTGTCAGTCGACTAACATCTTTCGTGCGAACTGCACGCTACCTTAATTGCTGGCCAGCAAGACATAAAAGTAACAACAGCGATATAACCAAAATGTGAAGTTAAATCTCTTTAAGATCAAAAAGTATACAATGTAAAGTAGGGACAGTGAGTGCAGTTACAAAAAGAAAAACTAAATAGTTCGGCAGAATAACAGCGTAAACATGAGTGACGCCTGACTCGATCTTCAATACAGCAAAGCAGGAAAGTAGACATTTCACACAATTTAAACTACCAACCATTATTAATGTTTGAGGTCAATTAATACAGAAAATGTACCGTAAAATAGTATGTGTGGGGGTATGAATGAGAGTGTACAGGTACCTATATAAATCACAAAGCATTGGTTTACGTTGTGTGATTCACATAACTTAATAACTTGAATTATTAAAAAAACTGCAGTAATTTCCTAGATTCAGTTCAATACATAATCAGAGTAGTTTGAAGTCAAAATATTATAACATCGCCAAAATCAGATCATATTTGATGACTATAAGTATGTATAAAAAATGCTAAAAAATAATATATTTTAATAAATAAATAATGAAGAGAATAAAAATATAAAATGTAATTAAGAAAGAAGGAGAAAGAGTTATAAACTAAAAGTGATTAATAAAGAAACTCAGACTAGACTGACAGACAAACGACATTGACCCAACCCCAGAGATTGGCCAGCTAAGAACTAATATGAAAGTAAACAAGATGAGAAGTGAAGGAGAAGAAAAACGAGAACAAAGAGGGAACAAACCAACGATGAAGAAAATAAAATGAAACACGTCAAGAAAACACAGACAAGGCATAGAGAATAGAGAAGGGAGAAAGAATGTAATCAAATATAATAAAGAAAAGAAAACTGGTAAAGAACCAATATAAATAATAAATGTTAATATTGATTGAATGACAATTGTAATTAGTCATTAATAAAAAACGATAGCTAAAAATACACTAGCCAAAGAATTAGAAGTACATGTAAGTTGTTAATAGAGAAAGACATGATATTAATAAGTATATATAATACGAGGGCTATCCAGAAAGTAACAGACGTTTTGACCGACCGCGGCGGTGGGCGGGGATAGAGCCGCCATCTTGGTGTCGGAACGTTCCTACACTCAGTACGCAACCAGCTGTGGTAGCGTGCGGTCTGTGCCCCTCTTACTTTGCTCTCTGTGACGTGTTAAAATGTGCGCTGCAATAGAAAATCCCGCCACTTGTGAGGTGCGTTCTGTGATTAGGTTTTTGTTCGCAAAAAATCACAAACCAATTGAAATTTATCGCCAACTTTGTGATGTGTACGGAAAAGGAATAATGAGTGAAAGCCGAGTGAGGCAATGGTGCATTGATTTTAAAAATGGCCGTACCAATGTTCACGATGAGGACCGCAGTGGTAGACCTAGCCATGTGACTGATGAACTGGTGATGAAAATCAACGACAAAATTCGTGAAGATCGTCGTTTCACGATTACGGAACTTTCGAAACAATTTCCCCAAATTTCACGGAGTTTGGTGCATGAAATTGTGGCGGAAAAGCTTGGTTACCACAAATTTTGTGCTAGGTGGATTCCGAAAATCCTAACGGAAGACCACAAAAAACAGAGACTGGCTGCAGCACTAACTTTCCTCGAAGATTACGACAAAAATGGTAACAAAGTTATCGATCGTATCGTAACTGGGGACGAGACTTGGGTGAAGCATGTCAATAGTGAAACAAAAAGGCAGTCGATGGAATGGGGACACACAAATTCTCCCAAGAAACCAAGGAAGTGTTTGCAAACGCTGTCAGCAAGAAAGATCATGGCTACTGTGTTTTGGGACTCTGAAGGAGTGATTCTCGTTGATTTTCTTGAACGTGGCACAACAATTAACTCAGAGAGGTATTGTGAAACACTGAGAAAATTAAGGCGCGCGATACAAAACAAGCGTCGGGGAAAACTTAGTGCGAAGGTTTTGTTTTTTCACGACAACGCACGTCCAATCGTACCCGAGAGCTCTTCGATAGTTTTGGATGGGAGGTGTTCGATCATCCACCATACAGCCCGGATTTGGCGCCGAGCGACTATCACCTCTTCCCAGCGATGAAGACATGGCTCGCTACACAACGCTTTGATACTGACGCCGAACTGCATGCCGGTGTAAACCAGTGGTTGAAATCGCAGGCGGCAGATTTCTACAGAGACGGTATTGAAAAACTTGTGCCACGGTATGATAAGTGCCTTAATTTGAATGGCGATTATGTAGGAAAATAGCTTAAGAGTGTACCTTTCAAATGTATATAATAAAATTTTGTTTTTTCATTTTGTAAATTTTTTATTTCAAAACGTCTGTTACTTTCTGGATAGCCCTCGTATATGTAGAGAAAGAGAAAGATATTGAAATAGTGAGAAGTAAACGGAAGTTAACATAGTGAAAGTGAAATTACCCTAAAGTGAAATGATAGAAAAAGAAACACTAAGTAAATTATAATAATCACAAAATAATTTAAAAGTGCAAGTGATAAATAAATAAAAATATTGTCAATGATAGTAATAGGGAAAATAGGGAAGGCTAAGATAAACACTTAAGGTTTGATAGTGAACAATAACATTTAAGAAAGTTGTTAAGAATAATATTTAAAATAAACCATTGATTCAGTAATAATGAACACTGAAGAGTGATATTAACTGTAGTGATTATAAAAGAATATTATTGTAGAGCTTAAAAGTGTATTGTAGAATTTAAAGGTGAGAACCACATGACAAAGTAATAAGATAGTGTTCACATGGAAAAGAAAGCAAAGAGTTTTTATAAAATAAGTAGTTTAAAACCATAAGTAAACACCCAGGTTATAAGGGAAGATTAATGAAACAATTTCAATAGAGGTGAGGTTGTTTATCACCCGAACAATAAATCAAAGGTAATGAATTGTACACCAATATTAGATAATAAGTGTTAAATAATTGTCTAAACAAGCTTATGAATAGGATATGGATTGGGTAATTATCCCAAACATAGACCTAAATGTTATATGTTATATGATGAAAAATAGTAATTAATAGCCATATTGTTGACATTGGCAGAATAAATAAATAAGAAAAGAAAGCAATGTCTGAGTTAGAAAAGAGAAAACCAGTTAGTAAATAATTAGCAATAAATAATGAATAAAACAGTTGGACAGTAATGTGGGAATTCCATAATCGAAAGGTTGGCTAATCTGATCGCGTTCAAGCCGTTCTCGCGTCGGCCAGCATGTCGACGCAGTGCTACGCGCGTCCGAATGCAGCAGACGTAATTGCGCTTGTTGCTTCGGCTGTCATTTTTCTTTATTGTCGCGACAAATTATGTAGGCCTTAGGCCCTACAGCATTCATTAATGTACAATTTTCTTCAAGTGTTGCGTAATAGCGCCTCATCTTTATAATGTAATATTTTTCAAACGAACGTGATCTTTAGATCTCATAATGCATACAAAGGCTTAGCTAACCTTGCCAATTCAAATTAATTGTAACATTCATTCTTAATAAATGTATTAAGCTACAGTCCACTCGATCATCATTATTTTCTTCATCCTGGCAATTTAATTCCACCAAAATATTAATTCAAAAACATTAACTCTTAACATTTTTTTGGTCACTCCGCGCCTGGATTCATCATTTTTACCTTCTTTCAAAACTTTATACCCTATCGAGCGGCTTCTCATCATTTTTTCTACTGCAATTTCTGGCCATCACGGGCGATTCAGTTATGTTCACTGATCCGACCGTGTCGGGAGTTTCAGCATTTCTTTCGTCGTCGTCATTGAGCCTCATAGACAACACCAATACATGACTATCCACGTGTTAACGCCTACACGCTAGATTGAGCAGTTCCAAGTTGAGAGCAGTCATCCATCCAGTCCGTGCATGTCTGCCATCTACTCCACAGCCTCAACGCTGCAGGACATCTCACAGAACAGTGTTCCGCAAACTTTTTTTACTCACGGCACACCCCAGACGGGCCTAGACTCAACACGGCACACCAAAATGTCTGTCCCCTCAAAATCATATGAATCTTAATATAATTACGAAATATTATGTCGTTATGTAATCAATTATTATTATTATTAGTATTATTATTATCATTTATATTATTATTATAAAACAGGAATAGACTCATGCATTTATTAACAATTTATTAACTTTAATTCACTGTAGAAAATACGAATTTTAAAGTAAATAACTCTACTCATACCTTCAATGTGATACTTGAGCCTGCTTAGCTGCACACAGATGGCTGATTTCGTGGCGGAATAGTTGACAAAGCAAGCCTCATTTCTTCATCCATGGATTTGAGTCTCTCTCTCTTTGATGTTTTAATTTCAGTCAACGTCGAGAAGCCCAGTTCACACAAATATGTAGTTGAAAATATTACCATTTTATTAACCGTGTTATTACCAACACATTACCTGCTATCTCGGAGATAGCCGGGTATTCACTGCTTATTGACAATCAAAATGTTTCCAAAGGCACTTCGAAAGATTTTAATTTCAATGTTCTGTCTGCTTTCAAATCTGCCAGTTCCTCTTGTAAGCCTAAACTATTCGGAAGATGTTTCGAATCCATAATGAATGGATCACGAACCCAGTCAAAATCTTCGACACTCTCTCCAAAATATTTTTTGAAATTCTGCTGCAAGAGTACTAAATGTTCTTTAATTAAGTCCATCAACACCTTATTATCGTCAGCAAGGGGCCATACCGTTGGGAACATCTCACACGATCCATTTTCAATTGTCTGTATCCACAAATTTAACTTATTAATTAATAAATCCTTGAATCTTATCCATACTAGTCAGAATATTTTCGTTTCTACCTTGCATTTTTCTGTTTAGTTCATTCAAGTGTACGAAAATATCGGAAAGATATGCCAACTTAGATACCCATTCATCATCTGCAAATAAATCCGCATACTCATGCCCTCAATAGTCAAAAATGCAAGTACCTCCTCTGGAAGTTCAAACATTCGCGTTAACACTTTACCTCGAGATAACCATTGTACTTCTGTATGTAGCAGAAATGTAGTGTGCTCTGATCCCATTTCTTGACACAAAACGTTAAATAGCCGCATATTTAGGGCCCGCGATTTGATGAGAAAAAGTTCACGACTTTTACTACTTCGTCCATCACAATTTTCAGAGGAGATGGCAAAGACTTAGCAACAATGGCTTCGCGGTGAATGAGACAATGGTCGGTTCGTAAGTTAGGATTTACTTCGCGTACTTTACCCACGAATCCTTTCACTCGGCCTGTCATAGAAGCGGCTCTGTCTGTACAAACACTAATGCAATCCTCCCATGTTAATTCATTACGGACCACATATTCATTAGTCGTACGAAATATTTCTTTACCGGTTGCTCGCTTGGGTAGTTCTTTGCAAAAAAAGAAATTAGTTGCAATTACATTCCCATCAACACACCTTATGTAGGAAAGAAGTGCGTGACCGCCAATATCGGTGGACTCGTCGAACTGAAGTGATAAATTTCGACTGCTCTTTATTTTCTCCTTCATAATGTCTTCGATGTCACTGGACATGTCACTAACTCGGCGGCTGATTATGTCAGCAGAGAGAGGAATTTTTGAAATTTCAGTACCAGCTTCTAAACCCAGGACTATTTTTACCATTTCTTTACACGCGGGCATTAATAACGTTTCTGCTATTGTGTGTGGTTTTTTGGCCTTTACGATAAGTTCGGCTACCTTATAGCTAGCTTCCTGTACCTTTTGCGAAACAGGTACCGACGTAGTCATGAGCGTCATTTGTATTTTATTTTGTTCCAACAACCAACGAAAATAATTCACATCTTTACTTAACAGAGAGGAATGTTTTGTTGACAAATGTCGTTTCAATTTACTGGGAACCATAGCAGCATTACTGAGTTTTTCACCACACACAACACACTCGGGGATTGGGCATGTTTTATCGCCACACCAAAATAACCCATAAGATAAATAATTATCACTATATTGCCAGTGAACTACTTTCTGTTTCTTTTTTTCGGGCTCGATGGTTTCACTACTTGCACTCGAGGACGGACCACTCCGTACAAGAAACTTATCCATATCGAAAAAAAAAAAAAAAATAGTTTAATAACACTGTAATAGAAAATAGTAAGACTGGTATAGCAATCACAATATTCGCACTACTCCAGAGCACAGCTGTGATAGAACTGAACTGAAATACTGTAATTGTTGTCTGATAATGTGTGGGTCCTTCGGCGAAGGAAAAGAGCAATAAAGTTTAAGAAGCGCCGACAAACAGGCACAAATATCAAAACAAGGCAAAGAGAGGGAAATTTTTGCTAATCCCCGCAATTTTAGTTAAAAGCACATACAGCCAGCCGTACACAAAAGATGCGGTGTTCCAATGAACTCTCTTGAATAGAGTTTTGAACGTAAACTCTATTGTATGATTGGTGCGGGCTGCTAAAACACTTGCTAAAATTCTTACGCGGCTTTCTTTGCGGTGAACACAAAGCTTGCCGCCTGTAACCCATCAAACCGGCCCAATATTTCAGGCGAGAATACAAATAACTTAAGATAAGCAAACTATAACAACAATATTGAGTAAATAAATTACATTTAATTTCTATGAAAATATAACAGTTATGAGCATGTATTAAAGAATAAACAAGCACCTTCTTACTTAAAATCGACAATTAATTTATTACAATAATAGGTAAAAGTTCGCGTCACACCTTTCACCTTGTGACGGCACACTATTGTGCCGAGGAACACCGGTTGCGGAACACTGCGGTACGACATCAACGCCATCAGTAAAAGGTGCGTAAAATGACGGAAGAAGGCTTAAGAGTGTTGGTTAGAAAGAGAGGCGGCTTAAAGTCTGCCATAGTGCGAATCAATTCCGCAATACTCAATTTTGATAAAAACAGTAACACTAAGCATTTTCTAACTGTCAGACTAGAAAGTTTGAAGAGTTTAGCAATCAAATATGATGAGGTACCGTCTGAAATTGAATTAATTTCTAAAGACATAAACGCTGCCCAAGAGGACAGAGTCGAGGTTGAAGAACTTTTATATTCAACCGAAGCTACCATCTTACAATTAATAGACACTTTCAACATTCAGACTGAATCTCCAACATCAACCAGTAACATTCAATTAAAACCTATAAGTTTGCCCTGCTTCACAGGCAACATTCTAGAATGGCAGCACTTTTACTCAATATTCCTAGACTTGGTACATGCCAGATCTGATTTAACTTCAGTGCAAAAACTACATTACTTATATTCATCTCTCAAAAATGAACCACTAGATCTAATTAAGGCCTTGCCTATTTGTAATGAAAACTATTCAATAGCGTTAAGTTTGCTGTCCGCTAGATATGATAATAAATTCATATTAGCTAAATATTACATTCAAAATTTACTAGAAGTGAAGTCTACAACCAAAGACTCTATACAGAGCTTAGCAGAATTTATAAATACACTAACGTCTTCTGTCAATTCGCTGACAGCTATGCAATTGTCAGTGGATTCATTTGAACTCATTACTGTACAGCTATTGTCAGCAAAACTTGACCATTCCACATTTAAATTATGGAAAGAATCTATAGATCCTGAAAATCTTCCTAATTTTCAGAGTTTTATACAGTTTTTAAACACCCGTAGACAATTATTAGAAAACACATTACCGATAGAAGCTGGACAGCAGCTTAACAAACCAACTTTAAAATTTAATAATAAGACTGAAAAACATAAGTTACAAAACTCTGCTGGCAGCACTGCATTTAAAAGTTATCATTCAACTTCAAATAATTATTCATGCCCCTGCTGCAAGGCGAGTCACCCAATTTATGTGTGACAAATTTCGCAATTTAAGCATATCGGAACGAGGGCAATTTATATTAAAGCATAAACGCTGCACCAATTGTTTAAGACCAGATAATTTTTCACCTAATTGCAAGGTCAAACAATCATGTAAGATCTGTTCCAGACAACTTAATACATTGCTGCATATAAATAAGGTGTCAAAACAAGGTTCTGCCAGCAGTAGTAATTATTGTTCAATTAAGCTTCAATCAGCAACAATGTTATTTTGTCTACAGCTGTCGTGTTCGTCTTCAACCGTGCTGGTAACAGACAACTTGCACGAGTTTTGTTAGATGCAGGGTCACAAGTAAACTTTTGTACTGCATCATTTGCTAAAAAATTGCAACTTAACTTGACTAAATCTAATATACCAATTTCAGGTATTAATAATGCGACATGTTGCGCTACTAATTTGGTATCAATTCGTATTGTTTCTCGCTATCAAAGGTTCACTTTTAATGGTCCGCGTGCAGTCTTATCTGCGTTGACTCACAAACTTCCAGCACAATCTTTCGACATAAATCATTTTAATATCCCTGATAACATTTTCCTTGCTGACCCACATTTCAACGTATCAGCTGACATAGACATACCGTTAGGAGCGCAGTTTTATTTAGACTTGATTCAAGCTAACAAATATGTACGTGGTCCTAACTTTCCTATTATACAAGAAACTAAGTTAGGCTACATTCTAGCAGGCAATTTGCCTAAACATTGTCATTCTAAGGGTCCTGCTGTTTCGTTCTGGGCAAGAAATAACGATGATCAAATTTTAGCGTCTCTTGAGAAATTTTGGGAGACCGAAACCGTCCTTGATAATGCACTCATTATTAACAATTCAGTTTGCGAGGAACATTTTGTTAAGTCCACTCATCGTAATGATGAAGGTAGGTTTGTCGTCTCATTACCATTCGGGTCTGATAATCCCCAGTTGGGTGAGTCCTATGCTACCGCTGAAGCGAGATTTTTAAGTTTAGAACGCAGGTTCAAGCGTGATTCTGAGCTTGCGTGTGAATATGCAAATTTTATTCAGGAATATAGGGATCTTGGCCACATGGCGCTGGTTGACGATTGTTCTGTTAATTCCAAGGTTTCAAATACCTACTATTTGCCTCACCATGCCGTTTTCAAACATTCTAGTTCCACGACAAAACTTCGCGTCGTTTTTGATGGATCGGCTAAAACTACCAATGGTCTTTCTCTCAATGATATTTTGTTAGTGGGCCCAAATGTCCAACAAGATCTTTTCTCTATTCTTTTGCGATTTCGCATACACAACTATGTTCTGATCGCTGACATCGAGAAGACGTATCGACAAATTGTAGTGTCTGATGACGATTGTCATTACCAATGTATTCTGTGGCATAATTCTCCGCTTGAACAGTTTAAACATTTTGTGCTGCGAACCGTAACATACGGTACTGCTAGTGCTTCATTTTTGGCTACTCGCTGCCTTATTCAGATTGGTAAGGATAATGAAGTTTCTTTTCCTGACACTGCTTCAGCTATAATTAATGATGTTTATGTTGATGATTTGTTAACCGGTGCAGACACCATTTCTAATCTAATCAAGTTAAAATCGGACTTAAGTACGTTGCTGAGTCAATATGGCTTTACTCTATATAAATGGGCATCAAATGAACCAAATGTGGTCACTGAGCATAATAATTTATCACTTCCATTAAACAAACAAGGCAATGTGCATACGTTGGGCATTCTTTGGAACAACTCTACAGATTCATTCTTGTTTGACATCAAGTCATTTCCAGTTGAGTCAAGTATTTCTAAGAGGAGAATCCTGTCAATTATAGCGGGTATCTACGACCCATTGGTCCAATTGTTTTTCTTTATAAACAGTTTATGCTGCAACTGTGGTTGTGCAATCTTGGTTGGGATGAGCCAATTTCTGAGCAATTATATTTGTATTGGCATTCATTATGCGATAAGTTGTATCTAATTGGTAAAATTATTGGCCCACGCTCCATATGCAGCAAGTCTGAAACCAAGCTAGTTGAATTACATGGTTTTGCAGATGCCTCTGAAAAGGGTTATGGATGTTGCATTTACGTTAGAGTTATTTATCAAGATTTAACGGCCTCTTGTCACCTTTTGTGTTCCAAATCTCGCGTGGCTCCACTACAACAGGTGTCATAACCCCGCAATGAACTCTGTGCTTGTTTGTTGTTATCGCGACTTCTATTCAAAGTCGCCCCTGCTCTCCATTCCTTTGTCAATAGCATGCACCTGTACTCCGACTCCATGGTATCTCTCTATTGGATTCATGCTCAGTCTTCTAGGTGGAAGACCTACGTCGCTAATCACGTTGCTGAGATTCAGTGTCTCACTGAAACCTACACATGGCATCATATTAATTCGCAACATAATCCTGCTGACATTATTTCAAGAGGATGTCACCCTGACGTTTTGCGCGATTGTTCGCTTTGGTGGCATGGTCCCGCTTGTCTGTCTCAATCTTCTGAACACAATCTTTTTTCACCTTCTAATGTGTCGCTTCCTGAATGCTCTGTTGAGGAGAAACAAACCCCCAAACTTTCTCTATTTCTACCCTACCTATTGATCTCTCTAAGGACTTTTCCTCGTTGCACCGATGACCCGCGTGTACACTTATTGCTTTCGATTTATCAAAAATACTAGACCCTCTAGGGCAGAGAAAATCTCGGAAGTTCTTACCCCTACCGAAATTCATTCTACTCTTAATTTTTTCATAAAGCAATCCCAGTCGATCCACTTTGCTACTGAGCTTAATTGCCTTCGAAATGGGGCTTCTGTCTCTATTAGGAGTAAACTGTCTTCTCTGGACCCATTTCTTGATGAGTTTGGCATCATACGTGTCGGCGGACGCCTACAGCAGTCGCAACTACCCTATGACAATAAGCATCCTACTGTCTTGCATCCATCGGCCCACATCACTCGCCTTATAATCGAGAGTGAGCATATTCGTCTCCTCCACGCTGGTGCTCAACTTGTCCATCATTCACTTCGTCAACGCTGGTGGATCATTAACGCCAAGATAGTCATTCATTCCATCATTCGTAGATGCGTCAAATGTCTCAGATTTAACACCAAATATCAAGTTCAAAGGCTTGGTATTTTGCCATCTCCCAGGGTTACTCCTTCCCGGCCGTTTTTATTCTGAGCAGTGGATTATGGTGGTCTCTTCATGATCCGTCATGGCGGGCAGAAATCTAGGACTCTGTCCAAATCATACGTGTCTTTATTCATTTGCTTAGCCACCAGGGCCATTCATTTGGAATTGGTTTCCGAACTTACAGCCAATGCGTTTATAGCTGCCTTACGTCGCTTCATGGCCCGTAGGGGCATACCTAGCCAGTTATATTCTGACAATGGCACGAACTTTAGGAAGGCCCGCAACGTTTTGCATGACCTTTACAATCTCTGGCATAAAAAGGATGCCACCTCAACAATCCGATCATTTGCAACTTCTCATGGTATTAAGTGGTCATTCATTCCTCCATCGTCACCTCATTTTGGTGGCCTTTGGGAGAGCGGTATAAAAAGTTTGAAGTATCATTTGCGCCGCATTGTCGGCAAGTCCATACTCACATTTGAGGAGTTTACTACGGTTTTGTCATAGGCAGAGGCCTGTCTAAACTCACGTCCATTATTTGCCGTTTCATCGGATGTAAACGATCCAGTGGCACTTACCCTTGGCCATTTTTTAATTTGTGCACCATTAACGGCAATACCCGAGCCTGACTTATCACACATTCCCATCTCTCGTCTCTGCCGTTGGCAACTTCTCCAGAAGTTTGTCCAAGCTATTTGGAAATCATGGTCGCGCGACTACCTACACCAATTGCAACAGTGTCACAAATGGAAATTCGCAAAGGAAAACATTTCCATTGGTGATCTGGTTTTGCTGATCGAGGATAACTTGCCTCCATTAGCATGGAAATTTGGGGTAATCACAGCCACATTTCCCGGACCAGACAATTTAATCAGAGTAGTTGACGTTCGTACGCCTGTTGGCACCTTTCGCAGACCAATTCACAAGTTATGTTTGTTGCCAGCGCGGGACGAGGCCTAGACACGATGTCAATGTTACTTAGCACAATGCTATATTTTATCTGGCCATGAGCTTTCATTACTTAATTGTTTGATAATTTGGCCGACTTCAATTATGGTGATATGTGCTATCACAAACATTTTTGTTGATATCGCATTATAGCGTATCTCATATCAAATTCGCATGTAGCTTGTAATTGTACAAACATGCACTATGTTATTATATTTATACTTATTATATTGTCATGGTGGTATACTTTACTTATTCTTGTATTTATATGTATTGATAATTTTGTAAGACATATACTATTTCCTTTGTATACTTATATTTGCTATTGGTAGTGGTTTATGTGTCATTTCATTGGTGGTATTTGTTCTTATGTTATAGATTTTGTTATATAATATTCACATGGATTTGGAGCTATACAAACCATGTATGCATATTTGCTGCACATTTTTGTTAATATTTGTGCATTGCTATTTTATTATTCTATGAATTTTATGTGTTACTTGTAATTGCTCAACACATACATTACATTTTTGTATAAACACATTTACTGTACTTGTCACTTATACTATTATATACTATCATGCCTTGCATTCATGCATTTGTAATTATACAATACACATATTTCTATTGTATTTTATCATGTACTTTGTATCTATGTAAAACACATTATTGTACCCGCATTTACTGTCTATGATTATGCGCCACGCACATATTTTTACCCATATTTTGTATTTGTATTTTGCAATCACGTATTGCACATATATTATTATTCATGTTTGTGATTATGACATACATGTCATTACGTTTATGTACTTGCAACTATTCAACAATGTATAATCTGTTTTCACATGTCAATTTATTGTGCATTTTGCAATTCTTTGATATAGCATGCACTATTTAATTATTATATTACAGCGTTATGCTAAATCTATGTTTACATGCATATAATTTTTGTAATAATCTTTTCTATTCATTTTATATTCAATACCATTATGTATAAATCAGCTGGCCTTGACTGGCTTAGACTGTCAATCATGACTTGCATAAAATATTTGCAATTTGTATCAGACCCATCATGAGATGAGTCACCGATTATTCATCATCAAGCATTATCAGACTATTCATTATTCATGTTTTATATTGTATTATATTGTATACATCTTTGCTAATTCATGCACATTTATACTCATGTATAAATCAGTTTGTAAGCCAACTGTGGCCTGTTTAACTGTTATCATTATTATTGAGGTTTTATCTCTGAGCAGTTTAATGTTATAATATTGTTATCTAACATTTCAATGTCAATGATCAATACAACCTACTGATGGTTGATATCTATTATTAAGAACGTACATTGTGTTTTCTTATAATATAAATTATTAAAAAAAATTTATTATAAAAAATCGTTCGATTTTTGCGGGCAGTTATGGACAGTAATGTGGGAATTCTATAATCGAAAGGTTGGCTAATCTGATCGCGTTCAAGCCGTTCTCGCGTCGGCCAGCATGTCGACACAGTGCTACGCGCGTCCGAATGCAGCAGACGTAATTGCGTTTGTTGCTTCGGCTGTCACTTTTCTTTATTGTCGCGACAAATTATGTAGGCCTTAGGCCCTACAGCATTCATTAATGTAGAATTTTCTTCAAGTGTTGTGTAATAGCGCCTCATCTTTATAATATAATATTTTTCAAACGAACGTGATCTTTAGATCTCATAATGCATACAAAGGCTTAGCTAACCTTGCCAATTCAAATTAATTGTAACATTCATTCTTAATAAATGTATTAAGCTACAGTCCACTCGATCATCATTATTTTCTTCATCCTGGCAATTTAATTCCACCAAAATATTAATTCAAAAACATTAACTCTTAACAACAGTAGTAACACACAAAAATCACACAAAGACTGAACCAAAACACATCCATAGATAATAAACATTATTATAAGAACAAAATAAAGCTCTAGGACAAAATGAGATATAATGTATATGAAGTAATCAAAAATCAATAATGGCTACTTAGACTTGAGACAGGCCTAACGGTCAAACACCAACAAATACTAATTGTATGAAAATAGCCAAGTAATTAACAAATCCAAGGTGACTAATTAACAAAGGATAAATGGTAAATTTTATTAAAAACAAAATATTAAAATAAGGAGTTATATAAACAGAGAAATGTAATTAGTAAATATTAAATTAATTGTAAACTTAGAAAACATGAAATAACCCAATCTTGTGGGATACCAAAATAATCTTTGTAAGAAAATACAAATGACAGTGCTAATAATTAATACATAAGAAGGAAGATAATAGAAGGAAGAAAGTCAGAAGATATATGAAGATTTGAAAAGAATTCAAATTTTGATAACAATTGATTTATGTCAAGCTATCCAATCAGAATTATTTGGTAACCATAGAAACAGGACTGGTAGCGAAAATTACTGTTGAATATCGTTACTCAAAAAGTGACGCTCATGAAAAACAGAAGCCAAAGTTTTGAACAACCAATTTTCTTATTTAAAATGTTGTAAAAGTTAAACAAATTGTCAAAATTGAACGAGAAGGAGGCTGACTATCACTGAACTCAATTAACTGATGGAGAAGACTTTTTAATTCAAGACGAAGTGAATAAATTAATCCAAGGACTTTGAAAAAGATGTCAGAAGCCCGAATAATTGAAAACTGAATTCTATGACAGCTACAGTCCTTTGTTCCAGACCAACAGATTAATCACATGCTACGAAGCTGTTGAGTATCCTATAAATTATCTAAACTTCCGAAATAACACACTTTGAATATTTCTCACTATATTCTGAAATATCACTGAACCAATTTTATTCTCTTTCAAAGATTAAGTAAAAATATTAAGACACTGAAATTTTGTCAAATTATAAAGTTAACCTAGTATTAGTTTACGAACCTTTAAAACACTTTTAATACACTCCAACAAACCATTTATAACTACACGTTATAAGATTTAAGTAGAAACATTGTAAGGTTGTGTATTTTTTATTATTGTAATTGCATCTAAGCCTTTTAACGTGATCAAAAGAATCCAAACGATTGAACGAAATTATTTGTTGACTACTTTGGTAGAACGCCATACTGTATGCTTGTTACGTTCAAAATCGATTTGTTAAACCCAGAGAGAAATTGTCTCATATATAAATAACCGGTGCAAAATTATATAAGAAATCAAATATAGATTGTGTCAATGAAAACAGTAATAACCAATCGTTAATAAACCAATACTGTGTATATCAAATGTTTTATTTTCAGTAGGAAAGTTTATTATTAATATTGTACAGTATAGCGGACGTCGATGAAGTGGTGACTAGCGCTCAAGCAGCGAATACAGTAAACTGCTGGCTTGATCATACAAATCGATAAGCGGCGGGACAAATTGAATTCTCCACACCGCCTGAGCGGAACCGCTGATGATAATACATTTTTAATTGTTTTAAATAAACAATTTGGCGCCACCCGGGAATCATACACTCCTAGTGAACCTCAGGTCAGGACTACGATACCTGGTTATCCGTACGTTCGCGACGGACTCGAGCATTGTAAGTTACGTTATCGAGCGAGGACGAATTGGTAAGACACACATACACAAGTTACACTCTGACACTTCTACATTTTACAGAATTCATTAAGAACGACGAGTGAAGGTTTGTAATAATATATATTGTGTAAATGTATCATGCATAAAGGCTGATGTAGCGGAAATGTATCGCAGCCATTTTGGATGAAAAGGAGAATGACTCCATTTTGTTTTTATTAAAATATAAAATTTCAGATAATTAATAAACACAAGTTTTACCTAATGCAATCAGAGTCTATTATTTCTCTACAACCATTGTGTTTCTTCGCTCGTTTATAGAACCCTGGAACCCGTAAGTAAATTTTCCATGTTGGTACAATGCAACATGGCGACTACCCGAACCAACATAGTAAACAGTGTGAAATGTTAACGAAAAAGGTAAGTATAAAAAGGAAGTTAGTTAACAAATGGTGCCCGAACAGGGACAATTTATAAATGTATCAAACAAGTTTGTTAACAAATGGGGCCCTTACAGCTGGACAATTATATAAATAAATGTTATATAAAATAGACCTGCAGATAGAAACAGGATGGTTGTTGAGAATGGGTATGTAATTAATATACATAAACAATAAGGTTATTTTGTAACCATATGTGGTAGTGGTAAAACATAATGAAATAGAATATCTTTCTGATTGTAAGTCTGTGTAATAAGTATATGTTATATATAATAATATTTTGAAAAGATATATATATAAAATTTCGAGATGGCAGATAATAACGAGAATGTCAGCTTAACTGACATTGAAAACAAAAGCCAAATAAATGTTGAATTAAGCAGAACTGAGTGAAAATTATGGATGAAGTAATTTCATTCGACGCCAGTCCCGATTAAAAAATCTGAGGATCATGATATGATGAAAATGATGCAATTGCTTTTCAGTGAACAGAGTGTAAAGTTAAATAAATTTGATGAGAAGTTTGATGAAGTAAAAGAGGAAATTAAGAAACAAAATTTTAATTTTAATAAACAAATGAACGAAATGAATGCACGTTATGAGAATATGAAAGAACAAATAATAGAAGTAGTCAGTCAGAAGTTTGATAAACAAAATGCAAGAGTAGATGACATAATTAATAACTTTAAAATGAATAATGTTGATGATAATTACGATATTATAGTGGGGGTAGAAAGTAGTAAAGAGACCGATCAATTAAATGAAAATAAAGACGGTCAGTTAACATATAAAGACGATGAGGTAAGTAGGGGTGGGAATTACGATGATATAATTAAAAATAGTGGTGATGAAATTTTAGAGGAAGTAGAATGTAATAATGGAATGTTAGTGTGTGTTGATGAGTCAGAGAGAAAATGGAGAGAGAGAGTATAGTGGTAGAGGGGTTGCAGGGTGTAAATTTTTCCCGTGGTGTTGTTGGGGTGAAGAAAGGCCTTTACGAGTATATTTGGTAGATGAAAGATCTACAAATAATTGTCGTTTGAATTTTGATGGTGTTCCTGGAAGGACCAGATTTAGAGCCCCCTGCATATATTGAGAGAGAGTGTGACTTGGGGTTATGATGAGGGATATTTTGAGAGAGAGAGGTATGGTAGGAAGATAGAGTTGTTTAAGGTTGGGAGGAGTTATACAGAATTAAGAGAGAGAGTTGATAATTATAGTGAGTACTTACCTTGGGTTGAAGCTGAGATAGCAGCAGTAGATGAAGTTGTTAATGACGAATTATTAACTTACCTGGTTGTGACAGAATTACTAAAGGTGACATGACTATACTCGATCGTGACCAGTTATATGACAAAATAATATGGAATAATCCCATTAATTATGATGTTATTGTGGAAGAATATGAAAAATTAAATAACTATTATATTGATAGTAATAATGTAATGTATTTACTAAAAAATGATTTGTGTAGTAGTAAGATCAGATTGTTATTTGATGATGGAGGGTAAGTGTTATTGTTCAGGAACATTTAATTATGTGAATAGTGTGGTTTTGACATGGACTGTATTGTGAAATGATTTGTGGTTAATGATAACAAATAATAATTTGGATTGTATATTTTTGTGTGTTAATGTCAATGTATTTGTGTATTACAGCAGGGTGTATTCTTTATGTTATGCATTATATTTTAGATAAACCTTGTATGTAGGTAATAGGAATTGATTTAATAATAATTATAAAATTTTGCAGACTAAATAAGTGATGAACGTAATTGTGAAATTTTTAAAATGATTGAATTAAATAATTGAAGAGTAATTAATTAATTAATTAATGTTATGTTGTATAAATGATTTTCTGAGATTTAGATTCTATAATGAATAGTAGATGATTAAACATATAATATGTTCAGGTGTTGAGTGATATTGTTATTATGAGTAAGTGATGAATTCTCTAAGGTAATTTTCAATGATCATATTAAGGTGAAATGTTGTAAAATGTTTGGGTATTATTTCAATAAGGCATCTGAGTCAATCAGAGTTAATTTTAATGGGAGTTAGAGAAAATAAGAATTTGGGAATAAAAGTAATACAGAAACAGGGTAGTAGTAGGGACACAGTAGTGGGAGTGCATATATGTAGAGAAACTGAGTAATGTAAATGGTGAGTAAATAGATGGTGAAATTTTGTAGTAAGGGTAGTGGTGTAGGGAGTGATCAACGTGCGTCGTTGGGGCAGGTAATTGTGAAGGGTCGAAGAGTGTTTGCCGAGATTATGGGAAGGGCAAAAGGGTATGAATGGAATTGCCGGTTAGGGAACACACATCCTAGTTACAAAGAGGGTATTAGGTATTTTTTTCGAAGAGGAGAATGGTATAAGCGGAATTAATGTTGAAGGGGGTTATTATGGAGAGATTGGTGTCACCCTATCCAAATCTGTTAGTGGTTGTTAGTAGGAAGAAAGGGAGTAAGATTATATATTATAATGCCCATTTAATAAATAGAATTATAGTGAATGACGGGGAATCACCCAAACTAATTGATAATGAAAATGTTAGATAGAACATTCATAGTGGAAAGGTAATAATAAATGAAATGTGATGTAAATTAAAGGTTGATAATAAATTTGAACTTTGTTGACAATTAAATGGTAAAATAGATGTGGTGTAAATTAAAGGTTGATATAAAGAGTTAATCGAATGTTCAAGTTGTAATATTTATAATTTTATATACAAATTATTTAAAGGTGAATTGTTTAGTTAAATGTAGCAATGTTAATGTTCAAGGTTAATGTTTTATTGTTATATTATGTTGTATGGCCATAGTGTGTGTGGAAGGTTACTAGTTGGGTAGTAACGTTTTAAGAAATATTAAATATATATATATAATTGAATATATATATATACTATTATATATATATAATGTTGATCATTGTAAAGTATTAAAGGATTAGGATCCTGAAAGATGATTAATAAATTTTAAATAGATAGATTGTTCTGAAGTAGTGAGCTTGTGTTTTGTTCTATGTACGAATTATATTAATGAGTTGTTTTGTTTATTCTCTTAAACTTAATTAACTGTTTTAAATATTATTGCATTAGTGTAAAGATTTATATTTCTTCTTGTGAAATGGGAAAGAGTTATATATTATCGATTGGAATCGAAATTTTCATAAATATTTTGGAGTGAAATAAGAGAAGGACACATCTATAATAAACCTTGTATTTATCTATGTTAGAGGGATTAGGAGTTAAGGAAAAACAAATGCTTATTAACGTAAACCAATACGCAGCTAAGGGGAAACAGACCAGTTAGGGATATGGTATTGTACAAGGCCACTATTTGATTTTTATTCGATGTTTCAGAGTTTGGTGATGCTGTGGCGGCAGTCCTGAGCTGGCCAGTGCGTCAGAGCAGGAGTGTTAAGTGCCTGACTGGCCTTGCGGTGTTGGGATCTCGAAAGAGAAATCCAGTAAGGTCATGCAGGTACTGTCACAATCACTGGACCAAGGGGCAAGTTATCTATATTCTTTTTATATAAACATTACATGGGGTTGTGGCGACATATCCTGGCTGATCCTTTAGGCAGTATGAGTGGGTCAATGAGAGTTTTTATGCTTCGGCATAAAACCTCTCATTGAGGGGGTCTTGTAACGGTACAAATAGGTCCGTATAGGGATTTTGGGGAAATAACAGGTATACATTTTATTGTAAATTAAGATTTCATAATCCATGAGTGCAACGTTTTCTAATGAGTTTGTTGCAGTAAGCAGTGAAGGGTTTGCGTCAAGGTCAGTGGCGTACGTGAGAAATGGCAGCGACTTTGCCAAAACAACCTGCCGATCCTATAAAACGTCACTTAAAGAATGCGATACGTAATTGCTGCGCCTTAAAAAGCTAAGACTTCATTACCGAGAACAATAGAATTGATGACGCGACAACCCTTTCCACCTCAGAAATAAGCGCCATATTGTCACTCTCAGTCGACTAACATCTTTCGTGCGAACTGCATGCTACCTTAATTGCTGGCCAGCAAGACATAAAAGTAACAACAGCGATATAACCAAAATGTGAAGTTAAATCTGTTTAAGATCAAAAAGTATACAATGTAAAGTAGAGAGAGTGAGTGCAGTTACAAAAAGAAAATCTAAATAGTTCGGCAGAATAACAGCGTAAACATGAGTGACGCCTGACTCGATCTTCAATACAGCAAAGCAGAAAAGTAGACATTTCACACAATTTAAACTACCAACCATTATTAATGTTTGAGGTCAATTAATACAGAAAATGTACCGTAAAATAGTATGTGTGGGGGAATGAATGAGAGTGTACAGGTACCTATATAAATCACAAAGCATTGGTTTACGTTGTGTGATTCACATAACTTAATAACTTGAATTATTAAAAAACTGCAGTAATTTCCTAGATTCAGTTCAATACGTAATCAGAGTAGTTTGAAGTCAAAATATATATTGTGTAAATGTATCATGCATAAAGGCTGATGTAGCGGAAATGTATCGCAGCCATTTTGGATGAAAAGGAGAATGACTCCATTTTGTTTTTGTTATTAAAATATAAAATTTCAGATAATTAATAAACACAAGTTTTACCTAATGCAATCAGAGTCTATTATTTCTCTACAACTATTGTGTTTCTTCGCTCGTTTATAGAACCCTGGAACCCGTAAGTAAATTTTCCATGTTGGTACAATGCAACATGGCGACTACCCGAACCAACATAGTAAACAGTGTGAAATGTTAACTAAAAAGGTAAGTATAAAAAGGAAGTTAGTTAACAACACTTCTTATGATCCTTTACATATGATTTATTAATTATAACAATTATTGGCATTGGCCTCAATAAAAGAAAAATAAACATGTTTAAGCACTGCTAATGCCTTCTCCTTTAACAACCAACAACATGGGATAAATAACTATAAAACCTTTCAATAGATAATGCTACATTACTACAATTGTTTGTTTACACTCTAACTCTAACATTTAGTATGTCTGTCACTTTACCATGCTTTTAAGAGTTGTGTCTCTTGTATTGACCTATTTGATTTTTTTATACTTAACATAATTAGAGGGATCATTGATCTTTACAGTCTTATCTGTGTGATTAATGATCACCCTTGTTTTCCACTTTTCCCACTTTTCACGTTTGCACTTTTCGTAAGTTTTGTCTTATTATCTACAGTACATGGCTTCTTATTTATCACACTATTGTGTTGTACTTTTATTTTGCATTATTAAATATTAGAGTTCAGTTATTCTGACTTTTTTATTATCATTTAGACTATTTTGGTTGATTATTTGGGGCTCCCATTATGTCACATTACTATATATTGTAACAGTACCAAATATGGTAGTTACATAATATAAACTAATGTAACGTCAAGTAAGAGAAAAACATGGAAGTATGTCTAGATAAATAAACCTAAGTGTATAAAAGTGTGTATCTACAAATATATTAATAAAAAATCCAACGATGAAGAAGAGAATATTAACATAGCAACATCAAATACAAAATGAAGAAAGAAAATGCCACGAGCCAAAACAAAATATCAGTAACCAGACCCAATAGGATCCAACGGTGAGGGGAATCAACGAAACAAGGACCAACAAGCTCCAACAGCAATGGAGATAAATAAAAATAGCGACTACAATGAAAATATTTGAAGAAGAAGAGAGAAGAAGGACCAGGAAGAGCACCAAGAAGAAGAAAGAAGATGGACAGAAGATATAAGGACTCAACATAAACCACATGTACTAAAGACAATATAAGTGACAAAAGAAATGATGATTATAAATGTGAAAGGAAAACCAGTGTTAAACATTTAAGGAACCACAAACAATTACAGTGTGTACTTAATATAAATGTGAAACCTGTGAATAATTAACTAATTTCAACTGAATAAACCACACAAACAATTACAGTGATGAAGTTTACAGTGTGAGAAAATATGTTAATTTCATGATGAATCAACAAGAATTAAAATAGTCAAATAAACACAGACAATGAGTGTGACTAATTTAATAAAATTGTGATCAATACACATAATCATAAGACCACCAGAATAGAACAAAATAGAACAATTATGTTATTGTTCATAGAGAACTGACAACAAATAAAAAACATTTGTTATGTATCAAACAATGACAGGAAATTAAATTCCACCAATGACCAGAAAAATATTGTAAATAATACAAAAAAAGATTTGTGTTAGTGTTTAAGAAGGAGTTGTATAAACATGTGTAACAAAATAGTTAAAGTATTATATAGTAAGATACCGTAGTGAAGTCAGTTTAGTAGTAGAAAAATACTGCACTAAAACAGATGGTACATTGTTACACAACCCATAGGGAAGACACCTATTTCAACAGAAAATGATACATATTAGTATAAATAAATGATCATCAACTATGTTATCAAACAAGAATTTATTGTAAATAATAATAAATCTTAAGAGAAAATGTATTATATTGCAAAACAATGCAAATAGAACAAGTCAAACATAATAGCACAGAGATAACAGAAATGGAACAAGTATGCCAATTTAGTTAGGCAAAGTACAGTATCAAAACCAATACCAATGTTTATAAGAGTATTGCCAGTAGTGAGATAAATATCTGATAATACATTGAGAACAGATTCTGAACATAATAAGAACAATAGTGTAACTAAAATATTGTAAACTAACTAACTATGTACATATGACCAGAAGTAAGCTGAACCATTGTATAGCTAATTAGTTAAGAAAAATACTGTATCAAATATTGAACACAGATTATTAAAGTTATTACCAGTAGTAAGAGGAAATCCCAATGCTACTTTGAGAACAGATTATGACCACAAAAACAGTCATTTTATATACAAACAATTAAAAACCAAACGACTATTATGAAGAAACCAAATGTAAACAAACAATGACAAGCAAGTTATTTATGAAAAATATAACATATAAACTTGTGTAAAAGTAAATGAAAACATTATCAAAAGTTAGAATAATATCTAATGCTACTTTGGAAATCCAAACCAAGTAGAACAATAACAATTTAGTTATTGTATTAACAAAAAATAAATGACTACTATGATATGACACAACATAAACAGAGCCATTACTGAAAAATTGGAGGGTTCTGAACTAATTAAAAGATAACCATTGTATATAATGAATTAGGTACTATGTGTGTACACTAATTACAATCATGACATGATATGATTTAAATAGAGAAAACCAAAAGTAAGGTGAAAAATTGTATAAGAGAGATAGAAGAGGACTGAAAATATGTAAATAGTAGGTTAACCACAGTCATATACAAATATTCTAATGTAAAATTGTGTAAATAAACTTTACTAGTGTTATTAGATTGTAATATTACCGTTTTAAATAAGAAAAATTAGTTCTAAGCATATTTATGGAAAAACAAACATGGACGCTTAATGACGCCATAACGAGATTTTGTGTAGGGAACAATTATTCCCAAATTGTAAGTCAAACCAATTGAGATATAGACTCAAAGTGTTTATTTAAGAAGTGTTTTATTATAATTAAGTAAAATCTGGTGTAACAGACTTATAAAAATAAGATACACCAGAAATAATAAATAAAATCGTTATTGTGATAGGAGTGATGGACGGAAAATAACCATTCTTAGACTTAAATTAACAAGCAGAATGTCCGCAATTCACTGACATCAACCATTTAACGATAGGATGTAAATTAAGAAAGTTATAGTAATTTTAAACTTTTCAGTTAAATTTTTGTACCAGTGCTGACGTCAAAAAGCCTCAACACCAAACTCGATTTTGTCAAAAAATTAAATATTTTAATAAAACAAAGGCTTTTGGGTCAGAGAGTATAATGTTTCCAACCAATAGAATGAATGAATTTCGTCAGACTCACAGGAGACGCTTAGAGGAAACATTACAGTTCACATCTAGCTTTTCGACGGACAGGTCACGCCACTCGGACAACATGAAGAAGTTTTTATTTTGAATTTGTGAGCGACATTTGCATTAAGTGACCAACATACATAACCTTACACTACGCCAATATATATGAGTGAAAAGTGCGGAGTTATTTAATTAAACGAGTACGGTTAGCGTATAATGTTAACCGTACTTGCGAGTGCTGTGATAAATAAGAAACAGGGAGTACACAATTTTATTTAAATAATACTGAACAAAAATAATAAATTCGTAACCAATTAATTTTTGATACTACGCAAGTCAAATAAGGCGAAGTATTGAAAACAATGATTAAAGTATCAGAATTAAAGAAAAAATTAACTCACAATTATTAAAATATTATAAAAAATATTTTAATTATTTATAATAACTTAAAATATCATGTTTGAAATAATTATTACTGAATACAAGAATATTTAGTCACTCATTTGACTAAACTTATTTTTCTTGATTTTTTCTATGTTTTGAAATATACGTTATTAACTTTCATACCGTATAAATAAAAGTAATTCTGATAATAGTATATCAAAGTATTACGAATGATGTGTTTATATGTATAGATTAAGAAATAATAACTATTAACAAATACTTATCCATTGTAACAATACCGGTTATAACTAACCTCAGAATCGTCACGGTAACTTGATAATTTCAATATTACCGATCTGTTCTCAAGTAACATCCAAATCAGATAGAAATATTAACAAGAGTTTTTTGATAAATTTTTCTTTTGTGAATAGATGATTTTTAAAACGAATTATTAAAAGAAAGTAACACATTTTTAACTCCTGTACAAGTCATCCAGTTTGATAATTGTGAACGAGTATTATAAGATGCGTGCGCATTCCCGCGTACGATAGTACCATAAACATCAGACATATGGTATCAATTTTTGATTTTTTATATTTGTTCGCTTATTATTAATTATTGTTAATTTTATATCGTTATTTATATTACATCTTGTGCCTGGTATCATGTTACCTAAAAGAACCTTACGAAATATGGTAATTCACTGAACCAAAATAACATAACCTCTTGAAGTTAAATTATTGTACCAATAACAGGTCTACCAGCCTTGAGATTGGACAGAGTCTTATTTGAATTTTTAATTGTAATCAGTAATTGAAAGGTTGTTAGTTTTTGATTATTAATTGTCAAAGATTTTATGATTTATTAAATTGTTATAAACCTCCACTTTTATTACCAGTGAAAAGAGTATCATTTCTATTCTAAATAAGTTCATTTATTTTTTAATCAGTTCTACCACAGGTGGCGGAAGAGTTTAAAAAGATCTAACAATAATTCAGAATAATAATTAGATATTGCTTCATTTATTTTGTGTGTGATACTATATTAAATATTCGATCTGAATATTTACTTGTATATAAAGTGCATGTATTTCAGAAGACACATCACTGAACAGGACTGAAGTATTCACGTGTGGTAAGTGAGGGAGGTATACAACAGAGTGCGCGAACCATTTTAAAATAAAAGAAGTGGACTATTATTACGCACCCATTAAAAACAATACAATAACACTAATAACCTTAATAGTTACAATTACATCTTTTAAGAAACAACATTATTGTAGATACCGGTGCGTGTCTGCACTCACACGAATACACCACATTAAGAAGAATTATAAAATATTATTCATATATCTACGAATCTATAATCACACAACTACTTACCAGAATATATCTATCTACATCTATAAAAGTTATTTTATAGATTGGCGCCCAACGTCTGAGCACGATTTAGGGAAATTACACCATAACTAGTGACCTAATCACCCCAATTCGTGAAAAGACAGCAGGTACATTACCAGTATATCAAGATGTACACCGACAGATTAAAATCGAGATCAACGTCGAGAAAGAGGGCAACCGAAGTGGAGAAGGAGACCAGAAGAGAGGAAAAGGAGGCCATGTCGACAGAAGACATGGAAGAAGTTTTACTGGAAACAAAGGACAAACCAATTGAACCGGCGGAGGAGGTTCGACGACCAGACGAAGAGAGACCTCAAGAAATCTAACCGGAAACAAACCAACCCGAGAGACCGGTACAGCCAGAAGACAGATACATTGTTGAAATGTTAATTAGTATGAGAGCATCAATGGAAGAAGGCCAAAAGAGGATGGAGGAATCACTGAGCTCCACCAAGGCGGACTTAAACAAGAAGATAGAAGAAGCCAGCCGAGCCACCAAGGAGGACAGTCAAAATTTGAAGGCGGACGTAAACAGTAAAATAGAAGAGGCCAGTCGATCCACCAAAGAGGAATTGAACAATAAAATAGAAGAGGCCAGTCGATCCACAAACCAAAAGATAGAAGAAGGCCAGAGGGAGAACCAGAAACATATGGAGTTGTTAAAAGAAGAATTTAATCACCAGATAAACGAGACGAACAGAAGGATGGAAGATGGGCAAAGGAAAACCGAAGAATTGTTGGAGAAGAAAATGGCCATAATGAAAGAAGATTTATCGGCAGAGTTGGGAGTGAAGATTGATCAGACCAACCAGAAGATTGATGGAATCAACGCTAAACTTAATCGAGATGTTGAAACCATACAAGCTGATCACGAAAGTATATGGCAACAGATAAGTGTGAACAATGACAAGATGGAAGAGACCGCTAAGGATACGGTGGAAATGATTGAGAGAAGATTGGGAGAAAGTGTTGAGGAAATCGAAAAACAAATGGCCATATTAACGACGGAAATTAATGTCGAGATGTCTGAAGTGCGGAAAGAAGGAGAAAGTACCAACCTAAGACTAGTACAGACAGAAATGGACCTCAACCAGCGCATTAGCGATGTGGAGAAAACCCACGGTACACAACTAGGTGTGATAGCGCAGGAGCAAACAAAAATGAAGGCATCGCAGTCAACATTAAAGGAAAAATGCGAAGAAGTCTCTGGAAAGGTAGACGCCATTAAGCAGCAAGTGCATGATGACAAAACACAATCAACAGAACGTCAACGGAGAGAATTGGACGACCTCCGAGACGAAATGCATCGTCTGCAAACAATACCAAATTTCCTATCCGGTTTGAGTCACTTAGAAGGAAGGGACCAGATTGACTTCCGGACCTATTCTAAAAATCCCCTAGAATTCCTAGAGAGGATAGAAGAAATAATACAAAGAAACCGTGAGATCAGATGGTCTATCATTAAAGGTATGTTGGATGAATCGTTTAAAAACACATTCGACAACTGGTGGACAGCAACCCGTCACGAAGTGGGTAGTTATGACATTTTCAAGAAGGCATTCAAACAAAAGTATTGGTCGGAAGCCACACAAAACATCATAAGGGACGACATTACCAACGGAAGGTTCGATGTGAATGGAAGGCAATCGATGACCACCTACTTCTTAGGAAAAATTTGCCTGGCAAGGAATCTGGAACCTGCAATCCCAGAAGAATGCCTGGTTACAAAACTGGCCTACCATTTTAATCAGGGTATCTCACAGGGAAGATTAAATGCGCAGATAAAAACAATTCAAGGAATGTGCGACCTACTCGAAAGCCACGAAAGAGAAAGATATTATCAACGGAATCGACAAGTACCTAGCCAAACATACGATCGAGGAGGGCCAGGAAACAATAACCCCACCATTCACAATAACGGTAATAGCCCAGGAAGAAATTTTAATAACCCACCAAGATTCCAAAATCAACCAATACCACGCCAAGACGGAGGTGGCAATAACATAAATAGAGGAAACTATAATAACCATCGTCCAGGTGGATACCAGAGAGATACGCATTACCAAAGAGGTAATAACTACTACAGGCCGTATCAAAACCAATCTCCTAATCACCAACCACGACAAGGTAATGGTCATCAGAATAACAGTCATTTTTGCAGGGTACACTATACCCATGCCAGCCGAGGTGGGAACCGTAGAAACTATTATCAAGGACGGAGGAGTTTTCCAAACCAGCACAATCATTCCAGTAATAGTGACAGAGATGAAAGAGAGTCCGGCTATCGATCAAATGGAAGTGACAGCAGTGGAGGTCATAGAACAACCACGCAGACTACAGAAGTATACCATAACGGACATGGACCTGGAAATCAGGAGCCCGTAGCTTCAACGTCTCAAGACAGACACGATAACGGTGACCTGAATTTAAACACCAACCGGCAGTGAAAAGCCCAAGATCACCCTCACTGAACCGGACTATTGGGTCTGATGTTTTGGCAAAACCTTCGAATCATCGCAAAATATACAACAACAATTACCTAAAAAATATAAGAAAGGAGTTGATGGAAGAGAAGGAAAGCGTTATCGGCGATACAAGCAACAGTGAAATTGCGTATATATCCGTGAAAGTCAACAACACCGATGCCACAGCAATGATAGATACCGGTGCCAACGTATCATTAATCGACAAGATGGAATTGGACAGAATCCAATCGGAGAATAAAGCTACCATACCAACATTGCCAATTAGCAACATAATTCTCATCGGAGCTACCGGACGTCAGAATAAGACTATCCGACAACAGGTACAACTAGATGTATCAAGCAATGGGAGAACAATACAGATGGTATTCCTAGTAGCCAGTGGGCTACCGTTCACTCTACTCATTGGTTGTGATATATTAAGAAAGTACACAGCAATAATTAATATGGATACAAATACGGTGATGATGAAGACAGAAGAAGTTGAGTGGACCGCCAATTTAACAGAATGCAGGAAGGCACCCTCGGAACATGTAATATACTACATCAGGGAAGGCCGTGAACACCAAGAAGGCGCCATCAACCGGGGACTGCACAACAGTCCAGAGGAAGCCCTATGGTTGGAGAAAATTAATGACATCCGAGAATTTAAAACCAGCCAAAATAGCCAAGAGTTGACCTGGGAACAACGGGACCAGCTAATCGATATATACTACCAATATCGCCACGTATTTTCTGATACGCCTGGGAAAATAAAGAATTTCCAATGTGAATTAAAATTCAAAGACCAGACAGAGTTCAAGCGGAAATCTTACCCTATCGCCTTTTCATTAAAAGAAGCTGTAAGAAAGGAAATTCAACGTTTGATAGAGAATGATATAATAGAAGTAAGCAATTCACCATACACCAACCCTATTGTCGCTGTACCAAAGAAGAATGGTGCAGTACGAATTTGTTTAGATGCTCGTGAACTCAACAAGACCATAATTAATGACAGGACATCGCCTGGAGAAATCGATGAAATACTAAAGAAATTTTATGGTACAAAATTTTACAGTATATGGGATACGGTATGCGGATATTGGCAGGTCGAGCTGCATCCGAACAGTAGAAAGTACACTGCTTTTATTTTTGAAGGCCGAAATTACCATTTTAAGAGATTACCATTCGGTTTAGTGAACTCAGTGGCAATATTCGTCAAATGTATGGACGAGATACTGGGCCACAACACACTGCAATTTACGACAGTTTATGTCGACGACCTCTTGATCGCCTCTAACAATTGGAAGGAGCACTGTGACCGGGTGGCACAAGTATTGCAAAAATTGGAAGACAACCACATTACATTAAAATTAGATAAATCACAATTAATCGCAAAGGAAGTGCAATTATTGGGGTTTAACTTGTCAGAATATGGAATTACACCATCCCAGGAGAAAATGGAGGCAATTCAGCGTTTCCCCGTCCCGAAGAACAAAAAGCAACTGCAGTCGTTCCTCGGAATCTGCAATTATTATCGGAAATTTCAAAATAATTATTCTGAACTGACAGCTCGATTTTCAGCACAGCTATCATCAAAAGAAAAATGGAAGTGGGGAGCAGAGCAAGATTCTACATTTGAATTGATTAAAGTAAAGTTTCTTGAAACTGTTATGCTGCATCACCCCAATTTTGATAAACAGTTTTTCATGAACTGTGACGCTAGCGACCTAAGCCTTGGTTCTGTACTCTATCAAGAAGACCAAGACGGGCATCATCAAGTGATCAGTTTCGCAAGCCGTACTTTAAACAAATGCGAACGTAACTACCATACAACGGAAAAGGAATTATCGAGTATAGTGTTTGCATGCGAAAAATTTAGGACTTTTATTTTAGGATATACAGTAACAGTGAGGACAGATCACAAATCTATTTCATTTCTTAAAAACTGCAAGTTAAAACACGGAAGATTGACGAGATGGACTCTTACACTTCAAGAATATAACATACAGTGGGAGTACATACCCGGAAAAAGCAACACAGCTGCAGACGTGTTGTCCCGGATAAACATTAACGCCCAAACTTTTGAAGGAGAGAGGGAAACCATTGCGAGAGTATACCACCTACTGAAGAGTAAATCCGAACTCACTAACATATTATCTGATATAATCAATCATCAACAACAAGATCCCAAAATATCATTGATTATCCAAAAACTAGCAAACAATGATGCAAACATAAACCATTACTACTGTACTCATAATCAGTTGTTATTCACCAAACACAATAAAGGTGATGAAAGATGGAAGGTAGTTATCCCAAAAGCCCTAGAAAAAGAATTGACCATCGACTACCACATACGCTATGGTCATATGGGCGCATTTCAAGGACATGAGTAGAAAAGTCAGAAAATATGTCCAGAGTTGTAATATTTGTCAACTGGCAAAATGCAGCAATGAGAAGCGAGAAGGAGTTATGATACCAATTACATCAACGGCAAGACTAGAAAAAATTTTCTTGGACATTTGTGGACCATTTCCACGGAGCGGTGGGAGACACCAATATATCATTATAATATTTGATCACTACACCAAATATACTAAACTGTACCCACTCAATCGAGCGACAACAAGTAAAATATTGGAGATAGTCATAAATAAGTATATACCCGAAGTGGGTAAATCATCGATGATAATTACAGACCACGGAACGCAATTCCGAGGACGAAAGTGGCGGGAAACACTGATCCATCTGGGAATAAAAACATACAAGACATCGGTGTATCACCCCAACAGCAACCCTGCTGAGAGAGTGTTGAGAGAAGTAGGAAGGATTTTAAGAACCTACTGTCACAGCCAGCAGAGGAAGTGGGAGGAGTATTTATCCCCGGCTGAAGACTTCCTAAATCTAGCCTACCATCAATCGACTGACGAAACACCATACATGGCTATGTACGAGAAAAGACCACCCCGGGAGATCACAGAGATCATTAATTTTCCAATCAGTGCCGAGGTCAAATTTAACAGAACAAGATTCTATAATAATGCAGTTGAAAGAGCTAATAAATTGAGGCTCAAGTACAAAAAATTGCAACCCAAAATTATCAACTATGAAGTGGGAGACCAAGTGCTTATCAAAAATCGAGAACTCCCAAGTACTATCGAGGGCATTGCAAAGAAGCTGCTACTGCTATATACCGGACCGTATACTGTGACTAAAAACAATCTAAACAACACATATGAATTGCAGAACCCTATTACAAAAAAGATAAAGGGTACCTATAATCAAACTTCAATGAAGAAATATATTGACAATTAAAATATGGGACCAAAAGTGAAAAGATAGCGATAAGGATTATTTTATTATTGAATTTATATAAAGGATGAAAATATTTGTTATGAAAAATGAAGGTATAATTATGAATATAACTGTTGACTATATCAAGATGAAAAATGAAATGTGGCCATGAAGATTATTGTTATTTAAGAGTGAAAAATGCAAATATGATTATAAAAAATAGATGTTGACTAAAAAAAAAAAAGAATGTATTATTGTTATGAAAACTATTATATGTGTATATTAAATGAGAAGTAACTATATAATTATGTATTGAACATTGAATATATTGTAATTTTATAATGTGAGAGAACATGCTCCAAGAGAATTAATGTAAAGGATTCAGAACATTGTATTTATTAATAATAACGTACTAGACTAAAGAATAATTTACGAGATCGACACCCTAGATCCAAGGCACAAATATTTCCAAGAGCCTAGTCAACAAGTAATAAGAACACCTTACCCGTACTATAATAAAGAATAATATAAGAGACTGACGCATTACATCCATGGCATAACTATTTCCAAGAGCCACGTCAACCAGTAAAAGGAACATCTCACCCATACTATATAGAATAAAGATGAATTTACGAGACAGACAAATAAGATCCAAGGCACTAATGTAAAAATATTATGATTTCCAAGAGCCAAGTCAACAAGTAAATGAACACCTTACCCGTACTAGACTAAAGAATAATATACGAGAAAGACAAATACCATTTTGGCACAAATATTTCCAAGAGCCACGTCAACAAGTAATAAGAACATCATACCCGTACTATTGAAGAAAGAAGAAGGAACAAATGAGAAGTTGGAAAAAATAAAACCAAAGTAATGTATTAATGTAGACAAATCACCACACACAACCACATTGTTTCTAGTGTATGTTACTAGAGAAAAAGCCAATACCACATGGAATATAAATACCAAATAAAAACCATGAAGAAGAAGAAAAACAAATGTACTTATGAATTATATCTAGAAGAATGAAACCTGAGATGAAGAATATGACGAGACGACATTCAAAGTGACAACAAAATGAAGAGATTAATCAATGATAATGAAGAATGAAAAAATAATATACTAACGAAGATAATCATGAGAGTATACCAGTGAGGAAGTGTAAAACAAACTATCCCTATAATATGTGAAGAATATAGTTAAGTTGAATCAAGAAAAGAGAGAATAACAATGTATAAACCGCAGATGCGTGAAATAATCCCAAGGATATTTATTATTTGTCGGAAGAACGACCACTATTATTATTTTTGATGATTTGAGATGAATTGACTGATGAGTAATGCCAGCAATCATTTATTATTATTGAAGGAGATGATTTGCCTCCATATTTATTGAAGTTAGTATGGCCAGTAGAGTTGAATAGCCAAAGTGAGCCGCTCTAAACTGCCCCAGCTAAACTTATGTTAGGGAATTAGGGAACTAAATAAACAAGGGAGATGACTACATAGAGAAGATATAAATACGATTCAAATAGAAGAAAGTGAAGGGATATATGGAAAAAACATGTGAATCAACATGGAATGTACAACAATTGATAAATTCTTCAATGAAAAATATAGTATAATAATTCAGAATTAATCAATTCTTATAGGAAGGCATATATAACAGTACCAAATATGGTAGTTACATAATATAAACTAATGTAACGTCAAGTAAGAGAAAAACATGGAAGTATGTCTAGATAAATAAACCTAAGTGTATAAAAGTGTGTATCTACAAATATATTAATAAAAAATCCAACGATGAAGAAGAGAATATTAACATAGCAACATCAAATACAAAATGAAGAAAGAAAATGCCACGAGCCAAAACAAAATATCAGTAACCAGACCCAATAGGATCCAACGGTGAGGGGAATCAACGAAACAAGGACAAAATACCAAATAAAAACCATGAAGAAGAAGAAAAACAAATGTACTTATGAATTATATCTAGAAGAATGAAACCTGAGATGAAGAATATGACGAGACGACATTCAAAGTGACAACAAATGGAAGCTCCAACAGCAATTATTAAGCTCCAACAGCAATGGAGATAAATAAAAATAGCGACTACAATGAAAATATTTGAAGAAGAAGAGAGAAGAAGGACCAGGAAGAGCACCAAGAAGAAGAAAGAAGATGGACAGAAGATATAAGGACTCAACATAAACCACATGTACTAAAGACAATATAAGTGACAAAAGAAATGATGATTATAAATGTGAAAGGAAAACCAGTGTTAAACGTTTAAGGAACCACAAACAATTACAGTGTGTACTTAATATAAATGTGAAACCTGTGAATAATTAACTAATTTCAACTGAATAAACCACACAAACAATTACAGTGATGAAGTTTACAGTGTGAGAAAATATGTTAATTTCATGATGAATCAACAAGAATTAAAATAGTCAAATAAACACAGACAATGAGTGTGACTAATTTAATAAAATTGTGATCAATACACATAATCATAAGACCACCAGAATAGAACAAAATAGAACAATTATGTTATTGTTCATAGAGAACTGACAACAAATAAAAAACATTTGTTATGTATCAAACAATGACAGGAAATTAAATTCCACCAATGACCAGAAAAATATTGTAAATAATACAAAAAAGATTTGTGTTAGTGTTTAAGAAGGAGTTATATAAACATGTGTAACAAAATAGTTAAAGTATTATATAGTAAGATACCGTAGTGAAGTCAGTTTAGTAGTAGAAAAATACTGCACTAAAACAGATGGTACATTGTTACACAACCCATAGGGAAGACACCTATTTCAACAGAAAATGATACATATTAGTATAAATAAATGATCATCAACTATGTTATCAAACAAGAATTTATTGTAAATAATAATAAATCTTAAGAGAAAATGTATTATATTGCAAAACAATGCAAATAGAACAAGTCAAACATAATAGCACAGAGATAACAGAAATGGAACAAGTATGCCAATTTAGTTAGGCAAAGTACAGTATCAAAACCAATACCAATGTTTATAAGAGTATTGCCAGTAGTGAGATAAATATCTGATAATACATTGAGAACAGATTCTGAACATAATAAGAACAATATTGTAACTAAAATATTGTAAACTAACTAACTATGTACATATGACCAGAAGTAAGCTGAACCATTGTATAGCTAATTAGTTAAGAAAAATACTGTATCAAATATTGAACACAGATTATTAAAGTTATTACCAGTAGTAAGAGGAAATCCCAATGCTACTTTGAGAACAGATTATGACCACAAAAACAGTCATTTTATATACAAACAATTAAAAACCAAATGACTATTATGAAGAAACCAAATGTAAACAAACAATGACAAGCAAGTTATTTATGAAAAATATAACATAAACTTGTGTAAAAGTAAATGAAAACATTATCAAAAGTTAGAATAATATCTAACGCTACTTTGGAAATCCAAACCAAGTAGAACAATAACAATTTAGTTATTGTATTAACAAAAAATAAATGACTACTATGATATGACACAACATAAACAGAGCCATTACTGAAAAATTGGAGGGTTCTGAACTAATTAAAAGATAACCATTGTATATATAATGAATTAGGTACTATGTGTGTACACTAATTACAATCATGACATGATATGATTTAAATAGAGAAAACCAAAAATAAGGTGAAAAATTGTATAAGAGAGATAGAAGAGGACTGAAAATATGTAAATAGTAGGTTAACCACAGTCATATACAAATATTCTAATGTAAAATTGTGTAAATAAACTTTACTAGTGTTATTAGATTGTAATATTACCGTTTTAAATAAGAAAAATTAGTTCTAAGCATATTTATGGAAAAACAAACATGGACGCTTAATGACGCCATAACGAGATTTTGTGTAGGGAACAATTATTCCCAAATTGTAAGTCAAACCAATTGAGATATAGACTCAAAGTGTTTATTTAAGAAGTGTTTTATTATAATTAAGTAAAATCTGGTGTAACAGACTTATAAAAATAAGATACACCAGAAATAATAAATAAAATCGTTATTGTGATAGGAGTGATGGACGGAAAATAACCATGCTTAGACTTAAATTAACAAGCAGAATGTCCGCAATTCACTGACATCAACCATTTAACGATAGGACGTAAATTAAGAAAGTTATAGTAATTTTAAACTTTTCAGTTAAATTTTTGTACCATGTGCTGACGTCAAAAAGCCTCAACACCAAACTCGATTTTGTCAAAAAATTAAATATTTTAATAAAACAAAGGCTTTTGGGTCAGAGAGTATAATGTTTCCAACCAATAGAATGAATGAATTTCGTCAGACTCACAGGAGACGCTTAGAGGAAACATTACAGTTCACATCTAGCTTTTCGACGGACAGGTCACGCCACTCAGACAACATGAAGAAGTTTTTATTTTGAATTTGTGCGCGACATTTGCATTAAGTGACCAACATACATAACCTTACACTACGCCAATATATAAGAGTGAAAAGTGCGGAGTTATTTAATTAAACGAGTACGGTTAGTGTATAATGTCAACCGTACTTGCGAGTGCTGTGATAAATAAGAAACAGGGAGTACAATTTTATTTAAATAATACTGAACAAAAATAATAAATTCGTAACCAATTAATTTTTGATACTACGCAAGTCAAATAAGGCGAAGTATTGAAAACCATGATTAAAGTATCAGAATTAAAGAAAAAATTAACTCACAATTATTAAAATATTATAAAAAATATTTTAATTATTTATAATAACTTAAAATATCATGTTTGAAATAATTATTACTGAATACAAGAATATTTAGTCACTCATTTGACTAAACTTATTTTTCTTGATTTTTTCTATGTTTTGAAATATACGTTATTAACTTTCATACCGTATAAATAAAAGTAATTCTGATAATAGTATATCAAAGTATTACGAATGATGTGTTTATATGTATAGATTAAGAAATAATAACTATTAAGAAATACTTATCCATTGTAACAATACCGGTTATAACTAACCTCAGAATCGTCACGGTAACTTGATAATTTCAATATTACCGATCTGTTCTCAAGTAACATCCAAATCAGATAGAAATATTAACAAGAGTTTTTTGATAAATTTTTCTTTTGTGAATAGATGATTTTTAAAACGAATTATTAAAAGAAAGTAACACATTTTTAACTACTGTACAAGTCATCCAATTTGATAATTGTGAACGAGTATTATAAGATGCGTGCGCATTCCCGCGTACGATAGTACCATAAACATCAGACATATGGTATCAAGTTTTGATTTTTTATATTTGTTCGCTTATTATTAATTATTGTTAATTTTATATCGTTATTTATATTACATCTTGTGCCTGGTATCATGTTACCTAAAAGAACCTTACGAAATATGGTAATTCACTGAACCAAAATAACATAACCTCTTGAAGTTAAATTATTGTACCAATAACAGGTCTACCAGCCTTGAGATTGGACAGAGTCTTATTTGAATTTTTAATTGTAATCAGTAATTGAAAGGTTGTTAGTTTTTGATTATTAATTGTCAAAGATTTTATGATTTATTAAATTGTTAATAAACCTCCACTTTTATTACCAGTGAAAAGAGTATCATTTCTATTCTAAATAAGTTCATTTATTTTTTAATCAGTTCTACCACAGGTGGCGGAAGAGTTTAAAAAGATCTAACAATAATTCAGAATAATAATTAGATATTGCTTCATTTATTTTGTGTGTGATACTATATTAAATATTCGATCTGAATATTTACTTGTATATAAAGTGCATGTATTTCAGAAGACACATCACTGAACAGGACTGAAGTATTCACGTGTGGTAAGTGAGGGAGGTATACAACAGAGTGCGCGAACCATTTTAAAATAAAAGAAATGGACTATTATTACGCACCCATTAAAAACAATACAATAACACTAATAACCTTAAGAGTTACAATTACATCTTTTAAGAAACAACATTATTGTAGATACCGGTGCGTGTCTGCACTCACACGAATACACCACATTAAGAAGAATTATAAAATATTATTCATATATCTACGAATCTATAATCACACAACTACTTACCAGAATATATCTATCTACATCTATAAAAGTTATTTTATAATATATATATAACGATACCAGGTCTTTTAAACAGTTATAATGATACCAGGTGTAAACAGTTATAACGATACCAAGGTGTTTAAACGTATAATAACGATATCAGGTGTAACTATAATAAGAGTAGTAAATTTATGAGTAGTTAAAATTTCATGTTTATTGTTTAAAAAGCATTATAAATAATAAAACATTGTTAATAATCTTCGATTAGGCATTTCATAGGCCTAAGTAGTAATTGGCTATATTTTCTTATTTTACACAAATTAAAGATATTTTACCTTTACACATGTTTTGCTTTGTGTCACAAATGACTTGTTTACTTTTTGAATTGATTTGGGTTGTTTTATAATAATTGTATGTTCTCATTACTTTACAAAATCATGGCTTGTCTATTATTTTCTAGTGGCTTTTCCAGTATTATTAGATTTGTAGGAATTTATCTCTTTACTTATCTATATTGCCATTATTTATAACTTGTCTATTATTTGAGAACCTACAGATTATAAGAAAATAATATTCAATAAACATACACAAAATCCCTTACCTGCATCGGGTCTCGGGGTCTTCACATGAACTCGACCTATAAGTGATTTAGGGTTAAGTGTTATTAATAAACTCAACTCTCATTGTATTCGTTAATAAACTCAAATTTTTTATTTAACTTTCTTTATACGCTTTTGAATTTACTTGCATTCCATTTTTTCTTTTCTCAAAACTATTTTGTCTTTCTTTTTCATTACATATCAACACTAGAAAGCAAACATTGAAATTGACTTATTCTATTAACTAATGTAAATATTTCTTTAAAAGCAACCCAGCATTTGTACATTCATACTCTCACGCAAACTTGAGATATCTCTTTATTCATTATAAAAGTTTAATCTTTTTATTTTATTTTATTTTGTTTAAATTTAGATTGTCGGTTTACTTTACTGATATTGTCTCCGCCAGGTAGTTAAACTAGTCCATTCATTGTTGATTTGATCGTTCCAATTTTGTTCACAATGTCCCGATTTCGTACACAACTGATTAAATTTTAGTCACTGATTGCTGTCTAACGTCTCACTGTTGATTCTTAAACGTGTTTTACATTTTTTACATATTTTAATCACATAATTTACTGGTCGGCCGATTCTGATTTGCTCGAGCAATGTTTTATAAGACCGCGTGGTCTGAAGCTGTAAGTCGACTGATTTGTTCTCTGCGCACACAGAGCTGAGGAATGTATTCGAACGTGTCCTTTTTGTGGGAACGTTGGCCGAGGTGTGCGCGCTCGTGTGGGGGAACTCGCACCCCTGTTGAAAGTCTGCATTCCACTGTCAGGCCGTGACAGTCTCGACGCTAGAGTCAGTTCACCAAATATACTTGGGTAGAAATAAAATTGAAAACATTAAAATTACAAATACCCATAGGTTTGTACCGTTACAATACCCCCCCCCAATAAGAGGTTTTCTGCCGAAACAGAAAAACTCTCACTGGTAAACCCTAAGAGGATCAGTGAGGATATGGCGCCAACAATCCCCTTTACTCCTTAATATATCATGGGTAAACTACCCTCCTAGCTCGACGACTATGGCTGTATCTGAACGACATTACTGGACTTTTCTACTCGAGATCCCAACACCGTAAAGTCGGACCGGTACTCACCATAGTACCACCTAGCCTTGTAACATTCCAAATAAATCAACAACTAGCCTTATACCATACCAGATCCTCAACCGATATATCTCCCCTTACATACATACTGGGTTGCCTTTAGCAAGTACTGGGTGCGTACATATACTCATTATTACATTAAACACAACATCTCCACACTAATTCTTAATCTAAAATTCACAGAAATATTTTATATTTTAAATTCAATTCCGTTTCTCAACTCTTAATCGTTTGCCTTACGTTATTATTTCCAATCAAATTAAATTCTTTAAATTTTGTTCAAATAGTGAAATAAATCTACGTCCCTTACCAAAGACCCACATTGACGTTAATTTACATAATCTCTTTCAATTAATTTTCAATATTCCAACATCCTTTAAATGAATTTACTTTATAACTCCTCTTAAATAGATGTTAACAATCATAATAAACAACTTATTTTTATCATAAATTCCCTTAACAATACATTTGTTTACAAAACATATAATGCGAACACTATAAATCAGTTAATACATTAACAATACACACAATCAACAATATATCCTCCACATAAAAACACGACAAACTGTATCCCACAACGAATCAAAAAAATTTTTTTTGTTATAATTATGTAATAAAATGTAATAATATTTTATTAAACATATATTCTGACAATAGAAAGAAAAATTATTAAAAAAATTACATTGATTATTAAAAGAACATATGATTTGATTACATTGACCATTGTACAGTTCACACCAGTCATCAGCTGATGTCTTACTAACAGGTGAATGACCTTTCTACAGGCACACTACATACAAATAACACCAATATACAACAGTATCCAATTTAACTCATAAAATGTTCTTGTGGATTCACATCATTACAATCTGGAATCTAGTACTTAAAATCGTTTGTTCTCATAAGTGAAATACATCACTAATCATCGAATCATAGTTATAGCAACTGTTACTGAACAGGAACTGGGTCATCAACCACCAACTCTCTCTTTAGAGTAAGTGAAATTGATCAGCCCGCTGTTTACAGAGGCCGTTACCTCCACACTGATTGCTCAGTTACTCCTCCCACTTCATCATTTTCTTAATTCCCCCCTTTTCCCAGTTACAATTAGGTAACCACCCGCCGGATAAACCGGATCGAGCGTTTGCTTTATGCACAGATGCGTTATCTGTGCCCCTGGCTTGTAATGGCCAGCTCCTTTTCGATACACACTATTGTTTCCTGAAGGTTGGACTGTAGCGCCCATTTGCATCCCCAAGAACTGAAGTTTATATATATATTATGTTATAACACAAATAAGCCACCCCAATACCAGGGATAAAAAAGATGATACTGAATATAAAATAATAATTCATATAAAATAAAATGTTTAATATAAAGAAGATAAAAAGACAATGACACGACAAACGACTACTTGACCTAACCCAAGTGATTGACTCAACCAATATAAGGAAACAAAAGAAGGGAACAAACCAATACAAACGAGAATAAAACCAAAGAAGAAAGTGATTGACTCAACCAATATAAGGAAACAAAAGAAGAAGGGAACAAACCAATACAAACGAGAATAAGACCAAATAAGAAAGTGATTAACCAAACCAAATGGAAGAAGGGAAAAAACTGAAACCAAGCAAAAATGAAACCAATTGAAGGAATTGAATGACTCAATGCCAAATATTAAAATGAACCCAAAGGAGAAGATGGAAAAACAAGATAGAAAGGAAATACACTGAAAATGAAGAAGGAGGAAAATGAAAAAGAAACAAACCTAAGATAAAGGGAAATAAATAAAAAGGAAACCCAATGATAAGACACAAACAAGTAATAAAGAAGAAAAGCAGGAGAAATGATACACTCAATGTAAGGTTGAAACAGAAACCAATAAATAACTTAAGTAATAAATAAATATTATTATCAATTAATGGATAATAAAGTAAATGACAATTGAAAGAAACCCAATTAAAGAATGTTAAATATAAAAGGCAAACTAACCCACATATTAGAGTTAGAAGTAATGTTAAAATCAATAGAGACACAAAATTGTTACTATTGTTAATGATATTTGTAATGAAAGAGATAGTACGGTAGTGAGAAAGTAATTAGAGGGATTACCCATTTAGAAACACTTAAAACCAAAAACATTTTAGAAGTGCAAAAGTGGAAGTGTAAGAATCCCAAAATAAAGTGATATAGGAAAAACACTAAATAAATTATAATCAACAATAAATAATTTAAAAGTGAAGGTGATGATTAAATAAGAATAATGTATTATAAAGAATGTTTGTATAGTGAAAAATAGTGAAGGATAAAAGCATAAACACATAGTAAATCAATAAGAAACACTAAAAGGTTAACAGTGAAAAATATTAGTATTTAAGAAAGTTGTTAAGAATAGTATTAAGTGTAAACAGTTAATTAAGGTATAATGAACACTGAAAAGTGATAAAGACAGTATTAATTAAGAAAGAACATTATTGTTAAGTTTAATTGAATACAGTTATAATTACAAGGGAGAATCCCATGAAAGAGAAAACAGATAGTGTTAGCATGGAGTGAAAGTAAAGAGTATTTAAAAAATTAAGAAGTTAAAACAAATCAGTAAACACCCCATGTTACCAGGGATCATTATTAAAGTAAGTTCAAAGAATGTCATGTTGTTTATCACACAAAAAATGATATAAAGTGAAATGAACTGTAAACAAATGTTATCCAATAATTATTAAATAATTGTTTATGAATAGGATATGACTGGAAGAATTATACAGACCATAGGCCTAGATGTTGTATTTTATGTGAACAAAAGTAGTAAATAATAGCCACATTGTTTTTATTGGCAGATTAAATGAGTAAGAAAGTAAAGAAATGTAAACAAGAAAACCAGATAGTAAATAATTAGCAATTAATGATGTATAAAATAATATTAACATAATCATAACACTACAACAGAGCCAAAACACATCAATAAATAACACAACCAAATATACTAACAAAGCTAAGCTCATTAAGCTAAAAAGAGACATAATTTGTACGAAATGAGTAAATACAAATAATGGCTACTTAGGCCTATGAAAATGCCTAACTGTCAAGAACAAACAACTACAAATGGTAATAAGTTAACAAAGAAATTAGCAAATCCGAGGCGAATAACTAACCAAGGATAAATTGTAAATCATTTTTAAAGCAAAATATTATAATAAGGATTTAAATTGAAAAGGAAATGTAATTAGCAAGCATTAAAATAATTGTAAAATCATAAAACATGAAATAACCCAAACTTGTGGGGTATCAAATTAATCTATGAAAGGAAATACAAATAACAGTGATAATAGTTAGTAATTAGGAGGGAAGATAGAGGAATAAAAGCAATCAGAAGATATACAAGGATTTTGAAAAGAATTCAAATTTTGATAACAATGGATTAAGTCAATCTAAGCCAATCAAATTTAATTGGTAACCATAGCAACTGCCGTTAGGGACAGAATTACGGTTGAATATCGTTACTCGTAAAGCGTCACTCGTGCAGAACAGAAGCCGAATTTTGAAAGACCAATTTTTAATAAAAAAATGTAAAATTAATAAACAAAATTCAAAATGATGATCGAATAAGAAGCAGACGAACAACTGGAACTATCAACTGATGCCAAGGACCAAAATACCAGGAAATGAAAGGAAAATATGACCAAACCTAATATGAAAAGGATGCCAGACCTACTTAAGTCCCAAGAGTAATGAAAACAGAAAACGACTGCAGCCCAATCCTCTTCCAACTCAATGTTTGATAACACCAAGTCATCTGATGTGTTAAGTATCCTTAATTACCCTATTTACAAAAAATAAACTCACTTTAAATATTTCTAAAAGTAATAAACTCTCACTGTCAACCGAATATTCTCTTTCAAAGATTAATTAAGAAAAATAACACACTGAAAATTTGTTAACATAACACATAACCTGTTGTGTGAATACGAACTTTATAAACACATTTAACGACACTACAGAACAGATTGTAACCACACACATTATTTAAGTACACATAAAGTAAGGTAATGTACTTTTTATTGTAATCATAGGAATTATTTGTCTTGTAATCAAAAGAATCCCGATTTGGAACGAGTATATTGTAAAATAACCAAAACTGCAGCCATGCTGATGTGAATACCTTGTTACCAAAACCGATTCGTCATCCTGAGAAATAATTGTTTCATGTAAAAAGTCGGTGCAAATTTATTAATCAACCAATATAATTTAATTGTCAAACTGAAAATTTATTCATCAACCATTAAAATAACTAGTACAGGGAGTAACCATTGTTATTATTTCATAGAGAGTGTATCATATCATTTGTGTCTGTTAGCGAATTAGCTTTGACGGTACAGCGCTCACGTCGCAAATCGACACACTACTTGATCGAGTCAGCCGTCTAACCAAGGCGGGAAGTATTTGAATGCCCCGGCCGTCACAGCTGCGAACTTAGTTAAACCATATTATCTAAGAATTTTAATTGTTTTTAATAAACGATTTGGCGCCACCCGGGAATCACAAATCCCTATTTACTAACAGGTAAGGTTACTACCGGGTTGTACTGGTAATTACAATATCGCTACGAACATCGTTAGCGCAAGAATAGATGTAACGACCCCAGTGCGAGACGAACGCACTCACACATACCCTATACTCGTTGTTTAAAGAGATGATCACAAAAATATAACGTTACAATATATATATATATATATATATGGTATAGACGCTGCCTATACCGTTCTTGGTTCAGCGTTATAAAAAATTCGGCATTAATGATGTCCGAGGACACCAGTAATCCTACTAAATATGATTTACACACCCTTAACGCGGCACTATCACCCCCTACGATGATAGCCGCTGTTCCATAGTTTGGTGATTCCCCTAAATTTATCCCCTGGTTAATTTCTAAGTTCACCAATTTTGAAAATAATAACAAGTATGGCTAGGATACAATCTGTCTAACCACACTTGCTACCAATAATCCAAATCCACGGTCAGGGTTCGGTGACTCCATGACCGCCCGAAAGTGGGGAATCACCAGCAAAATATATATATGTTTGATATAGTTACGTTTAAAATTTACAATTTTCATTACATGAAGTCCCTAGTCTTGGTTGTGTGTTCTAACACCATACATTTTCTTTCTTAACTTTCCTACTTGTGACCTTCATTAACATAAAATAGTGAGTACAACAAAATATTTACTTATTCACCTAAACTAATCTATTCCTACTTACATAGGCTATCACCAACTAATGATCGAATCTTTAATTATGATTTAATTTACCACTTAATAAAAAGAATTTACTCTCTCTCTCTCTCCTTCCATTAAAATAAACATTTAATTTGCATCTGAATAAAAATTACAAAATTCAATTTTAGGTTTAGTTTCAAATTCTATTAACTCTTTATCTTGTTACATTTTATTATTACCTTTCAATTATGAATTTCTATTAATCATTTTCATCATCAATTGGTTTGGGTGATTCTCAGTTATCCACAATGATTCGATTTATAAAATGGGTATTTAAATATAACCTTACCCCCCTACTTCCTTCAACCACTCACTAACAGATTTACATAGGGTGACACCAATCTCTCAATAATATTTACCTCCACTAAACTCTCTAAATCACCTTAGATCCTTCTCCACTTATTACAAAATACCTGATACCCTCTTTGTACCTAGGATGTGTTCCCTCCCCTCTAATTAGCATACGCAACCTCTTGCCCTTCCATTCCATGGCAATCACTCCCCTAAAACCCTCTACTACCTGCCACAACGTCTTGCGTTGAGGACTCCTTACACCTCCACCCTCACTACAAAATATATGTACCCCCTATTTACTCTCCATTGACCTCACTCACTTTTTCTACATACATGTACTCCCTCTACTGTGTCCCTAATACTAACCCGTTTCTGTACTACTTTTATTCCCAAAATTCTTATTCTGTCTAACACCCATTTAAAATAACTTTGATTGACTTAAATGCCTCATTGAAATAATTACTATTACCCAAACCCTATCTTTTACATTAAGTTAACCATTGAAAACTACATTAGAAAATTCATAACTACCTCAAATTAATTTCATCATTTAATTTAAACCTTTAAAACTCATTTAAAATTTATTATTTAAACATTAAACATTTTACTTTATTTAAATTGCATTATAAACTTCATACTTACATTACATCACTCAATTGAATAAACACATGATTACTGTCGTAGACACAAAATTATAAACATTCATTACCACAAAAATCACGTACAACCATATGTACCTTCTGAAACATAACAATCATATAACTCCACAACTAAACACATTTTACATTTATTCATTTACAATTTATTTCAAAGTTCAAATCATATAAAATCATTTAAATTCATTATTAAAATTTATTTCTACCACATTTAAAGCAATTAATTCATCTACAATTTATTTTACTTCAATCAGTTATTTAAAACACCAAGTTTTTTAATTAAAATTCCAAAACAATTACAATTCATTTATTACAACCTCTCATTATTTATTTAGTCTGATCAAATATTATTATTATTAAAATCAATTTCTACTACATACACACATTGTTTACATAAAATACATTTTACAACACAAACGCAATTAATTTCACTATAAATTTATTTACAATTTCTTGTCATTATTTTTTCTTGTTTACCACACCTCATTTCCTAATCTAGCCAAGGTCATCACCATAAACTAAAATATTTAAAATGTCCATTCACTGATTTTTTATTTAACCCCCATCATCATATAATAGGCTTACTTTTATATAACAATTATCGTCTTTAACTACACTCCTTACGTTATAATTATTATTGTAACGACTGTTATCATTAATTATATCAACATAGTATTTGACACCATTATTGCCTATTAATTCATAAAACCCGTCTACCTTGGTAATTTTGGTCCTGTCTCCATCAGTATTTTTTGTCAACATAAGGTAAGTTATTTTATCATCAACTATTGTTGCTACACCAGTTTCAACACAAGGTAAGTACTCAATATAATTACCAGCTCTCTCTACATCTAACCTTTCTACTAATTCTTTATATCTTCTACCAACCTTAAACAACTTTATCTCCCTATCTACACACAACTCTCTCTAAATATCTCTCACCATAACGCCATATCACACTTTCTTTACCATCCCATACAGAGGGTACTACTATATTAACACACCTCCTGGTTCCTCCAGGAACAACACAAAAATTCAAAGGACAATTATTGGTAGAACACTTATCTACCCAATACATTCGTGAAGACCTTTCTTCACCCCCCACAACACCATGGGAAAATTTTACCCTCTGCAACCCCTCTACCTGTAAACTCTCTTCATACTCTCTCTCTAATTGATAAACACTTGTTTCTACCCCTTTACAACCCCCTACTCCCCTTATTCTTTTACTCTCACTATCTCTACATCATCACTATCTATTTTCATTATATCACCTTTAAATAGCTCGCTTTCCACTACCTTATCACTATTACTTAATAATTCATTATTAGAATTATCGTTATTACTCACCTTGTCTACAGTCACCTGTTTTGCATTTAAACTAACACCGTTACTATTAACATATATACCTCCGTTATTTTCGCTTGTATTAACCACATTTCTTACCTTATCGTTTATTTCTTTATTTTCGTTTGTATTAACCACATTTCTTACCTTATCGTTTATTTCTTCGTTATTTTCATTTGTATTGTACTTATCTGTATTTATTTTCCACACTCCCATTTTCTCAATACTCTGTTCTAATTCGTTAAATTTACTGGCAAATATCTCATTGGTACTTTCACAACGCTTATTAATTTCATTAATATCGTTTTTTAATTCATTATTTTGCTTTTTTAATTCATTGAAATTCCCGTCACATTTTAATTTTTGTTCATGTATTTCATTACTTAATCTATCAAATTTGCTATCAAGCTTTTCATCATTGGCATCAAAACGTTTATTTAATACAATGAAATCACTATTTTTTACCATGTTTTCAGACATAGTTTGCACCAGGTTGAATATATCATTCATTGACCATTCTTTTTCTTTAGTTTTTGTCAATACGGAAGTAGATTTTGCTTCAGCATTATCTATTATTATGTACTCAGTTACGTTACTTTCCGTCACTGATTGACTGTTCGAATTGACTGACCTACTTCACTTACACTCAGTGACGGGTTCATCGACCCAAAGCCACTCTCACTCGTAGCCGAGTCTATCAAATTAATTTCTTTTTCGTTATCAGACATTTTCATTGTTCTTATTTACTGGTTTACTAAATAATTATTAACTCTTACTTGTAATCTAACATGCACAATTTATCAATACCTCGTAAACTTTACCTCACAAAACCTTATTCTGCATATGTTACGTACATTTTTTACGTAAGTTATTACGTGTTCTGCTTCAACCTCTAAATCACTTATTTACGAGTAGGCGTGGTCTGTACAAAATTTAAATTTGTACAAACTGTCTCTAGTTCGGAAGCGCCACTGAGAAGTTACATCTTTTATTAAGAAAATAATATTCAATAAACATACACAAATCCCTTACCTGCATCAGGCCAAAGTCTTCACGTGAACTCGACCTATAAGTGATTTAGGGTTAAGTGTTATTAATAAACTCAACTCTCATTGCATTCGTTAATAAACTCAAATTTTTTATTTAACTTTCTTTATATGCTTTTGAATTTACTTGCATTCCATTTTTTCTTTTCCTAAAACCATTTTTTGTCTTTCTTTTTCATTACATATCAACACTACAAAGCAAACACTGAAATTGACTTATTCTATTAACTAATGTAAATATTTCTTTAAAAGCAACTCAGCATTTGCACATTCATACTCTCACGCAAACTAGAGATATCTCTTTATTCATTATAAAAGTTTAATCTGTTTATTTTATTTTGTTCGATATTTCGGATCGAACCGGTCATTCTTTTCATTTTCCGAAGTTGGCACTATGGCTTTTGTAGAGCTCATACCTGCATATGAACTCGTAGCTTTTGTCGTACGCCAGCCATCTCAGTGTCAACGTCCACGAGTCGGGCCCTTCTCGGCAGGTAGAAATCCATGCATTTCACCCATCCTTTTCCCAACCAGTCTATCCTGCCTTGAGTGTCAGGATCACCCAGTCGTGAGATACGGTAAGTCATTTTTATATTATTTATGTCTGATTAGCAATTCTGCATGCTGCTGCTTTGAGCTCACCAGAGGCTATTAAATTATCAAGTGTGAAAGCCGTCTTACTTTCCATCTTTTTAAACTATTATCTCACATATATTTACTACCAGAGGTTTCATGAGGTTGCTAGCTTTTCAATTAAATATTTTGCCGTCACGACTGGGAGCACGTACTTCGCAATTTTGTGCATGATGCTGCTGGTGGGTTGAGTTTCAGTAATTGGGTTGTAAGTCAGTTTTGGCTGCGTGATTTTTATTTTAATTACCAACGTGCTGAGCCGTTTCGTTTTTTGTGCCTGCTCGTGGGTGTTTTGCACGCGGTTAATTTTTTAAATTTCATGAATGTTTGTCATTTGCATGCTATCGCACGGAAGCACGTTGGTATAATACGTAGGCATGTGAACTACGAGTTTGCGTTTATGGCTGTAGCTTGTGGTCAGCAGTGTCGTCGTGTATGCATCGCCAGGTGGGCAGATTTTGTCAAAATTTTGCACCTTGTTTTTTGGGGTAGTCGTTTAATTACTGGGTCAAGTCTGGTAAAGTTTGTTTCCGTCCTGTTACGGTTTGCGTCCCACATGAAATTGTGCGCTACGTGTTTGTGACTGTCAGGCGTAATGGGAACGGTTTTAGGTTATCCGGATTTCGGATTAGCCTGCCTTTGTATTTAATTTAACTTTCTTGGCATGACTATTACCTTTAGGTGGGCTTTATATTTTGCATATGCGATATCCTGTCCACACACGACGCGTTGACCATCAATTTTGGCATTTAAGGGGTCCCAGTTATTTGTGTTTGGTTCGGTAACTTGTGAATTGTTGTACATTGTACTTTGCTGTGTTTTGTGTGTATTTATTCTATTTGTTATTATACATGTTTGTTTTTGGGTGCACTTTTGTGTACCATTATTTTGCACCGTATGTGCTGTAATCTTGTGTAACTTGTGTTTTTGTTGTCCTGCTTTTGCGCTGTGTAAATCAATCTGTTGCGTGTTTAATTTATTGTGTTTGGCATTATTTGCCTGTTGGATTGTGCAAGTTGTATTTTGCCGTGCACTAATTTACTTTTGTATTTATCTTGCTCGGTATTGTTTATGCAAAGTAGTTGTGTGAGACGCCTAGTTATCTCGAGCACTGTTAGGCTAAGTCGGTGCGTGATTATTGTTCAGTTTCTAATTCTCTTATTAAGGGTGGTTGTCGGTTGCGCGATATTTTTTAATTCAATATGGCTGCTAAATTGTCGTTGGCAGCTTTTGACCGGACCACTTCGATGGGAATACTTGCGTTGCAGCATTTAATAAATAGGTTGGAAGGGTTGCCGCAATTAAGGGTCGTGGATCAACATGAAGGCGGTATCTTGGCCTCCAGGTTGTCCGAAAAATATCAAGATCTTCTAGGTAAGGTGGATCCTTACCTATCGGCCGAGTCATTGCCCGAGGGATTGGACGAGGACCATATTTTTTCAGTGGTAGCGCAAATTGAGGATATTTATGTCCGGAGTAGCATTTTAGCTTCGAAACTAACAAAACCAGAGATACCGGTTGGTTCCGGTCGGTTCTCATCGGCAAGTGGCGGGCACTCAGGTGTTCTCGTTCATGAGTTGCCGAAGCTTTCGTTACCTTGTTTTGATGGCCAGGCCAAATGTTGGTCCGAGTTTTGGTCAAAGTTCACCACATTAGTGGACGAAAGTCCTGCCCTCACTCCGAAGCAGAAATTGTTATATTTATTGACTCATCTTAAGGGTGAGGCTTATGAGAAGGTTGCCGCGCTTCCCATAGTTGATGATAGTTATTCGCTTGCACTGTCAACTCTTAAAAGTCGTTATCACAATCCTCGTTTGGCCGCTCGGGTTTACTGTACCAATCTGCTTCAGTTACCAGCCGCTTCTATGCGATCAGCTGCGTCTATTAGAAAGTTGGTGGACAGCTTCAATGCTAACTTTTCAGCGTTGTCAGCTCTAAACATTGCTGATATATATCAAGCAATATATGCGTCTTTTGTATTGTCTAGGCTGGATCTATCATTGCGTGAATGCTTTGAGGCGTCTGTTACGGACAAAGAGAATCTCCCTGCCCTAACAGAAATTATGACATTTTTAACCGCTATGGCGGAACAGAAAGAACAGGCATCTTTGGAATCGGCTTTACCTGCTCTTCCCAGCACTAGCCACCAGAAAACCCAGAAGGTTTCTTTTTCTAAGGCTACTCCTCTTGCTGTGTCTACGTTATCTGCGGAGGTTACGCAACGGGATGCATCTGGTTCACGTTGCCTTCATTGCAATTCCCGGACCCATGTGCTTCTCAAGTGTCCGGCGTGGCTGAGTAAGGACCCTAGGGCGCGATTTCAGAGTCTTAAAAATAAAAAATGTTGTCTTTCGTGCCTCCAACATAAACATTCGGGCTGGTGCAAAAATAGGTGCAAAACGTGTGGCTCTAAGTACCACCACACTTTACTTCATTTCAAAAGTGCCCGTCCGTCTCCGTCTCGTTCACAGATTTCTGACACAGCTGAACTCAAGGCTTCGGAGTCATCGCTTGGTGATCTGTCTAGCACTACTCTGACCGTGTCTCTGCCCCATCCTGCAGGGGTTCTGTTAGCCACCTGTCTAGCAGTCTTGTCGTCTCCGAATGGTGGTTATATTGTAGTTAGGGCCATCCTGGATAGCGCGTCCCATGCTTCTTTCATAACTGAAGCATGTGCATCTCGCTTAAAGTGTGCTTGTTTTGATGCTTCAGTAAGTGTCAATGGGGTAGGTGATATTGCCACCAAAGCAAAAAAGGTGTGCCATCTGTCCTTGGAAACTTTAAAACGCGAGGTTGTGGCATCTAACCATGCCTTTATAATTCTTTCTAAGATCTCGTCGGACTCACCTAGGTTCCAGGTGTTGCCTGAAGTTAAGCAGGCTACAAAAGATCTTTTGTTAGCGGACCCTACCTTCGATGTAGCAGCCCCAATTGATGCGTTGTTTGGAGCCGATATTGTAGCAGCTATTCTTATGGGAGAGACTATTCCTTTGGGTGCAGGTTTGCCTGTTGCAGTTAGGACACGTTTTGGGTTTGTGATTATGGGTAGAGCCCCAATTTCACTTAATTGTGCATTGACTTGTGCTAGCGGTCTCACTGGCCTTCCTTTGGATCTGGTATCTGCACATCAGCTTCACTGTCATTTCCACCACTTTTATCCTTCCGTCACAACGTTATCTACGGATACAACAAACCTAATTGAGCAAGTTCATCGTTTTTGGGAGGTCGAAAGAGCCTCCAACTGTACCCCACCAATTATCTGAAGAGGATCACTTTGCTGAAAGGTTTTACATGGAGTCAACAAGTCGGTTGCCGTCGGGTCGTTACCAGGTGCGCTTGCCGTTTTCAAAAACTCTTCTCACATTTTGGGAAATTCCCTTAAGGGAGCCATGTCTCGGTTTTTTGCGTTAGAGGAAATTTGCGGCGAACAGTCAGTTTAAGAGCCAGTATGTACAATTTATAACGGATTATGTCACTCAGGGGCATATGTCATTGGTGTCTGACCCCAATTTTCCAAAATATTTCATTCCTCATCATGGTATCTTTAAAGTTAGAGGTGATACTTCAAAAATAAGGGTGGTGTTTGACGCCAGTATGAAGACGTCCTCTGGGATTTCCTTAAATGATGTGTTATGTGTCGGCCCTAAGTTGCAGACCTTACTGTCCGATGTTTTGACTTTGTTTCGGCGGTTTAGCCATGTTTTTACGTGCGACATCGAACAGATGTACCGCCAAATTGCTATGCATCCTGATGACTCGGCGTACCTGTGTATTTTATGGCGTGAGGAGGTTACCGCCCCACTAAGGGTTTTCGCTTTGCGTACCGTCACTTACGGGCTGGCTTGCGCCCCTTTTCAGGCGTTGCGAACCTTGCAGCGGCTGGCTCAGGATGAGGCAGTTAATTTTCCTGCGGGAGCGGCGGTACTTAGCCATAATATTTTTGTGGATGATATTGCTGCTGGCGCTGATTCAAAATCAGAGCTTTCCAAATTACAACGGGAATTAATTCTGTTGTTGTCTTCAGGAGGGTTCAATTTGAAAAAATGGTGCACTAATCAACCCGACTGCCTACCTGAATCAGCCGCTCCAAGTGATTCCGTCGTTGCTAAGGATAAGGATATTCTGGGTTTAAGTTGGGACCATTTTACCGATTGCTTCTCCTTTCCTCCTTTGGCCTGTTGCAGCAATGCTCAGGTTCAATTTACCAAACGTGTCGTGTTATCTCAGATGGCACAATTATTTGACCCATGTGGTTGGCTTTCGCCAGTGATTTTCAGGGCCAAGGTTTTTTTTCCAAAAACTCTGGGCTGAGGGCTTGGACTGGGATGCTCCTCTAAGTGATGACTTAAACGAGTATTGGAGTCAATTTCTGTCCTCTTTGAATCATCTTCCGGTAATTACCATTTCCCGGCCATTCTTCCCTAAAGGTGGGCATATTGACAGGGTAATATTGCATGGTTTCTGTGATGCTTCCCAGTTGGGTTACGCGGCCGTCCTCTATCTGTCCATTTATACTGACTCTGGTCCTCCAGTGGTTTCATTGGTGTCGTCTGAAACTAAAGTGGCACCTCTTAAAACTTTATCAATCCCACGTTTGGAGTTGATGGAAGCTTATCTTTTAGCCAAACTTGTTCGTCATTATGTTGGCTTATTCTCATCTTATATTCAATTGAGTCAAGTTTTCTTATGGACGGACTCAACGATTGTCTTGGATTGGCTGAATATGCCTACTTTTAAATTGAAGACATTTAGTGCTAATCGGGTGGCTGCCATTACCGAGTGGACCGATACTAAATCTTGGCGTCATGTGCATGGTGTTTCTAACCCCGCTGATTTAGACTCTAGAGGCACGTCACTCTCCAGCCTCCGGTCGTCGAGATTGTGGTGGTCTGGGCCAGATTGGTTAAAGCTTGATGCTCTATGCTGGCCCCCTATTAATTATCGCCCGAATCACGACGTGCAAGATGTTGCCTTGGAAACCAAGGTCTCTTCGTTTCTCACTCAGGAGCCCCGGGTGGAATTGTTTGAGCACTTGTCCTCGTGGCCCTTAGTGGTGGGGGTTACCTCAGTCATCTTAAGGTGGGCTATGCCTTCGCGGATTGAAGCTTCCACAGCCATGGATTGGAAGAAGTTGGCTGTTAAGTATATTTTACGCTACATTCAGCGCAGCGTGTTTGGACAGGAGCTCGCGGCTCTTCGTTTAGGTAAGCGGCTCCCGGTCCGCATTCAGCGCCTGGTCCCGTTTATAGATGATTTTGGCCTCATTCGAGTACGCGGTCGCTTGACTAACTCTGCGGTTACTAGAAATCGTTTTCTGATTTTACTGCCCAAGCATCACCACCTAGTAGGGTTGCTAATTCATCACACTCATGTGTGGTTAGGTCATGCTGGGCCCTTGCAAGTTCAATTTCAGCTTGCCCAAAATTATTGGATTTTGTTCGCACGTCAGGCAATAAGAACCATAATTTGGAAATGTCTTCCTTGTTTCAGGGCGCGTCCTCGCCCCACCAACCCGTTAATGGGGGCTCTGCCAGTTCCTAGGGTTAATCCGGCACCTCCATTTTATTCTTCCGGCATGGATTATGCTGGCCCCTTTTTGGTAGTATCTCTGCATTTTCATCTGCTTAGCCACTAAAGCAGTTCACCTTGAAGTGGCTATGGATCTTTCAACGCCCCAGTTTATTGATGTGTTGAGGCGGTTTATTAGTCGCCGTGGGGCCCCGAAAACACTGTATTCGGATTGTGGTAGGAATTTTGTGGGGTCGCGCTCCGAACTGAAACGGGAGCTCCAAAATGTGCTTTCCAATCCTGACCAGTCAGCTCAGATAACAGCTTTTGCTGTTGACAATAACATTGAATTTAAATTTATCCCTCCGTCTGCCCCTCATCAGGGTGGCTTGTGGGAACGGGCTGTCCAGTCGGCCAAGTTTCACATGAAACGTATGATTGGGACCAGGTCGCTGACCATAGCAGAATTTTCATCGTTACGCATTCGCATTGAGGGAATCTTAAATTCCCGTCCTTTGACTGCCCTATCCTCAGATCCGAGTGATTACCAGGCTCTACCGCCTGGTCATTTTTTGGTTGGCCGCCCCATTACCGCGCCCCCGGAAGCTGAAGTCTCATTAAATGAAGGGACCGTCCGTCATTACAAACAAATTGCCGCTTTGCTCCAAGCCTTTTGGAAAAGGTGGCGTTTGGAATACTTGACGGCACTTCATGCCCGATCGAAGTGGTCGTCTAAGTCAAGAAATTTAATGGTTGGGGACCTGGTGGTTATGGAGGAACAGAATTCTCCCCCCCTGATGTGGCCTCTTGGCCGAGTTTCAGCTGTGTTTCCGGGGAGCGACGGGGTTGTTCGTCGCGCTTCAGTTAAAACATCCACAGGTTCTTTTGAACGACCGGCTATTAAATTATACCGGTTGCCCATATCTTCTTGATTGGGTTTATCTTGTTTTTTCGGGTGAGCAGAATTAGTTTCAATGATTGTTGTGGACTTACTGGACACTTTGCTGGGATTTCCCAGGTGATTCCTTCCAGCTGTTGTCCGCAGTGAATTTTACATTGTGGAATGTTTCTGGCATGGCGTTGTGCCAGTTCATTGGGAGTTATGGATGCTCAACAAATCAACAAAAAAAAAAAAAAAAAAAAAAAAAAAAAAAAAAAAAAAAAAAAAAAAAAAAAAAAAATGGAAAAAAAGGGGGGAATAAAGGGAAGAAAAAAAAATGTAAAAAACTAGGGAACTAACTAAGTTGATTTGCTGTTTTACATTGTGTTTGGCTGGGCCATTGTTTATTGTATGTTATTGGGTTTTGTCTGCTCTACCCGAACCTTTCGGATTGCTCGCCTGGTCGATGCGCCCGCGGCGGAGTTATTTGGCATGGTTTTCTAATTAATTGCATGTTTTTCTGTATGTTTGTATTTTCTTGTGTTTGCGTGTGACCCCCTCCTAGGTTGGAAGGTAATTTTAAGAGAATGTTCCTGTTCACCAAAAGCCAAATTTTTGTACTGCATTTTTGGCCATGTCTTTTGGTGTAGTTGGTGGTTGACCCATTGCGGTCAACGGGGGCCGGTGTTCGATATTTCGGATCGAACTGGTCATTCTTTTCATTTTCCGAAGTTGGCACTATGGCTTTTGTACAGCTCATACCTGCATATGAACTCGTAGCTTTTGTCGTACGCCAGCCATCTCAGTGTCAACGTCCACGAGTCGGGCCCTTCTCGGCAGGTAGAAATCCATGCATTTCACCCATCCTTTTCCCAACCAGTCTATCCTGCCTTGAGTGTCAGGATCACCCAGTCGTGAGATACGGTAAGTCATTTTTATATTATTTATGTGTGATTAGCAATTCTGCATGCTGCTGCTTTGAGCTCACCAGAGGCTATTAAATTATCAAGTGTGAAAGCCGTCTTACTTTCCATCTTTTTAAACTATTATCTCACATATTTTGTTTAAATTTAGATTGTCAGTTTACTTTACTGATATTGTCTCCGCCAGGTGGTTAAACTAGTCCATTCATTGTTGCTTTCGTCATTCCAATTTTGTTCACAATGTCCCGATTTCGTACACAACTGATTAAATTTTAGTCACTGATTGCTGTCTAACGTCTCACTGTTGATTCTTAAACGTGTTTTACATTTTTTACGTATTTTAATCACATAATTTACTGGTCGGCCGACCCTGATTTGCTCGAGCAATGTTTTATAAGACCGCGCGGTCTGAAGCTGTAAGTCGACTGCTTTGTTCTCTGCGCACACAGAGCTGAGGAATGTATTCGAACGTGTCCTTTTTGTGGGAACGTTGGCCGAGGTGTGCGCGCTCATGTGGGGGAACTCGCACCCCTATTGAAAGTCTACATTCCACTGTCAGGCCGTGACAGTCTCAACGCTAGAGTCAGTTCACCAAATATACTTGGGTGGAAATAAAATTGAAAATATTAAAATTACAAATACCCATAGGTTTGTACCGTTACAAGACATTTATTTAATATTATAAATGACCCTGAGGTCTATCAAAAGAAGGCTCTAGATTCCATATACAAGTTTACATAAACATTAGTATCATTTTTATTTTTCATAATGAATAATCAATAAATGTTCAAAGAATATTGATAACAGAGAATATAAATTTATTAATCTCATAAATAAATGGTCAGTATAGAAACCATATTTTATTATATTTTTATATTTTATTAGATAATTAAATTCAAGTATGAGAGTTACTTAAATTGAAGATTGTTAATTGAGACATTAGTAATATAATTAATTAAAGTAATAGAATGGTCTCTATTAGTAATTTTAATGAATGTTTAATTAATTAATTTTTTTTATTAAGTGGTATATAATAAAAAAAAAACCACACTTGCTAAGGCAAGATGAATATTCAATTTCATACGTGTTATCACGTATTATAATACAGTAGAACTTGGCTAATTCGAAGCTGAAGGGACCAGTAAAAAATTCGAATTATCCAAAAATTCGAATTAGGAAAAATTTTAATAAGGGTAGAAAAATCAAATCAAAAACCGAAATTCAGTAAAGCAATATGTTATTTTATTAAACAATTGCCTTATACATATGTATTACAAACGTATAAACACGTTTCAGTACAAAATATAGCATTCACAGTTTTCTAAAAAAGCTAGAAACTTTTGATTGCATTTTGCAGTTAATACACTGAGTTGTAGTAAACTCTTCAAGTTTATTAAGTGGTTGGAAAATAGCGTCACTTACGTTCTGCTGTCCTTCAACAAACCGTCTCAAGTCTTGAATGTAATTTGATTCCTGTGAAGCCGCTGGAATCGGTATCTCTGGAAGTTCTAGCTGGTCCACTTCTTCATCTGAAGATGTACCATCATTTCTTATGTTCATAACATCAGCCACGATCTCCGCATCTGTCTGTTCACCGCACACCGCCAAGTCTTCATCCATGTTTACAAACTCTTCGTAACGAATGCCTGCATCATGTCCAACATCTTCCCAGTTATCCGTAGTGGGTACGACTTCTCTAGCAGCTTTATTCTCCTCTTCACCTTCAATGTGGCAGAAACCACCTTTACGAAAACAATTAGCAATTGTTTTTTGCATAACTTAGTCCCAAGCACTGTTGCACATGCGGGCAGCTTGAAGGATGTTAATCTTGATATTTTCGTGCTCATCTAAATAAGCACCTGACAGAATGTTTTGGACCACAAGCCGTCTGTAAAATGCTTAAAATTTTTATTACACCTTGGTCCATAGGTTGAACTGCTGAAGTCATGTTTGGAGGGAAAAACACATCCTTTACATTTTCCATCAGAGGAATAGTGTTGTGCGCTGTACAGTTGTCAATAAACAAGACGATTCTTCTGTTTTGATTTCAAAATTTCCTGTTGATTTTCAAAAGCCATCTTCGAAAATTTCACCTGTCATCCAAGCTTTATTGTTTGATTTGTATTCAACTGGTTTCGTTTTTACATTTTTGAAACAACGTGGGTTGGCTGACTTCCCTATCATTAGCAAAGGCAGTTTTTCCGAGCCATCCATGTTTGCTCCGAATAAAAGTGTTATGCGCTCCTTGCTGCGTTTGCCGCCACTACAACGTTTTCCTTTAAAAGCAAGTGTTTTGTCAGGGGTGCATTTGAAGAATAAGCCCGTCTCATCTACGTTAAAAATGTCTTTAGCGTCTCTATCAGAAATCATTTGCAACAAATCGTCTTTCCATGAATTTGCAGCTTCAACGTCAACAGATCCACTTTCCCCACAAACAGTTTTGAAAGACATGCCATTCCTTTCTTTAAAACCATCGAGCCAACCAGTGCTGGCCTTAAAATCATTTTTCCCTAAGCTAGATGCGAATTCCTCAGCTTTGGCTCTGACGAGGGGCCCACTGACTGGAATTTTTTTGTCCCTTGCTTGCTTAAACCACTTCACTACACATTCATCCACGTCAGGATTTTCTGGTCCTCGCGCTCTTTTCCTATCTTTGTCGCTGGCTTTACACACACTATTCAAAATCGTCTCTTTATTTTTTAGATACGTTGACAGCGTATTTGGCGGTATCGCGAATTCCTTGGCAATTTCAGATTTCTTTTTTTGTCCCTTTTCCACTTTCCGTATAACGGCAACTTTTTCGGCAAATGTCAATGATTTGTATTGGGTCCGTGTTGGTTTTGAAAGGGCCATGATGAACACACAACACAATAAAACTGCACAATAAGCGTCACTAAAACACACCAGTCTGTATATACAGTACTGTATAAAGAAAGGAACGGTCTCTCACTACAGGACACAGCTCGCACAGTAGAAATTCAAAAAGACTTAACACTTCCATGAATGCAGGCAGACTGAACTGAAAGCAACAGTGAGGGTGGCTGACTGACGAGGCGTGGAACCAGGGACAATGGCGGACAGTACCGTTACACGAGCCAGTCATGTGTCATCGCCAGATACTGACGGCAATTCCACGAATTTGACACAAAGGACAGCTTGTCTGTTTCCAGTCGTGTCTCTATTGTTACGTGGTCTAGCCCATACAGCAGGCGTTTTTTTGTAGTTTGAGCAAAATTTTTATTTCGAATTAACCAAAAAAAGTTCGAATTACAGACGATGTTTTTGCATGGTTTTACATAGGATATTCACAGGACCACGGTAAAAGTTCGAATTATCCACGAATTCGAATTATGCACGTTCGAATTAGCCAAGTTCTACTGTAATATGTGTTAGGTATTATATGTCTGTGTAAATATTCCAGGTCATATGTCTTATGTTTGTGTATAATATGTCTTAGAATATAAGAGATAAGATTTTAACCACGTTATAACTATATTATATTCGTATTGAATATAAGGGTTCAATAGTAATTAACCCACACAACAATTAATAATATGACAATTTGACCTTTTTAAATAATAAACAAAATGAATACGATTTTATTAACAAAGTCGTACTAATTTCACAACCAGTACTAAATCCTCTGTACTCTTTACTTGTATTACAATTGTATAACGATATTCACGTGTGCTTATCCACACTCAATCAACTACCAAAGCCTGCGACCTAGCTGGGAAACATCAAGGTAAATACTGCAGAAGAAGAGTATACCTTCGAGACGTGGGTAAGTGCGCACAAATGAGTAACAGCATATGTGCAAAAGTAAGTGTCTAACAGTCACGTTATAATATATTGTAACGATTATTTTTTTATTCCGCGAGCTTTCTTCAGTTATCGCCCCACTTTGGGATCGTCATTTGTAACGTTACAAATTCCTAACAGGGTTTTTTATGCCACGCATTGTTACGTCATTTGTAACATCCCGCGAGTAATTCTCTTCTTTCTCAGTTACAAAGTTTGTATTTTGTGTGTGTAATTCTTTAGTATTGACAAATAAACCACGGTATTCTTATTATGTAGTATATCTTCTTACAGGTATATTCAGTTGTTTATAAAAGGGTAGGAGAGAGAGAAAGAGAGAGCGAGAGAATTCTCTCTTTGAGTACGATTTGATCGTTTGATTTTTATGCGCGTTGCATCAACTGTTTTAAATTTGCTAACCAATTGAAAGGTTATGTTGTCCGTAGTACTTCATAAGTTCTGATGTCGGAGCTAACTTTCTTACTCTTCTCTGCTATTCACCTGTTTCCTGTAACAAAGCTGCTATCTACAAGAAATAATACAAAGTCAATTACCTAAAAGAAAGGTATTTATTGATTGAATTTGGTTTATTTTTCTGGAAATTATTACTTCCAATTCATTGGTTTACAAATCGATTATTTTCAAAATCACAACATTTTTCGATATTAGTATTTTCTTTATATAACACAACAGATATAGTCAATTACAGTTACTATTAAAATTAATAAATTATGTATCTCAAGGTTATTTGGGGATTCTTTGAGCTATAAGAAAGTCAGAAATGCTTAGTTATTAGTATCATACTTTACAATAATTAATATTTGTTTTCTTAAAGTCTGATTCAACAAGTTCGTTTTTTAAACGCCAGAGCGCACACTACATATTTACACTGAAGGCAATGGAAAGTAAGATGGCTGCTGTGGATTGCTAATGAGCCCACATTTTTACTGTTTTTTGGTTAAATAAATAAAGTTTATAATGTTCACACTAAGTTTTCTTATAAATTGAAAGACGTTGTACTGTTTCTAGTGTTCGTTACTTGTTGGTGATGTGTAATTTTTTTAGTTTTGTGATGGTACAATCATGGTACATTGTATAATTACATAAAATATGGTAACGAGATCATAAATATTGTATTTTCCTATTTTTTGACATACCCAATCCAACCTCAAACACCCGATATAGAATTTACAGTGAGTGGACTATATTACAGTATTTGCCAGGATTTGAACTAATTCATGACAAAAAACGGTGTCACATCACAAAAACAGTGTGCAGTTATTGAGATAAGCAGAGCCAAGCCTTCGTTACGTCAGAGGCGGAGAATGTGTTGACAACTACAAACAGCGATGTCAACAATTTAGACAAAGGAATGTGACGTCAATACACCCCACTTCCGCAGATTTCAACCAGAAATTGCCGTCATTTCATCTGCAGCTCTGATTTGAGCCGGCCGGCCGCCCATTCACTTACGAGTGAATTTTAACTTTTTAGACCACTGTAGGTGGTTAAGAAACAGTATAAATACAGTGCGCCAACTCCAAGATGTGACCGGGAAAATCGCCGAACTCGCGGTGCGCGATTTCGTGCAAAACGAGGACGCACAGCAACACTACATTGGTTGAGAGCGTTCCTTATATATTTTGAATCCTTTCTTTCCCAATATATGTTATTGTAGAAATCAATCATTTAACAAATTATTCAAAATTTCAATCAAAATTTAAGGAGCTCCAAAATTTAAATAAGTTGTACCATGATAATGAAAGGGTGAGTGGTTGTGTGCGTGCATAATTATTCTAAGTGCTGGGTTGAGCACCACTATATAAATATAAATATATACATGTTATTATTGTATAATCATTTAATCATATAATCATTAAACTTAATCAAATTTATTATTACACATTATGTTTTTGGAAGGGTTACAGTTGGTTTTAAAAAATGTTATGTAACAAAGTAAAGAATAAAAAGGGGTATTTCATTGGTAACAATTAGAACAGCTGTTTTGTTATTTCAAGCAATTTCCGTTTCCTATGACTTCGCGTAACGAACTTCTGGCCCATGACTTAGTTAATTGCATAGATGGCGTCTTAATTTTTGTATACATAACCACATTTGTGAGATATATCGTATTTATAAATTCAAAAATAACGTAACTGTACAGTTTATTAAGGTAGGCGTTCTCACCCAAGTAGTGACAGTTCAAAATTTTCAGGCCATCAGATGGTTAGATGAATTTTCTATGTTCTTCGATTTTCTGGCATTAATTATTGTGGTTCAACGGATGTCTCATATGTAGTGGCTTGTGCTGAATAGTTTCATTAATTTAGAATGGTGTTTTTCCGAATTGTAGTTACTACATTTTTTAAAATTTGCTGGACATTATTTTTGGTCATCTACTCACTTGAAATCCAATTTAACAATTGCTCATCTTGTTGATTATGTTACTCTTAGTAACCAAGAAATTGATGAGTTTTTATTGGCTAACCTAGGTACAGTTTTAGTAAATAGGCTAGTATTAATTATTATTAGTTCTTCCCCGTTTTAGGAAAAATACTCCTTTATAATGTTTAACTATAATTAAATTTAATTTATACAATGTTTTTCTTCACATCTTTACATAAACTAAAACATTACGAATTAATTAAAAATTATTAATGTTGAAATATTAATATTGATCAGTTTTCTTTTTTTTTTTTGTTGTGTTAGCTACCTTTCATGAAACTTCCAGGGTCTCGTCTGGTGTACTCATTAGCAGAGAGAAACAGGTGAACGCAATAACCAACACTCATTGATGTGGTTAATGAACACTTTTTATTTTATTTGACTAACTCCCATCTCATCAATTTCTTTTATACTATTTTGAACATATTTGGCCACAAGGCTCAATTAATAAAACTACTCATTATTTAATTAATTATTAACTAATTGTAAAACAACAAATCAAATGAATTTAATTATTATATAAATAATTACGCAACCAGCACTTCTATATTAACATCCTTCTCTCTCTCATGCTCACGCAAACCTCCCATACCTTTAAGAGATCTCATTTTTATTCTTGTTAAACAAATTTAAAGAAATTGGTACCATTATACTTTTAGTTTAACCCGTTTTTAGGTTTTACTTTACCCCATTTATTACTTAACTGCTGCTGAGTTTCGAAGATGCCACATTATCCGTGCACTAGATAGATTGTTGTTTTCACTGAATTTAGGTTTTTATCAAATTGACGTTATTTAATTCACATTCTTTAAAACTTTAGACGTATCGTTTTTAAATTTGAGATATGTTATTCACATTTTGTTGTTTTGCGGTATTCACATTTTAGGTGCGGGCGACGTAAACTTCGCCTAAACCGGCGGACGCGACAATTCTATGCGTCCGACACTGGTAGTTGTTATTTGCCGACTGGCTTTGTTCTGTGTGTGTGACGAAACTAGTGGCGCTGCTATACCCACATTCCAGCATTATGTAAGGCGCTGACGTAACATCGGGTGATACTGTTACATCACTTGTTTACAGTTTGAAGTCCTTGAAGCTGCCCTTGGCACAGTTTTGTCGGTTGTTTTCTGTGTTAGATAAATTCTCGAACAATATTTTCAATCACTGCTGCCACTTTCACTACCAATGAATTTTACCTTTCTGTTCACGTTTTGTAAAAAAAATGTTATTTGCTTTTATGTCAAATACAAATTTATTTATTTTATCCCAGGTAGGCCAAAATGTCACGTTACAAAACTTAGATACTTGTATTTTATAATTTAGTGGTTTTTAACTCGGTTTATTTCTGACTTATACTTCTGTAAATGTATTATTACTCTGGGCACTATTTTTATTTTCTACCATCTCTTTACTTTATTCTAATTAGCAATTATTAATTGCTTATATAACCCTGGATCCTTCAAACATAAACAAAAGAATATTTAAATTACATTGATATTGCTTTTGTGGCCTAACAAAACAAAACTACAACAACTTATTACTAAAATTATAGTTTATTACTATAGTCCTGCATCTTCACTATTTGTGACTGATGTCTTTTTCAGTTTTTAAAATTTACACATATCATACTATGTTGCACTTTGTACACACCGCACTTTTATGGTACGGGTCGAATAAATCTTAACAATGTAGACCGACTGGCAGAAAAAGGAAGAATTTAAACTCAAACAGTTCGGCAGTGATCAAAATTTAGTGAGAATGTAGTTTGACGCTACCGTGAAATACCAGGGAAGAAGTGCAACGTGTGTTCGGCAGGAAGACACCAACAGAGTAACTATATGTAAACTCCTTATTAAAAAATTATTAAAAAAATTAAAGTAAAAGAGCTCTTAATTATGGGGGGTAAAATGTGTGAAAGTGAGAGTGAGCAAATACTGGGTTGTCATATAAAATAAGAGAAATATTTCATTTAATTATAATAAGTAAATATATTAGTTTTTCTTTGTTATGTAAGAATCAGTAAAGAAATTTAAAAAAGAAAAAAAGAGTATACAGAGAAATGTTAAATAAAATTGAGATAGTTAAAACATGCTATGAGAGAGTAATTATTACAAAGTAACCCTAAATCACTTATAGGTACGAGTTCACATGAAGACTCTGAGACCCGATAAAGGTAAGGGACTTGTGTATGTATATTGTTTATTAATATTATTTTCTTAATAATCGGTAGGTTCTCAGTCTGTGTACAGTAATGTGTTGTTTGACAAAATTATTACGTACTTAAAACCTTCACGTACCTGTGGTGTAGTACTGGTAGTTTAGTTCTGTCTGTACTGGTCGTCAGATGATCGCAGTATATTATTATACTTTTGGTTTGTCAAAACAGTATAACTGCACTGTTTGTAATTAAGTGAGCTAATTTGATTTTACTTGGGCGCCATATGGAAACGCAAGTTCTTGTTCCATACAAATAATTTATTCCAAGAATAAAAAAATAAATAAATTTAATTGACGTTAAATTATTTCTTTGATCTAGTAAATAAAATAATTTATTTAATTATTTTCCTTATGGTTTGTTTGTTTTTAAACCGTCGGCGCTTCACACGTTCAGGCCGCCAACTTGATTGTTTGAGTGCCTTTAAATCGCAACTCTTTTAATTGAGAAAAATAATTAATAACTGATTCAATAATTGTTTACAATGTTTGGTAATTAACAATTTACTTGTTTATTGCTCACAATGTTTTTTCTTTAGCTTCATACATTCGAATTAACAATAATTATTGATTACAATCTACCTGGCTTCAATTATTCCTAACCCAGAAGGTTGGCATGATTACTCTACTGGTTAGTTTGTTTATTTACAAAATATTTATATCTCAAGGGGAGAATTCTTTTAAACTACAGAATAAAATCCCTATGCCTTGATTTATGATGCTTTACAAGAGTTGAATTAAATATGTTAGACACTTTTAAAACATTTAAATTGATTTACGAAATGTTCGTTTAACCTCTACAAGTTTGAGGTTAACTACGGTTAGTCTAGTACATGAATTATTATATTTGGAATCATATAATTCTATAGAAAAAGTATACACAGTGCTTATTACTTATCGTATTAATGTTTTTGCATCAGTACAAGAGTGTATTATTTATTACACTAATCACATAATATTCGTACACTGTAATGGTATATTGCACTGTACTCCCTGTATTATAATCGCTTGGATTATTTTTCAATTGCACTTTACGATCGGGTACACTGATCGTACACTTCACTTTCACTCGTAAGAACGATTATTATTCCTTGAAACTTAATACTGGGTTAGGTACTTCACCTAACCTTGTTCTTATTATACCGCACAACTAGTAAAATTGAATACTGCTTGTTGCGATGCACTTTTAAAAGTATTTACTTCTTCACATGTTGTTGTTTAATTAGATTTGATGATAATTTCGATCTGTAGTCCTGTAGTAGCTGCTGCAATGGAATTTGACAAAATGTGTTTCTCTTCGCTATTACAACTGTATATGCTGAAATCGACACTAGGTCGCGACAATTAATTTTTGAAGTAATTTTGTGATTGGCTAAAAATGACGTCATGATGCGGTCATTCTATTTTTAGCCCTTACATAATTGTCTTTAGCGTGGGTTTTATTGTTGTTGTTAGTGTTCCCCGTAACCATCTAAAATTCACAAAATTTATTATATTTACGTTTATCTCAGTTATACTAATTACAAATTTGATTCATTACTAGCATCGTATTGCTCATTCCTTTCTGGTTATTTTGATATGAATAGAGGCCAGTTTGGATACATCTTTCATTTATAAAATCTATCTTAATGAAAGTTTAACTTATATATTGCATTGTTTTCAAACGTCTTCTGCTACATTTTTGCATATTTTATTTTAATATTTTTTAACATTGATTCAACTCTCCTTAATTTCTATTTTGAACATAATAATCTTATTGAAATGAACATATTATTATATAAAATTGCTGCATCCAGCTGAACATTAACAATCATTATAACATATTAGTTTATTATTATTTCAAGGTTTCTTTACTTCATTATTACTTATTCAACATTATTCTTAACTCCTATACTCATTATACTAGATATTGTATGGTGTCTTACACCTTTTTCATTATCATTATATTTACATTTTCCTATACTCTTTATTATACATGATTATGATTTTCATAATCTGTTTGGTCATCATTGTTTTGTCTATCATTTCAAGTTTCTTTTCATTATGGACTCCACATAAGCAGTTGTGAGTCATTATTTGATTGTTTATCATATTATTCATTATTCATTGTGTTGTCTTAACTCCTCTTATGCCAGTCTCCTAGTTTATACAATTCATAATAGGGTTTTGTTTACCTTTACTGATAATATATTTTTCTACAATAAGTTGCACTTTTATAACATTTTTAAACACACATAGTTTTTACATTGTGGATTATATTGATATCATATTATAATTAGAACATCTACAATTTGTTCTCTCATTATTTATTCTATTAGCATTATTCATTATGCCTTAGCACACCCTTCTTTGTAGTTGATCTAACATTGAATCTACAGTTAATCTTATTTGTGTGGTTCAAATACTATAAATCTTTCATAGTTCATGAGTATTAATAATACATTTACTTTTGTTTGTCATTCAAATTAATACTTTGCAACTGCTCAGCTAATGTGCTGTTTACTCTTTAATACATGTTATATAATATATTATTTCTTTCACCTTATTTTACTTATGGTGTTTGACTTGATTTAATAATGGTTTGTTATGCTCACTTAACATCTATTTGGGAACTAGTCTTTTGTCAATTCGTCTCTGCCAAATCGTCTGGTTATGTTGTATTATCTTCACTCTCCTGGTCGTTTTAAGAGTATGGAACGTTTTGTGACGTTACAATATATATATATATATATATATATTTATTGTACAAATTTATACGTAATTTAATTTGTACAGCCCCACGTTCTTTGGGAGCCAAATATGCAACAATACGATATACATAAAATAGGCGTGACCGGTCTCACATCCAAGATTGACAAATTATGTAACAATATAGCATTTAAATTGGGTTTCAGGTGTATCTGCAATAAGAACTCTATGTAACTTGTAACGGTATTTCAAATTTATTTGATATTAATAAAATTGTGCACCTAGCACTTACTTCGAATTAAAACATTCGTTATTATTTGTTATTATGCCGTAAGGCTTATGCTATATACATCCTTACTGACTAAATATTCTATTCTACTAATTATTGTATTAAAGAAAAATCTCATTTCCAGACTGCTCAGTCAATTAATGTGTTTCAAAATATCAATATTTAAATATCTTTTTATATATTGTAATGTACTCAAAATATTAATAGTTATTGAATTTATCTTTTGTTTCTCAGTACTGATTTATCTCAAATACTAATTGTTTTCATTTAAATGCTTCATATTCATTTTATTTCATATTAATTTGAGCTCTTGTTACGTTAATCGTATTTCTAAAACATCTATGATTTTAATTCTACTTCAAAATAAACATTGGATCTTACTTTTAAATAGAATAGAAATGTCTTTAATTGTCCTTGAGTTCATTGTACGATTAAGATATAAATAAGTTATCACCTTATTGTCGTCAATCATACTCGATCATTTGATCCATCTGTAGTCGTCCTCGTCTCGCACTCCAGCGTCCTCTTGTCCAGCGTCGAATCACTCCTCTTGTCCAGCGTCGACTCGCCTCTTGTCCAGCGTCGACTCGCTCTTGTCCAGCGTCGAATCACTTTCTTGTCCAGCGTCGAATCGCTTTCTTGTCCAGCGTCGAATCACTCCTCTTGTCCAGCGTCGAATCGCTTTCTTGTCCAACGTAGTATCACTCTCTGGAACTTCTCCTCGTGCTGTTTCTGACGTCAATGGATCTTATTAAATTTTGTTATTATTTAAAAATGATTGTATTTACAACTTAGTTACATAGTTGTATGTAACTGGAAAAATTAAACTATTTACAAAAAAATAAATACGCTGTGCGGACGGGCAGAAGCTCCCGCTGCACCGTGGATGATTTACGAAAGAGAACCACTGTAGCTGTCCTATTTATACCCATGTCTTGGTCGACACCTGCAGAGGTACGAAATCGACATGTCAGAAACTGTCTCTGGATTCAGTTCCCCCACTCTTTGTCAATTTCGCTATTTCTTATATTTCTGCGAATTGCAGAGTCCTGTAGGTATACTCTTATACTTATCTTATAACTATTTTTACAACACATGTTCACTGTAATTTTGGACATTGCAACTTAACCCTTTCGATTTGTACACAGTTATTTCACTATTACACTTGTACGGTGTGGCACATTCACATGGTTTTCGTACACAGTTTTTAGTAAATTTTCTTACATTTTATTGTGTTTTTGGATTTCACTTCTTAATTATAGTTTATTTATTAATTATAGTAATAGTGCAATTATTCACCTTGGGGTGGTAAACTTGCCTGCATAGACCTGCGTTCACACACACTAGCAAAATACTGGTGTACACACTTTCAGTTACATTTGTGTGTGTGCACGTCGATTCAGCTCGAAACACCTGTTCATATTTTTGTCTGAGCCAAGCTTGCAATCCCTGACATGCTTATTTCTAATACATTATTAATTATTTACAGTTTATTAGGTATACTTAAATTTTTATATTCAATGCTCAGTACATCACTTATTTGTACTGTCGCATTATCCCTCTGCTTGGTAACAAAAAAAATTTAATAAATTTATTTATTAAAATTTTTTTTATTATTATTACACTTGTAAAAAATGTAACAAATAATAAAGAATAATATTTGTCATTTCACCCTTAATTGGAGTGAATACAAATGTCTTACCTCCCCTCTTTGTACGCTCACTGCTCGTGACCTTGTAGTAGGGTGGCTTCAACAAACAGCTGATCTGACTGGTTTCATTGACCTCGTTGTTTTCATGTGTAGAACTTCCTAAATGACACTGCGTGGAATTTACCAATTTCTTTGTTCTGTATCTCATCATATACGATGAAAGTGTGTTGTCCTACTCGCTGTCTTAACGTATATGGTCCATTATAAAGTCTGAAGAATATCTTCGTCGTATTATCACTCCGTTTTCCAACAGGATTTGCTTTGAGTATCTTTAGAACAACTTTGGTTGTGGGTCGCATAATTGGGTACAGTCGGACTGCCTTGGAAAACACATCGATACATACCAATATATGCTTCACACCTCGACTTGATCGTGGTAGTGGTCCCAGAAAATCCACTGCAATTAGCTCTCCCTTGTTCTCCTTCTGTACACTCTGCATTCCTACGTATGTGTAAATTCGGTCCTTAATTTTACATTATCTTACGCATACATTCTTACCTTCGCTTCTAATCTTCCTCAACTCTTTTCTTAACATGACATTACTTTATCTAATACATTACTTATACAATACATTAACATTCATTACCTTTTATTAATTTCCTTAACATTACCTTTCTGATCGCTACTACTTTCCTGAAATACACTTCCGTAACAGAATACTCCTTTAGCTTTGTAGTGTGTCGCATGATCGGTTACAGAGGAACTGTCTTGGAAAACAACGATATTTTTCTCGAAGTCCTTAATCCTAAGTAGTCTCTGCCCTTTTGACATTTCACTCTTGCTTTCTTCTGTGTCCTTGTATCTCCATTAAGTGTTCGCTTGATCAGTCGTTCTGACAATTATAGCAATTATTTTCCATTCCTAACCCTTTCTTCATATTAATAATAACAATAACATCTTTTACCATTACTTTCTTAAATATTTCTCTACAATAGCATTCCTTACCATCAATAATACATTTCTTAATTAACCCTTTCAAATAATATTCTTTATTTCTTTTCACTAATATTTCTTTTTTATTTGCTATCATATCCTTAATAAATAACATTCCTTAATTATACTCTCTTATATTATTATTAACAATTAATAGTAATATTATTTTTCTCATTTAAAAATAATTATTTATTTTCGGGTATTGAGTTCGGTTCGGTGTGTTGTTAGAACTGGCACCCCTCATTATGACAATTGCATTGTCCGTCGTCTACCGGACCTATATTTTTCCTTTGTACCACAGTCGTCATGCTTACTATTGTTCTCACCCTTGTGTAAACAACGTCCGCATTCCATTGTATTACTCCGTTATTGTGCGTATTTATCGGGTGAACGTTTGTTTTGCCTGTGTATTTCACCTGTTCGTACAGCAAGAATTTGTTTCTTAGCTGCGACAAATAACCTCTCTCTCTTCTCTCTGCACGTTCCATAATTCTCTCATCATGAATGCATTGCGTATGTTCAGTCTGCTTGAGGCCCATATAAACAGCTGATGGTTTTTTCGTTCGTCTTTTATGATAATATTCATTGTACTTACTATAATTATAGTTATAATTATCGTTCATTTTATAATTATCGTACGTATACCTACCGTCATATTTACCACAATTTTGAGTAGTTTCGTCTAGATAAATTACTACGTTTCTTTTTGTACCTACAGTGATATTTATCTCCGTAAGTGTAGTGTCTTATGTGTTTCACATGTGTCATCTTGTGTGACTTACTAGTGTGTGTGTGTGTGTGTGTGTCTCACAATAGGGATATCGCCATTAATAAGGTATGTTTTATTAACCTTTATTTGCTTCTCCTCCTTAATGTTAATTACTTTTTTATAATTATCGTTAGTAATTACGAACGTATTTTCTCTCTTATTTTTAATTCTTATGGTTTGTTTATATTCCACTGCCGCAATGTGCGTATTAGAATCGTCAATTCTTTCTACTAATTCCTCTTTTGCTTTCCTTTCTTCTCTTAATTTTTCGGTCTGTTTTGTAAAAAATTCTGTTAACTCTTCTATTTGCGTTATAATATTATTTTCTTTTACTTTTTCTGTTTGTTTGTTCTCTACTTCACCAAATACGGCTTGCATCATAGCTTGAAGTGCTTCTCCCATCCTTAAACTTCCTGATATTGCCATGGTGAATTATTATTAAAAAATTTATTTAGTTGTAATTCTTTAACAATTATTATTGATAACCGTTCCCTACTTATTTATTTATTTCTGTATTTTTATTAATAGTTATTATTAATACTCATTACAGTTACACCTGTTACATAGACAAACAATATTATTCGTGGGCGCCAGCTGTGTGATTACACAACAATTAACATTACATTCAGTTACTGTTTAATATAAATAATAATTACATATTATACATTTTTTTTATTTAACACACTCTTATATTTTAGAGCAACCATTCAGCTACATAAAAAAAATTTTAATAGTTAAATGGTGGGGATTGGGCCATACGTTCATGGGCTACAATTTATGTAACAAATTTTTGTACATAAATTTAGCCATGTCGTGCCCCACGTCCAGGGCGCCAAATATGCAACATATTTGTGTGTACAAATTTAATTTCAAATACACTCCTATTTGTTTTTGAATAGCCCCACGTTGGGCGCCAAATATGCAACGTATTTATGTGTGTACAAATTTATATGTAATTTAATTTGTACAGCCCCACGTTCTTTGGGAGCCAAATATGCAACAATACGATATACATAAAATAGGTGTGACCGGTCTCACATCCAAGGTTGACAAATTATGTAACAATATAGCATTTAAATTGGGTTTCAGGTGTATCTGCAATAAGAACTCTATGTAACTTGTAACGGTATTTCAAATTTATTTTGTGCACCTAGCACTTACTTCGAATTAAAACATTCGTTATTATTTGTTATTATGCCGTAAGGCTTATGCTATATACATCCTTACTGACTAAATATTCTATTCTACTAATTATTGTATTAAAGAAAAATCTCATTTCCAGACTGCTCAGTCAATTAATGTGTTTCAAAATATCAATATTTAAATATCTTTTTATATATTGTAATGTACTCAAAATATTAATAGTTATTGAATTTATCTTTTGTTTCTCAGTACTGATTTATCTCAAATACTAATTGTTTTCATTTAAATGCTTCATATTCATTTTATTTCATATTAATTTGAGCTCTTGTTACGTTAATCGTATTTCTAAAACATCTATGATTTTAATTCTACTTTAAAATAAACATTGGATCTTACTTTTAAATAGAATAGAAATGTCTTTAATTGTCCTAGAGTTCATTGTACGATTAAGATATAAATAAGTTGTTTATCACCTTATTGTCGTCAATCATACTCGATCGTTTGATCCATCTGTAGTCGTCCTCATCTCGCACTCCAGCGTCCTCTTGTCCAGCGTCGAATCACTCCTCTTGTCCAGCGTCGACTCGCCTCTTGTCCAGCGTCGACTCGCTCTTGTCCAGCGTCGAATCGCTTTCTTGTCCAGCGTCGAATCACTCCTCTTGTCCAGCGTCGAATCGCTTTCTTGTCCAACGTAGTATCACTCTCTGGAACTTCTCCTCGTGCTGTTTCTGACGTCAATGGATCTTCTTATGTGGATCTTCTTATGTAAATCTTCTTATGAAATTTTGTTATTATTTAAAAATGATTGTATTTACAACTTAGTTACATAGTTGTATGTAACTGGAAAAATTTAACTATTTACAAAAAAATAAATATGCCGTGCGGACAGGCAGAAGCTCCCGCTGCACCGTGGATGATTTACGAAAGAGAACCACTGTAGCTTGTGTGTCCTATTTACACCCATGTCTTGGTCGACACCTGCAGTGGTACGAAATCGACATGTCAGAAACTGTCTCTGGATTCAGTTCCCCCACTCTTTGTCAATTTCGCTATTTCTTATATTTCTGCGAATTGCAAAGTCCTGTAATTATACTCTTATACTTATCTTATAACTATTTTTACAACACATGTTCACTGTAATTTTGGACATTGCAACGTAACCCTTTCAATTTGTACACAGTTATTTCACTATTACACTCGTACGGTGTGGCACTTTCACATGGTTTTCGTACACAGTATTTAGTAAATTTTCTTACATTTTATTGTGTTTTTGGATTTCACTTCTTAATTATAGTTTATGAATAATTACAGAAAAACAGTAATTGTGCAATTATTCATCTTGGGGTGGTAAACTCGCCTGCATAGACCTGCGTTCACACACACTAGCAAAATACTGGTGTACACACTTTCAGTTACATTTGTGTGTGTGTTCACGTCGATTCAGGTCGAAACACCTGTTCATATTTTTGTCTGAGCCAAGCTTGCAATCCCTGACATGCTTATTTCTAACACATTATTAATTATTTACAGTTTATTAGGTATATTTAAATTTTTATATTCAATGCTCAGTACATCACTTATTTGTACTGTCGCAATATATTGCAATAGAACATTGCAGTAAAGGAAACTGTAGCCCGGACTACATGCTGATATATCATTTTATGATGTTATAGACATGTTAAAAGTTGATTTTTGTTTGATTCTGTTAAGTAGAGATAAGTTTTGAATTAAGAATTGGGTAAAAGACTATTATGTATCAAAATGCCCATAAATTTATTTGTGATCATGTCATGTGAGAGTGCGGGTGTCATTCGTATTTTATGAATAACTCTGATATAAATGAACATATTGAACTGAGATGTGGACAGCGCAAACATCTTAAATAGCGCTATATTTTGCTGTGTGTCAAGAGACTTGTTACATACTATTTTAATAGGGATTTTTTTTAATAAAAATCAACTTTCTATAGATTCCTTATCTTTTGGAAGTAATGAGATTTGTAGATACAATCTACAGAAGCAGTACCTGCTTCTGCAGAAATCTGCCAATCTGTTCAAGAAGTTTCTCTATCAGTTCTACCCATCAATCACGTGACAGGTGTTTCGACCAATCAGAGGCCCCAATTTTCATTAAGATTGGGTCTCCGGCAACGTAAGTCTAGTTAGTTCCATCCAGCAGCTCGAATATTACGGACGTGCTCTCTGTGCGAGTTTTTCGAACAGAAACGTTCTTATGTAAGAGTTATCAAGGACAATTTAGCGACGAGTTACCTGTTAGCTAATACCATGTATTGGTACGAACTCAATATTTCTCAAATAATTAAATATTTATATTAAACAGTGCTAGTCTCGCGTGAGTCAAGATTTCCGCATAGGGGAGGTTTATCCATCCGGGATACTCCTGTGTTAACGTGAGGACACCTCAAGACGCGGGAAGGTGCACGCTTAAAGCACATAGTAAATAAATATTAATTACAACCCAGTTCAGTACCTTGAGATAAAGAGTAAACTGTTATCGGGTGTGTTGGTGTGCGTGCGTACAAGAGGAGTGTCAGCGAAGCGTCAGTACGCAGAGAGTAGCAGACGACGAGGGAGCACATTTCGACGGATCACAGGACCAGGAGTGAGACGAATCAACATATTTGGATACAACGTTCAAGTAACAATTGACATTTTAAACAGATCAGTTCTGATAATTCAGACAATTATCAAATTAAAATAAATTATTTGTGAATTACCAACTGTTTTTAAAATTTGTTTCAAAATATACAACCTTGCTCCAGATAACTGACTATCTCGTTCAATTATTACTATGCCTAATATATGTTTTGTCGCAATATATATTTCAAACATTTTCTGCTACAGTTCGTTTCTTGATGTATATAATATATATTTTATAATGATTTTACCTCAAGATGTTTTCTCCCTATTTGGAACATGTTTCGGGAAGCCTTGTGTTCCCATCTTCAGCCTTCCTAATTTTGAGCCTTGTGAGGTATTTATGTGTTGGTATTTATATGAGCTATTTATTTGTTGTCCAAAGCAACAACCAGCCAACACATTACCTCACAAGGCTCAAGATTAGGGAAGCTGAAGATGGGAACACAAGGCTTCCCGAAACATGTTCCAAATAGGGAGAAAACATCTTGAGGTAAAATCATTATAAAATATATTATATATATATATATATATATATATATATATATATTGTAACGGTACATAACCCGGTCCCAATAAAGTAACTCATGAGAATAAAAGTCAGAAATGGGTAAACTAAAGCTCGCTCAAAATTTAATTATATCACTCAACATAATAAACAATTCGAGTGGTATATAGTGCAAAGTGAGTTCTAGTGTACCCATTGAGGTGAAAAACCAAAGTGAAAGTAAAGTATTACCAAACTGTGCTAATAATAAAAATTAAAATAATCCTATGAAGGAAATGGCAACAGGAAGTAGTGTCGGGTATGAATACTATTCAAGACTAAATAAATAATATATAAATTTATTTAAGGATAATAAAATGATAAAATACTTATATACAATGTCATAAAAAAAAAATTAACCAAAACATATTATGTAAATTAAATTAGTAAAGAAACCGGAATGGAAAGGAATTATTTTTTACATAAATAAAATATAAATTTATAATAATCACAAACTGCCTGCATAATAAAAATACTATGTGTTACTAAGAGTGATGGAAAATAACAAGTATTGTTAATAAGATATAAAAAATTTTGAACTAAACCGGGGAGTTGAAGAAACGATGCGACAAAAATTATAAAAAAATTAACTTTTTTGGACGTTGGAGGAGGTGAAATTCACGCAAGATTAATAAACAGAGTGACTACTATCTAATTATACCTGAGTAATCCAAATTAAATGGTGATATACATTAAAAAACAGTGGATGAAAACCTTCTGAGGATCCAACATAGTTCGGCCTAGTCCCCGTAGACAATTGGAAATACTCCAAACGAAAAGGAAATAGTAACGCAAGACGGACCTCATCACAGAAAAGCTGCAATCCAGTAAGAACCATTCGGAGCGAGGTAATATAAACATTTTTTCGTAATAATTCCAGAAGAAAACTCATTTTTAACGGTGAAATAGAACAAAAAATAATCATTTGATCATATGTTTTTTAAATGTAAACAAATATACACTGCTCTCTTACGGCAATTCCGGGAACTACGTACTACATGAAAAAATAAACAATTATTTATTAATTTTTCGATATTTGTAAAGCGTAGCAATTATCCATTCCTGACACTCTCATAACACAAAGAACTCACCCTGAACCCTGGGGAATTACTAAGAATTATGTAATAATTGATGTTTTTTATTATAGCGTAATATTGGGTAAATAACAACATATATGTTTTGCTCCTTAGACAGATCTATGTTTACTCGGTAAAGTCGAGATGATGTTTTTTTTATACGATTAATTGTGATACCTATATTTCGATGGCAGGAGACAAAAGTCAATAATAAATAAAGCAATATTATTAAAAATTAATATTGAATAATAAAGTGTTATAATTTATTGTAGTGGGTAGTTATAAAAAAATTTCAGCACAACAAACAGGAAATCATCTCAACTGAGTGGAGATAACGATACTTACTCTCTCTTCTGCATAAGGCTGAACAACTTCCCTCCTTGACCACAAATCACACACTCTCGATTTCTCTTCAGATTGAGTAAAACAAAATAAACAAAATCCTTTATTTTACCCTTTTGAAAAACAACGTCAGTTATTATAATTCAGAAGTGACGCATACTGCGTGAGGCATATAATAAAACCTCACGAAAAAAGCGGTACGTTACAAATTTGGCGAACCCAACATTTGGGGCTTGACTAAAGGTGTACGTTTCGCAAGAACCTCACATAAGCGGTACGTTACAGAATTGGCTTCCATCGCGGGGCTTGAAAAATAGCGACTGCTCATTTTACGTTACAGAAATGGCGCTCAACGTAAAAGGGCGGTAATTAGAAAAGAATTTTGATATTTAATAAAAAATATATATCAAAAAATCTAATTATCGTTGGCAGTTATGAGAAAACAAGAAATGCCTAATACCCGAGGCAAATCGAAGAAGAGGGCAGAAGAAAAGGAGATTGAAGAAGGTGGACAGGAACAAGAAATAGAATTAGTTACGGACAGTGAAATGGACCAACAGACAGGTGATACAGAAGAAACCGAAGTAGTTATGGATACGGAAAAGGAAATAGTGGAAGAGGATGCCCAAGGGGATCAACCAGACAAATCGGTAGCCAGAGAAGAACCTAATTGGCAAGACATGATGAAATTTATGGCTGAACAATTTAGAAAGCAGGAGGAAACTTCAAAGCAAACCTTGAACGAGAAATTTGATAAAATAGATGAAAACTTGAAGCAAACCAAGGAGGAAAATAAGGAGAATTTTAGAAAACAGGAGGAAGCCTTGAAACAAACCAATGAGGAAAATAAGGAGAATTTTAAGAAACAGGAGGAACAAAATACACAGACCAATGAGAAAATAGATAGCATTCAGGAAAGTTTAGTCAAACAACTAAATGAAAAAATAGAGACCATTCATGGAAATATCAAACAAACCATGAATGAACAATACCATGAACTGAAAGAAATTGTTGAAGGACAAAGAGAAGAGATGAAGGCAAAATTTGAAGAGAATAATAAGAATTTAAAACAATTTGAGTGTAAAATGGAGAATTTCAATAAGGAGATATGGGAAACTTTCGGAGAGAAGTTTGAAAATGTTAATACACTTAGCCAAAAGGCAGATACATACAAGGAGGAGACAAATAAACAAATGGACTATAGTGTCAAGCATTTGGATGAAACATCAGACAGCACTTTAGAAGGTATTAAAGTAAGTCCGAATACAGAAGAGAGTAGGAAGGAAATAGAAATTACAGAATACCAAGGTGTAATGCCATCTGAAAATAAAAATAGCCACAACAAAAAGGATGTTCAAACCGTGGAAAGGAAGACCAAGAAAATAATAAAAACATGTAGAAAGAGAATAATAAATACCAAGGAAGAATGGGAGATGATTACAGGTGGATTAATTAAGGTATTCAACCTTCCAATTAACGAACAAAGGGAGTTAATTAAGTTTAGATATCAATTAAATAGGTCGACAATGGAAGTGTATCAGACAATATCAGCCGTATCTTCAAGACGGAAGACAACATGCAAATATTGGGCAAATAATCCAGAGGTAAAAGGGAATGAAATGAGATTAAATATGAGCAACTATGTTATGTTAGAGGAGGTACAATACTGGTTAGTTAAAAGGGAACGAATTATGACAGAAGACCGGTACTTAAGTGAAAGTTTCATAGCAGCAAAGTGGGAGAGCCGGATGGTAAGAAGATTATCAAGGAAAGAATTAATTACGAACACCCCAGCAATCCGAGAACATGGAGTACCTGAAATAATGGACCACGGTTAAACAGACTCCCAACAAACCAGAAAAAAGGGACGGATTTTATGGATACAGGACCAAGCAACCCATTGTAAATAAAAACCCCAAAATTCTAAAAGCATGTAAGGACAACTTACTCAAGTTATTTTGAAACCATATAATTTAACAAACAACAAACCACCAAGAAAAAGAGAACAGATGATTAAATAATATTTATAAAGAACTGATTTAAAATGAGATAATAGGAAAAATAATATTTTATGGTAACAAAAGAAGAATAAATAAATAAACAATTGATGGTAATGTGCTCAGATAAGAAGAATAACGAATAATTTAATGACTAATGAAACTGGAGGAGGATGATAATTAATACAATAATTAGAATTTCTCGGAATTGAAGATTATATAAGAAAAAATGATACGGAGAAATATGTCACAAGAAGTAAAGTTAAAAGAATTTTAACATAAGGCCTATCAATGATGTTATATGCTATTAGTCAATGGAAAAGAAGAAGAAATCAAGGAGAAGAAGAAATATATAAATAAATACAAACAGCTACAGTATGAAGAATCCCAAAAGTGTTTGGTACTAGTCTCTAATTGACTACTACTTATAATTTTTTTTATTTTTATGTATTGACCGTAGAAATGTTCCGGCAATAATTTTTATGAGCAGGGATGATGTTCCCCTGGTCTCAGAAGGTGTAAGGATGGACAGCGGTGTATGGACCCAGAGTGGCCACCCGACTGTTACCACCGCACAAGATAGGGAAAAATGTTAGGGAAATTGAATATTTAAGGGATAATAATTATAAAATAGCTGAAAGGATTGATATTAGATTCCAAAAGCATAAATGAAGAAAATAGAAGGAAGATAGCAGACCGATGCTTAATTGATAAAGCGAGTATATAAAAGTAAATAGAAATGAGTGTTAAAACAAGTTTAATATGATTAGTGTGACCAGTCCTTATCAAATAAAATGTGGAAGTACCACTACCCAGAAATGAATAATTGATGAATTTGCCTCCAAGAGAGAGAGAGTAAAGTAAGAAAACAGCAATTACCACCAGTCGGAATTACCAGAGTGTATAATCAGTCGGAAATGAAACACTGTTATAAAAACAAAGTCAAGACCATTAGGAGACTTGAACCAATCAACAATTTATTTCTATCAACAAGTTGAACTAAAATAAATTTGTTCTAGTGGGGGGGCTTTATGTAACGGTACATAACCCGGTCCCAATAAAGTAACTCATGAGAATAAAAGTCAGAAATGGGTAAACTAAAGCTCGCTCAAAATTTAATTATATCACTCAACATAATAAACAATTCGAGTGGTATATAGTGCAAAGTGAGTTCTAGTGTACCCATTGAGGTGAAAAACCAAAGTGAAAGTAAAGTACAGTAAAGCCCCGGTTAACCGAACTCGGGTCAACCGAAACCCGGGTTATCCGAAATGCCTCCGAAAATCGCAAATCCAAAAAATAATACAGTACTGTACTGCACGGAAATGAGGGCGAGAGTGTGCTGGGCTATGGCTAGCGGGGAGAGGTGAACGCCCGACCTTGAGTTGCTTCCCCAGCCACCGGCTCACCAGTCTAAATATAGCTACACTGCCAACTCTCCAACCCCTCCCAAGACCATGACGCCCGCATCAGTCACTAGCTGTCAACACACAAGTGCGGATCTGCGATACAATAGTGCCTTCAAGTGGTTGTTTATTTCCGTTGCGTGTGTATTTTTGTGCTATGGCGACTAAGCGGAAGCGTGTTGTGATTACTTTCGCTGATAAATTAGCTGCTATCAAAGAAGTTGAAAAAGGAAGTTTATTGAAAACTGTTGCGGCTAATTACGGAGTTGGTGTTTCTACCGTTTCAGAATGGGTGAAGTCTAAATCTAAATTTCTAGAGCAAGCTGTGAAAAATCCTCATAGAAAAACACTGAAAACATCCAACTTTGAAAAAGTAGGCGAAGCTCTTTATCTTTGGTTCACCCAACAACGAGAAAAAGGCATGCCTTTGACTGGCCCGATACTGCAAGAAAAAGCTAAAACGTTAGCTGAGTTGTTAGGTGAGGAAGGAAAAGATTTTTGTGCAAGCTCTGGGTGGTTAGACAGGTTTAAAAACAGATACGGCATTCGGCAATTGAATGTATGTGGAGAAAAGTTATCTGCAGACCCAGACGCGGTTGCTGTTTTCAAAACAGAGTTTGAAGATTATACCCAAGGCTACACTAAGGACCAAATTTACAGTGCCGATGAAACGGGTGTTAATTTCAAGATGTTGCCTACAAAATTCTTAGCTTCCTCAAAAGAAACCTCTGCCCCAGGACACAAAATGCAAAAAGAACTGATAACTGTTCTTTTGGCATCAAACGCTTCTGGCACACATAGACTGCCCCCAATGTGTATCGGGAAGTCGAAAAAACCTCGGTCCTTGAAGGATGTTGCCCGAAATGCGCTACCAGTTTTTTATAGAGCGCAAAAAAGTTCTTGGATGTCTTGTGAACTCTTTGCTGAATGGTTTAGTGATCAGTTTGTACCGAAAGTTGAAAAGTTTTTAACTGAAAAAGGTCTGCCTAAAAAAGCGATCTTATTAATTGACAATGCGCCTACGTATCCTTGCGAGTTAAAAAGTGGCGATATTGTTGTGCGTTCCTTCCCCCAAATGTTACCAGTCTAATTCAGCCACTGGATCAGGGCGTAATAGCGACATTTAAACGGCACTACCGTGGGCTATTTTTGAGAACCATCCTGCAAGATAGTGACATGCAAAACAAAAACATGAATGAAGCGCTGAAGGCAGTAAATATGAAACACGTAATTTATTGGTGTGCGCAAGCCTGGGATAATGTGAAAGCAGAAACTCTTCAAAGGTGCTGGAGCAAACTGTATGATGGGCTTGAAGGAGACGACTCAGAAAATTTTGAAACTTGACAGAAATGGTAAAAAGAATTCCCGGATGCGAAGACATGGATACGTGTGAGGTGGATGAATGGGTTGTCGCGGACGATTCGCAAGAAATCACGGACCAAGAAATTGTAGAAACAGTGTTGCAGTCAAATGCTGACGCGATCGAAGAGACCGAAGTAGATGACGGAGTGACAGCTGACGATGGTTTTCGAGCACTAGAGGTAAGCCTAAATTAAGAATTTGTTATCTTTCAAAAACCTACTGGGTATAGTATAACACAAAAATTACAGTACAGTACATGTGTTGTTGTTAGGTTGCCCTAAGATTTGTTGAACAATGCAGTGAGTCAACGCCGGCTGACGTCCTTCTAATGAAAAGATGGCGGGACATCGCTGCTCGAAAACGTTGGGAGGGACGCAAGAAACAAACAAAAATTACTGAGTTTTTTAAATGAGTAGTAATTCATATGCTCCAAACTATTAAGTACCGTACAGTCATCCCCCGAGATACGTAACACGCGACTTACGTAAATTCGCAGTTACGTAAAATGAAAATTTCAAAAAATGGAAAAATTTTTGAGTAGAGTAACATACAATTTTACAAAGAATTACTGTACTGTATTCTATTTCAAGCATGCAATACTGCACCTTGTAGCGACTGCGTCAATACACTATTCACTCTCACTCTCTCTTTGTAAACAAACACACACACACACACACACACACACACACTCTTACTTTATTGCTCTGCTAATCCTTTACTTTTCGGTCTAAGCACGAACGCAAGCGTACCGGGCACTCTTTCTCGGAAACTTCTACTCAGTGAAGGTTGAGCAGCGGAACCGAGCACATGTTTATCGCTCGTTTTTCTAGATGTATTGTTTCACGTCATTAGTGTAGGTTGCCGCGAGTGATTTGTTCGTACTCATGTATGTAAGTTACGTACATACCCATACATATGTCTGTATAATAATAAGTACGTAGGTACACTTAAGCAATGTTCAAATTCGACTTACGTAAAATTAGAGTTACGCAAAAGTCTACGGTTCGCATTAATTACGTATCTCGGGGGATGACTGTATACTGTATATTGATGTACTGTAATCCTAAAAATGTAATTTTAACTTTAATAAAGAACATAAGTGTAGCCTACAAAGAGATTTTTGAATTCGTTTGACCTTCAAAACCTTTAAAAAATACGTACTGTAATTACAATACAAAATACTGTAGTATTAGATGTTCATGGCTTAACCGAAAAAATTGTTATCCGAAACGGCTTCCCCCCCTTTAGTTCGGTTAACCGGGGGTTTACTGTATTACCAAACTGTGCTGTATGTTTTGGATAGGATAAAACTATGGAAGTAGGATGTAATAGTACTGATTGATTTTTGTAATTTTATTTATTTATTGTAATTTATAGTGTATGGACCACTTGTTATACAGAAGTTAATGTTATGTTTTTTAAAAATATTTGTGTTGTAATATAGAATAACCCAGGATTAGTTTTAAAAGACTTAAAAATTTAATTACCAAAAGATAATAAAAATTAAAATATTCCTATGAAGGAAATGGCAACAGGAAGTAGTGTCGGGTATGAATACTATTCAAGACTAAATAAATAATATATAAATTTATTTAAGGATAATAAAATGATAAAATACTTATATACAATGTCATAAAAAAAAATTAACCAAAACATATTATGTAAATTAAATTAGTAAAGAAACCGGAATGGAAAGGAATTATTTTTTACATAAATAAAATATAAATTTATAATAATCGCAAACTGCCTGCATAATAAAAATACTATGTGTTACTAAGAGTGATGGAAAATAACAAGTATTGTTAATAAGATATAAAAAATTTTGAACTAAACCGGGGAGTTGAAGAAACGATGCAACAAAAATTATAAAAAAATAACCTTTTTTGGACGTTGGAGGAGGTGAAATTCACGCAAGATTAATAAACAGAGTGACTACTATCTAATTATACCTGAGTAATCCAAATTAAATGGTGATATACATTAAAAAACAGTGGATGAAAACCTTCTGAGGATCCAACATAGTTCGGCCTAGTCCCCGTAGACAATTGGAAATACTCCAAACGAAAAGGAAATAGTAACGCAAGACGGACCTCATCACAGAAAAGCTGCAATCCAGTAAGAACCATTCGGAGTGAGGTAATATAAACATTTTTTCGTAATAATCCCAGAAGAAAACTCATTTTTAATGGTGAAATAGAACAAAAAATAATCATTTGATCATATGTTTTTTAAATGTAAACAAATATACACTGCTCTCTTACGGCAATTCCGGGAACTACGTACTACATGAAAAAATAAACAATTATTTATTAATTTTTCAATATTTGTAAAGCGTAGCAATTATCCATTCCTGACACTCTCATAACACAAAGAACTCACCCTGAACCCTGGGGAATTACTAAGAATTATGTAATAATTGATGTTTTTTATTATAGCGTAATATTGGGTAAATAACAACATATATGTTTTGCTCCTTAGACAGATCTATGTTTACTCGGTAAAGTCGAGATGATGTTTTTTTTATACGATTAATTGCGATACCTATATTTTGATGGCAGGAGACAAAAGTCAATAATAAATAAAGCAATATTATTAAAAATTAATATTGAATAATAAAGTGTTATAATTTATTGTAGTGGGTAGTTATAAAAAAATTTCAGCACAACAAACAGAGGAAATCATCTCAACTGAGTGGAGATAATGATACTTACTCTCTCTTCTGCATAAGGCTGAACAACTTCCCTCCTTGACCACAAATCACACACTCTCGATTTCTCTTCAGATTGAGTAAAACAAAATAAACAAAATCCTTTATTTTACCCTTTTGAAAAACAACGTCAGTTATTATAATTCAGAAGTGACGCATACTGCGTGAGGCATATAATAAAACCTCACGAAAAAAGCGGTACGTTACAAATTTGGCGAACCCAACATTTGGGGCTTGACTAAAGGTGTACGTTTCGCAAGAACCTCACATAAGCGGTACGTTACAGAATTGGCTTCCATCGCGGGGCTTGAAAAATAGCGACTGCTCATTTTACGTTACAGAAATGGCGCTCAACGTAAAAGGGCGGTAATTAGAAAAGAATTTTGATATTTAATAAAAAATATATATCAAAAAATCTAATTATCGTTGGCAGTTATGAGAAAACAAGAAATGCCTAATACCCGAGGCAAATCGAAGAAGAGGGCAGAAGAAAAGGAGATTGAAGAAGGTGGACAGGAACAAGAAATAGAATTAGTTACGGACAGTGAAATGGACCAACAGACAGGTGATACAGAAGAAACCGAAGTAGTTATGGATACGGAAAAGGAAATAGTGGAAGAGGATGCCCAAGGGGATCAACCAGACAAATCGGTAGCCAGAGAAGAACCTAATTGGCAAGACATGATGAAATTTATGGCTGAACAATTTAGAAAGCAGGAGGAAACTTCAAAGCAAACCTTGAACGAGAAATTTGATAAAATAGATGAAAACTTGAAGCAAACCAAGGAGGAAAATAAGGAGAATTTTAGAAAACAGGAGGAAGCCTTGAAACAAACCAATGAGGAAAATAAGGAGAATTTTAAGAAACAGGAGGAACAAAATACACAGACCAATGAGAAAATAGATAGCATTCAGGAAAGTTTAGTCAAACAACTAAATGAAAAAATAGAGACCATTCATGGAAATATCAAACAAACCATGAATGAACAATACCATGAACTGAAAGAAATTGTTGAAGGACAAAGAGAAGAGATGAAGGCAAAATTTGAAGAGAATAATAAGAATTTAAAACAATTTGAGTGTAAAATGGAGAATTTCAATAAGGAGATATGGGAAACTTTCGGAGAGAAGTTTGAAAATGTTAATACACTTAGCCAAAAGGCAGATACATACAAGGAGGAGACAAATAAACAAATGGACTATAGTGTCAAGCATTTGGATGAAACATCAGACAGCACTTTAGAAGGTATTAAAGTAAGTCCGAATACAGAAGAGAGTAGGAAGGAAATAGAAATTACAGAATACCAAGGTGTAATGCCATCTGAAAATAAAAATAGCCACAACAAAAAGGATGTTCAAACCGTGGAAAGGAAGACCAAGAAAATAATAAAAACATGTAGAAAGAGAATAATAAATACCAAGGAAGAATGGGAGATGATTACAGGTGGATTAATTAAGGTATTCAACCTTCCAATTAACGAACAAAGGGAGTTAATTAAGTTTAGATATCAATTAAATAGGTCGACAATGGAAGTGTATCAGACAATATCAGCCGTATCTTCAAGACGGAAGACAACATGCAAATATTGGGCAAATAATCCAGAGGTAAAAGGGAATGAAATGAGATTAAATATGAGCAACTATGTTATGTTAGAGGAGGTACAATACTGGTTAGTTAAAAGGGAACGAATTATGACAGAAGACCGGTACTTAAGTGAAAGTTTCATAGCAGCAAAGTGGGAGAGCCGGATGGTAAGAAGATTATCAAGGAAAGAATTAATTACGAACACCCCAGCAATCCGAGAACATGGAGTACCTGAAATAATGGACCACGGTTAAACAGACTCCCAACAAACCAGAAAAAAGGGACGGATTTTATGGATACAGGACCAAGCAACCCATTGTAAATAAAAACCCCAAAATTCTAAAAGCATGTAAGGACAACTTACTCACGTTATTTTGAAACCATATAATTTAACAAACAACAAACCACCAAGAAAAAGAGAACAGATGATTAAATAATATTTATAAAGAACTGATTTAAAATGAGATAATAGGAAAAATAATATTTTATGGTAACAAAAGAAGAATAAATAAATAAACAATTGATGGTAATGTGCTCAGATAAGAAGAATAACGAATAATTTAATGACTAATGAAACTGGAGGAGGATGATAATTAATACAATAATTAGAATTTCTCGGAATTGAAGATTATATAAGAAAAAATGATACGGAGAAATATGTCACAAGAAGTAAAGTTAAAAGAATTTTAACATAAGGCCTATCAATGATGTTATATGCTATTAGTCAATGGAAAAGAAGAAGAAATCAAGGAGAAGAAGAAATATATAAATAAATACAAACAGCTACAGTATGAAGAATCCCAAAAGTGTTTGGTACTAGTCTCTAATTGACTACTACTTATAATTTTTTTTATTTTTATGTATTGACCGTAGAAATGTTCCGGCAATAATTTTTATGAGCAGGGATGATGTTCCCCTGGTCTCAGAAGGTGTAAGGATGGACAGCGGTGTATGGACCCAGAGTGGCCACCCGACTGTTACCACCGCACAAGATAGGGAAAAATGTTAGGGAAATTGAATATTTAAGGGATAATAATTATAAAATAGCTGAAAGGATTGATATTAGATTCCAAAAGCATAAATGAAGAAAATAGAAGGAAGATAGCAGACCGATGCTTAATTGATAAAGCGAGTATATAAAAGTAAATAGAAATGAGTGTTAAAACAAGTTTAATATGATTAGTGTGACCAGTCCTTATCAAATAAAATGTGGAAGTACCACTACCCAGAAATGAATAATTGATGAATTTGCCTCCAAGAGAGAGAGAGTAAAGTAAGAAAACAGCAATTACCACCAGTCGGAATTACCAGAGTGTATAATCAGTCGGAAATGAAACACTGTTATAAAAACAAAGTCAAGACCATTAGGAGACTTGAACCAATCAACAATTTATTTCTATCAACAAGTTGAACTAAAATAAATTTGTTCTAGTGGGGGGGCTTTATGTAACGGTACATAACCCGGTCCCAATAAAGTAACTCATGAGAATAAAAGTCAGAAATGGGTAAACTAAAGCTCGCTCAAAATTTAATTATATCACTCAACATAATAAACAATTCGAGTGGTATATAGTGCAAAGTGAGTTCTAGTGTACCCATTGAGGTGAAAAACCAAAGTGAAAGTAAAGTACAGTAAAGCCCCGGTTAACCGAACTCGGGTCAACCGAAACCCGGGTTATCCGAAATGCCTCCGAAAATCGCAAATCCAAAAAATAATACAGTACTGTACTGCACGGAAATGAGGGCGAGAGTGTGCTGGGCTATGGCTAGCGGGGAGAGGTGAACGCCCGACCTTGAGTTGCTTCCCCAGCCACCGGCTCACCAGTCTAAATATAGCTACACTGCCAACTCTCCAACCCCTCCCAAGACCATGACGCCCGCATCAGTCACTAGCTGTCAACACACAAGTGCGGATCTGCGATACAATAGTGCCTTCAAGTGGTTGTTTATTTCCGTTGCGTGTGTATTTTTGTGCTATGGCGACTAAGCGGAAGCGTGTTGTGATTACTTTCGCTGATAAATTAGCTGCTATCAAAGAAGTTGAAAAAGGAAGTTTATTGAAAACTGTTGCGGCTAATTACGGAGTTGGTGTTTCTACCGTTTCAGAATGGGTGAAGTCTAAATCTAAATTTCTAGAGCAAGCTGTGAAAAATCCTCATAGAAAAACACTGAAAACATCCAACTTTGAAAAAGTAGGCGAAGCTCTTTATCTCTGGTTCACCCAACAACGAGAAAAAGGCATGCCTTTGACTGGCCCGATACTGCAAGAAAAAGCTAAAACGTTAGCTGAGTTGTTAGGTGAGGAAGGAAAAGATTTTTGTGCAAGCTCTGGGTGGTTAGACAGGTTTAAAAACAGATACGGCATTCGGCAATTGAATGTATGTGGAGAAAAGTTATCTGCAGACCCAGACGCGGTTGCTGTTTTCAAAACAGAGTTTGAAGATTATACCCAAGGCTACACTAAGGACCAAATTTACAGTGCCGATGAAACGGGTGTTAATTTCAAGATGTTGCCTACAAAATTCTTAGCTTCCTCAAAAGAAACCTCTGCCCCAGGACACAAAATGCAAAAAGAACTGATAACTGTTCTTTTGGCATCAAACGCTTCTGGCACACATAGACTGCCCCCAATGTGTATCGGGAAGTCGAAAAAACCTCGGTCCTTGAAGGATGTTGCCCGAAATGCGCTACCAGTTTTTTATAGAGCGCAAAAAAGTTCTTGGATGTCTTGTGAACTCTTTGCTGAATGGTTTAGTGATCAGTTTGTACCGAAAGTTGAAAAGTTTTTAACTGAAAAAGGTCTGCCTAAAAAAGCGATCTTATTAATTGACAATGCGCCTACGTATCCTTGCGAGTTAAAAAGTGGCGATATTGTTGTGCGTTCCTTCCCCCAAATGTTACCAGTCTAATTCAGCCACTGGATCAGGGCGTAATAGCGACATTTAAACGGCACTACCGTGGGCTATTTTTGAGAACCATCCTGCAAGATAGTGACATGCAAAACAAAAACATGAATGAAGCGCTGAAGGCAGTAAATATGAAACACGTAATTTATTGGTGTGCGCAAGCCTGGGATAATGTGAAAGCAGAAACTCTTCAAAGGTGCTGGAGCAAACTGTATGATGGGCTTGAAGGAGACGACTCAGAAAATTTTGAAACTTGACAGAAATGGTAAAAAGAATTCCCGGATGCGAAGACATGGATACGTGTGAGGTGGATGAATGGGTTGTCGCGGACGATTCGCAAGAAATCACGGACCAAGAAATTGTAGAAACAGTGTTGCAGTCAAATGCTGACGCGATCGAAGAGACCGAAGTAGATGACGGAGTGACAGCTGACGATGGTTTTCGAGCACTAGAGGTAAGCCTAAATTAAGAATTTGTTATCTTTCAAAAACCTACTGGGTATAGTATAACACAAAAATTACAGTACAGTACATGTGTTGTTGTTAGGTTGCCCTAAGATTTGTTGAACAATGCAGTGAGTCAACGCCGGCTGACGTCCTTCTAATGAAAAGATGGCGGGACATCGCTGCTCGAAAACGTTGGGAGGGACGCAAGAAACAAACAAAAATTACTGAGTTTTTTAAATGAGTAGTAATTCATATGCTCCAAACTATTAAGTACCGTACAGTCATCCCCCGAGATACGTAACACGCGACTTACGTAAATTCGCAGTTACGTAAAATGAAAATTTCAAAAAATGGAAAAATTTTTGAGTAGAGTAACATACAATTTTACAAAGAATTACTGTACTGTATTCTATTTCAAGCATGCAATACTGCACCTTGTAGCGACTGCGTCAATACACTATTCACTCTCACTCTCTCTTTGTAAACAAACACACACACACACACTCTTACTTTATTGCTCTGCTAATCCTTTACTTTTCGGTCTAAGCACGAACGCAAGCGTACCGGGCACTCTTTCTCGGAAACTTCTACTCAGTGAAGGTTGAGCAGCGGAACCGAGCACATGTTTATCGCTCGTTTTTCTAGATGTATTGTTTCACGTCATTAGTGTAGGTTGCCGCGAGTGATTTGTTCGTACTCATGTATGTAAGTTACGTACATACCCATACATATGTCTGTATAATAATAAGTACGTAGGTACACTTAAGCAATGTTCAAATTCGACTTACGTAAAATTAGAGTTACGCAAAAGTCTACGGTTCGCATTAATTACGTATCTCGGGGGATGACTGTATACTGTATATTGATGTACTGTAATCCTAAAAATGTAATTTTAACTTTAATAAAGAACATAAGTGTAGCCTACAAAGAGATTTTTGAATTCGTTTGACCTTCAAAACCTTTAAAAAATACGTACTGTAATTACAATACAAAATACTGTAGTATTAGATGTTCATGGCTTAACCGAAAAAATTGTTATCCGAAACGGCTTCCCCCCCTTTAGTTCGGTTAACCGGGGGTTTACTGTATTACCAAACTGTGCTGTATGTTTTGGATAGGATAAAACTATGGAAGTAGGATGTAATAGTACTGATTGATTTTTGTAATTTTATTTATTTATTGTAATTTATAGTGTATGGACCACTTGTTATACAGAAGTTAATGTTATGTTTTTTAAAAATATTTGTGTTGTAATATAGAATAACCCAGGGTTAGTTTTAAAAGACTTAAAAATTTAATTACCAAAAGATAATAAAAATTAAAATATTCCTATGAAGGAAATGGCAACAGGAAGTAGTGTCGGGTATGAATACTATTCAAGACTAAATAAATAATATATAAATTTATTTAAGGATAATAAAATGATAAAATACTTATATACAATGTCATAAAAAAAAATTAACCAAAACATATTATGTAAATTAAATTAGTAAAGAAACCGGAATGGAAAGGAATTATTTTTTACATAAATAAAATATAAATTTATAATAATCACAAACTGCCTGCATAATAAAAATACTATGTGTTACTAAGAGTGATGGAAAATAACAAGTATTGTTAATAAGATATAAAAAATTTTGAACTAAACCGGGGAGTTGAAGAAACGATGCAACAAAAATTATAAAAAAATAACCTTTTTTGGACGTTGGAGGAGGTGAAATTCACGCAAGATTAATAAACAGAGTGACTACTATCTAATTATACCTGAGTAATCCAAATTAAATGGTGATATACATTAAAAAACAGTGGATGAAAACCTTCTGAGGATCCAACATAGTTCGGCCTAGTCCCCGTAGACAATTGGAAATACTCCAAACGAAAAGGAAATAGTAACGCAAGACGGACCTCATCACAGAAAAGCTGCAATCCAGTAAGAACCATTCGGAGTGAGGTAATATAAACATTTTTTCGTAATAATCCCAGAAGAAAACTCATTTTTAATGGTGAAATAGAACAAAAAATAATCATTTGATCATATGTTTTTTAAATGTAAACAAATATACACTGCTCTCTTACGGCAATTCCGGGAACTACGTACTACATGAAAAAATAAACAATTATTTATTAATTTTTCAATATTTGTAAAGCGTAGCAATTATCCATTCCTGACACTCTCATAACACAAAGAACTCACCCTGAACCCTGGGGAATTACTAAGAATTATGTAATAATTGATGTTTTTTATTATAGCGTAATATTGGGTAAATAACAACATATATGTTTTGCTCCTTAGACAGATCTATGTTTACTCGGTAAAGTCGAGATGATGTTTTTTTTATACGATTAATTGTGATACCTATATTTTGATGGCAGGAGACAAAAGTCAATAATAAATAAAGCAATATTATTAAAAATTAATATTGAATAATAAAGTGTTATAATTTATTGTAGTGGGTAGTTATAAAAAAATTTCAGCACAACAAACAGAGGAAATCATCTCAACTGAGTGGAGATAATGATACTTACTCTCTCTTCTGCATAAGGCTGAACAACTTCCCTCCTTGACCACAAATCACACACTCTCGATTTCTCTTCAGATTGAGTAAAACAAAATAAACAAAATCCTTTATTTTACCCTTTTGAAAAACAACGTCAGTTATTATAATTCAGAAGTGACGCATACTGCGCGAGGCATATAATAACACCTCACAAAAAAGCGGTACGTTACAATATATACGACGTGCCACCGTCTTACTGGTACCTCTGTAAAATGTTGAAGTGTGTCAAGAGTGTAACTTGTGTATGGGTGTCTTACCAATTCGTCCTTGCACGGTAATGTAACTCACGATGCTCGAGTCCGTAGCGAACGTACGGATAACCAGGTATCGTAGTCCCCGATCTGAGGTTCACTAGTAGTGTATAATTCCCGGGTGGCGCCAAATTGTTTGTCTAAAACAATTAAAACTGTCTTCTTATCAGCGATTTACTCAAACGGTGTGAAGGATTCAATTCGTCCCACCGTTTCTCGATTTGTATAATCGAGCTGGCAGTTACAGTATTCGCTGCTTGAGCGCTAGTTATCACGTCAGAGACATTCGCTGTAAATTATAATTTTAAGAATACACTTTCCTACTGAAAATAAAACACATTTTAACATACACAGCATTGATTTATTAGCGATTTGATATTACTGTTTCATAGACACAAGCTATAATTGATTTTTTATATAAGTTTGCACCGGTTATTTCTTTATGAGACGTTCTCTCACAGGGTTTTACAATCGATTTTGAACGTAACTAAACATACAGTATGGCGTTCTATCAAACAAGTCAACAAATATTTTCGTTCAAATTTTGTGGGATCTTTTGATCACGTTAAAAGGCTCAGATGCAATTACAATAATAAAAATACACAACCTTACAATGTTTCTACTTAAATATTGTAACGTGTAACTATAAATGGTTTGTTGAAGTGTAGTACAAGTGTTTTAAAGGTTCGTACATTCATACTAGGTTAGCTTTCTAATTTAACAAATTTTCAGTGTCTTAATATTTTTATTTAATCTTTGAAAGAGAATAAAATTGATTCAGTGGTATTTCAGAATATAGTGAGAAATATTCAAAGTGCGTTATTTCGGAAGTTTATATAGTTTATTGGATACTTAACAGCTTTGTAGCATGTGATTACTCTGTTGGTCGGGAATGAAGGAATGTGGCTGCAATATAATTCGGTTTTCATTTATTCGGGCTTCGGGCATCTTTTTCAAAGTATTCTTATTCATTTATTCACTTCATCTTGAAATAAAACGTCTTTTCCATCAGGTAATTATGTTCAGTGATAGTCAGACTCCTTCTCGTTCAATTTTGATAAGTTAATTTACTTTTAAAACATTTTAAATATGAAAATAGGTTGTTCTGAATTCTGACGTCTGTTTTACTTGAGCGTCACTTTTTGAGTAAAAAATATTCAACGGTAACTTCGTCTTCCACCATTGTTTCCAAGGTTACCCCATTATTCTGATTGGGCTAGCTTGACATCAAACCATTGTTATCAAAATATGAATTCTTTTCACATTTTCCTATATCTTCTGACTTTCTTCCTTCTCGTGTCTTCCTTCTCAAGTATTAATTATTAGCACTGTCATTTGTATTTTCTCACAAAGATTATTTTGGTATCCCACAATATTGGGTTATTTCATGTTTTCTAAGTTTACAATCAATTTAATATTAACTAATTACATTTCTCTGTTTATATAATTCCTTATTTTAATATTTTGTTGTTAATAATATTTGCCATTTATCCTTGGTTAATTAGTTACCTTGGATTTGTTAATTACTTGGCTATTTTCATACAATTAGTATTTGTTTATGTATGACCGTTAGGCCTGTTTCAAGTCTAAGTAGCCATGACTGGGTTTTGATTGTTTCATACACATTATATCTCAATTTGTCCTAGATCGTTATTTCGTTTTTTATAATTAGGTTTATTATCTATGGAGGTGTTTTAGTTCAGTCTTTGTGTGATTTTTGGGTGTAACAACTGTGTTATTCAATATTTCTTGCTAATTATTTACTAACAGTTTTCTCTTTTATAACTCAAACATTGTTTTCTTTCCTTATTTTAATTACTCTGCCAATGTCAATAATATGGCTATTAATTACTACCATTTCATCATATAACATATAACATTTAGGTTTATGTTTGGGATAATTACCCAATCCATCTCCTATTCATAAACAATTGTTTATACAATTAATTAACACTTATTATTTAATATGGGTGTAAAATTCATTACTTCTTATTTATTGTTCGGGTGATAAACAATCTCACCTCTATTGAACTTGTTTCATTACTCTCCCCTTATAACATGGGTATTTACTTATGGTTATTACATACTTATTTTCTAAAACTCTCTGCTTTCCTTTCCATGTTAACATCATCTTATTTCTTTTTCTTGTGATTCTCACCTTTAAATTCTACAATACATTCTTAAGTTCTATAACAATATTATTTCATAATCATTACAGTTAATGTCACTCTTCAGTGTTCATTATTACTGAATTAATGTTTTATTTTAAATATTATTCATAATAACTTTCTTAAATGTTATTGTTCACTATTAAATCTTAAACATTGGTTATTTTAATAAGTCTTTATCTTAGCCTTCTCTATTCATACTATTTCTATTACTGACAATATTTGTATTTATTTATCACTTGCACTTTTTAAATTATTTGGTGTTAATTATAATTTACTTACTGTTTCTTTTTCTATCATATCACTTTAGGGTAAGTTCACCTTCACTGGGTTAATTTCCGTTTACTTCTCACTATTTTACTCTCTTTCTCTACACATATTATATATAATTATTAACATCATGTCTTTCTTTATTAACAACTTACATGTATTCCTAACTCTTTGGCTAGTGTATTTTTAGCTATCGTTTTTTATTACTGACTATTTACAATTGTCATTCAATCCATATTAACATTCATTAATTATTTTGGTTCTTAACCGGTTTCATTTTCTTTATTATTTTTGATTACATTATTTCTCCCTTCTCTATTTTTTACTCCTTGTCTGGGTTTCTTGACGTGTTTCATTTTGTTTTCTTCATTGTTGGTTTGTTCTCTCTTTGTTTTCATTTTTCTTCTCCTTCACTCGTCTTGTTTACTTTATTTCGGTTCTTAGCTGGCCAATCTCTAGGGTTGGGTCAATGTCGTTTGTCTGTCAGTCTAGTAGTTGAGTTTCTTTATTAATCACTTTTGGTTTATTACTCTTTCTCCTTCCTTCTTAATTACATTTTATACTTTTTGACATGGAATCCATAGGTATGTAATGTCTTACTCGCACATTTCGCGAAAATCGACCGTTATGTTTCAAATGTACTTTCGGCATACCACTATCTCACGAACCGCTCAACCAATCCCAGCAAACCAGGTGTCAGGTGATCGAGTCACTCGGCCCTGTTCCACCAATAGTACTGAGAATTTTGACAACTGACTTCAGTCGCCTCTAGGCTTTGTCTACGTGAGGGTGTTTTTGCGCCAAAAATTTCTAAATTGCTCCACTAAAACTTAAATATCTCGGGAACTACAAGTCCGATCGCGAAAATACAAAGGGCGTTGTGATCCTCAGAACTAAATCTCTCCAATAACACCAATTCCGAGTACCAGTGTGAAGCTATTTATTTATCACAATTATTTTGAGTACCATACACATAGAAATACCTAGAATGACTTTCACTTACCATCCAGACATGCTCTTTTGGGTCCAGGGTCTCATACGAACACCCAGATACAAGCACAATTTTGAAGGTTGCGTAAATAATTTACATAACACAAGTTTAAGAAGAGAATTTCCATTTAATGTTTTACTGTTACTTTAGTGAAATTAAGAACATACATTTAGTAAATACATGTTTCAGTTGTTGTGCAACACGTGACTCTGTTGTAATATGACTTACAATCTACGGCTTACCTTATTTTTTCTAGGACACAAACATAAAATGCAAACACAAATATAAACAGAAAGCCGCCCAGCTTTGCCACGCTCACATTTATACTAAATTAAAAACCCCTTAACATTTTATGCAAATCAGAAGCCGCCTTCGCCGGCCACGCGGTCCCCACGCACACGTATTGTCCGAACATTTTTTTTTTTTATTGTCCGAAATAAGAAAATTAAAGTTCTCGATTAATAACTTATCGATAGATTGACCTCGGTCATATGACACTTCAACTGATTAGTCCACTCTTTTACTTGTTAAATTACAACTTTTTTGACGAGCCTACTGAGGCCCAGTCCGGCACCTGGAACTGTTACTCGTAGACTGCCCTTGGAACTGGTAACGTAACAGTTACATCTTCCTTTCTCTGGCGGGAAGCTGTTGTTCACGGCCACTATGGTTTCGTCGCTCATTGCTCATTTGCTGAGAGGTAACCATTTTATGTGTGGAATAAAGCTGGTATGTGTGTGTGACCCAAGGCCGATATTGGACTTGGCTCTGCTGACGTCATTGGAAAGGCCGGATTGAGCTATGACTTCCTACCGCTAAAAAAAACACATTGCTGGATTTTGCTCGTCCCAGGGCATCCTGTTTTGTGGCTGGATGCGTCACTCAAACTTATGTTGGGGCAGTTGCGTCTGTATGCCGCTACACAAGTACAAATTTCTGAGAAGTTTGAAGGGGGTAAACGCTTCGCTGGCCGACTTACACAATGGAAATTGCGTAACGCCTTTGTCTCAGACTGCTATTTCTCAACACTGGAAATAACATTGCCATGCGTTCTGTTACAATGGAATGAATTTCGTTACACAAGAATTTTCACAACTTCTTTTTACAAGCCCGCACCAAAATGAAAGAAATAAAAATGTACTTGCCCCATACGGTAAAAATAAAAACACCCAAAAATTGACCCGCTACAATACCCCCTCGATGAGAATTCTGCTGTCCACGACAGAAGAAATCTCATCGATAACCCCGAAGAGGACCGGTGAGGAACTGGTGCCAACAACCCCCTGGTTCTTAATCTGCATGGGTACACGACCCCCCAGCGACTATGGACTCATCTGAACGAGATCACTGGACTTCTCCGTAAGAGATCCCAACACTGAGAAATCGAGCAGACTCGTACCACGGCGCACCTCGCCTTTTAACATGCTACCCCCAAAAATCCTCAATCCCTGGCTAAAATTATTCCAGCTCCTCCGCCGATATGGTTCCCCTTTTTGCAAGCTGGGCTGCCTTTAGCAAATACTGGGCTCACACATACTAACATTACATGTTACCATAACACATTAAAAAAATAAAAATTTCTTTTAAAATTTATTAAAAATTTAAAAAATTCAAAATTCAAAAAAAATAATATTTTATCAAAAAATTCTCTTCCTTGTTTTTCTAATTTTTGTTTCAAATGACTTAACCTAGACATTTCTATTAATATAAACACATCCTTACTCTAACATGAGAACCACTTATAGTCTACCAATACAATGCAATACAATAAAATAAACATGGTTAATGCACACATAATAAAAGAATCATTATCTAAAATATTCAGGCGAAAAATCAAGTTTTTTTTTCTCCTTTTTTTTTCAAAAAAATTTTAAAATTCAAAAAAAATTTAAATTTATTTAAATGTTTCCCTCATATTTAAAATAATTTAAATTGGTTGGAATCAATTAACTAAACAAATCAAAATTGACTTCCTCCTATACAAGCTTAGTAGGTACATGAAACAGTTGAATTAAAAATAAACAATTGTATATTCTTTATTATAAATTCCTCTCTTTATTCAACAATTTTACTCTTCATTTAACAATCTCGCTATACTTTACTGTGGGTGATGTAAATTATTTATTCTCATTGACCGTATTAGATCTGTATACATATATGATCTTTATCTCTTTGACTCTAACTCATCAACTTCAATTATCATGACACCCATCTCTACCAAAATATCTACTAATCCCAAAACACTCTAAACCCCAACTTATCATTTAACACAATTCGCCACCTTCTCTCATATAAAAAAATATACTCTCTAACCCTTTGTACATAGGATACGTGTTTCCCCTACCCAAAACTCAATTCCCTTATCTGGCCCCTGGATTTTACCTAAGGCGGCCCCTCCTCACTAAAATCTATTCTAATCCCGTCCCAACCCTTGTTGCGGACTCCTACATTACACTACCCCCTAATACAAAATTGCCATCCCCAAAAAATCTCAATCCCTGTTCGGGCGCCAAATGTGAAGCTACTTATAGTCTACCAATACAATGCAATACAATAAAATAAACATGGTTAATGCACACATAATAAAAGAATCATTATCTAAAATATTCATTCGCTGGCAGGCGAAAAATCAAGTTTTTTTTTTCTCTTTTTTTTTTCAAAAAAATTTTAAAATTCAAAAAAATTTAAATTTATTTAAATGCTTCCCTCATATTTAAAATTATTTAAATTGGTTGGAATCAATTAACTAAACAAATCAAAATTGACTTCCTCCTATACAAGCTTAGTAGGTACATGAACTCATCAGCTGATCGAAAGTAGGTCAAGTCCAAAACCCTTGACCTACATATGTTATGTATGCTTTCTGAAAATACACTGAACATCTGTAATACCCTACCTTGAAATACAAAACATAACAAAACAAAATATTTAAAACAAACAAAATATTATTACAAATAATAATCAAATTGGCATTTAAATTATTTAAAATAAACAATTCTTGACTTTACATTATTTTCAAATTTTATCAAAATTCTGTCACTGGTTTAAAATAAAAAGTTTATATTCTTTATCATAACTCTCTCTCTTTATTTAACAATTTCACTTTATTCTACTATCAACTTCAATTACCATGACACCCATCTCTATCAAATCTCTACTAATCAAGACACTCTAACCCCAACTTCTCATTAAACTCCATTCTCCACCTTCTCTACATATAAAAAAAAATACTCTCTAACCCTTTGTACATAGGATACGTGTTTCCCCTACCAAAACTCAATTCCCTTATTTGGCCCCTGGATTTTACCTAAGGCGGCCCCTTCCCCACTAAAATCTATCCCAATTCCAGTCCCAACATATTTTGTTGCGGACTCCTACATGACACTACCCCCTAATACAAAATTACCATCCCCAAAAATCTCAATCTCCTTACCTTACTACAAATACAACAAAATAACCTCATTAATTATAAACAACAATATATCATTCAGAACTCTACAATTATTCTCCATTACTCCTGTGTCAACATCAGTACTTCACAACATTCTGTCACATTACATTAACTCAAAAACAACATTACATCATATTCATCTCTACTATTTCAAATTCAACTTTGATTTTAACTTGGACAGATCTACATGTCCCATAAAATATTTATCACCCAGAAAAAACTATCGCTTATTAGATTTCACAAATCGTTACTTTATTTCTCATTGTAGCAAATTATTTTTATCATTACTTCCAAATATCTGTGATGCATTAAAACATTACCTTGAACATCAATTACTTAAAACATATATAACTAATATACCAGTGACGTTATTGCTGATCAGCTGATCCTACTAACACAATGAAAATACATCTTACAATTGAATACATTATATGAAATATATATTTATCAATACTCACTTCTACCCTCATTGTTTCCCCTTTTTCTGATTCTGGTCATTTATGTTAACCTGCCAGACGATTTAATTATTGGCTTAAAAAAAAATACTCACACATAATGAAAATACATATTCTTATCAATGCTTATCTAACAGACAACAATAAAATAATACAATTAAAAGCGCATAATGAACACCTTATTTTTACATATCTAAGCAGCTAGTTACCTGAACAGAGCACAAGCATTTTGTTTGATCGAACTTTGAATAAAAAAATGTTATATTATAAAATTTACATTCGTGACTCCTTTGCGTCACCTCCCAGCCACACACACTATTTCAAATTATGGTGGACTGTGGCGCCCATTCGCTTCCACAGAGACGGTATAGTTTGGAGCAGGGTTTTACCTCTCCGTGTCTCTGCTTCCGCTATTAAGTTTTAAAATTAGTGAACATCATCATGTTCTTGTTTATAATGATACACCCTTAAAACGGTTCTACCACCGGTCTTGCTACCCCAAGGCGGGCAGAGTGGCAGCCGCTGTTCCATAGTTCCGGCAGATTTCCTCTAATTGTCCCCCCATTGAATTTCAAATATATACCAATTTCAAGTCAGCTATGGTCAAGGGACTTGATATGACCATAGCTGGCCGCTAGCCAAAACCACGGTTAGTGCTGGTAAGACAGTAACCGCCCGAAAAGTCGAGGAAATCTAACTTTAATTTAATTGCCTGTTTCATCAATCTAGTTATGTGCGACACAGTAGTTTGGCAGTGTGTACACTTTAATTTACACGGATAAGGTGTGCCGCACATTTATCGCCATTTTGGCCTCCGATGGAGGTAACACTCACTGTTACCCCCAACCCATTTCGCTATCTAAGAGAGCACAGGCCACCCCCTTAATAGCCACTTAATAGCTAACTAATTACTTAACAATTGAAAATTAAACTCTCTACATATACAGTTCAACACTCCATTGTTCTATCACTTCATTGATCACCAATCTACCCCCCAAAATCATCCCCACTTCTTGTATTGACAACAAGTTTTTATTTTATTACACATCGTTTCAAAACGTTCCCAGGCTCACTGATACTAACTCTTGACAATTGTTTTTGGTCACTTAATTCTAAGATTTATTGAAATTTGAAATTATATACATCCCATTTTTTTTTTTTTTTTTTTTTTCAAGACTTTTAAAATTCAAACAATTTAAGTCCATTGTTAAAAATCATTGTTTCTATTAATTTGATTAATTTAATGGTTTATTGGTTTTTTAATGTCTCAAACTCTGAGTTACAATGATTACCTCATTATTATTTTATCAAAAAATTTACTTTAATTCTTTTATGTCACAATAGAGTTTTGTTATGGTCACCAAGTATGTCTGTAGGCATTAGTCACAACATACCACTACAACACACCTGTCTTTTTACTGTTTACATAAACACAGTTGTGTGCCAGACTTGTTTTCATAAACAACAGTTATAAACATGCTCAGTTTCAGCATTCATAATCTAAACATTCTGGTTGCATCATATACTGACATATCTGCTTGCTACACTTTTCAGGTTTTATAATTCTTTTAGATAACATATTTGTCTCTTAACATTTTTTATTCCATTCAGATCAGATATATTTTTGATTCATTAATAAAAGTGGCCCTTTTAAATTACCTGGTTAACTTGAAAATTCTCTAACAGTCTCCACCCAAAACAATTTGACTTTAATTACGGCTGTATGAAGTTACTGTATAAAATATGTAAAATTACAATTTCAATTTGAATCAAAATGAATTTACACAGCACTAGCATTTACAATATTAAGTTACTCCAGGGGCGGTTACAATTCAATTTCATCTCTTAGTACATTCAAAACAATTTCCATGACCTTGATTACAATTTTCAAAATGATTCTACGTGATTAACTGTTTGTTTTTCTTGATAATTCAATAAATTTTACAAACATTACATCATTGATTCTAAGCTCTCTTTAAATTCCTTGACAATCACATTCCGACTACCAATATCCCGTACTCATAACCTAACATAGCAGGTACCACACAAAATAATTATTGAACCTTTTGGTTACATAAGTTTACTTTAAAATATTTTCCAAAATTATTTACTTACTTATTATAATATTTATACTTATTATTTTTTCTTAATTACCTGTAAATAGGTTGTGCTTTACTTGTACAGAATCATTGTTTATATGTTTACTCTAAGGGGAGGGTTAGGGAAATCGGGAAGATAAAAGGGATAAGGATTATTAAAAGGTCAAGAACTAGGACTAAAGGTAGGGACAAAGCTTCCTCCGAAAATAACGGTACATGGAGAAAACCAAGGCTCGCGTGGGCAGGGGCGCGTCCCTGAAATAGACGAACCCCACTGGGACAAGTGGGGAACACCTATCCGCTACCACTTACTGTTTTATATTATTCATAGTTATTTGTAATTATTTAACTATAGGTTTATTATAGTGGTTTAGTTATATTTAATTACAGGATTCAATGTATGATTTTGTTTATTATTTCATGTTGACCAATACCTTCTTAAGTTGGTAGCGTTATGGGTACCCACTATTTCCCCCGTTGTTTGGTTTCATAAAAAATAAGCATTATTCATTTTAATGTCAACAACTTCATACGGTCCTTCATACAACAAAAAGAATTTTTTGATCTCCTTGTCTTGTGCACTAGATAAATCATGTCGTCTCACTAATACTAGCTGCCCTATCTCATATTTGACCCACTTACCTTGGCCATCATGCTTTTGTTTTCTCTTCTCTCCCTTGGTGAGCAGGCTCTCGTTGGCAAGTCGTATTTTTACATCTTTGTCCACAACTCTTTCTTCCGGTGGATATTCAAAAAGTTGTTCTAAAATTCTGGGTGGACGGCTTCCCTTGATTAGTTCGTACGGTGTAAATCCTGTAGAATCATGGGTGGTGCTGTTTAACCATTCCTCCACCTTCTTCATATACAAAGGCCACTCTGTGTGTTTGGAGTGACAATACGCCCTGAATATTCTGCCGATTTCTCGCATCACCCGCTCTGCCTGGTTCGACTGTGGATGGTAAACTGCCGTGTGTTTGGGTATGATGCCTTCCCAGCCAAGAGTCTGTCTCCACTTGCCGCTGATGAACTGCGGTCCGTGATCAGATAAAATTACCTTCGGCTTCCCTACGTTGATCATGTAGTCCTTTGTGATCTTCTCGCTGAGTACTTTGCTAGTAGCTCTCTTTACACTATATAACCTAACAAACTTAGTAAAAGTATCCAAAACGACAAAAATATATATCGCTCCTCCTCTACCTTTAGGCAATGGCCCATACAAATCTACTGCAACTAAATCAAAAGGTCTTTCTACTTTAATATACTTCATTTCACCTTCAACCCTGTAATTTACTACTTTAGATTTTTGACACATATCGCAAACTCTCAATACTCTTCTAACTCTCTTCTCCATGTTTTTTAAAGACACAAGATTCTTTTAGTATATTTGCACATTTTTTTGCCCCAAAATGACCATATCTTATGTGACAATCCCAAATAATTCTATCTACTAATTCATCAGGTATCGTTAACCTCCAATCCCTTTCACCCCCTTCTACTTTCTTAAACAGGATTCCCTTATGTATCTGGAAATGTGTATTATACTCTGAACCATTAATATCTGTTTCTAAACTAGTTATTATCTTACCCAATTTATTTTCTGATCTTTGTCTGTCTTTAATTTCCCTTAAGTCCTCCCCAAAAATTCTATCTTCCCTGGTTAATCGAAAAATTTCTATTTCTTTAAGATCTCTACCTGTCTTATTATCTATAGTGTCTACCCTGGACAAAGTGTCCGGTACTTTATTATCTGACCCCTTGATATACTCCCAAGAAAAGTTGTACTCTTGTAAAGCTAGTACCCACCTGGTTAATCTGCTATGCGTCAGCTTACATGTATTTACGAATGATAAGGCCTTATGGTCGGTCCTGATGACGGTTTCATTTCCTAGCAGGTAAGTGCGGAATTTCTTCACAGCAAAGACGATGCTCAGCAATTCCTTTTCGGTAGTAGTGTAATTTTTCTCTGCTGCCAATAAAGTTCTGCTGGCGAAAGCGATGGTCCTGTGCTCCCGATCCTCCCCCTCCTGGTAAAGTTCTGCGCCGAGGGCTATGTTGCTGGCATCTGTCTGTAAATAAAACTTTCTCTGAAAATCGGGGTGATTCATCATTATTGTGTCTATAAATTTCTCTTTAATTTCATTGAAAATAGTTCTCTCCTCCTCTCCCCATTTCCATTGTTTATTCTTTTGTAAAACAGCACTTAACTTAGAGGTAGTATGTGCATAATTTCTCTGGAATTTTCTATAAAAATTGCATAATCCTAGAAAACTCTGCAACTGTTTAATATTTTTTGGTTCTGGAAAACGTATGATAGCTTCTACTTTGTCTGGGTTTGCTAAAATTCCTTCAGGAGTTATAATGAAGCCCAAAAAATATATTTTGGTTTGTAAAAATTTCAACTTATCCCAATTAACAGTTAATCCACCCTGTCGTAATTCGTTTAAAACATATTCTATGTGTTCTACGCGTTCAGAGAATGTTCTTGATGCTATTAGTATGTCGTCAACATATACCGTCAAAAAATCTAAATCTTTTGGTTGTAATATCATGTCTAAACACTTAATAAAACTTGCTACACTAGTGTTAAGCCCAAATGGCAGGCGTTTAAATTGATAGTTTTTTCCATTGAAAAGGAATGCAGTAAACTTACGGCTTTCTGGCGCTAAGGGAACTTGCCAGTAGCCCGCCGTTAAATCTAAGGACGTCATATATCTGACCCCACTAAACTTTTGAAAAATTTCGTTCATGGCTTCCGGTGATTCCCGGTCAGGTATTCTAATCTGATTAATTTTTCTAGCGTCTAAACACAATCTTACCTTTCCATCCTTTTTGATGACCACTACCAATGGATTCGAGTAAGGCGATATAGATCTTTCGATGATGTCTCCTTCCATCATACGGTCCAGCTCTTCTTGAACGGCTCTCCTCTTTGAAAATGGCACTGGGTAACTTCTCTGCATGTAGGGTGAGTGCTCTCGTATCTTCAACTCGCATACATAGTTCCTGGCTTTTCCAGGCAACTCAGCAAATACATCTCTGAAATGTTCAATAACCGCCCACAACTCCTGTCGTTGGGGACCCCCTACAACTCCACCCTCATTAAAAAATTTCTCTGCCCTATTTTCCCATACTCTATCATCATTCTCCCTACTCTCTCTCTCTTGACACACATTCACTCTTGTTTCTATCATTCCCTCGCCTACTCGGTTTTGTATCATCTTTACACCCGCAACTCTAGCCTTATCTAACACCCTCTTAAAATCTACCCTGATTGGTTCATGCCCCTTATTAAATTCCACTATTCTCTGGTTAAAATCAATTACTGCTTTATTTCTCTCCAAAAAATCATTTCCCAGAATTATATCTAAATTCAAACCCTTAACTACTAGAAAAGTATTTTCAAATTCTATTCCATTAATGTATACATTTAATTGAACTTGTTTAGTGACTCGTTTACTTCGTACTCCCGTCACCCCCACTACTGTTACTCCCGCTACTGGTAATAATGGAATATTCTTATTTACCCTTTGTAATTCACCCAGTACATTCTCTGAAACTACTGATATCTCGCTACCCGTATCAATCAATGTTTTGTAATCCTTACCTTCTATGGTTATGGATACCTCTGTCAGTCCGGTTTTGGTTTCTGTCATTTGTGCAGCGTCCTCCTCCAGTAACTCCTCCGCCATGTCTCTGATAATTATGTTGCTGCGGTAGTTATGTTCCTCTTGGACCCCCAGGTTCTCCTCCGACAATGGGTGGGCCCAGTTCTCCATTGTCTCCTCTAGTTTCCCGTGGATGGACCTGCTACTGCCTGGCTGTATCCACCTCTGCCTCTATTTCCGCTTCCGTTTCCTCTCGGTTCTCCTCTGGCGTTCTCGCCTCCTCTCTGCGGTTGACTCTGTTGCTGGTACGTTCTCTCGCTGCGTTGACATTCTCTCGGTTTATGACATCTAAAACAGGTTGTTCTTATAGCATAATTTTCAACATTACAATCGGCACATCGCCAACCCTCACCTCGATTATCATTGTTTCCCCCTCTCGCCCCTCGGTGAAAATTTGGTATTCCCCGAGATTGGTTGTGATTAACATTCATATGTGTTGTTGGTGTGTTTATTCGCCTACTCATATCACGTTCCCGTATATTCTGAAAAATGTCCAATATTTTTTCTAGTTCTGTGATCTCTAGAATTTCACGCGTCATTAGCGTAATCTGCATTTCTCTGGGCAAATGCTTGCTTATGTGACGGACGAACGATCGAAACGGTAACGGTGGCTCTAAATATTTGGCCTCATTGTATAATCGCATCACGTACATAGTTACGTTGCTCCCTTGGGTTCCAAAATTACCTGGTCCCATAATTTTACTTCGTAATATTTCTTGTTCCTCCTCTGACCAATATTTCTCTCTAAAGGCCGTCTCAAAGCGCTGATAATTTACCCAGTCTACTTTATGTACCTCCGCCCATACCGCGGAATTCCCTCTGAAACACTTCATTATCTTTAACAGTTGTACCTCCCAACTACTTCTACAAAACTGATGGAATTCTTTGACTCTGTTTAAAAACTGCATAGGGTGTACCCCCCTGTTTTCACAATTAAACAACTCTAAATCAATATCGCTATTCACATCTTTAGTAATGACTATTTGCTCAGTGACGCTATTAAGTTTTTCGTTGATAGCTAAATTCAATTCGTCTTTTACATTAACTATACTCTGTTCAATTGATGCAAATATATTGTTATTTAAACTCTCAATTTGTACATGACGCTTATCTATAGTATTCACTGTATTTTGTATAGCTTGTATCTCTGTTTTACAGCTACTTTCTATTTCATTGATTTTGACATTAGTACTAATTTCATATGTTTCAATCTTATTAACTACACAATTCAACTTGTACTCATTACTAACATTACATTCATCTATTTTACGATCAAGAATTTCAGTTACTTTCTGCATTTGTTTATTAGTTTTTTCTACCACACTACTCTCTATTTCGTCAATTCTATTATTCATGCTGTTTAATGAATTACTCAACTTCTCGTTTAATTCAAATTTTAGTTCATGAAAATTGTTTTCGCATTTCATTTTTACCTCATCAATATCAAATTTGAGTGCATCAAATTTGCAATTGAATTCGGTCTTAATTTCATCAAAGCGATTATTTAATTCGCTACTTTGTCTGTCTAATTTTATGTCATTATTGTCAAAGCGACTATCAAATTTATCTAATTTTATGTCATTATTGTCAAAGCGACTATTTAATTCGTTAAATTTGTTATTCTGTACATGAATGTCCATTGATATGGTTCTTAATATACTCATTATATCATCGTCTAATTTGTTACATTTTGTTGAGGTCGGGGTTGCTTGAATCCCTGAATCCTCTGTATTATCTTTTTCATTTGTGTTATGCACATTCATGTTTTTATCGTCTTGACCTACATTCGGTGTTGAATGTATTTCAGGACTACTCATCACAGCTGATTCGTCAACTTCAGCTGTTTCACTTATCACAGTCGAGTCGGACAAATCGACTCCGTTCTCTGCTGTATTTTCCATTATTATTATTTTTTGGTATTTACTCTGTTTCTTATGTGAACAACTATTCTTTACTTCTTTTGCATAACTTTACATAAGTACCTTTTACGTATTTTTTTTTTTTTTTTTTTTTTTTACTTAACCTCTCAACTGTGCTTGTATCCCATTTGTAGGTATGGAATTTCATTTTTTGCAATTCGTCCCTGTTCGGGCGCCAAATGTGAAGCTATTTATTTATCACAATTATTTTGAGTACCATACACATAGAAATACCTAGAATGACTTTCACTTACCATCCAGACATGCTCTTTTGGGTCCAGGGTCTCATACGAACACCCAGATACAAGCACAATTTTGAAGGTTGCGTAAATAATTTACATAACACAAGTTTAAGAAGAGAATTTCCATTTAATGTTTTACTGTTACTTTAGTGAAATTAAGAACATACATTTAGTAAATACATGTTTCAGTTGTTGTGCAACACGTGACTCTGTTGTAATATGACTTACAATCTACGGCTTACCTTATTTTTTCTAGGACACAAACATAAAATGCAAACACAAATATAAACAGAAAGCCGCCCAGCTTTGCCACACTCACATTTATACTAAATTAAAAACCCCTTAACATTTTATGCAAATCAGAAGCCGCCTTCGCCGGCCACGCGGTCCCCACGCACACGTATTGTCCGAACGTTTTTTTTTTTTATTGTCCGAAATAAGAAAATTAAAGTTCTCGATTAATAACTTATCGATAGATTGACCTCGGTCATATGACACTTCAACTGATTAGTCCACTCTTTTACTCGTTAAATTACAACTTTTTTGACGAGCCTACTGAGGCCCAGTCCGGCACCTGGAACTGTTACTCGTAGACTGCCCTTGGAACTGGTAACGTAACAGTTACATCTTCCTTTCTCTGGCGGGAAGCTGTTGTTCACGGCCACTATGGTTTCGTCGCTCATTGCTCATTTGCTGAGAGGTAACCATTTTATGTGTGGAATAAAGCTGGTATGTGTGTGTGACCCAAGGCCGATATTGGACTTGGCTCTGCTGACGTCATTGGAAAGGCCGGATTGAGCCATGACTTCCTACCGCTAAAAAAAACACATTGCTGGATTTTGCTCGTCCCAGGGCATCCTGTTTTGTGGCTGGATGCGTCACTCAAACTTATGTTGGGGCAGTTGCGTCTGTATGCCGCTACACAAGTACAAATTTCTGAGAAGTTTGAAGGGGGTAAACGCTTCGCTGGCCGACTTACACAATGGAAATTGCATAACGCCTTTGTCTCAGACTGCTATTTCTCAACACTGGAAATAACATTGCCATGCGTTCTGTTACAATGGAATGAATTTCGTTACACAAGAATTTTCACAACTTCTTTTTACAAGCCCGCACCAAAATGAAACAAATAAAAATGTACTTGCCCCATACGGTAAAAATAAAAACACCCAAAAATTGACCCGCTACACCAGAAGCACTCACAGAAAATAATAACAACATTTGAACTCAAAAATTTGAAATGCCTCGACCTAAAAATCGCGATAAAACTCGAACCAAAAATTTCAAACCGAAAACCGGCAAATCCTATGCAGAGCGTCAACAGGCCTATCGTTTGAGACTAAAATCAAAGAAATCGGCCGAGAACTTAGAAAATGGCAACCATTTGAAGATTGACGAAACCCCGTCACGTCAGCGCCCAAGCGGCCCGCATCTCTGATACCTGGGTCATCCGGCGTGCCCCCAAAGCGACTCAGATCGAGCGTACGGCTAGCTAGCAAGAAAACAGACGATGAGAACATTAAGACGATGAGAGCTGTTTATTTAACCAACCCTTCATTCCTTCCCAAAGCACAAGTCTGCCCATGATTCCATGTCTACCGGTAGTCCCACGACTACCAGGTTTAAATTTTTACTCTCCACATTATTTATTTCTTAAAATATAGTATTATTTAGCATTTTTTATACATACTTATTGTTATCAAAACTGATCTGATTTTGGCGGTTATATATATATATATATATATTACTTTAATATTTATAACTAAATTTACCTCAAGATATACTTTTTTCCCTATTAGGAACATGTTTCGAGAGTTCCTGTTCTCTCATCTTCAGCCTTCGCCATCTTGTTTCTGGTGAAGTATTTGTGTGTTGGCTTCTGGATGTTACAACACACAAATACTTCACCAGAAACAAGATGGCGAAGGCTGAAGATGAGAGAACAGAAACTCTCGAAACATGTTCCTAATAGGAAAAAAGTATATCTTGAGGTAAATTTAGTTATAAATATTAAAGTATTATATACATCAAGAAACGGACTGTAGCAGAAAGTGATTGAAATATATATATATATATATATATATATTACGGCGCCTTATTTCATCTATTTTAGTGGTCAACTGCTTAAACATTTGCTCAATTGCTGCCATATCTACAGCTGATGATTTAGCCATTTTTAATTTTATTTTTTACAAATTAATTTAACAATTATTTGTAACCTTGAATTCCACTTCTTTTCAACTTTATTAATATTACAATTTAACTAATCACTTGGGTAAAAGCAACGCCAAATTATATAACTTTCTTTTGTGCTAAATTTGGTAATTTAATCGAGCTTCTTAGTTGGCCGCGCCAAATTTATACAAAACTTATTTCTATATATAAATTTGGTGATTTATTCGTGCCCCTTAGTTGCGGCGACAAATCTATACGACGCTCCCTTTCATCTAACACAATTATCTAATATTTTATATGTTAGATAAAATGTTACTTACCCATGATATTACTTTACCTGGGCGCCAGAACAAATCCCAGATACAAATGACACGGTTTCAGCTTAGCTCAGCACATGGAGACACTCTTTCTCAGGATTCGTTCAGTGATTGTGGTTTTCAAGGGGAATCGTTACAAATAACACTTTAATATTTGCTTGATTATTATATTTAACGTTTTAATCAATTATTTTTAAACTTGATTAGGCTAATGGTAGGACTTATTTCTACCCTAACACTTATAATTACTGAGTGAGTGTGAAAAGTAACGATTAAGACGTTCAAACAACCTATGGCTCTTATCTGGTTTAATTAAGAGATTGCTATCTCCCAAACCAGTGCTAAAGAACAGGTCTGCAATAATTTGCACGTCCAATACTACACCCCACTTTCCATTCAACACTCCTATACTATGTTAGAGTTAATCTTATAATTAAATTACAAAGTGTGAAATGCTTAGTGTCTTTTTAAAAATTGTTTATTGCTTTTATTATTTATTTAGTGCTTATTTCATTGATCAATGAATCTATTTCTTACTGTTTGATGTGTTGACCGAAGATAGGAATCCGTAGAGGTCCTCCTTTTGATGGTTTTGCACAGAAGAATTGATGTTGATCAATGCTGTAGAAGATGCCCTGGGAATTACAGATGCTGCAGCCTTCTGTAGCACAGGTCCTTCACGGCTGATGATTAATTAATTAATAATTTAATTAATTAAAGTTGTTTACGCAGCGAGAGTTGTTGAACGGTATTAGTAAACTGCGGACTACTTCTCGAATTTGATGCTTAAATTACATTTTTGCGTGATTGAAAATTTCTGTACGTAATTTATACACGTCTAGCGCATTGAAGATCCGATCGAAGAGTGATGCTACCCCTCGCTTTGAGTTGGCGTCAGTTTTAAATACGGGATGCTGATTGACTGTTCAAATAAATCATGCGTTTTTCCAGTTTTGACAATCTCGAACAGGTCGACAAAACACCCCTTAACAGGTTTCAAACTGCAGAGAATTTCTAGTTAAAATCGTACTTCCTGTGTTTGCAAATCGATTGATTACAGGTATTTGCAAACGTGTTTTCAAAGATCTGACCACAGAATATTGTTGCTTAGGTCTTTGTGTGTGTGTGTGTGTGTGTGTGTGTGTGTGTGTGTGTGTGTGTGTGTGTGTGTGTGTGTGTGTGTGTGTGTGTGTGTGTGTGTGTGTGAAAACACATAATTCCTACGTAGCATAATTCTCTCGTTATTCCTTTTGGCGTACGTCTTCCGTATAACTTCTCCAATTGTTAATTATATTAACAGAGATTGCGGCTACTTATAAAGCTTCACTTGCTGAATACAATGCTGTTTTCAGAATCGCCGTATATTTATTAGTTTTTAAGTTATCACAGGTTGAACTGATAATTTGTACTGAGTAAAATTTCATGTTTGTACCAGTATCTGATGTCGCTGTGATGTGGTTAGAGTGAGATGGCTGCGATTGTACGCTCTCTCTCTTGCTTACGCTGCTCTACACCTTCTGTCAGACACTTCATATAACGCTCAGTTAGGACGCTAATATGAATCGTTATCATATATATATATATATCCATCATTTTCTATATAAGTAACTCGATATTATAAAAGAATATACAATATTATCTACTTGCAGAAGAAACAAATTGAAAACATCACAAATTATATATATATATATATATATATATATATATATATATCTCTCACAAAAACATTTGATCCAAATTTCGCACTGCATATTCATGACAATTTCATATCAGTAATCAACAAAGGAAAACTATATTACAATATAATTGCACATAATTAAATTAACTGTAAACAATATATTGTAGAAATATGCATATTAACATTTTGGGTCAAAAACGGTATTAGTAAACTGCGGACTACTTCTCGAATTTGATGCTTAAATTACACTTTTGCGTGATTGAAAATTTCTGTACGTAATTTATACACGTCTAGCGCATTGAAGATCCGATCGAAGAGTGATGCTACCCCTCGCTTTGAGTTGGCGTCAGTTTTAAATACGGGATGCTGATTGGCTGTTCAAATAAATCATGCATTTTTCCAGTTTTGACAATCTCGAACACGTCGACAAAACACCCCTTGACAGGTTTCAAACTGCAGAGAATTTCTAGTTAAAATCGTACTTCCTGTGTTTGCAAATCGATTGATTACAGGTATTTGCAAACGTGTTTTCAAAGATCTGACCACAGAATATTGTTGCTTAGGTCTTTATCTGTGTGTGTGTGTGTGTGTGTGTGTGTGTGTGTGTGTGTGTGTGTGTGTGTGTGTGTGTGTGTGTGTGTGTGTGTGTGTGTGTGTGTGTGAACACCTAATTCCTACGTAGCATAATTCTCTCGTTATTCCTTTTGGCGTACGTCTTCCGTATAACTTCTCCAATTGTTAATTATATTAACAGAGATTGCGGCTACTTATAAAGCTTCACTTGCTGAATACAATGCTGTTTTCAGAATCGCCGTATATTTATTAGTTTTTAAGTTATCACAGGTTGAACTGATAATTTGTACTGAGTAAAATTTCATGTTTGTACCAGTATCTGATGTCGCTGTGATGTGGTTAGAGTGAGATGGCTGCGATTGTACGCTCTCTCTCTTGCTTACGCTGCTCTACACCTTCTGTCAGACACTTCATATAACGCTCAGTTAGGACGCTAATATGAATCGTTATCATATATATATATATCCATCATTTTCTATATAAGTAACTCGATATTATAAAAGAATATACAATATTATCTACTTGCAGAAGAAACAAATTGAAAACATCACAAATTATATATATATATATATATATATATATATATATATATATCTCACAAAAACATTTGATCCAAATTTCGCACTGCATATTCATGACAATTTCATATCAGTAATCAACAAAGGAAAACTATATTACAATATAATTGCACATAATTAAATTAACTGTAAACAATATATTGTAGAAATATGCATATTAACATTTTGGGTCAAAAACGGTATTAGTAAACTGCGGACTACTTCTCGAATTTGATGCTTAAATTACACTTTTGCGTGATTGAAAATTTCTGTACGTAATTTATACACGTCTAGCGCATTGAAGATCCGATCGAAGAGTGATGCTACCCCTCGCTTTGAGTTGGCGTCAGTTTTAAATACGGGATGCTGATTGGCTGTTCAAATAAATCATGCATTTTTCCAGTTTTGACAATCTCGAACACGTCGACAAAACACCCCTTGACAGGTTTCAAACTGCAGAGAATTTCTAGTTAAAATCGTACTTCCTGTGTTTGCAAATCGATTGATTACAGGTATTTGCAAACGTGTTTTCAAAGATCTGACCACAGAATATTGTTGCTTAGGTCTTTATCTCTCTGTGTGTGTGTGTGTGTGTGTGTGTGTGTGTGTGTGTGTGTGTGTGTGTGTGTGTGTGTGTGTGTGTGTGAACACCTAATTCCTACGTAGCATAATTCTCTCGTTATTCCTTTTGGCGTACGTCTTCCGTATAACTTCTCCAATTGTTAATTATATTAACTGAGATTGCGGCTACTTATAAAGCTTCACTTGCTGAATACAATGCTGTTTTCAGAATCGCCGTATATTTATTAGTTTTTAAGTTATCACAGGTTGAACTGATAATTTGTACTGAGTAAAATTTCATGTTTGTACCAGTATCTGATGTCGCTGTGATGTGGTTAGAGTGAGATGGCTGCGATTGTACGCTCTCTCTCTTGCTTACGCTGCTCTACACCCTCCGTCAGACACTTCATATAACGCTCAGTTAGGACGCTAATATGAATCGTTATCATATATATATATATATATCTCACAAAAACGTTTGATCCAAATTTCGCACTGCATATTCATGACAATTTCATATCAGTAATCAACAAAGGAAAACTATATTACAATTTAATTGCACATAATTAAAATAACTGTAAACAACATATTGTAGAAATATGCATATTAACATTTTGGGTGTGAGTGGCTAATTCTAGTCTCCTTCCCTTGTTGTGGGCTATTTCCTATAAAATATGCATATACCTGGTGTACTGTGTCATGTAGATTCTTACGTATACTAAAATGTTTATCATATCTTCTTAACTGTCATTAATTTATTTTAAAAGATGTATGTTGCTTTTCTATAAGTTGTTGTGTTGCTGAATTGTGTTTAATGAAGAAATTAATTTAATTATGATAATTCTGCTTGTGAATTGTGTTTGTTAGTTTAAAAACAGTTTTTGTTAAAATAAAATGCAATTTTTTTTTTATTTTACCCATTTACTCAGGACCTAAAATAAAAAGAAAGGTGCCACGTGCACAACTAAATTGATTAGAATAAAAGATTAACCTACTGATAAGATAAAATTATTTTTTATTTTATTTTAGTTAGATAAAATAGTTTACCTACTGATACTCTGCATTACATTGGTATAAGTAAACTGATACATATACATATAAACAAATGAAATAAGAGTGACAACCACTTGGCCAAAGAGATTAGAAAAATGAACTAACAGATTGAAGAGCTCGATATTACCATTACAGAGAACGTGTAATACCGAACGGTTACTTACTATACACTATATAAATTTATTGTATATTAAAATACACAAAAAACCACCTGAATCACTACAAATAAAATCGGGGTCTGAATCAGTATTGTCCTCACTCTCGCTACTAATTCCTTTTAAAAAATCACCCCACCCTTAGAAGTTAGACACAAAATAGAATTCGAGGGAAACTTTCTCCTAAAATATGCCAACTATGTAATGGTACATGTAAAAGGCCTGTTTAAGACAAAGAGGCAGCAAAACAAAGACACATTTTCCATTCCCAGTTTAAAATGACATAATAATAAGAAAACCTAATACACAATATATGAAATAAAATATACAGAAACGATCAACAAGTTTTTTTAATAATTCGTGCAACAAACCAGATTCTCAAAACATTGAAGCCTTGTTCCACTATGACAGTTTTCCGTATTATTTTCAGTACTTTCCATAGCTATGTAGTTTTACAGACTTTTCCGTATAAACTGCAGAAAATCCGTAGCAGTTGGCATGTATGGAAATTCTTGAGTTTTTGATTAAGGCTGCAAGTGAATTATAACACTTGAAAGCCCATGGAATGGAACAAAAAATGTTGCTTTTAATATAAAACAGATTTTTCCAACAGAATTACTACCGAGGTCTGGTACATTATCCCCTCTAGCCAGCGGCACTGACTGTGTTCTTCTGTATCGGTAGTAGAAGTGTTTTGACTGTTCCTTTTTTGGGGTTTGGAGTGATAAACACAGATTTCATCAATGGTTATGAAATTCATTTAGATTTTCCTGAAATGCTTTAAACTCTGAGAAGAAACTTCCATTCCGTGCTTTGATTCAATGAGAGCAAATACTGCACTTGTTGCACACAAATCATCTTCAAATGTTCATGAAGAGTGTTGTCACATGTTCAGTTAAGATGTCACACTTCAGTTTTTTTGCTGATTTTCAATCTACTGTCAATCAAAATGATTTTATCTACTTTTGTGATCATTTCTTCAGTTGTCATCCACTACAATATTTACTTGTATGCACCACCCATGTATTTATGGATCTTAAGCAATACAAACAGATGATACATATTGACTATGAAGAACTGATCAACTTGTCATATAAATTAATCAAGTCCGTAATCTCAGAGAGTAAATTTTATTTCATTCAGTAGTTATTGTTGCTAAAACATATTCCTACACGTCAGCTGTATCAGATCTCTTAATAGTATTTCCCTAATAAGCACCAAAATCATTACTGCTAAGAGAGGTCTTTTATTTCTCTCTTTACATGATCATGCACACATACTAATTTTTGGATTTCACAGGAGTACTATGATATCTGGAAATGCAATCTAAAAGGAATTATAGAAGGAAGACTGACTTAGTGGGGAAGCATACAGTATAAAACACAGTGACACAATTTCACAAGCAATAATTAATAAAAATTAGAAAAACAGAAAACCTAGACAAACATGTAATAAAACTAACAAAATTGCTAAAAAGGAAAGAAAAAACAGGCATGAAGTGACTGACACATAACAAAGAAATGTGTCTAAAATTAAAATTAAAATTACTACTGAACATAATATAATAAGGTTTGGACTATACAAAGGATCATGCTCTTGAAAAAATTCATTTTGCTCTCTATTTCAGATGTACATTTATACACATAATAAATCATATACTGATAAAAATGTTGTATACTTAACTCATTAGTCCCAAATTCATGTATATGTGTACATGCGTAAGCGCACAGCTACTGAGCATTATTATGCTGTTTTGACAAATACTCCTTACCTATGTAGTGACGAATACATGCCATACTGGTAGGACTTATAATACGAATTATCCCCCTGAAGCCTGCAACAGCTAAGAGAGGCTTTCCATTGTCCTCTTCATATGACCATGCACACGAGTAGAAAATCTCATCCACCTCAATTTGAGTCAAGAAATTTATATCAGTCACTTGTATGGCACAGGGATACAGAAATTCTATACTTATATGATTTTCCAAATCCATGCTTTTTCATATGTGGGGCAAACACGGTATGTTTTTCTATATCTATTGTTGCTAGAGTGTTAAGTGTGCCTATGCTGAGCAGCTATTTGTTAATGAATCCCTTTGGATGGGACAAAGTAAAGTCTACAAATTACTTTCTAATAGCATGTGACTTGTTTCCAGAAAGTAGCTCCCATTTGTTTCTAGTGCTCAAATTTTTGAAGCCCCTCATTTTAAATACTTGACAATAACTGTCTGAGCATATGATAATATTGGCACTTTCTTAAGCAAAGTAAATTACAAATGCTAAAAAAAAAAGTTCCAAACATGGTAACAACACAATACTGACGTTGGTCACAGTGAGTGCATGAGTGCATGATTAGGCTGGACTTACAGTAACAGTATTTTAGGCAAACATTTCTGAGCTGTTTGAAATAAACATTCCTTACCTATATAATGCCGAATACATGAGATACTGGTAGGGCTTAAAATACGAATTATTCCCCTTGAACCCGCTACAGCTAAGAGAGGATTTCCGCTGTCCTCTTCATATGACCAAGCACAGGTGTAGAAATTTTCATCCACCTCCGGTTGAGTCAAGAAATCCATACAAGTAATTTATAAAATACTGACAAAAAAAGTATGTGTATTTAGGTCCATATATGCACACCTGACATTCGGACAATACAAAGCATAATATAACTATACGTTAACATACAGCTAAAACAAGAATAGACAACAAACACTTTTTGTCACTTACATAAGCTGAAAGTGTATGTAAACTTTATAATCTGAAATAACATCAAACAAATAAAGGACTACTGATGTGCCAGAAATCTATCAGATAGTAACCTTCAGTAATATAACCTATAAGAATTTACAATTATCAGAGAAAAATGTATATAACTCAACCTGGGGGTAAAATGTACACAACTCAGCCTGTGTGATATGGAGACTGCATCTCAGCAGATACTAATGAGATCAAAATACAATTATTGAGTACTGATTTGATTTATTAAAACGTATTTATAAAGTCACGATATAATGCAAGATGCATAGTCAACTTCGTTTTCTAAGTCTTTAACTATCAAAAAAAAGAATGAGAAAAACAAGTTCTCAGTTTTAATTCTACTGTTTGCCATTTATCTGTCTGTTTAGGGTGTCTCACAATATGTTTCGACTGCATCAACTAATTTTCTTAAACTTGGCATGCACATTCAGTTTTACTCCCACAGATCCCTTTCGTTTTTGAGATTACCCCCTCCCACCCAAAAAATAGGGCGCAGGAGGTAGAAATGTGAAGAGACAACATTTTTGAAAATCCCTAAAATCTATATTGGATATAGAAAATTAAAAAGAATTTTTGGCAAAATTCAGTCTTCAGTTTTTGAAATTGAAATGTTTTCAATTCCCACAGCCCAAAAAGTGGATTAAAGTTTTTTATAAAATCAATAAAATCCACGTGGAATACAAATTAAAGTGAACTTTTACCAAAATAAGAATAGTTTTCAGTTTTTGAAATTACAAAATTTTTTAACCATCAGAGCAAACATTTTTTACCCCACAAAAAACATTACAAAATATTTAACAATTGTAAAAATCCATGCCAGGTTGTAACGGGACAAACTGTTGAGGGTCTATAATTTAAAGTTTCTTCATTTTGTATTCAACCAGAGTATATTTTTGGTCACTGACTGTAGCTCCGTGTCAGGTACAGAATGGTACCGGAAAGCAAATTATCCGAAAGGGTGCGTATTCATGCGTACGAGCGTACGTGTGGGCCGCTGTTCACAACGTAAAAGTCACGTTGAAGAATTCCTTCTCGCCAGGTACGAAATGAGAGAAACTCCTCAAGATGTTACTAGCCAATCACGAGGCAAGTTGCCAGACACAGAGGGACACTGAGCCATTTTGAAAAAGGCAGTCGGCGTTTAACTTCGGAACCGCGCAGATACGTTAATGCGCGGTTCGCCGAAAACCTGTACTCAACAATGTAAACCGACCATTAAATCATGTGAATTAAGTTAATACAACGGTAAATCATGTCATAGTGATCAATCAGACGTAATCTACTAGTGCTAACAGTTTAAACTTATTTTCGGAGTGTGCTAGGGAAATCGGGAATTAATAGTTGTGGTGTAACCGCGTGGATACGGCGACAAAAGGATGAGTACATAATATAAGCAATTGACCAGATATCAAAAACATTTCAATTTCAAATGAATTAAATACATAAACCAATTATAATAAGACCTCTAAATCCGGGGGGTAAAAGATACGAGGGGGTACCCAAAAATAACCGGAATAGCGCTGCGACTGGCGGAGCTTACGTAGTACGCATTTCTCCCGCTAGGCGAGTGTAGCTCAACTCGTTCCGAGTTCAGTCCGTCATTGTTGTCGCCTGAGAAGGTTATGTCCGGTCACAGTAATTTGTTTTGTAAAAGCAGTTTCGCTTGCTCCTCGTTTTTTGTCATGGCGGATTTAAGTGAACAGCGCGCTGCTGTGAAAGTTTGCTTCCTGCTTGGGAAAAACGCCACAGAAACTGTTGTGATGTTGAAAACAGCTTACAAGGATAGTGCTATGGGAAAAACTCAAGTCTACCAATGGTTTTCTCGTTTCAATGAAGGTGAAATGTCAATTGATGACAAACCTCATTCTGGACGTCCGTCAACTTCCAGAATTGACGAAAATGTTAAAAAAGTTCATGCAATCGTGCTTGAAGACCGACGACGGACCATTGAAGAGATTAGTAAGTTATCTGGAATAACTTGGAGCTCAGTTCAGCGAATTTCGTCAGAAGATTTGGGGATGAGAAGGGTCACTGCAAAATTTGTGCCTCGGGTCCTGACTGAACAGTAAAAAGAGAATCGAGTTGAAACATGCCGTGCATTGAAAGACCAGCTCCGAACCAACCCAGATTTTTTCTCCAAGGTCATTACTGGTGACGAGTCATGGTGCTATGGTTATGACCCCAAAACTAAACAACAGTCAAGCCAGTGGAAAACTTCATTGTTGCCTCGCCCAAAAAAAGCTCGTCACGTGAAATCAAACATCAAGACGATACTCATTTGTTTTTTCGATGTGAGAGGGGTAGTGCATTCTGAATTCGTCCCACCAGGTCAGACTGTTAATCAGGCTTTCTATTTGGAAGTTTTAAAAAGATTGCGTAACAATGTGCGACAAAAAAGGCCCGATTTGTGGCAGACGAGGGACTGGTTTTTCCACCAAGACAATGCACCTGCTCACACAGCCATTTCAGTGCGCCAGTTTTTAGCAAAAAACAACATGACTCCCTTGCCCCACGCCCCTTACTCACCCGACCTCGCTCCGTGCGATTTCTTCTTGTTTCCGCGAATGAAGAGGGACATGAAAGGACAACGTTTTGACGACGTGGAAGCGGTAAAGAAAAAAACGAGGCAGGAGCTGTCAGGCATCACAACAGATTAGTTTGAAAAATGTTTCCAGAAATGGGATCGCAGATTGGACAAATGTATTAAGTGTAATGGAGAGTACTTTGAAGGTGATAAGGTTGTTTTGTAAAAAAAATTAAATACATAACTTTAAAAAAAAAATTCCGGTTATTTTTGGGTACCCCCTCGTATATATAAAGAATGAATAAGTAAAGTGCTGGGTTGCCTTAGTCTATAGATGTAATATTTGTTAAGATATAATTTAAGAAATTCAATTCATTAATTCTTGTCTTATGTTTGGAAAGTTAAATGTAGAATCAAAAATTATGTGAAACAGTTGTTCATAAACAACTTCAGGGAAATGTATCAGAAATAAGGAACAGATTTGTAGTAAAGAACGAAAAAAAAAAGAACCAAAGATGTTGAATTTAATTAAAAAACAAAGCTAGTTAACGCAGTAAATGAGAATTGATGTTTTTGTTACGCAACGAAACCCAATAACCACTCTTACAGGTTACGAGTTCGCATAAAAGGACCCTGGATCCCATGTGCAGGTAGGCACTTTGAGATCTGTGAAGCTTAATTAATTCATGGTAAAATAAATAAAGTTATTTGCAATTAATTAGTAAATTAACAGTGGCGCCCGAACAGGGACGGTTTATACAAATTTATTTTTGTATAGGCTATGCCTACTCGTGGATGTAAGAGATGTTATTGGAAGTTACGTATAAATTAAGTACAACAAAAAATGAGGTTATGTTATACTATGTTATATTTAAGTGCTACTTATATGATATAGAATACCACTGAATGCATTTAAGATAAGGATTTTTAAGATATATTTGGTAATTTAAAAAATGGCAGAGATAAAAATAACGAAGTCAGCATAACTGACGAAATGTTTATGAGTGAGATGGGCGTCCACTCGACTCCAGTGAGCCAATTTGAGGGAAGTTCCACCAAGTCAGTTGAAGTAAATGGCTCACCAGTCCAGTCAACACCCATCTCAATCAGACACGAAAGTAAAACCGATGAAATTATAAAGACAATGACGATGATGCAGTTGCTATTAAAGCAACAGAACAGTTTTCAGAGTGATCTAAATGTTAAATTAGAAGAACAGAAAATTGACAGTAATAGTAATTTCAGAAACATATACAGTAAGTTCGAAGAACAAAAAATTGAGACTCATAGTAAGTTTGACAGTTTTCAGAGTGATCTAAATGTTAAATTCGAAGAACAAAATATAAAAATGAAATGAATTTTAAAAATTGGACAGAACAATTACAAGACGAAGTAAACGAAAGTAGAAAGAGAAAACAGGGGGTAGATAATGGTACATATAATAAGGTAAGTGGTTGTAATGGAATAAAAAATAATGATGGTGATAACGAATAACAATGAAGAAATAATTAACGAGGTAAGTGATAGTTATAAAAATGAGTTAACAAGTAGTAGTGGTAAGATAGTTGAAAACGAGCTATTTAAGGGTGATACAGTGAAAATTAATAGCGATGATGGAAATATAGAGATAGTAAGAGAGAGTGAGAGAGAAATGGGAGTAGGGGGTAGTGAGAGAGTAGAAAGCAGTGGTTATAAGTTAGAGAGAGAGAGTATGAAGAGAGTTATTTTGTGGATATAGGGCAGAGGGTAAATTTTCCCCGGGTATATTGTGAAATAGGATTTTCACAGGTGTTTTACGAGGACAGTGTTTCCTCCAGAGGCTATGTGGAAGACGAGGTGTCTTCAAGTAGTCTCTTAACTTTTGTGATGTTCCTGGAAAAGCCAGGAGGTGTTTTAATATAATAGTACCCTCTGCATGGAATGATAGAAAAAGTATGAAATGGTGTTATGATGAGAGGTATTTAGAGAGAGAGTTGTGTTTTGATAGGAAGATAGAGTTGTTTGAGGTTAGTAGGAGTTATAAAGAATTGAGAGAGAGAGTGAAGAATAAGAGAGTTGATGATGACATTGAGTACTTACCATGTGACATAATTAGTGCAGCAAATGATGATAAGGTTGATGATATTGAGTACCTACCTTATGATGAAACTGGTATAGCAGCAGATGATAATAATGATGAAATTATAATGTACCTAATTGTAACAAATCATACTAAGGGCGACTTGACTATACTCGATGGTGACAAGTTATATGATGTAACAATATGGAATAATCCTGTTGATTATTATGGTATTGTGGAAAAGTATGAGAATTTAAATAGTGTAATGGTCAATTTTGAGGGATGTAAGTTTTTATTTCATTTAATAACAATATTGAGAGTGATCTGTTTGGACACCCTTTACGGCCACCGAGACCACTAACACTTGTTTGGACACCCTGTATGCAATTCCGTATCAGTCCGTGCTTGGCACAAGCGATAACAGCGTTGGAATGTAAGCCTATGCGCGCCTGCGCATATCGTCCGTTGGGGAGAAGTAACAAAAACTTCGTAACTAACGCCCAACTACAATGGAATGTGGCGGTGAGTGTGCGCTCGTGCGCCTCTACCAGACTCTCGACACCAAAGTATATCAGCGGAAGCGACGCAACGTGTCTAATTAACTGGCCACGTGAGCGTCTCGGCCAATCACCGATCATGCTGACGGAAATGATTTGAATGTGCGACTCACCTTGGTAGCGTCAGCCAGTCGACAAAATCACCCGTTCCCGGCCAGGACAAGTTACGCAGTTCGCGAACTTTAAATTTTGTATTTTAACATATTCCGAAGTGTAACAGAAAGTTTGAAGAGAAACAGTTAAATCCGACAGTTTAGACGAAGTTAGCGGAGTGGACAGCAAAATTAAGAAATGTGACAAATAAACGAAACATTCGTATACATACGAGATGCAGCACGTGGTCATCAGAAGGACGCGGGTTAAGTAGTCGACTCAAAATTAAATTAATCATTAATCTTCAAATTTATAAAAAGGGGTTATAATTAAATTATGGGGCATTTTACAGTATGAGAGGGAGAGAGTGAGCAATCTGGGTCGTCTTAGTAGTTTAGTTAAGTAGTTTGTCAGTTTTTTAAGTTGCAACTAGTTATTAGAGTATTGGTCATGTAAAAATAATCCAAGTTCTTGTAATTCTTTAGGAAAAATAATCGAGATTCTGAGTAGTAGTTTGAGTCGAAAATAAATATTAAGTAAAGTAAAAGAAAGTAAACAGCAAAATGTCATGAAACAAATAAAATACCATTTTTATTGTGCTTGCAAAATCTGTGTTTGTTAATTTGCATTCACCTGTGATTTTACTCTGCCAGAGTACACCAGACGACACCCTGGTAAATAACTCGAATTTACTTAGTAAAGGTAAGTGTTTGGAATTTCATAATTTTAAACAATAATAAACATGTGCAGCCTCAGTTGGTGCCCTAAAAATGGGACAAAATTCAATATTTCAATAATTTAATTAACTCGTAACGTTTTAATAGTCACTATACTGATAGAGATAATATAATGTATTTTATAAAAAATGAATTGTGTAGACGTAAGACCAGATTATTATTCGATGATGGTGGTTAAACATTTAGTGAATGAACATTTAATTATTTTAGTTTATGGTAATTACTTGGCTAACTTATGTAATGAGGTGTGGTAAACAATAAAATAATATGACAAAAAAAATTGTAGATAAATTTGTAGTGAGGTTAATTGTGTTTGTGTAATAGGTTATGTTGTACTCTGTAGTTTATGTAAACAATGTATGTATGCAAGGGGAATTAATTTTATAAATATAATAATAATAATTCTATACCAGACTAAATAAATAACGAGAATAATTGTGAAGGTTATAATGCAAGTAAATGAATTGAAATGTGTTGAATAACGTAATCAAAGTAACTTAGTGTTTTAGAAACTGATGGAGTTAAATAAATTTGAGACGAATTAATTGATTAATTTGAAATGTTGTATAGATGAATTTTGGTAATAAATTTGAATGATTTTCTGAGAATTATACTATATAATAAATAGTAAATGAGTAAACGTAAAATGTGTTCAGGTGTTGAGTCATATGGTTATTATGATGTATCAGAAGGTACATAAGGTTATGTACATTATATTTGTTGTAATAAATGTTTATATTTTTGAGTCTATAACAGTAATCATTTTTTTATTTGATTAAATAATTGACCATGTGTCAGTAGGAATTTTATAATGAGATTGAAGTAAAGTAAAATGTTTTAATAAGGAAATTAAATGTGTTTGAAAGAATTTAACTTAGGGAAGGTGTGTACTTTTTGGTAAAATTTAAATTTGAAATGTTTATGTTAATGTAATGATATTAATGTTCAAGTTAAGTGTTGATTATGTTGTATATGTTGATTGATGACTTATTTTATAGATAATTTGGTATATTTGGTTTACTAGTATTCAGTGTACTTAGAGTAGGGTTATTTTCATACTGGTGAGACATCAGCTGATGCATGGTGTTATGTGTATAGTGAATTTTGTGTAATCAATTTATAGTTGCAGTTGATTTTATGGTAATAATAAGCTTGTTTAGCTTTAATAATTGTCAATATATGTAATTCTGAAAGTTAAATTCATTTAATGCATTGGAAAAAATATATATATATATAGAAATGTTAGTAGTAAATTGTTTTAACTAGTGGTGATTTGAAGGTTACAAAGAGGATAGATGAATTTTATGATGAACGTGAATAAATACAAAATGAAATTAAATTAACTGACTGTTTTGAATAATGCAATTAAAAGTAATTAATTGAAAGAGATTTAATTAATTAAATGATGGAAATTTAAATAATTTATTTTTGATTTGAAATAATAAAAGATAAACAGTTAAAGTGTTTGATTAATGGAAATTGAAATAAAACGTTTAATGCTAGTAAATTATAGTCAGATGAACCTACAGTTGATAGTGTTTATTGTGAGGTTAGGTATTTGTAAAATAGGAATGTTTATTTGAATCAGAATGTAATATGTTTAAGATAAGAAGTCACCTATATACGCAACCAGTACTTTGCTAAAGGCACTCCAGTACGGATAAGAGGGAAACAAGTCAGTTAAGGATGTGGTATGTTGAAAAGCCAGTAATTGATATTTTTATCTGAGAGGTTACAAAGTCAGGTGATACTGTGGCGGGTGCCTGTCTGACTTTATGGTGTTGGGATCTCGAAAGGGAAGTCCAGTAAGGTCATTCAGGTGCAGCTATAGCCGCCAGACTAGGGGGGTAAGTTACCCATGATTTTAGTAAGGCAATAAGAGGGGTTGTTGGCGCCATATCCTAGCTGGTCCTCTTAGGTTTTTAGCAATGAGAGTTTTTCTGCTTCGGCAGAAAACCTCTCATTGGGGGGGGGGGTATTGTAACGGGACAAACTGTTGAGGGTCTATAATTTAAAGTTTTTTCATTTTGTATTTAATCAGAGTATATTTTTGGTCACTGACTGTAGCTCCGTGTCAGGTACAGAACGGTACCGGAATGCAAATTATCCGAAAGGGTGCGTATTCATGCGTACGAGCGCACGTGTGGGCCGCTGTTCACAACGTAAAAGTCACGTTGAAGAATTCCTTCTCGCCAGGTACGAAATGAGGGAAACTCCTCGAGATGTTACTAGCCAATCACGAGGCAAGTTGCCAGACACAGAGGGACGCTGAGCCATTTTGAAAAAGGCAGTCGGCGTTTAACTTCGGAACCGCGCAGATACGTTAATGCGCGGTTCGCCAAAAACCTGTACTCAACAATGTAAACCGACCATTAAATCATGTGAATTAAGTTAATACAACGGTAAATCATGTCATAGTGATCAATCAGACGTAATCTACTAGTGCTAACAGTTTAAACTTATTTTCGGAGTGTGCTAGGGAAATCGGAAATTAACAGTTGTGGTGTAACCGCGTGGATACGGCGACAAAAGGATGAGTACATAATATAAGCAATTGACCAGATATCAAAAACATTTCAATTTCAAATGAATTAAATACATAAACCAATTATAATAAGAGCTCTAAATCCGGGGGGTAAAAGATATATATAAAGAATGAATAAGTAAAGTGCTGGGTTGCCTTAGTCTATAGATGTAACATTTGTTAAGATATAATTTAAGAAATTCAATTCATTAATTCTTGTCTTATGTTTGGAAAGTTAAATGTAGAATCAAAAATTATGTGAAACAGTTGTTCATAAACAACTTCAGGGAAATGTATCAGAAATAAGGAACAGATTTGTAGTAAAGAACGAAAAAAAAAGAACCAAAAATGTTGAATTTAATTAATAAACAAAGCTAGTTAACACAGTAAACGAGAGTTGATGTTTATTATGCAACGAAACCCAATAACCACTCTTACAGGTTACGAGTTCGCATAAAAGGACCCTGGATCCCACGTGCAGGTAGGCATTTTGAGATTTGTGAAGCTTAATTAATTCATGGTAAAATAAATAAAGTTACTTGCAATTAATTAGTAAATTAACAAGGTAGGAAATCCAAATGTTGTCTTAACCCTGAATATTTGTTCAATAAAACCCCCTCCCTTTTGCCCCGTTACAAGTCTGCATAGAGCATCAAGCTATGAAGAATTTTATTCAGTATCTTTAATGATAATGTGATCTATTTATAATATACTTACACTTATTGTTTTACTAATGGTACCTATAATTTCAATTTTCTAATTTATTGTTTATAGCCTAAAGGTACCATAAAATCAATAGAAATTTAACATATTTGGCGACCAACTTGAGGGCTATGAAAAGGAAATAAATAAAGATTGAACAGAATTATAGTTGTCATTTCTAGCCGGCGATCATACAAAAGTAAACAAGATGTCCAAGAGAGGAACTTCATGTAGAAGAAACAAGACAGCTAATACTGACATGAATAAGGAAGAGAAGGAGGCTCAACCTGCAATAGAAGTGGAGGTAGAAGCCAGTAATATGGAAGAAAATCAACCTGACAAACCAGCGTATACAGAGAACATAAGCATACAAGGAAATGTTAAGGCTTATGATGGAAAAAATGGAAAATAATAACCAACAGTTGAAGGAAGAATTAGGTCAGAAAATAGAAGACACCAATAAGGAAATAAAAGATACCAATAAGAAAATAGAAGACAACAGTAAACAGTTGAAGGAATAATTAAGTCAGAAAATGGAAGAAAGTAATGAGAATTTGAAACGGTAGATCATAGGGGAAATGACTGAGATTAATCAGAAAATGGAACAGTACAACGAAACAATCAAGCAGCAAATTTCTGAACCAATGAACAGCTGAAGCAAACAAGTCTGGAACTACAGCAATTTAAGGAAGATGTCTGCATACAGATTGACAACATAGAAAATAATAATATAATAAGTATGGAATCAATGCAGAAAGAGACACAAGAAAAATAGAAAAGGTGCATGAAAAGGTAGAAGAGAAAATAGGGCACACAGAAGTCAACGATAATAGTATACAGAACCAAGTGACCAATAATACGGAGAAAATCGAAGAAATAAATCAAAGAGAATTGGTGAATATACGGGAAGAATTGGAGATGATTAGGAACAGGCCATTTCACGTACCTACCTTCCAATTTACTGACAACAGAGAAATAATCAATTTCAAAAACTATAGAAGGAAGCCTATGGAATTCTTGGAAGGGATTTACGAAAATATTACAAAAAATAGAGAAACCAGATGGACGGTAATCAGAAGCATATTAGACGAACATTTTAAAGACATTACAGATAATTGGTGGACCGCCACCCGACATGACAAACGAATATCCAGAATTTAGGGCGTTGTTTAAAGCCAAGTATTGGTCTGACTCAACTCAAAACATAGTACGCAACAACCTGTGTAATGGTAAATATGATCCACAGAGAGGCCAATCACCAACTGCATTTTTCTTGGGAAAGGTGTGCCTAGCTAGGAATTTGGAACCCACGATACCAGAGGAGTGCCTGGTAACGAAACTCTCTTACCACTACAAGGAAGGGATTGGCAGAGCAAGACTCTGCGGAAAAATTAAAACCATACAGTCCATGGCAGCACTGTTAGAGAATTATGAGCATGAAAATTACTACCCGGAGAAGTAGACAGAGAAATGACTACCAGCTGAGAGACAGAAATAATACGGCCAATAATAATAATAATCAAAACAATAATGGCAACAGGGATAATCGATCACGAGTGAACTATGTACGATCGAATAATCAAGAAGGTAACTGCGGTTATAGAAGACCAAATTATCAAGGACCCAGGAGTCTAGAACTCAACCGCCCATATCCAAATGGTAATAGAGACAATGGCTATAACAACGATAATTACAACCGAAATTATTCAAGAAGGAGCAGGAGCAGTGAAGATAATAGGAGAACCAATAATTATAATCCAATGGGGAACACCAGTGAGGAAAGACATAATACCAATAATCATGATGTTCACCATAACAATGACGTTAGGGACAATGATAATGACCAGACTTTAAACGAGAGGCGGCAGTGAGAAATCTTAATGGCCCATCACTGATCCGATCTTCTGGGTACCAACATGGACAACAACACCACATACCTAACAAGACGATTACTGTAATTAACAATAACTATTTAAAAAACATACGCGAGGATTTATTAACTGAAGAATCTGCCCATGGAGAAAGTAATAATAATAATGAAATTACATACATTCGAGCTGAGCCAAATGGGATACCAACCGAATAAATGATAGATACCGGGGCGAATGTTTCGTTGATTGACAGCACGGAGTTAGACAGGATACAAAGAGAGTGCAAGAAGATTATACCAACATTACCCGTTAATAACATAACTCTAATTGGAGCTACTGGATGCCAAAACAAGTCTGTAAGGAAACGGGTATTACTAGAAGTGAAAAGTAATGGATCTACAATTCCCATGATATTTTTTGTAGCAAGAGATCTACCATTAAATCTGTTAGTCGGGTGCGATATGCTAAGACAGTATACGGCTATAATTGACCTGAGCAGAGAGAAGGTGTCTCTGATCTCAGATGATTTAGTGTGGACAGCTGAGTTAAATGGAAGCCAAAGTGCCCCTCAGAACGGTACCAGCTATTATGTTAGGGAGGATAAAATTGATGGGTATAGATCATTATGAAATAACATAGAGTATCAAGACATAGTGAAGAAATGTGGCAGAATAAAATAAAAGAAATCCAGAGATTCCAGAAAGAAAAAACGGGGTTAAATCTAAATGCAGAACAAACGAATAAACTAGTATCAATCTATAACAAATATAAACACGTTTTCTCCGACATGGCCCGGTAAAGTGAGAATCTATCAATGCAAATTAAAGTTCAAAGAACCATTAGAATTCAAAAGGAAATCCTATCCCATCGCTCATTCTTTGAAGGAAGCGGTCAGAAACGAAATAAATAAAATGATGGCCGATGATATTATTGAATACAGTCACTCTCCATACACCAACCCTATAGTTGCTATTCCAAAGAAAATTGGAAAAGTTAGGCTTTGTCTTGATGCCCGCGAAATCAACAAGATGATTGTAAACGATAGAACATCCCCGGGGGAAATACAGGAAATATTAAAGAAATTTCATGGTACCAAATTCATCAGTACTTGGGACATGGTATGCGTGTACTGGCAAATAGAATTGCATCCAGAGAGTCGGAAGTACATGGCTTTCATATTCGATGGAAGAAATTACCAATTCAAGAGACTCCCATTTGGTCTCATTAACTCAGTGGGTATTTTCGTTAAATGTATGGATCAGATATTGGGACAGGAAGGACTGCAGTTCACCACGGTATACGTAGACGATTTGTTAATTACTTCATCAGACTGAAACGAACACTGTGACAGAGTAGAACATGTGTTAAGGAAATTGTCAGAAAATAATATTACTCTGAAACTCGACAAGTCAAGACTTATTGCTGACGAAGTCCAATTTTTAGGTTTTGTTTTGTCTGAGACAGGCATCTAGAAAGATAGCCAGGAACAGGCTATATACCTGTTCCATCTAATTAGAGGAACATTTATATATAAAAAATATAAATAGAATTGTCTGTATGTACGTACAAACTTGCCATGTATGTCAACTAGTTAAAGATAATAATGAGAGGAAAGAAGGAACAATGATAAGGCATGGAATAAAGACTTACAAGACAGCTGTCTATCATCCAAGCAACAATCCAGCAGAGAGTGTTGGGAGAGGTCGGAAGAATCCTAAGGACATACTGTTTCGGCAAGCAAAGGAAATGGAGTGAATACCTACCATCTACAGAAAACTTTTAAAATTTAGCATATCATCAGACCATCGAAACTACACCGTATATGGTAATGCATGAAAAACAACCACCCAGAGAAGTTACTGACTTGATTAATTTTCCGGACACTCAGAAATATAAATTTGATAAAATTAGATTTTATAATAAAATGGTGGAAAAAACAAACAAACAAAGAGATAAGTACCAAAATCGGCAACAAAGGATTATTAAATACTCAGTAGAAGAAAAGGTGCTGCCAAAAAATCGACAGTTACCTAGTACCGTGGAGGATATAGCTCAGCAACTACTACTCTTATACACTGGACCTTACATAATTACCAAAGACAAGATGAATAACACATAAGAATTAACAGACCCAACTAATCAACAAATTAAAGGAACATACAACCAAGCTGCTCTGAAAAAATATTATGAAAACCCTACACAAGAATGAATGATGATTTCATCAGTCTTGTAAATATGCCATCAGAAATAATCATTCTTAAAGGGGGAGCATTATGTAACATAACAAGATTACACCTCAGAATAAAGACAAGTAAATCATCCAAATTCATTGTGAGTTATGCCTAAATGCAATCTTTTTAGAAATAAAATACAAAGAAGAATAGAATAAACTTAACATAGAAAGAAACAAAAACAAAATATACTATTTAAAGATAAATAATAATATCAAGGAGTAAAAAGTACCACAAAACAAAAGGGAAATATTAAAATAAATAAATACTTGGGAATTAGGGAATGAAAATTTAGGAATTAAATAAGTTAATTACAATGACAAGACAATAACTGACGATGACCATTATACCCAGAAGAGAAGATCAAAGAATAATAAAAATGTAAATAGTTACTAGTAAACATAAGTATAGTGTATAAATGTTAAACCTAGTAAGTAAGTGAAAAGACTTTGGTAATAGCATTAGACTATTAAACTAGAGGGAGGTCAGCGAACCTCAAACAGTTATTTTGTGTCAGAACTACAAAATGTGAGTGACATTAAAATTACTAATAGAATCGTATTAAGCTATAATTATACAAGTTAAGTAATTTAATAATATAAAATAGTGAAAAGAACAGTGATTAAATTTATAAAACTGTGTAGAATAATAGTGAATAGGAAATGGACCTAATGATAATATGCACTGTGAATAAAACATATAAATTATATAAACCAACTATAGTTTATATAAAAAGGTGTATAATGATTAATAACAGTGAAATCTTACGTTACAAACTAATAATATACATTAGTGACGAAGAAAAAATAAGATTCAACTGAAACGTGAATTATAAAATATGAAACCGAACCTGTGACCCATAAATAATCCATGCAAGAGCTATGCTGAATGAATCAGTATTTTGTAAAAAGAAATTGTATTGTTGAAGAATATTCCACAAGAAGCCAGAACGCTTTAATTTAATGCTGGACATTTATACGAAATAACTGAAGATATAAAACGAATTGATGAAGAAAAATTGTAGAAATAATGAGGAGATTGTTTTTTTTTTAATGGAATACAATGAAAACTTGAAGGCCAGAAGATAAATATCAATCAATAATCTGTAAATGAAACTACAAGATTGGCGAGATTGTTCCATAATGTTAAGACAAACACTTGAACAAACATTACTTCATTTAAAGAGCAAATTACAGTGAAAAACTATAACAAAAACAATATACGAGGGGGTACCCAAAAATAACCGGAATAGCACTGAGATCGGCGGAGCTTATGTAGTACGCATTTCTCCCGCTAGGCGAGCGTAGCGCAACTCGTTCCGAGTTCAGTGCAATCATTGTTGTCGCCTGGGAAGGTTGTGTCCAGTCACAGTAATTCGTTTTGTAAAAGCAGTTTCGCTTGCTCCTCGTTTTTTGTCATGGCGGATTTAAGTGAACAGCGCGCTGCTGTGAAATTTTGCTTCTTGCTTGGGAAAAACGCCGCATAAACTGTTGTGATGTTGAAAACAGCTTACAAGGATAGTGCTTTGGGAAAAACTCAAGTGTACCAATGGTTTTCTCGTTTCACAGAAGGTGAAATGTCAATTGATGACAAACCTCGTTCTGGAAGTCCACCAACTTCCAGAATTGACGAAAATGTTGAAAAAGTTCATGCAATCGTGCTTGAAGACAAACGACGGACCATTGAAGGGTTTAGTAAGTTATCTGGAATAACTTGGAGCTCGGTTCAGCGACTTTTGTCAGAAGATTTGGGGATGAGAAGGGTCACTGCAAAATTTGTGCCTCGGGTCCTGACTGAACAGCAAAAAGAGAATCGAGTTGAAACATGTCGTGCATTGGAAAACCAGCTCCGAACCAACCCAGATTTTTTTCCAAGGTCATTACTGGTGACGAGTCAGTCATGGTGCTATGGTTACGACCCCGAAACTAAACAACAGTCAAGCCAGTGGAAAACTTCATTGTCGCCTCGCCCAAAAAAAGCTCGTCAAGTGAAATCACACATCAAGACGATGCTCATTTGTTTTTTCGATGTGAGAGGGGTAGTGCATTCTGAATTCGTCCCACCAGGTCAGACTGTTAATCAGGCTTTCTATTTGAAGGTTTTAAAAAGATTGCTTAACAATGTGCGACAAAAAAGGCCCAATTTGTGGCAGACGAGGGACTGGTTTTTCCACCATGACAATGCACCTGCCCACGCAGCCATTTCAGTGCACCAGTTTTTAGCAAAAAACAACATGACTCCCTTGCCCCACGCCCCTTACTCATCTGGCCTCGCTCCGTGCGATTTCTTCTTGTTTCCGCGAATGAAGAGGGACATGAAAGGACAACGTTTTGACGATGTGGAAGCGGTAAAGAAAAAAACGAGGCAGGAGCTGTCGGCCATCACAACAGACGAGTTTGAAAAATGTTTCCAGGAATGGGATCGCAGATTGGACAAATGTATTAAGTGTAATGGAGAGTACTTTGAAGGTGATACGGTTGTTTTGTAAAAAAAATTAAATACATAGCTTTAAAAAAAAATCCTGTTATTTTTGGGTACCCCCTCGTAAACATTATAATTATGAGTTTTATTTGTTCACTATAATTATTATTATTAATAGTTCCTCTTTAAGTTGTTCTTTTGTATGATCCAAAGGACCCATGAATACATACACAACACCCAATTACTGAACCTTATTTATAAGTATTATGTTTTATTTTATATGTATGACTTGGACGGTACACAGACTTTACTTTTTATGTTAACCCTGAGAAAAAGAGATTTCATGTTATCAAACCGTAAAGAGCTACAACCGAAGAAAGGGACATTGAATGTTAATACAATTAAAAATATATGTCAAAGAGAAAATAATCAATAAATTTGATGGAAGTTGAGAAAAGAGCGAATTGGAATTTGATTCTTTATTTTGGCATAGCATTACATCGAAGAAGGGTAAGATTAGGATTTAAGATTCACATTAGAATTACATAATTATATTATAAAATTGGCACCAGCAACTTGGGGCTAACATTTTCGTAATAAGTTACGAAAATTCATACAAAGTAAGATCAACTTACAATAAAATAAAGTTGACATATGAAGTATAATATAAAAAATTATAATAAAGGAATAAGTTACAAAAATTCCTATAAAAAAGTAAGAACCACAAACTTACGATAATATTTAAACAAAAAATACCAAGAAAGGAATAAGTTACAAAAGTTCCTATAAAGTAAGAAAAACTAACTTACAAAAAATTATTTAAAATAATGGTTAAAACAAAATAAAATCAACAAAAGTAAAATCAAGCAAAAACTGCTAAGATAAATACCTGAAATAATAATGAATTTAATGTGTTCAAAGAAAAAAAAAACTGAACTGGTACAAGGAAAAAAGAGAAGTTATGTATAAAACAAATATACAAAAAATGGCTAAAGCAGAATATTGGTAAACAACGAAGAAAAAGAAAAAAGATGTCTAAGATAATTAAAATGATCACAAGAAGAATAGAAAAGCAAACTAATGAAAAGTTAGAAATGATGAAATTAACAAATAAATAAATAAAAAACAATCAACTGTATGAGTAGATAACAGTATATAGCAAAGGTACAGCGGAAGGAAGAATGAGTAAAAGGACAAAGTAATCTAAAAACAAACCACAAGGTGGACAATCCCAAAATATATTATTATTATTAATTTAAGTCACAAGTTGACAAAAAAGGTATTTAAGATTGACTGTTGAAAAAGTCCAGCAATCAAAATAAACTGAGCAGAGATGATGTTCCTCTGGTCTCAGAAAAAATGAGTAGTAATGGAAGAAACCAGCTACTAAAAAGTTAGGGAAAAAATTATATAAAAGGGAGAACACACTAATGGAAATAAATAAAAACAGATCCAAATAAAATAGAATGAATCGAGTAAGAAGATAAATAAGAATGGAGAAACAAACAAGAAAGAAAAGGAAAAAATAATATATAACTGATAATTTCATAAAAAACTATGCTAGTGTTTTATCAAAATGATCAATTTGAAGGAGAGGCATTATGTTACAACACAAATAAACCACCCCAATACCAGGGATGAAAAAGATGATTCTGAATATAAAATAATACTTCATATAAAATAAAATGTTTAATATAAATAAAATATAAAGACAATGACACGACAAACGACGACATGACCTAACCCAAGTGATTGAACCAACAAAAGGAAACAAAAGAAGAAGGGAACCACAAAAAACAAACAAGAATAAAACCAAAGAAGAAAGTGACTGACCCAAACAAAATGAAGAAGGGAAAACACCGAAACCAAACAAAAATGAAACAAATTAAAGGAGTTGAATGACTCAATGTAACATGTTAAAACGAACCCAAAGGAGAAGGTGGAAAACCAAGGTATTAACCAAATACAATGAAAATGAAGAAGGAGGGAAATGAAAAAGAAACAAACCCAAGATGAAGGGAAATAAATGAAAATGAAAACCAATGATAATACACAAACAAGTAATAAAGAATATGAGCAAGAGAAATAATGCTCTCAAATGTGACATTGAAAAAAAGACCAATTTACCTATGTAAAAAAAAAGTAAATGTTATTATCCATCAATGGACAAAAAAGTAAATGACAATTGAAAGAAACCCAATTAAACAATGTTAAATATAAAAAAACAAACTAACCCACAAATTAGAGTTGGATGTAATGATAGAAATATAAAGACATAAAATTGTTAATATTATTAATGATATTTTGTAATGAAAGAGATAGTACGGTACTGAGATAGTAATTAGAGGGATTACCCATATAGAAACACTTAAAAATAAAAACATTTGTGAAGTGCAAAATGAAAGTGTAAAAACCCCAAAGTGTAGTGATAAAGCAAGTACACTAATTAAATTATAATAAACTATAAATAATTTAAAAGTGAAGGTGATGATTAAATGAGAATAATGTAAAATAAAGAATGTTAACATAGGGAAAAATAGTGAATGATGAAAGCATAAACAATTAATAAATCCAAATGAAACACTAAATAATTAAAAGTGGAGAATATTAGTACTTAAGAATAGTAGTAAGTATAAACAGTTAATTAAGGTATAATGAACGCTGAAAAGTGATGAAGACAGTATTTAGTTAAGAAAGAATGTTATTGTTAAATTTAAATGAATGCAATTATAATTAAAAGGGAGAATACCCTGAAAGGAAAATCAGATAGTGTTAACATGGAGGGAAAGTAAAGATTGTTTAAAAAATTAAGGAGTTAAAACAAATCAATAAACACCCATGTTATAAGGGATCGTTATTAAGTTCATAAAAAGTGATGTTGTTTATCACACAAAATATTATATAAAATAAGATGAATTGTAAACAAAGATTAGCAAATAATAGTTAACTAATTATTTAAGCAAGTTTATGAATAGGATATGGCTGGAAGAATTATGTAGACCATAGGCCTAGATGTTGTATTTAAAAAGATCAAAAAATAGTAAATAATAGCCACATTGTTATTATTGGCAAACTAAATAAGTAAAAAAGTTAAGAAATGTATGACCTAGAAAACGAGGAAACCAGATAGTAAACAATTATGTATAAAACAACAGTGACAAAATAATAACACAAACAGACCCAAAACACAACAAAATATATATTATATAACAACAAAATTTATAATAACAAAATAAAGCCCATTAGGCTAAAATGAGATGTAATGTGAATGAAATAAGTCAAATACCATAATGGTTACTTAGGCCTATGAAAATGCCTAACTGTCAGAAACAAACAACTACAAATTATAACAAATTAACAAAGAAATTAGTAAATCCGAGGCGAATGACTCACCAAGGATAAATTGTAAATCATTTTTAAGACAATATATTATAATAAGCATTTGAATTCAAAAAGAAATGCAATTAACAAGTATTAAAATAATTGTAAAAACAAAAACCTAAAATAATCCCACCTTGAGGGATACCAAATTAATCTATGAAAGGAAATACATATTATAGTGACAATATTTAATGCTTAGGAAGGAAAATAGAGGAATAACAGCAATCAGAAGATATACTAGGATTTTGAAAAGAATTCAAATTTTGATAACAATGGATTTATATCAATCTCAGCCAATCATAATTCATTGGTAACCATAGAAACGGACGTTGGTGGCGAAAATTACCGTTGAATATCACACTCGTAAAGCGTCATTCTACCAGGACAGAAGCCAAATTTTGGAAGACCGAATTTTAATTAAATAATGTAAAACAGTGAACGAAATTCAAAACCATGACTGAATAAGAAGCAGACGAACCATCGGAGCAGTCAACTAAAGACCAAGGACCAAAAAAACAGAAAAATAAAAGAAAATTATATGAAAAGGACACCAGACCTACTTAAGACCTGAGGTTAATGAAAATAGAAACTATTGCAGCCCAATCCTCTTCTGATCCAATGAACGATAACACCAAGTCAACTGATGTGTTAAGTACCATTGAATTACCTTATTTCCAAAAAATAAAATCACTCTAAATTTTACTAAAAATAATTTGATCTCACTATAAGCCGAATATTCTCTTTCAAAGATTAATTAAGAAAAATAAACACACTGAAAATTTGTTAACATAAAATCTAACCTATTGTTTAAATACGAACTTTCGAAACACATTTAACGACACTACAGAACAGATTGTAAACACACACCTTATTATTTATGTACACTTAAAATAAGGTAAAACACTTTTATTGTAATCATAGGAATTCTTTGCCTTGTAATCAAAAGAATTCACCGATTTTGGAACAAAATTAATTATAAAAAAACTACACGTTCCGCTGCCATGCTGATGTGAATATATCGTTCCTCATTCGATTCGTCATCCTGAGAAAAATTGTTTCATGTAAAAAGTCGGTGCAGAGTTGTTAATCAACTAATATAATTTCATTGTCAAAATTAAAAATATTATTTATCTAACATTAAAATAACTAGTACAGGGAGTAACCGTTGTTATTATTTCATAGGGAGTGCATTATATTACTTGTGTTCGTTTACGAAAGCTAGATTTGGCGATCAGTGCTCAAGTTGAAATTTGTACAACTACCGATACGATTCAGAAGGCTGGACGAGCGGGAATTATTTGAACGCCCCGACCGTCATAGCTGAGAACACCATATTAAGATAATAATTAATAAGTTTAATTGTTTTAATAAACAATTTGGCGCCACCCGGGATTAATACACACCTATATAAGAACAGGTAAGGTTACTGCTGTGTTGTACTGGTAATTACCGCAATGCTACGGACATCGTTAGCGCAAAATAGACGTAACGACCCCAGTGCGAGACGAACGCACTAACAAAGACAATACAATATACACTAACTAAAACACATAACACTTGTGTCCACATCTTTTACACAGACACACCAGATCTGTCGTTACAGATTGGCTTCCATCGCGGGGCTTAAACAAAGACGTAGCGATCACGTTTGTCGTTACAGATTGGCGCCCATCGCGGGGCTTAAACAAAGACGTAGCGATCACTATGTTGTTAAAGATTGGCGACCAACCGGTGAGGCTTTAAAAGAAGACCAGCGGCGATTATGAGGAGACATTCCATGGTTACAAGATACCAAATAAAGAAAGGCACTAAAGGTGAAGATCAAGAAGAGATGGAAGAAATGATCGGGGAATTGTCCGAAGAGGATCCCCAGGTGGACCAACCAGAAAACCCAAACCAACCAGAACCGGAAATGGAAGTAATGGTCGGGGACCAACCCAACTAACCCACTCAGAAAGAAGACCTGAGCACGCAGGAGATGTTAAGGATTCTTATGGAAGGAAACAACAAACTCCAGGAAGACAACCAGAGAACAAATGAAAAAATAGACCAAAACAGTGAAGAATTGAAGAAAATGAAGGAAGAAACTAGAGAACAAAGGAAGGAAGACACGGAATTCTTGAATGAAAAACTGGACAGAAATAGTGAAGAACTGAAGAAACAAATCAAGGAGGACATAGAACTTCTAAATAATAAGATAGAAAGCAACCATGAAGCCCTGAAGAGAAGCCAAGAAATATTAGAAAAGAAGAGTGAGAGCTGAAGAGGCAAATAAAGAAAGATCTTGAGATATTAAATAACAAGATTGAAAATAATAGTGAAACACTCCAAAGACAGTTGAAGGAAGATGGTGAGAAGAACAGAAAAGAATTAAGATTCATACTAATAGAGTCTCGTGAAGAAGTCAAACAGACAAAAACGGGGATGAATAAGAGATGGGAAGAAACAAATTATCCAGCAGATCAACTTAATGAAACATTAGATAGTGGTTTCACACAATTGAATGAAACACTAGACAGCACTTCTGAAGGTATCGAAGAAACGTTGACTAAGAACACGGAAACGGTAACTCAGAAAATAAAAGAGATGGAGGAGGAAATAGAGAATAAAGAAGACAAAAGTGTATTATTTCCTGAAAATAGAGATAACAAAAACAATAACACCGAGAAAATCAAGCGCATAAAAACCAACCGTAGAAGAGTAAAGAAGAATCGAATAATTAAGAAGATTAAGGAAACAAAGGAAATAGGAAAAATATATAAAAAGAAACTACTGAAAACAAGAGAAGAAGTGGAGATGATGAAGACCGGACTAATTGATGTATTCAATTTACCAATTACTGACCAAAGCAAGTTAATGAAATACAAAGACTGTAGGAGGACCTTAAAAGCAATTACAGAGGGAAGTCACAACAAACCAGCGGATAAAAAATTCAGCAAATCTATGCTTAAATGGAAGATGCCAGAAATAGAAAGGACTCACAACAAAATAGTGTGTCACAAATTAAAAAGGTCTCTAGAACACCTGAATACACAAGAAATACAAATGCAAAATAAAAAATCAATAATAACATTAACGAAGGAGGTACAATTAACAACTTCTTTGATTAATCAAAATGTATTGAATGGCGTAGACATGGAGACAACTGAACATATGATATTAGAAGAATTGTGGTACAAAATAGAAGATACCTATTTCACAAGAACGAAAATAGTTATACACACCCAGATTACCCGAACCACAAGTGCAGAGGAAATGATGGACCATGGGTAAATTCACTGAAAATGAACACAGAGAAAAGGGACTGAGTCTCAGAATAATGACCAAGCAGACTAATGGAAAGAAAGGAGTATTAAAGTAAATTAAACCAATTAATAATCACCAAAACAAGAATTGACAAAAAACGACTAAGACGAATTAAATGAGAGCTATTAAACCATAATAAATAAATTTAAAAACGTTATCCAGAATAAATGTTCAAACATCTAACATTTGAAGGAGTAGAGAAGAAAGACAACAAAGAGTGTAATATACAAGAGAAGGCAATAATAATGAAAGAAAAGGAGAAGATCACCTTACAAAAAAGTATAAATAACAAGGTCCTATGTAACCCTATGTATCACCTTATGTCATCACCAAAGATAATGGGAAACAATACTTATGAAATAAGTAATAGAACCACCAAAAAGATAAAAGGAGTTTACAATCAAGCTTCAATAAAAAAGTTTTGTGAAGAAAAATAAATTACGATAAATAAAAATAAACAAATACCAAAATTCAAAAATTATGTGAGCACAACTTACAACCATATTTCGATGACTTATGAGGCCTAATATAAAAAATAAAAAAGGAATAAGTTAAAAAAAAAGATCAACTTACAATATAAATAAAGTTGACATATGAAGTATAATATAAAAAATTATAATAGGGAATAAGTTGCAAAAATTCCTATAAAAAAGTAAGAACCACAAACTTACGATAATATTTAAACAAAAAAATACCAAGAAAGGAATAAGTTACAAAAGTTCCTATAAAGTAAGAAAAACTAACTTACAAAAAATTATTTAAAATAATGGTTAAAACAAAATAAAATCAACAAAAGTAAAATCAAGCAAAAACTGCTAAGATAAATACTTGAAATAATAATGAATTTAATGTGTTCAAAGAAAAAAAAAAAAAACTGAACTGGTACAAGGAAAAAAGAGAAGTTATGTATAAAACAAATATACAAAAAATGGCTAAAGCAGAATATTGGTAAACAACGAAGAAAAAGAAAAAAGATGTCTAAGATAATTAAAATGATCACAAGAAGAATAGAAAAGCAAACTAATGAAAAGTTAGAAATGATGAAATTAACAAATAAATAAATAAAAAACAATCAACTGTATGAGTAGAAACAGTATATAGCAAAGGTACAGCGGAAGGAAGAATGAGTAAAAGGACAAAGTAATCTAAAAACAAACCACAAGGTGGACAATCCCAAAATATATTATTATTATTAATTTAAGTCACAAGTTGACAAAAAAGGTATTTAAGATTGACTGTTGAAAAAGTCCAGCAATCAAAATAAACTGAGCAGAGATGATGTTCCTCTGGTCTCAGAAAAAATGAGTAGTAATGGAAGAAACCAGCTACTAAAAAGTTAGGGAAAAAATTATATAAAAGGGAAACAGATCCAAATAAAATGGAATGAATTGAGTAAGAAGATAAATAAGAATGGAGAAACAAACAAGAAAGAAAAGGAAAAAATAATATATAACTGATAATTTCATAAAAAACTATGCTAGTGTTTTATCAAAATGATCAATTTGAAGGAGAGGCATTATGTTACAACACAAATAAGCCACCCCAATACCAGGGATGAAAAAGATGATTCTGAATATAAAATAATACTTCATATAAAATAAAATGTTTAATATAAATAAAATATAAAGACAATGACACGACAAACGACGACATGACCTAACCCAAGTGATTGAACCAACAAAAGGAAACAAAAGAAGGGAACCACAAAAAACAAACAAGAATAAAACCAAAGAAGAAAGTGATTGACCCAAACAAAATGAAGAAGGGAAAACACCGAAACCAAACAAAAATGAAACAAATTAAAGGAGTTGAATGACTCAATGTAACATGTTAAAGCGAACCCAAAAGAGAAGGTGGAAAACCAAGGTATTAACCAAATACAATGAAAATGAAGAAGGAGGGAAATGAAAAAGAAACAAACCCAAGATGAAGGGAAATAAATGAAAATGAAAACCAATGATAATACACAAACAAGTAATAAAAAATATGAGCAAGAGAAATAATGCTCTCAAATGTGACATTGAAAAAAAGACCAATTTACCTAATTTGTAACGAAACAAAATGTTACAAAAGAATAGCAAATAATAGTGGAATCCGATTCAGAGAGGAACCAAGAAATAATAACTGAAAGCAAATTAAAGGAAACCTAGTTGGTTTGACTTATTTAATATTATCAGGAAACCCAGAAATAACCCAGTAGAATAGGACAGTAAACAAACAAAAAGTTAAATAAATAAACCTAGTAGGCCTAATCAACTTACCCTGAAATACAACTAAATCCAATAAAGAGTACCTAATCATAAATTAAAATTGTATTAACAAAATTGTATAGGCATATTTTTAAGGATAGAAAAAGGGACACAAACCTTTACAGTGATGAGTGATATAATATAAATAGTGACACAGACTACCGTTAAACAGTGTTATTTATTATTTATAAAAAGTGTTATTATTATTATCATACAGACAATAATTTAAAAGTATGAAATAATTAAAGTTGTTAAAAACAATTATTATTATTAAGAGTTTTGTTGTATGTTATAAGAATTTATGTCACCAGTTAATTTATGTAAATATATTTATCTCAGAGTCAAAGTAGAAATTACAATCAACCATAACAAATTGTTCCACCACATATCATAGAAATTCATATTAATAAGGTTTTACAGTTATAAACTAAAGCATGTTTAGTATCAAATTGTTTATAATTATATAATTAATCATCATGTAAACATTGCATGTATCATTAGAGTATAATAATAAAATTATCTATTAAAGGTAATTTAGAAAAATGTAAAGTAATTAATGGGTGTTGATCCTATAACACTTAACCTGTACATAAATGGCCAATCAAAATTTAAGAAGTTTGTATGAGTTAGGTAACTAAAAAAAAGAAGAAATAACACTTAATTGTTAATTGTGATGGAAAACAGTTGAATAGTGCATGTCTAGATGTAATTAAAAAAAATATATATATATAAAAATAGATAACCCGTTTGTGAAAGAAGATCTGAATGACCATCATCGAAGATAACAATCCCTCCACTACAATTTTCATGAACAAGTAACACACACAAGCAAGAAGTTATCCAGAATAAACCAGAAAATCTTCAGCAATATCGTCTAGATGTGTAAAGTATAATTTGACAATATTTTTTTCCAACAAGGAACAACCACTAGACAATATAACAATTCACACTAACACTAATCACTAGTAAACATTTTAAAGTGAAAAAAAATTCAATATCTAAACGAACAGTGATTACAAGGAAAACATTTATTGTACACATTAATAAACTTCATTATTCTCTGACACGGACAATATAGTAGCCATGATGTTGACATCGCTCTAACCTACATGCTTTTATGAAGCATATTGAATATCGTCAAACCTTGTATGTTACTTAATATATAATTTTTGTAATTTTTTAGATTATAAGTAATATATTGTTTGTAAAGGTACTCTCTATTATTAATTATCATGTAAAGGAACTTTTCGTAGCAGCCACAAGAATTCCCACGAAATATATTAAAATTATTTAATTATTAATCCTGAGATAAATATCGATTGTGACAACCGTATGTATCGAATGGAATTTTCCAATAATTTGAATTTATATTACACAGATTAAACCATTATGTTATTAAATCATATCCATGCGTTATTATTTCAGGAACGTAATATATTATCAGCATTTATTTTATAATTAACAAAAATAAGAAGAATTCGGGGAGTCATTGGAAGTACGCAAACTGCAAAACCAAGATTAACCTCAAATAATAGGTTAAAGCCTAATATCGAAGGTGACTTGAAAATTTTGGGATGACTCGACCGCTATTTTTTGAATTGATTTTGGAGTTCTAACTACTGAACTGGAATAATTATAATTCTGATTCAGAAACCAAGGCAGAATAATTCAATTCTTTTACTTATATATTTAAATCACATTCGAAAACACACAACATAAATATTCCACGATCAACTGATACACTATTTACAACTATTTATTACAAATTAACATATATAAGGAATAACACGGGCAAATTATTATACCATTAAGATACTATGGGTACAAGAGACGTATTATAAATTGGCGCACCAACTAGTGAGGCTGAAATTAGGGAATATTAGGTGAAGAAATTGAAACAAGCAAATTAATTTCCTAATTTTTAGCTGGTGACTGCTATAAGTTCCAAGAAATAATGAAGATGCGTAAGGGGGCTACATCATTGAAACGGACGAAGGAGGCAGAGAAAGAAGTCAGGATGGAAGAGAAAGAAGTAACATTGGTGGAGGATGTGGAGACGGTAGCAAGAAAGGAAGATAGGGGAGACCCGAATCTTATAATGGAGTTAATGAATAGTATGAGTGAAAAAATGGACAGAAATAAGGAAGAAACGAATGACAATTTTAAGAGCATCAAGGAAGAATTCAGTGAAAACTCATAGAAACAAAATGAAATTTTGAGTCAAAACTTATTAAAACAAATGGAGGAACAAAACAAGCAAACGAAGGAAGATTTGAAGAGCATCAAGGAAGATCAGACAAACGAATGAGAAAATTGATAGTATCAAGGAAGATCACAGACAAACGAATGAAAAAATTGATAGTATCAAGGAAGATAACAGACAAACAAACGAGAAAATAGACGGTATGAAGGAAGAGATTAACGAGAAAATAGACAGTATTAACAGGAATACAGATGAAAACAATAGACAAATGAATGAGAACTTGAGGCAAATTAATGACAAATTCGAAGAGAATAATAAAATAATGAATGACAAAATAGACAGCATTAAGGAAAGCAATAGACAAACCAATGAAAAAATTGACAGTATTAAAGAAAGTACTAACGAAACATTAAGGCAAACTATAAGTGACAATAATAACCAAATGAAGGAAGAATTCAGACAAATCAATGAAGAGAATTTAAGAAGAATTAACGGTAGAATTGAACAGGTCAATGATACAATTAACCAGAAGATGGACAAAATCGATGAGGAAAGGAAGCAAGAAACAGCTGACATTAATGAGAGATTAAGAAAAGCTAACGAAACCATTATACAAAATAAAGCAGTGATAAATACCAGAATAGACCAGGTCCAAGAAAATAGAAGGAATTCAAAAGGAACAAGAAAATTTGGTAAACTTACAGAAACAAACCGGAGAAAGGTGTGACAATATTAACACTACGGTGAACAATTTAACTGGTCAAGTACGCCAAAATCAAGAAGAAATTGAGTTAATTAGAACCAGACCAAATAATATTACTCATGTTTCCACAAATGAAACCAGAGAAGGGATTAATTTCAAAAATTATCATAGAAACCCCATGGAATTCCTGGCCAGAATCGAGGAACATTTTAATAAACATCGAATAACTATCTGGAGCTCGATTAGAGAGATGTTGGATGAGCATTTTAGGGAGATTACGGACAACTGGTGGACAGCAACCAGGAATGAGATAGTGGACTACGCTCAATTTAAAAAACTGTTTAAAGAAAAATATTGGTCTGAAGCCATACAAAATATTATAAGGGACAACATTTGTCAGGGAAGATATGATGGAAATAGAGGTACATCTCCAACTACTTACTTCTGGGGAAAGGTGTGTTTGGCGAGACACCTAGAGCCAAGAATACCAGAAGAATCCCTAGTAACTAAAATGGCATACCATTATGACACAGGAATTGCCAGAGCACGCCTGGGAAGCCAGATTAAAACGGTCCACGCGATGGCTGACTTATTAGAAAATTATGAACACGAGGGTTACTACAAAAGAAGCAGACAACGAACTGATTCAAGAAATAGTAACCATGGTATGAATCCTAATCACTATAATAACATGAATAACCGGAATAGTTATAACTTTAATGGCAACGATCATAGTTCCAATCAAAATTTTACTCCAAATAATAACCAACCAACAAACTTCAATCAAAATCCAATTAGCAATAATAGTAACAACAGGCCCAATCAAAATTACCATCCGGGTAATAGAATTAATAATAATAATAATAACTACCGAACAAACCAAAATTATAATAATTTTAGGAGTAACTCAGGAGTCAATAACAATAATAATCAGGGTAATTATAATAATAATCGTCCGTACCGACCCGGAATAAATTATATCAGTGCCGAAGAAGGGGATTACTGGAGATACCACCAACCTCGGAGGAACAGTTTTAATAACAGTTATGATCAAAGAGGAAATCCCAGAGGGATGAGTCACCATTATAACCAAGTAAGAAGTAGAAGCCAGGAGGACTTCCGAGAATCAAGGGGAAGTGAACAATTAGACAACCGAGAGGTTGAACAACCAGGAACCAGCACACCATTCCAGGCAAATCAACAGTCATGCCCGGAAAATAATCATGATAGCCTTAATTTAAACGGAGTGAGGCAGTAATAAACCCTCGCGACCCCTTACTGCTACTAACTACTGGGTACAATAACCACCAAATTCAAAAACATAGTAATAACAAATTACTACCAACTAATTATGAAAAACTAATTGTGGAAAATAAAAGAATTTTGAAGTATAACAACAACCAGAGTTTAAGGACGGATAGTCAAAATCTTACTATTATTTACAATTATTATTTGAAAAATCTTCGAGAAGAACTGTTGGAGGAAACGGTGACAAGTAGAATCTATCAGCATAATGAAATTTTATACATAACCGCTCAAATTGAAGGAATTCCTACACGAATAATGATAGATACTGGTGCAAATGTATCACTTATTAACGACGCTGAACTGGAGAGAATACAGAAACAAAGTAAAAATATAATACCTACCTTACCTGTCAATAATGTTATTTTAATAGGTGCCACTGGGCGTCAAAATAAAACAGTGAGAAAACAAGTGTCATTGGAAATAGAAAGCAAAGGTGTTACAATTAATATTATATGTTTGGTCGCAATCGGCCTACCATTCGAATTATTAATCGGATGCGATATGCTTAGGAAATACTCAGCCATTATTGATTTGAGCAAGGAGAAGGTGTCCTTGAACTCAGAAGGTGTTATGTGGACGGCAGAGTTAATAGGAAGCGATGGTGCCCCTCTGAACCGTACCCATCACCAAGTTAGGGAATTAAATTTTTTAAAGAATGACACCCAATGCAGAAAAATAATCTATAATATGACAAATGAATACCTGTGGAACAGTAAATTACAGGAGATAAGAGAGTTTAGACACCAAGGCACAAATAATTTGACAGTAAAACAAGTAGAAGATCTCATTATAATATATAAGAAGTATAAACATGTATTTTCAGAAAAACCAGGAAAAGTAAAAAACTATCAGTGTAGAATACAATTTAAAGAACCAGCAGAATTCCACAGAAAATCCTATCCTATACCATATTCATTGAAGGAGGCGGTTAGAGCTGAAATAAATAAAATGTTGTTAAATGATATAATTGAGCATAGCGAATCACCATACACTAGCCCAATAGTAGCAATTCAGAAGAAGAACGGGCAGGTTCGACTTTGCTTGGATGCCCAAGAAATAAATAAACATATAGTAAATGATTGCACGTCACCTGGAGAAATAGAAGAAATTCTAAAGAAATTTCATGGTACAAAATTTATCAGTACCTGGGACACAGTTTGTGGTTACTGGCAGGTGGAGTTGCACCCGATGAGTCGAAAATATATGGCTTTTATTTTCGAGGGTAGAAACTACCAGTTTAAGAGATTGCCATTTGGATTAGTCAATTCGGTAGCAATTTTTGTACGATGTATGGACCAGGTATTGGGTCAGGAAGCGCTACAATTCACCACAGTTTATGTAGACGACTTGTTGATTACCTCATCCAACTGGGAGGAACATTGTCACAGGGTGGAATATGTATTGAGTAAGTTAGCAGAGAACAACATAACACTAAAACTCGAAAAATCACATTCGAAAACACACAACATAAATATTCCACGATCAACTGATACACTATTTACAACTATTTATTACAAATTAACATATACAAGGAATAACACGGGCAAATTATTATACCATTAAGATACTACGGGTACAAGAGACGTATTATAATGTAAAAAAAAAAAAGTAAATGTTATTATCCATCAATGGACAAAAAAGTAAATGACAATTGAAAGAAACCCAATTAAACAATGTTAAATATAAAAAACAAACTAACCCACAAATTAGAGTTAGATGTAATGATAGAAATATAAAGACATAAAATTGTTAACATTATTAATGATATTTTGTAATGAAAGAGATAGTATGGTACTGAGATAGTAATTAGAGGGATTACCCATACAGAAACACTTAAAAACAAAAACATTTGTGAAGTGCAAAATGAAAGTGTAAAAACCCCAAAGTGTAGTGATAAAGCAAGTACACTAATTCAATTATAATAAACTATAAATAATTTAAAAGTGAAGGTGATGATTAAATGAGAATAATGTAAAATAAAGAATGTTAACATAGGGAAAAATAGTGAATGATGAAAGCATAAACAATTAATAAATCCAAATGAAACACTAAATAATTAAAAGTGGAGAATATTAGTACTTAAGAATAGTAGTACAGTCGACTCCCTCTAATCCGGACACCTCGGGACCGGATCCCTGTCCGGATTAAAAAATTTCCGGACCATCCGGCGGTTTTTTACTTATGTAAATTACAACCTGTAATAGCGTATCTATATTTATAAATCACATTTTAAGACAATTTTCAAGTGTACGGAACACAATTTTAGGTTCATAAAATTGTCCCAAACGAATAAACTTAAACCTAAAACTAATGAAAAACTTGGCTTTGCAATATTAAAAGAAATCTGTTATTTTCTTCTGCTTCTTTACTTCAACTGTTTTCTTGAAGGCATAATCACGCCACTTCCTTAGAAACATAACATCCACAGCTGATGCGCCAGGCTGTTGTTCGACGTAGGTAGTTGCCAGTTCCAGTGCTGCCCTACCTTCTGCATGAGTCAAAATTCCCACGCCATTTCCCGCTTCACTATCACCTTCGTCGTCATCTTCTTCTTTTTCTTCCTCTTGACGAAGGACTACATCGACGATTTCGTCATCATTCAGGATTTCATTAGCCAGTTCATCATCAGCTCGCGAAATCCATTCCACAACGTCATTCTCATTAATACTAGCAGAATCAGGCAGCCGTTGTAAATCCTTTAAAATTGAGTGGTTGTCATCAGGTTCAGTTGCATGAATATTTTAACCCTATTGTATTTGGGTTGTCTTCTTGTCTCTTCTCAACGAGAGTTTCAACATCTGGCCACAATTTTCTCCAGGATTTGGTAAACGTAGATGATGGGATTTCATCATACGATTTAGCAGCGATATAAATGACGTCCTTAATGTTAATTGTCTTGAGCGTCTGGATGAGACCTGCATTGTCATTACCATCCATCTTATCCAAAATTTCTGAAAGAAGCTTCCTCCGGTATTTTCTCTTAAAGCATTCGATTACACCCTGGTCCATGGGCTGTGCGATACTTGTTACATTTGGAGGCATATATAAAAGCTTGATGTCACTGTAACTATCACATTCGAGACCTTCCTCTGGATGCGTAGGGGCATTATCAAGCACAAGAACTGCTTTTACTGGCAATTTCAAGGATGTCAAATGTTCTTTTACAGACGGAACAAATTGAGCCACGAACCACTCCTTAAACAAATAAGAATCCATCCAGGCAGACTTTTGTGACCTGTAATACACTGGAAGGGAAGACATGTTTAAGTTTTTGAATACTCTGGGTTTGGCCGACTTTCCAATCACAAATAGCGGCATCTTGTGTGTCCCAGTTGCGTTTGAGCATAGTGCAACAGTGATCCTTTCTTTATTTACTTTAAAGCCCGAAGCAGACTTTTCTTGAGGAGTGGCAAAGGTTTTATTAGACAAAAGTTTATAGTTAAGCCCGGTCTCATCGATATTGTACACTTGTTCTGGGGTTAGTTTTTCACGCTCAATGATACGCTTCAATTTTTCAGAAAAATCATTAGCTGCCGGTTGGTCTGCTGAAAGCTTCTCCCCGCAAACTCCAAGGAAATGCACTCCATGCCGTTTTTTCCATCTCGTTAGCCACCCATCGCTTGCCGAGAAGTTTCCTTTTTCCCCAAGTTTTGAATGAAGAATGACGGCTTTTTCTTTCAAAATCGGCCCATTTATAGGAGTCCCTCTTCTACGTTCCTGCATGAACCACAACCATAATGCGTCATCAACAAGTTCATGGTGTGGTTTTTTCAAGGTAGATCGAGTAGAAAGGACGGATTCGACTTCAATTTGCATACAAAAATCCTCGATCGATTTTCTGTTTTTCCGCCAATCATAAACTGTGCTTTTCCCTACATTAAACTCCGTACAAATACTTTGCACTGATTCACCCTTATCTAAACGTTGTAAAATATTAAGTCTGTCTTGCATTTTAACCGTATTATGCTTCCGTTTTTCACTCATTTTTGAGAATTTTACTGTCAAATAATCAGAGTTACTGAAACTACAATTTCACCTAACAAATAAACTCACTTATAATAACATATGTAACTCACATTGAAAATTATTAAAACACGCAACAATATCAGTAGTAATTAGTAAAAACAGCTACAGTACACTGTATGACGATCCGGAGCAAACGCAATCGTAAGCAGAACTGAGGATCTTTGTTTACATGTAGGCCGGAAATAAACAGACACGCTCAATCCTGTCGTTTTCGGCCGTGAGAAACCCGGCGCGCGCTGATGACTCATTTCCAAGAAGTAGTCCGGACCATCCGGCGTCCGAACCATCGGAGTCCGAACGAGAGGGAGTCGACTGTAAGTATAAACAGTTAATTAAGGTATAATGAACGCCGAAAAGTGATGAAGACAGTATTTAGTTAAGAAAGAATGTTATTGTTAAATATAAATGAATGCAATTATAATTAAAAGGGAGAATACCCTGAAAGGAAAATCAGATAGTGTTAACATGGAGGGAAAGTAAAGATTGTTTAAAAAATTAAGGAGTTAAAACAAATCAATAAACACCCATGTTATAAGGGATCGTTATTAAGTTCATAAAAAGTGATGTTGTTTATCACACAAAAAATTATGTAAAATAAGATGAACTGTAAACAAAGATTAGCAAATAATAGTTAACTAATTATTTAAGCAAGTTTATGAATAGGATATGGCTGGAAGAATTATGCAGACCATAGGCCTAGATGTTGTATTTAATAAGATCAAAAAATAGTAAATAATAGCCACATTATTATTGGCAAACTAAATAAATAAAAAAGTTAAGAAATGTATGACCTAGAAAACGAGGAAACCAGATAGTAAACAATTATGTATAAAACAATAGTGACAAAATAATAACACATAAACATACCCAAAACACAACAAAATATATATTTATATAACAACAAAATTTATAATAACAAAATAAAGCCCATTAGGCTAAAATGAGATGTAATTTGAATGAAATAAGTCAAATACCATAATGGCTACTTAGGCCTATGAAAATGCCTAACTGTCAGAAACAAACAACTACAAATTATAACAAATTAACAAAGAAATTAGTAAATCCGAGGCGAATGACTCACCAAGGATAAATTGTAAATCATTTTTAAGACAAAATATTATAATAAGCATTTGAATTCAAAAAGAAATGTAATTAACAAGTATTAAAATAATTGTAAAAACATAAAAACCTAAAATAATCCCACCTTGAGGGATACCAAATTAATCTATGAAAGGATATACATACTATAGTGACAATATTTAATGCTTAGGAAGGAAAATAGAGGAATAACAGCAATCGGAAGATATACTAGGATTTTGAAAAGAATTCAAATTTTGATAACAATGGATTTATATCAATCTCAGCCAATCATAATTCATTGGTAACCATAGAAACGGACGTTGGTGGCGAAAATTACCGTTGAATATCACACTCGTAAAGCGTCATTCTACCAGGACAGAAGCCGAATTTTGGAAGACCGAATTTTAATTAAATAATCTAAAACAGTGAACGAAATTCAAAACCATGACTGAATAAGAAGCAGACTGAATTGGAGCAGTCAACTAAAGACCAAGGACCAAAAAAACAGAAAAATAAAAGAAAATTATATGAAAAGGACACCAGACCTACTTAAGTTCCGAGATTAATGAAAATAGAAACTATTGCAGCCCAATCCTCTTCTGATCCAATGAACGATAACACCAAGTCAACTGATGTGTTAAGTACCATTGAATTACCTTATTTCCAAAAAATAAAATCACTCTAAATTTTACTAAAAGTAATTTGATCTCACTATAAGCCGAATATTCTCTTTCAAAGATTAATTAAGAAAAATAAACACACTGAAAATTTGTTAACATAAAATCTAACCTATTGTTTAAATACGAACTTTCGAAACACATTTAACGACACTACAGAACAGATTGTAAACACACACCTTATTATTTATGTACACTTAGAATAAGGTAAAACACTTTTATTGTAATCATAGGAATTCTTTGCCTTGTAATCAAAAGAATTCACCGATTTTGGAACGAAATTAATTATAAAAAAAACTACACGTTCCGCTGCCATGCTGACGTGAATATATCGTTCCTCATTCGATTCATCATCCTGAGAAAAATTGTTTCATGTAAAAAGTCGGTGCAGAGTTGTTAATCAACTAATATAATTTCATTGTCAAAATTAAAAATATTATTTATCTAACATTAAAATAACTAGTACAGGGAGTAACCGTTGTTATTATTTCATAGGGAGTGCATTATATTACTTGTGTTCGTTTACGAAAGCTAGATTTGGCGATCAGCGCTCAAGTTGAAATTTGTACAACTACTGATACGATTCAGAAGGCTGGACGAGCGGGAATTATTTGAACGCCCCGACCGTCATAGCCGAGAACACCATATTAAGATAATAATTAATAAGTTTAATTGTTTTAATAAACAATTTGGCGCCACCCGGGATTAACACACACCTATATAAGAACAGGTAAGGTTACTGCTGTGTTGTACTGGTAATTACCGCAACGCTACGGACATCGTTAGCACAAAATAGATGTAACGACCCCAGCGCGAGACGAACGCACTAACAAAGACAATACAATATACACTAACTAAAACACATAACACTTGTGTCCACATCTTTTACACAGACACACCAGATCTATCGTTACAGATTGGCTTCCATCGCGGAGCTTAAACAAAGACGTAGCGATCACGTTTGTCGTTACAATATTTGTGAAAAGTGTTATAAGATATAAACCTATAGATATCTATGGAAACATACATAAACTCAAAAGCTAGAACTAAATTATTTGTCACTCAGCCATTATGGTTATAAATTTAAAACACACACACTGTAACGGTATAATCCGGTACATATAGAGGTTTTGGGGAAAAACATATATAAATTTTATTTTAATCGAAATCATAAATAAATAGCAGTGAAGTTGAGTAAGGTTTTGTAACGACGTAGTACGCTTAGTGCAGGAATTGTGTCAAGGTCAACATGTGTACGTGCGAAAACAACAACTAGATTTCGCCAGATGAACTCTGACCTATTAAGTCACCATTTACATAACCGGCCAAACGAACTTGTCAACAAGCCGCTCCTATAAATACGTCACATAAGGAATGCAGTACGTAATTGCCTAGCCTTAAAAAGCTGAGACGTCATAATCAAAGACAATGAGATTGGTGACGTGACACCCCTCTCCACATCAGAAATGAACGTAATACCGTCTGCCCCAGTCTACAGCCATCTCTCGTGCAAGTGGCACGTTAACGTAAATTGCGGGCCCGCAAAACAGCTAAAAAATGTGAATTTTAATATATTTCTGCATTTAAAACAGTTTTCTTTATAACAACAAAGTAGAGACAGTGAGTGAAATTGGCACGAAGTTAACAGTTCGGTCGTAGAAATGAGAAACAGCAAACTGTAAGCCACGAGTTGATATCTATGGCGTCGAATTTCTCCGCAACATCAGGAAAGTAGACATTTTCACATCACTTAAAATACTGACCTTTTTTTTTTAAATTTGAGCTCAATAATTAATAAATAAAAATGTACCGTGTGTATGACATAGCGTGAGTGCGTGCGTGAGAGTACCTAAATTAATCTAAGATTCTAAGCACTGGTTTACATTACGGGGAAGTAATTTAATAATTTTCAACATATATTTCAATGTGTAGCAAGTTTAATTTAAATTTTAATTATATTGTTTAAATATACCCTGAAGAAGGTTGACATAAAGAAATGTATTGTATCCATGTTTGAATTTGTCGAAGATGGAGACTTTTTATATACTGCTCAGATAATGAATAAATACAAGTTCGAAAATACCAGTAATTTTGAGGTAATCATTTCAAGCAACCATTTTGTTATTTCAGCTCATCTATAGAATCCTCGACCCTAGTAAGTATAATTTTATGTTGGTACCATACAACATGGCTGCTGAACTGGCCGTAAGTGTAGAAGTAAACAAAGTGTAATATGTTATTAAATAAAAGTCACAGTAACATTACAACACACACACAGCAGTAGCTTAAAATTGTTAGTGTATATTGTATAATTGTTTTATAATGGTTACTTTACTAAAAAAAATATATAATCAGTTTTTGTAATTTCTCTTGATATCTGAAAAATTATAGAACATCATAGTTTATATTCGATACACCAGAGTTGCCAATTGGATTTAAAATCGCATTGCACAAACTGATTCCTATCCATCAGGACTCCAGGTCCTTCAAATGAACCCACAAAGCACACAGTGAATTATGAAAGGGTGACTTAGAAATAATTTAAGTCATAATCCAAACAAAACTATACATTTTATATTATTCTTTCACTTCTGTACAATTACATTGTACTTTAACATTGAATACTTTAATTTCTTTATACTACACGTGATACATATTATCCCGAATAATATATGGCAATTGTCTGTTTTGAACGTGATAACCTATCTCTTCCTTTTAGAATAAGCATACAGACCCAACAAATCTTGTTAACCCATTTAGTGTTCTTTTTGAAGATTGCACCATAGTGTGTAAGTTACTCATATAAAACAAATTTTTGAATGAGTTACAAATCAAAGAATGGTAAATGAATTAATGTAGTTCAACAAACTACAGTAATTTAGTATGTCTGAATTTTAATACAAAACAAATCAAATCACTGCTTTCGCAGGCCTCTACATTACCCCTCTTTGATATACACCACAAGTGCTGATTAACCTTAACACCTCTCCTCTCCTCACTTATTCATTCACAGATTTAATTCTTTTCACCTGTTTTTGGTTCATGTTGAAGATGAGAAATGGAACTGTTGTGGTGTCTGGGACCTACTATCATATGATGATAATTATAATCCATGAAACATTCATTTAACGATTGTTATAATTGTTGATGGTCATAGAGTGGATCACCTATTCAGATATTAATAACACAGACCATTAGTAGTTTGAATAGATTTCTTTTCTTTTATTGCATATCAACCCCCCAAAATTGTTTTACATTGTTTTTTTTAACATGTTTTAATTGAGTTGTGCTCAAAGACACAATTGTACAATTGTCCTAAATTGTATAGAATTTGTTTTATTGCTTTCAACTGCCAATCATCACCTATGCTTCTGGACTTTAGGAAAGTATAACTACAGTATTGTACTGTACTGTATATGAATAAGAACAGATACTCACTTGTACTGTAAGTAACTAATATTTGTAAGGTTTGTGTTGGTTACTCTATACATAACTGTCTTGTACCTGCAAAAAGCCACATTTCCATTCACTTTTCACTAACTTCCACTAACTCCTTCTTCTCCATCTAAAAACTATTATCATATATTCCCATGTAAATATTACACAATAACGATACCAAAGAACATTCTTATCTCACTCTAACCCAATGTAATTTTATTATTTTGAATGGTACTTAATTTAAATCCAGATATATATTGTTACGATGGTCTAACTAATCGTCGTATGGTACAGTGGAAAACAAAATACAAGACACCAATTACATCACTAATCACCAGCTTTAATTATCACAATTAAACAGTTTGTTATCAACAAAATAGTCTCTTACAATAAATCAAATAAAAATTGTTCACATGCAATAAAAATGTCTACTAATATAAAACACAATTGTATTACAATCGTCCTGCACCATTATAAAACACATAACACTTCGCCACAATACTACAAACCGCACTCCAATAATTCACAACTCAAGCTGACTGAGCGTCGCTGAGGACTATACCCCGCCAAGGTTTCAGAATATTCGCTACTGCACGTCAAGAATGCTACTAGAAAACACCAGAACATAATTGGTTGTGGCCTTACACACAGCAGGCGCGGACCATTGAGTCCGGAACAATCTCGCAACGCATGTTGAGAATCACGCACACAACATTATAGCCGGATTCCACTGGATCGTTCGAGAAACACGTAGATTCTTCTGTAATGTTGTAACACTGCCGCCTCCCTAAGCCTGTTCGCCCCGAACTGGTAAACCATCTCTGAAGTAATACTTGGCCAGGCAATCTAGGTGGACGACCTTGCGAAGGATAATTCTCCAGTTCTTCAAATTCAGTCTCGTGTGATCCAAAGGTTCCTCTTGACCAGACTTGTTGACTTTTTCTTCGGCCAATGCCACTTGCTTAATCGAATGGTTAAAAACCCTATCATTTTAGCCATGCAAAGGTTTATCTTCTCTTGACCAACCCTCAGTACATTCTCTCTTTAAGTCCACAACGAATCCGTAGGCACTCATAATGTCCATGCCAAGAATCACTTCATCAACAATGTCTACAACAAGCATTTGGTGGCTAAACTCGAGAAGACCCAGGCATGCACGTACGTCTATCTTTCTTAACACATTGACGGGGCTTCCAGTCACAGTCTGTATTGTACAAGAGCTAATTTGAGGCTGGCGGTTGCTGACTAAGACGGGCGCACAATGGACACTGTTGCGCATGTGTCAGTAGTAAATGATGTTGGTTTACCTTCCGCAAATCCATTAACAATCAAGTTTCCACTGGTCTTATGTAACGTGGAAACTGTGTGCTGTTCTGGGGCTTTACTTCTCCAATTGGTGCGATCACTCTCTTCTCTCGGTGTTTTATTCTTCCAACAGTCTAATTGTAGGTGACCATGTTTCTCACAGTTGTAACACTTCGGTCTTCTGTCTTTTTCCCATCGTTCAAATTGTTGCGGCGCTCTTGAATTTCTGAATTGTTTGTCTGACAACATTGTTTTTTTGGCCCCATCGTAACGGCAATGTGACACTGGGATCTTCTGACTACAATGTGATGGCATAAACCCATTAATGTAGCGGGACGCTGACTTGGCAGCTTCAAAGTCTAGGGCGTGAACAAGAACTTCTGAGCTATTTCGGTGTCTTGCCATTTGTAACACTTGGTGAAGTTCACAATCTCCGATGTCATCAATAAATGTCTGCACCGCAAACCTTATTCGAAAATCTGGTGCTTCAGTTTCGGCCAATCTAATTAGTCTGTTGGTACTTGCTTCAAACTCTTGAAGACTCACCCTGGAGCGTTGTCGCCTTGTTCTCAACTGAGCGTAGTTCACATCTCGCAAATGTTTATCACCATACCGCAATTCTAGAGCTTTTATCAACTCGGCATAGATGTTTCTGGCTGTCAAGTGGCACTTTCTGTAGCAGTTCAGCCGCAGGTCCTTTTAATGCGAGAACGAGTGAAACTGCCTTGTCTTGCTCTGTCCAATTATTTCCGCATGCAGCACCTTCAAATTGGCGGAGGTACGTCGTCCAGTGACTACTTCCGTCAAAGGTTGGAGCTTTGACATGAACTGGTCAGGGCAATACGATTCCAATGGTGTTCTTGGTAGCACAGGGTCTACCATTTAAAGTTATGATTGGGTGTGATATGCTACGGCGACACTCAGCAGTCACTAATATGTGCAGTGGCAAAATAACGCTGTACAATGAACAGGGTGAATGGTTGAGTGAGATAATAGGCCGCAAGTGTGCCCCTCACTATCGATATTCATTCACCTTACTACGGAATTATAGGGAGGAATTAATGACACCAGTTGAAGAATCAGCCTGCACCAAAAACGACATATGGAACCAAAAGCTAGAGGAAATTCAATCATTTTTGCCAACGGTAATAGCGAAATAACCCATGGACAGGAAAGGCAGCTAATCAGTATCTACAATAGGTATAGGAGAATATTTTCCGATTTGCCAGGGAAGGCAAAGATCTTCGTTTGTCAATTATCATTTAATAGCCCTGTTAATTTTAATAAAAAATCATACCCCATAGCACAATCGCTAAAACAAGCAGTAAAGAAAGAAATTCAACGCATGATGGATCAAGATATTATTGAATATAGTTTATCTCCCTATACCAGTCCAATCGTTGCAATACAGAAGAAAGATGGAGCAGTACGTCTACGTTTCGATGCCCGGGAAATAAATAAAAACATTATTAACGATAGAACTTCACCCGGAGAAATCGAAGAAATCATGAAGAAATTGAAGGGATGCAAATTCATGAGCATATGGGATGCTATATGTGGCTATTGACAAGTAGAACTGCACCCAATAGTAGAAATTATTAGCATTCATTTTTTAAGGTAGGAATTTCCAGTTTAAACGACTTCCTTTTGGATTTGTAAACTCCGTTGCCATTTTCGTGAAGTGTATGGACGAAATTCTGGGAAGAGAAGTGTTAGAATTCACAACAGTCTACATAGATGATCTTCTAATAACTTCTACAACTTGGGAGGAGCACTGTCAGCGTATAGAAATGGTGTTAAGAAGGTTAGCTGAAAATAATATAACACTCAAATTAGATAAATCTAAGCTAATAACTAATAGACTGCAGTTCCTAGGATTTATTTTATTGGAGACAGGAATCACTACATCTCCAGAGAAAGTGGAAGTCATACAAAATTTTCCCAAACCCAAAAATATTTCCAATCGTTTCTTGGAGTGTGTAACTATTACAGGAAGTTTCAGAAGGATTATTCAAAATTAACGGCAAGATTTAAACACCTATTATCTTCAAAATGTAAATGGAAATGGGGTGATGATGATGATGATGAAACGTTTAACTTAATTAAAAATAAATTCCTTGACAGCATTATTCTTCATCATCCAGACTTTGGCAAAAGATTCTTTATAAATTGTGATGCAAGTACGTAAGCCTTGGAGGCAGAACTCTACCAAGAAGACGATGAAGGGAATCACTTAGTAATTAGTTTTGCTAGTCGTGTACTAAACAGCAGTGGACGAAATTATAACGTCACAGAAAAAGAGTTATTAAGTGTGGTGTTCGCCTGTAACAAGTTCCGGACGTATATCTTAGGTTACCCATTAACAGTGAGATCAGACCACAAGTCGATATCATTCCTACAGAAGTGCAAATTAAGCCATGGAAGACTAACTCGGTGGATTCTGACCTTACAAGAATACAACGTAACGTGGGAGTATGTGCCAGGAAGACAGAATACTGTTGCAGATGCCCTATCAAGAGTAAACATGAATAAAGGTACATTTGAAATTGATAGAGAAGATATAGGAAAAATATACAACGTATTGTTGAGAAGGGAAAGACTAGCAGACCTACTAAATCAAATCCAAGCAGAACAAAGAAATGATGAAAAACTTGCTAACATTACCACATGAATCAATAACAATGATTTGAAGATATTACCATTCTACTACATCCATAATAATTTAATCTTCACAAAACCAACCACTAAAGAAAACAAATGGAAACTATACATCCCCAAGTCAATGGAAACATCAATAATTATAATCTATCATCAACTCTACGGACACATGGGACCTGAGAAAGTTACAAAGCCGTTACAACATGTTTACATAAAAGGTATAAATAAGAAAGTGAGACAAACAGTGAAGAAGTGTAGTATATGCCAAATGGTGAAAGTAAACAATGAGAAGAGAGAAGGAGCAATTATAACCATAACATCTAGCAGAAGATTAGAGAAAGTGTTCCTTGATATTTGTGGACCTTTTCCCCGAAGTGGAGGGAGACACAGGTACAAATACATAGTCATTATTTGGGACCATTTTACCAAATATACTAAACTGTACCCTCCTATTAGTAAGGCATCCACCAAGGTAATCGTTAAACTCATTGTTGAAAATACATAATCGATATTGGAGTCCCAGAATCAATTGTGACCGACCACGGAACCCAATTCAAAGGCAGAAGATGGAGGGAAGAAATGATAAACAAAGGCATACAAACTTACAAAACCTCTATATAACATCCCAGCAGCAATCCAGCCGAGAGAGTACTGAGAGAAGTAGGACGAATTCTCCGCACATATTGTCATGATAACCATAAAAAGTGGAGTGAATATATTTCATATATGGAAACATTTCTCAACTTATCACACCACAACTCATTGGGAGTTTGTCCATACCAAATGATGTTTTTATAACCACCACCCAGGTATATTACCAAAATAATCAAATTCCCTGAAGAACCCGATGAAGAAATCCATATCATCAGAATATATAACAGAATACTCCATAAAACAGAATTGAGAAAGAAAAGACAAGGTAAAACGGGAGCTCACCCAATTAAGTATAATGTTGGAGAAAAGGTACTCATCAGGAATTGACAACAACCCAGCAGTATCGAAGGTATAGCCAAAAAATTGTTATTGTTATACACTGGACCATATGTAATAAATAAAAACAATGGTAATAATACTTATGTAATAGGATACCCAAGTACTAACAGAATCAAAGGTACCTACAATCAAACCTAAATGAAAAAATATTACGAATGAAAAAAAAATAGACGTTTAATGAAGAAATTTGTGTTAGTGGTTGAAATCGGGAATAATTCCCGATCTGACGATGAGCTGTGAAGCTTGAAAGCGCTAATCGGAATAATTTTTATATAGTGGTGTGCAACAGTGATCATTCTGATTGAAAAAAAAATAACAGATTATTTTCCCCAAACTCGGTTTAAACAAAATAATCATGTTTTGGTGGGGAGGTAATATATAATGCGACGTAATGAGAATACCCCAATAAGGGAATAAAACCCCATATAATATCACATAAACTAAACCATATACCTAACCTAGCTAAACCAATGAGAAAGGTAAAAACCCGAAATAAGCAAAAAGAAGTACAATATAAACTAAGGTAGAACAAATATGTACTCTAAACCATAAAAAGTGACTGTTCATAGTAATAATGACTAATTGTAACAAGAAAAGTAATCACAAGAACAATAAGTGATTAAGTGTAAAAGTAAATGAAAGATGTTGATTACTAACTATACAGACAGGATTGTTAATAGTGATAACTTATAGTGAATGAAATATATAATCACAACTAAAGACAATGTGTGATTATATAATAATAATATTTAATGTATAAAATAACTTGTATTCAATATACCTATGTACGAAGGTAGGCTGAAAAGTAATGCACACATGCTTGTAGAACACGAACGAAAAGAAATAGCAAGATAGGGCAAAAAGTAAATAAAAGTATATTTCCTTAGCTTCAAAATTATATATTTATTTTTCAACATAGTCGCCGTTAAGTCTAACACATTTCTCCCAACGCGTAACAAATTTTTTTATCCCGTCACTGAAATATTCTTCCGACTTTTCTCGAATCCAGGACGCGACAGCTGCCTTCACCTCATCATCCGAGGTGCAATGATTACCCTTGAGGTCTCTCTGGAGTAGAGGAAAAAATAGAAATCGCAAGGCGCGAGATCAGGGGAGTAGGGAGGGTGTGGAATCGGTTCAAACTTCAGGTTTCGCAGAGCCTCTTGGGTTGCGCGCGAGGTGTGTGGACGAGCATTGTCATGTTGCAAGATTATTGGCGCCAGGCTGCCTCTAATCCGACGTCGGAGGTGTTTTAGATCATTCTGAATCAAATCGTCGACGAGTTTGCGATGTTCATCATCTGTGGCAGTGATCGGACGTCCGCTGCGTTTTTCGTCATCAATTACAGCTTTTCCAGGCTCGCAACCACGAAATTTTATTACCCATCAATTCACAGTAGACCTATCAACAGCATCGTCACCATAAACAGCCTTTAAACGATGATGAATCTCATTAGGAATCACATTTTCAGCAGTTAAAAATTCGATACCCGCACGGTGTTTAACTCGCGTTGACATAGCACTACAACACGTCTCCATACTTCTGCTACTTAAAGCGTATTGTTGTACGAAACTCCTTCAAAATGCGCATGCGTTTGGAGGGGGAATGTTACTCCCAAATGCCACCAGGTGCGCTTCTGTAGGTAATTTTGTTCGTGTTCTACAAGCATGTGTGCATTACTTTTCAGCCTACCCTCGTATTACCAGTTGGCCAAAAGGCTTCAACCTATAAAGGAACAAAAGGTGATTTAGGTTAAATACAACTATTATATATTAATATATATATATATTATATAATTATATATTATATAATAATATATTATATAATAATATATTATATAATAATAGTTGTATTTAGTTAAGTAACGGACACGTCATGGACAACGAAATCCAAGTGATTTAGGTTGTTAATTTAATTTACTTTAATGTTAACTGAATAACCTTGATTGTATAAAATAGTTCCCTATTTTATTTTAATGCTAACTGAAGGGAATAAAAGGGAATCATTTGGGTTGTTTAAATTAATGTGCTAAAACTTATTTAGGGTAGTAAGAATTATATTGTTTAAATTGACCAAATGTCAATAATACTTAATAATAGGTCATAATAAATTGACCAACCCTACTATTATATATTAAGAAGTTATTAAAAGATAGTTTTATTGTTTAAAGTTGGTTTGAATTTGACCATAATGGCCTAACATTATGGTAATATGTTTGTTTTATATCAATCTTGTTCTTCACTTTATCAGAATAAATTCAACGAATAATAATAACATAATGGACAATTTAATGCATGTAATAATAATAGTGTATCAAGCCACAAGGTCATACAGTAAATTAAAATTGAAACTTTGTACTATAAAGAAATACCAATTAATTGGCCAATACCAAAATAAAAATTATTGTAAATTCAACTATTAAACCATCACACAGCACTGTAATAAACAGTAAAAGATGGTATAACTAATAATATATGCTTTATTTAAATGTCAGAAGCAACATTTTAATTAACTAATGGAACTGTAATGTGATTTGAAATGTCAAAAGCTACATGGAATGGCTTATGAGATGGAATTTTATAAAATGTTAAATTAATTATTAGGACACACACCTACGACATGTGAGGTGTCAAAATTTTTGTCTTGTTATAAGGAATATTGTACTGTCAACTAATTTGAGATTTATTATGTAATAGACAGGGAGTAATTGAATAGTTAGAAAATGTAAAATTTTGTATCTTAAATAATTAAGGTCATGTGACCTCCTAACCCGACGATTTTGACCAATGAGAAATTTTGTAATTTTGGTCAAGCCCGTTGAATGTACAAGGAAATTTCTTCACTTGATTGTTAGACTCGAAAGTATAAAGAACAAATCTATGCAGCCTGTGTCAAAAAATATATGATAGAGTCAAGTCCAAGTCGGAAGAAAAGTGAAAGTAAAATATTAACAGTGTCACTAGAACAAAGAAATGATAATATAATACTAAAGCAAGAAGAACAAAGAAAATAATATATCTAAAAGTAAATAATAGTTATCTACAAAAGTGGTGGGACCAAACCTTGTATAATAACACTAGTAATAATTACACGACACCAGAACTAAACCACATAACACTTATTCATCAGAACCAAAGTGAAATGACTAATTCAACACCAGTGAACAATTTATTTGACTTATTTTAATTTAAAAAATTTTTGTAAATAGTTGGGAGTCAAATTAACTCTGTATTCGCTTAGCGTCAGTCCGCCATCTTGGCACTGCCAACTGAAGCAATTACTGAGTCGACACTAACTATTGTGTTCGCACATCAGACCAAACAATTATTGTAGTTTCTTAATTTTAATTTTATTGTTATTAGTAAGTAAGAATTATTTTAATTGTAATGTGTTTACTTCTTAGTGTGCATTTCGTACTTTTTAATAACAGTCAAAAGAATCCAGGAGTTTATATAACTATCGAACGTGTAACTCTGAATTGAACTGAGATTAAAAATCGACTCACGCATTGTACCAAATAAACATTAGAACAACGAAGGCCGTAATTGATGAAAATAAACAATGATATTTTTCCCCAATTGATGCGAGTTGTCTTTTATTAAAAAATACAATAGAAATAAAGAATGTTATTTCAGAATACGAAGATTGAACCAGATCACGACGACGTAAGTAATTTCGTCAAGCGTAATAACCTTCGGTAAGTGAGCCACGTAACCTCAATTTTGACAACTCAACACGAAAACCAAAACCCGTCCCCAACAAACAGTAATCCACGTTAATAAATAATTATAGTAAATAATTACAGTTAAATAAAATAAAAAAATAAACCATTATAAAATTGGCGCTTACAAAGGGAGGCATTAAATAAACCAAAATTTTATAGTTACAAAATTAGCACAACAAGGTGAGGCCTAACTAATTAAATTAAATAACTTCAAATAATAAACAAAATAACGAAACTGTCTAGTTATAAAATATATATGTGAAATGACTGAATTATATGAAACACCTAATTACCACACTACTGTGATAACATGACATTTTAACATAGTACCGGTATTCTATTACACATGTAATTTTTTTTTCTTTGACACTAACTGACTAGACACCTTATGTTATTATGTTATATGACTGTAAAAGTGTTTAATGGAGTGTCTAACACTGACAGAACAAACATTCATGTTTTAAACAATACAATGGAAAAACACAATAGTCAACTGAATATGAAACAGAATAATATAAAATACTAAAGACAAGGTTTGCTACACAGGTCTTATCTTTGGAAATAGTGGCTATCTTATCTGGTGGCAATACAGATCTTTAGAAATCTTTATCAATACATAAATCCTTAATGAGCATACATAATTCCTCATTTTTACATCATCAAATGCTTTTCCAATGCTGACAAACTACATATACAATTTTTGGTGATCATTAACATTTTTCAAAATAAAATTTGCAAGCAAAATGAAGCTGTTTATGGGATCATATAAATGTGCCTCCTTTTTTCTTTACAAAAATTAATGGTTGTTGGGTGATGTTCGTGATTTCTGCTTCCCAAATCTGAGCAAACTATTTAAATGGCAAACTTAAAATTATCTATACAATCTGGACAGTAACCTGAAATTATAAATGATTTTAATAAACCCATTATTTTTTATATTGAGATTACAGATAACTACAATACAAAAATCTGATAAGAAACATGAGTTTATTTGAAAGATTCTTTAGATTTATTAGTTCATATAAACATCACACTGATTACATGTCTATTGTATCCACCATCTGCCATATGTACCTAACAATTAATTCTGTCATTCAAGAAAGACTGAAACAAAAATGTTATTAAAATATTATTTTACAAAAAGGATACATCAGGATCAGCATAGCACTGACAGAAATTAATTCCACCATTTTCAGGACACTCATAAATGGACACCCTGTTGCTTCCAACAGCAGCAAATATCATTGGCTCACCTTTCTTCAACAAATGATTGAACTGAGCACCAAAAAGTGGCTGCCCATGGTCTTCTTTCACACTGCACCTATAAACAAGTTATGAGACAGTTATATATCGCTCAATTAAACTGTATACTTTGTTAATGTGTTTGTTAAAAAGTAATTTTTTTTTAAATTTATTTGTAACAAAGTGTTTAAGTCACTTCACTATTCAAACTTGTGGTTTTCTAATTTACCAAGCACTTATAAGCATTGTAATCCAACTACCTATAATGCTTATATAGTGGTTAGTAAATCAGAAGATTGTAAGGTTAAAAATCAAATTTATTTTAATGTAACACAAATGGGGTTATGGGAACCTGACGGGTGCCGTCATCGGGTGGGATGGTGCATCCCATTGTATCAGACTACCTGTCTACTACATTAACAACCTTCAAAAGGGTTGCCTATTGTTTACTTTCATTCCAAGTCGTCTATTCATACAAATTTAATGAAGTCCCCAACCAACGTGGTTCCGTCTAGTTTCTTAAAGGCCATTTCATTTACTTGGTGTACAGTGTTCTGTCAACACTGTGTTGTCTTGAAACGTAGAGCATTGAAACTAAAGTGTTTAATCCAGCGCCAGTGTGTTTTGTTACATCAAATTTTAAGAAGTAAATTGAACAGCAAGATGGATTTCAACAGTATACATTCATTGAAAAATTATATACTGAAGAGTGGCCTTAAAAACTGTGCTGACGAGTGGAAGTCTGTGAAAAATTCAACTGACTGTGTAAAGTGTGGAGGAAACATGCATACTAATTACAGGCAAAATGGAAACTTTATTTACAGATATGGGGGGAAAAACTGTCAAGTGAAAAAACATGCACGGGACAGTACTACCTTTGGACTTTTTCACGTTCTTCCCGTCAGCTTGTTGTCCGTTTTAATTGCATGGATTTTGAAGTATCCTTTTTCTGTAATTGTGAGAGAGACTGGTATGTCACAACCAACGGCAAGAAAATTAATAAATTCTTCCAGAGAAGTTCTTGTTGTGTGGCTGATTGCAAATTCTTGTAAAATTGGGGGTGTAGGGCAAACTGTTGAAGTTGATGAAAGTGCACTCGGTAGACGGAAATACAATCACGAGCAACTAAGTAAGATTCGCACGGTGCTCGGTGTAGTAGGCAGACAAAATAAAAAGTGCTTCATAAAAGTACTAGATAAAAAAGAGATTCACAATGTGAATATTGTGGAGGGATACAATCTTCTTGGACAAAATGCGTTCAAGTATGAAACTCTTAACCACTGGCCTCCTGGGCAGTCCCCCTCGAGTTGTCTTGATCCTGTTCTCAGTCTCATCTTCTTACACCGAGCCTCCACAGGTCGTCCTCAAGATCATCCAGCCTTTGTTTTTTTGACCGATCCCAGGTCTCCCAGTAAAATTTTTCTTCAATATGGATGTCTCTAACATTCTCTGGACCTACCCTGCCCACCAGATTCTACTTTTCTTTATGTCAGTGACGATATCTGGTTCTCCATACATTTGCTGAATTTCTGCATTCATCCTAATTCTCCATGCTCCTTGGATGTTCAATACACCAAATATCCTACTAAGAACTTTTCTTTCCCACCTGTGCAACCACTCTTCCTCTATCAATGTCACTGTCCCACGTTTCAGACCCATACATCACCATTGGCTTAAGAACTGTTTTATAGAATGAATCTTGGTTGCTCTGCTTATGTTTTTACACTTAAATATTCCTTGTAGGGAGAAGTAGGCTAACACTGTTTCCAGCAGATATCTTTTCTTTTATTTCTTCAGCCATAATGCTGTCCTCAGTAAGTAGTGAGCCCAAGTATTTAAATTTTCCAACCTTTTGAAATTTGTCTCCTCCAACTACCAACTACCTGGCTGCTCTTCTCTCTTGTATTTTACTGCCTGTTAACATGTATTTGTTCTTTTCAGTGTTTAATTTTAGATCTAAATTCGTTGTGGCCTCTTCTAGACTCAAGAAACCATTTATGTCTTGTTGGCTTCTTGAGATAAGTACTATGTCATCAGCATAAGCTAGACACTGCAGAATTCTGTTAAATATCGTGTCCCCTGGGTTTATTGGCATTTGCCTTACTGCTTTTTCGAGATCCAAGTTAAACAGAATTGTAGAGAGTATATCTCCTTGTCTAAGCCCCCTTTTGAACATCAAATTCCTCAGTAAGCTTTCCTTCTACTTCCACCTTGCTAAACTGATTAAAAAATATATATAAATTCAACATAACACTAAAACTAAAAAATTAAAAAAAAAAAGAGCAACTAAACTAAAACATTGAAAACCTAAAAACAAAACAAAAGCTAAAACTAAAATAATTATTGCATTACTATATATATTTTGTAATATATTATCGCTAATTACGTTTGTCATCTAGACAGAAGACAAGGTCTTCTCAGGCCGCTTTTGCTAAATAAGGAAGATACTGTTTAAAATAATTAGTATATTTCTATATTATCTTAAGCGCCTTGAGATAGATTCTACAGAAGCGATTAACAAAAATATACGGTAAGTACTTAATGCCCCTGGGGCCAAGGCTATCTGACGAAATAATTCTTAATCCTTGCTAGTATAGAAAAAGATCTTTCAGCTGAGCAGACTGAAGCAGGGGTAGACAGGTAAATTTTCAAAGCAATGGCAACATTAGGATACAAATCTAGTAAATTCTTAGAAATCAGAAGTCTGTACAAATGTGATAGTGATAGTGATTTAGCATCACTATTAATGATTTCTTCCTGAAGAAAACTTTTTAGATGAATGCATTCTGTTCCGAAAGATTCTTCTATATCTGATGGATATGTCTTCTGTAATCTGTCAGAAGCTTGCATTATATCTTCTAGATTAGTTTCCATAAAATCTGATAGAAATGTGAATTTCTGAGAAAACTCAGTGTAAACTGACACTCGATATTTTAACTCTGTGACGAGTTTCATTAGTATCTGAGTATAGGTGGTCTGCAGAATACATGAAGAACTTTGACTTTCTAGGTCTACTTCTGATTCACTATCTGACTCATCAAAAAATCTTGTACGCTTTACACCTCTTTTAGGTCTAGTTTCCTCTTTTTCTGTTAACTGTTGGACACTTTTTAGTTTAGTTTCCACAATGTTCTTGTAGAATTCAAATAAACATTTCATTTTTTCAACATAATTCACAAGGGAGTTGTACAGCTTAACAACTGTGCCAGCGCTCATTCTTTCAGACTAGTTTTTCCATTACATCTCCGAATCTACCAAAGATAACCCCCCATACAGTAGCCATGAAAACTGTTTCAGAAGAGGTAATTTTTCTCAGGATGCCTTTTGCCTCTTGCCTTGTAGTTGACTTTTCAGTCTTGTCTTCTGAAATTAATTTTAGGGCCTTAATAATAACTTCAAAATCCGTCTTTAAACTTTTACATGCATCTTCTCTGTCAGACCACCTCGTACTACTTAGAGTTTTGATAGAGAGGTTTCTTGAAATAAAAAAAGATTCTAAAAGGTTCCAGCAATAGGTTGAATCTTTGAAAAAGTTGTACAATGTAAGTAGAAGGTCAAAAAAGTCAACAGCAACCCTATAGCAATTTACAGCACTTGAACCCACTAGGTTCAGAGAGTGGGCAGAGCATGGTACGTAAAATGCTGGGAATTAATTTATTTAATTCTTGACTGCAAACCAGAATAAATTCCAGACATACTAGATGCGTTATCATATGATTGCCCTCGAAGATTCCTTATGTCCAAGTCATGATTCTGGAGGAAAGTAAACACAGCTTTGGCAAGCTCTTCACCTGTGCGGCCTTGATTTTTCATAAACTCACGAAAACGTTCTTTAGGAACACCCTCATCTTCATCATTCACATACCTTAAAATAAAGGTTAGTTGATCACTGTGTGTTACATCTGGAGTAGAATCCACTATTATTGAAAAATATTTAGATTGTTTTACTTCTTTAGTGATCTCATTAATGATGGTTTTAGCCATTATCTTAATTAGTTCTTCATAAGTAGCATGCGTTAAATAAGATGCCTTACCTTGGACTGGATTCCCAAAGCGATCTATGTGGCTTTTTAAGAATGGGTTGAATTCTGCAACAAGTTCTACACACATCATAAAATTCCCATTTTTTACTGAGCCGAACACTTCGTTTTCTCCACAAAACGCTAGTCCATGAGATGACAGTTTTTTAACGACAGCTATCACCCTCTGCAGAACACACCTCCAATATTTAACTTCCTCTTCTAACTGACTCAATAAATGTTTATCAATTCTATACTGTTCATTACTCCGTCTTTTAAACATTAAAACACAGTCACGGTGAGATTGAGAATTCTCATGTTCTATCACTCGTTGGTTAGCATGCTTCCAGTTAAGCCACTTTCACCAAATTGATTTTCAAACATCTTTGCTTGTCTGGGTAAGCTCTCCCAGATATACAGAAAAATCACAGTTTAAATTTTGATCCACTCCATTTTTTACAAAATAATCACGAGTTCTCTCATTTATAACCCAAAAAAATGGATCATTGGTTGGTTCAAAATTCTCACTCTCTTCTCCTGGAACAGGTTGGCCCAAGTTTTCGTCTAACCCTATAATGCTTGAATCGTCATTACAAAATTCACTATTGTTATTTGAACTCTGTGCTACACACTCCTCACTACTTGTTTCATTTTGAGCTGCTTGGCTAGCATTACTTTCTAGAACTGACACATTTTTTCAAGAAAAAAGAATGCAGTTTTCGAGTTTGTAAAAGCACTTCATATTCTTTCTTCTTCTTATCGTCTGCCAATTTTCGATATTTAGCACACCACTTAGCCATTTGTGTTCATCCATTTCAGAGTTAATTTAAATCGCATAAATCACGCGTTGTGAATAATACAACTTCCAAACTAACCTGCAAAGCTTATTCGCACTGTGTAAACAGACTACCGGTACGCAGTGTTGCCACCAGCTAACTACTGGTGGCGACAAAATGAAATTTCCCTGCCCCTGCGCTCATTCATCTGACTCAAAATCTATTTGTTTTCCAATTTTCTGCTGCCCCATAAAATTTGCTGCCCTGCGCCCTGGCCCAGAAAGGCCCATTCCTAAAAACGGCCCTGCCTGCAGTCATTGTATTGTGGGACACTAAGTGATCCATAACCCCACAAATGATGTAATATCAAATCATAACTACTTTAGACCAACTTTCAACTTAACTTTTTTTTTAATTTAAAAAATGTAGGTTTACATAATGATTTTAACTAAGTCTAAAATGATTTTTAGAAGAACTAAACTTTATGTGGAGAGTGCTTCAGGTTCGAGAATGATAAAGAATTATATGAATAAAGATACAAAGTCTTTGCAGACAAAAATAAAGATACAGGAAAAATTAACCAATTCCATGAATCAACAAAACAAACATGAGAAACTCTAGATCAACCCAGCCTGAATATGGGACTGGCCTGGTGAGAATGATTAGTTTCTCATAAGCAGATGACTGATCATTTCTCCCAGGGTCTTATTCTATACACAAGTTTTTTTGGAATTACATCTCCATTGTTTGTTGCGATATATCACTTCATTTGTATATATCTGAGCTTACTATAAATTTGCATCTCCTAAGCTGGTACAGCTTTATTTTATATATTATCTCTGCCTCCTTCAAAACCATACCTGCATTTTTAATTACGTAGCATTATTGTATATTTTCAAATAAACTAAATCAGTTTTTATACATTAGCTTTAAAAATCAAGACACTTATTTGTACAGGTACAAAGAATTAGAATAAGCAAATTATTCCCATAAGTAATGCATGTGGCACCATCCTTATTATAGAAAATCTTTTAAATATAAAAAGTAAAAAAAAAATATATAGTAAATTGGGGTATATATTGTTACAACACAAACAAGCCACCCAAATACCAGGGAAAAAACTATGAATCAACTATATTAACTGTTTAACTAATGAAAATAAAATAACTATGACGAGACAAACGACTATGACCCAACCCAAGTGATTGTATCAATAAAATGAAATAAAATGAGATAAAATGAAACCAAATGAGAAGGTAAACGAAAATGAAACAACCAAAATATAAATGAAATTAAATGAGAAGACATACAAAAGACACAAACAAATCATAAAGAAAAGGAAATGAGAAATAGTAAAATCAAATGATAATTATTAGAATCAAATAAATAATAAATGTAAATGATAATTATTAAAATCAAATAAAGTAAAGACAACCAAAGTACACTAACCAAAGAAATAGAGATTAAATGTTATAAATAACTCTATAATGATATGAAACTTGTTAACAGTATAACTAACTTCAATTTATTCATGTTTAACGTACCGAGTCACTATATGGTTAATATAATTAAATTACCTTGTTCGGTCCACCTTAGTGACACTAGCTGCTGTCGGTTAATGACGCGTTTCGGGATAAAATCCCATCTTCAGATACACAATTATCAAACTTTAAATGTATACCACAATTTGTGGTTTGTCATAATTTTAAAATATTTAAAATCTTTTAAATAAAATACATATAAACAAAAACGTAACAACAGAATCGTTCAGAGCGTCCGCATGCATGCACGCTGTATTACGACCTCCTCACAACTGGCTATACTTATCACTCAACCGTATAGCAGTGTCAAACAGGTTATTAGAACCGAAGTTCATTTGATCGTTTAATATGTTATTTTTGGTCATAGCGTTTTTTGTAGCTTTGTATATTTCGAACTCCTCTAGACTATCCATTAATTTACCCTTCTTGCAAGTATGCAACGCCACGAAATTGTTTTCGAAACTAGTATAACTATGATCATTTTCTATTAAATGTTGTGCATAACTGGAATTATTATTATTTGTTTTTGGAATGTGCTCTAAAAATCTTGTGTAAAAATCTCTGCCGGATTGGCCAATGTAGAATGCTGCACAATTATCGCATTTAATTTTATAGACACCTGATTTATTTTTTAAAGGAATATTTATTTTAGTTTTGAAAAAATTTTTTAAATTATTACAGGTTTTGAATGAAATAGTATAACCTTTACTTTTAAAAACTGATTTTAAAATATTTGGCAACAAGCCAGTATAATTAGCTGAAATGAATTTTTTATGGTTTTTATTATGTTGGTTAATAATATTGGTATTTTTATTTTCTAAACGTTTTTTATGTTTCATTATCATTTTATCGACTATTACTGGCCTGTAACCATTATTTAGAGCTATTTGTTTTATAATATTTACTTCTTGATCATAGTCTTCGTTATTAAGGGGAACACTAAGTAATCTGTCAATAAAGCTGTTAAATGCAGCCATTTTTTGGGCTGGAGGATGAAATGACTTAGCATGTATAACCGTATCTGTGTAAGTGTGCTTTCTGTATATTTTGTATGTCAGTTCATTACCGTTATTCGTTATGGTTAGATCCAAGAAATTAATATTTTTGTTATTTTCAATTTCCATAGTGAATTTTATTGTCTTATGTATTTTATTTAAATAATTATTAAACGACTCGAGCTGTCTATTGTTACCATTGAAAATAACAAAGGTGTCATCCACATATCTTGAATAATATACTATTTTTTTGTCAAAATAATTGTTTTTTAAAATTTTAGTATTTTCTAGATGATTCAAATAAATATCAGCAAGGATACCTGAGAGTGGAGAACCCATTGCTAGGCCCTCATTTTGTTTGTAGTATGAACCATCAAACGAAAAGTAGTTTTGATTAAGTACTATTTCTAGTAGTAACATTAGCTGATTAAGTTTCTTTATTTCTAAGGTATATTATTTATTAAATTTTGTTTGAGTATTTTTAAAGTTTCAGCTATTGGGACATTGGTATACAGATCCACTATGTCAAAAGAAGCTAGCTTGTAACTATGCTTAATATTAATATGTCGTAATTTTTCAATAAAATCTTTATAACCTTTTATACTCTGGTTATTATCTAAGCTTATATGTTTTTTGATTATTTTAACCAAGGTTTTTGCTACTTTATAGCTTGGAGCGGTTGTATAATTTACTAAAGGTCTAATTGGTGTGTCTTTTTTGTGTACTTTGGGTAGACCTTTTAAGCATGGTGCACTAGCTTTTATTGGTTTCAGTGAATAGCATATATGTTTCTCTAATAGATCTGTACATTTATTTATTGTTTTATTCAAATCTACGTGTATTTTTTGGTGGGATCATTATTTAACTTTGTTATGTTATTATTACTAATGAATTTGTATACCTTTTGTTTATATTCGTCTAAGTCTAACAATGCTATAGTATTGCCTTTATCAACCTTCGTTAAGTAAATGTTATTTTGTATGAGTTTTTTATTTAGCTGTATAGCTGTTAGTTGTTCATGTTTTGTTGTTGTATAATTTAATTTCTTTTGTTTATGATAATTCTTATTAATTGCTTTATTGAATTTATTATTTATTAATATACGTAATTCATTTCGTTCATTTAAGTCAGGAACACACTTAATTACAGATTCATGATTTCACCCTGCTCTATGCGATACAATCATGCAACGTATTAATCAGTACATTAAGAATAAGATTAGATTCCAGAAGAATAAACAAACCAATAAAATTGGCCGTCTGATAAGCAATCAAAACAACGATAAATTCAATAATGAAAAACATACTTTCTACCCTAGACTGATAAACATGACTAACATGGTTCTCACGAATACAGAGGAAAATCTTATCAATAGGGGACTAAATTACAATTTTCCACCGAATCTTAAAAATAAAAATAACATAATTAAAGAAATAGTTGAAGCCGAATCTGTAATTAAGTGTGTTCCTGACTTAAATGAACGAAATGAATTACGTATATTAATAAATAATAAATTCAATAAAGCAATTAATAAGAATTATCATAAACAAAAGAAATTAAATTATACAACAACAAAACATGAACAACTAACAGCTATACAGCTAAATAAAAAACTCATACAAAATAACATTTACTTAACGAAGGTTGATAAAGGCAATACTATAGCATTGTTAGACTTAGACGAATATAAACAAAAGGTATACAAATTCATTAGTAATAATAACATAACAAAGTTAAATAATGATCCCACCAAAAAATACACACGTAGATTTGAATAAAACAATAAATAAATGTACAGATCTATTAGAGAAACATATATGCTATTCACTGAAACCAATAAAAGCTAGTGCACCATGCTTAAAAGGTCTACCCAAAGTACACAAAAAAGACACACCAATTAGACCTTTAGTAAATTATACAACCGCTCCAAGCTATAAAGTAGCAAAAACCTTGGTTAAAATAATCAAAAAACATATAAGCTTAGATAATAACCAGAGTATAAAAGGTTATAAAGATTTTATTGAAAAATTACGACATATTAATATTAAGCATAGTTACAAGCTAGCTTCTTTTGACATAGTGGATCTGTATACCAATGTCCCAATAGCTGAAACTTTAAAAATACTCAAACAAAATTTAATAAATAATATACCTTAGAAATAAAGAAACTTAATCAGCTAATGTTACTACTAGAAATAGTACTTAATCAAAACTACTTTTCGTTTGATGGTTCATACTACAAACAAAATGAGGGCCTAGCAATGGGTTCTCCACTCTCAGGTATCCTTGCTGATATTTATTTGAATCATCTAGAAAATACTAAAATTTTAAAAAACAATTATTTTGACAAAAAAATAGTATATTATTCAAGATATGTGGATGACACCTTTGTTATTTTCAATGGTAACAATAGACAGCTCGAGTCGTTTAATAATTATTTAAATAAAATACATAAGACAATAAAATTCACTATGGAAATTGAAAATAACAAAAATATTAATTTCTTGGATCTATCCAAAACGAATAACGGTAATGAACTGACATACAAAATATACAGAAAGCACACTTACACAGATACGGTTATACATGCTAAGTCATTTCATCCTCCAGCCCAAAAAATGGCTGCATTTAACAGCTTTATTGACAGATTACTTAGTGTTCCCCTTAATAACGAAGACTATGATCAAGAAGTAAATATTATAAAACAAATAGCTCTAAATAATGGTTACAGGCCCAGTAATAGTCGATAAAATGATAATGAAACATAAAAAACGTTTAGAAAATAAAAATACCAATATTATTAACCAACATAATAAAAACCATAAAAAATTCATTTCAGCTAATTATACTGGCTTGTTGCCAAATATTTTAAAATCAGTTTTTAAAAGTAAAGGTTATACTATTTCGTTCAAAACCTGTAATAATTTAAAAAATTTTTTTCAAAACTAAAATAAATATTCCTTTAAAAAATAAATCAGGTGTCTATAAAATTAAATGCGATAATTGTGCAGCATTCTACATTGGCCAATCCGGCAGAGATTTTTACACAAGATTTTTAGAGCACATTCCAAAAACAAATAATAATAATTCCAGTTATGCACAACATTTAATAGAAAATGATCATAGTTATACTAGTTTCGAAAACAATTTCGTGGCGTTGCATACTTGCAAGAAGGGTAAATTAATGGATAGTCTAGAGGAGTTCGAAATATACAAAGCTACAAAAAACGCTATGACCAAAAATAACATATTAAACGATCAAATGAACTTCGGTTCTAATAACCTGTTTGACACTGCTATACGGTTGAGTGATAAGTATAGCCAGTCGTGAGGAGGTCGTAATACAGCGTGCATGCATGCGGATGCTCTGAACGATTCTGTTGTTACGTTTTTGTTTATATATATTTAATTTAAAAGATTTTAAATATTTTAAAATTATGACAAACCACAAATTGTGGTATACATTTAAAGTTTGATAATTGTGTATCTGAAGATGGGATTTTATCCCGAAACGCGTCATTAACCGACAGCAGCTAGTGTCACTAAGGTGGACCGAACAAGGTAATTTAATTATATTAGTATAACTAACCATTATGAAGTGAGAGATAGCTAGATAGGGAACATGATTAAGTGAGAAAAGAGAATTTAATGTTAGGGAATACCCACTAGCAACACTTAAATACCATAAAAATGTGCAAAGTGCCAGTGTAACCCCCCAAAATAAACAGAAAACCCTACTGAGAGGTATAGACACCTAAAAACCAGTGATAAACACTATAGTTTAAGGGTGAAAAGTGCTAGAAAAAAGAATATTTTTGTTATTAGGATTAAGAGTAATTGTAGAGTAGGAATACAATGGTATTCAGGGAAAGAATCCCATGAAGAGTCAAAATATTAGTGTTACCATGGTTAGATAGTAAAGTTTAGAAAAGAAAAATATACTAAAGAATAGAAAAGCAAAATAAATAAAACATCCTATGTTCAAAGTGGTAATTAGTTAGATAAAGTAAATGGTGTGATAATGTTAGTCACCAAAAAATAAATAAGAATAAACAAAATATAAACAAGATTAGCATAGTAACTGTTAAAAGATTTGTTCAATTAAGTTTATGAGAAGGAATATGGCTGAGAGGGGTATACAGACCATAAACCTAAATGTTGTGTTATGTTTTATAAATAATAGTAAATAATAGACAAGTTATAAAGTAAAGAGATAAATTCTTACGAAATGAATAATGCTGGACAAGCCAGTTAGAAAACCATAGACAGGCCATAATTTGGTAAAATAATGAGAACATACAATTATTATAAAACAAGCCAAATCAATTCCAAAAGTAAACAAGTCATTTGTGACACAAAACAAAACATGTATAAAGGTAAAATAATATTTAATTTATGTTAAATAAGAAAATATAGCCAATTACTACTTAGGCCTATAAAATGCCTAACTGTATAAATCCAAAATCAACAAATTATAAGAAATTAACTACAGTATTAGAAAATCCAAGGCAAGTAACTAATTAATGATAATTAGTGAATCATATTAAGATGTAAAAATTAAATTAAGAACATAAAATAAGAAAGAAATGTAATTACATAATATCAAAATAATTGTCAAAACATCAATACATAAGCAAACCCAGCTTTGAGGGATGTCAAAATGATCTTTGAAAGAAAATATAAACAGTGGTGATAATATCTCATATATAGATAAGAAGACAGAAGAATAATAGCAATCAGAAGATATTTAGTCATTTTGAATAAAAATTCAAATATTATAACAATGGGCTTAATTTATGAATAGCCAATGAGAGGCAGTCAGTTGCCATAACAACGGAACGTTATTTATGATTATTCCGTTAGAAACAGTTAGTCCATTACTGAAGCTCAAGACGAATAGACGCCAAGCCGTAAATGACTCAAATTTTAATTTAAAACAATAAAAAGTAACCAAAATTACCAACATGAAGAACCAAGCAGTCTGATGAGGAACTAGTCCATTCAACCGAGGCCACAGACCAGATTATTAAATTCCAAATTAATAAATTTCAATCAACTTATCTGAAAAAGACGCAAGGCGTAATTAAATTTAAAAATGATGGAAGATTGATGACAAAAGAAGACCCAACTTATTTCGAAATGAATGACTTTACACCTTAATTCAACAGATTCGATAAGTATTGCTGAATTACCCGAATTTATGGAATAAATTCTTTTTAACTTTTTCTCACATCACTTTTAACTCTCACTACGAACTGATAATCTAATTTCTTTCAAGGATTAATTAAAAATAAAACACTAAATTTATATGAAACTAGAAAATAATCTGTATAAAAATTACGAACTTTTGACACACACTTTTTAACACCTCAGGAACAAATTGTAATTACACCTTATAGTATATAAGTACCAGTAATGTAAGGTAGTGTACTTTATTGTAATCATATCAATATTTTTTTGTAATCACAAGAATCCAGAATAATTGAACGAAATTAAAATAAACTGTTGTAGACGCCATGTCTGACTAAATCGTTCTGAAGCATTCGCCAAACCTTGAATATTAATTGTCTTAATACTGCCGGAGCAAATTTGTTTAAAATCCAGATATAATTTTGTGTAATATTGAATAACAACTAATTACAAGTTAATAAACTAGTACAGAGTTGTAACCACTGTTCTTTATTTCATAGGAATTTGTATTATATGATTTGTGTACATTAGCGAGGAGCAAAGGTGACGGTAAGCGCTAGACGTCGGAAACTCGGCGAACTATCAGCGACATTCATCAACCCACACGTGGTGGGAGTAATTTGAATTCACCATACCGTCATAGAACGAACGCTCGATAGTCCTATTTTTTAATTGTTTTCAGATTAAACAATTTGGCGCCACCCGGGAAATACAACCACATATTAAAGAACAGGTAAGATTCCCACTCGCGAGTACTGGTAATTCGTGAGATCGCGACGGACATCGTCAGCATCAACCTAAAGTAACGACTACAACGTGTGAGGTGAACACACGAAACACACATCAACAAAGACGATGAGAGTCTATCGTTACAAATTGGCGACCAACTAGTGTGGCTAGAATAGAAGACTAGTGGCGGTTACGAAAAGTTATGAAACACTCCATGATCACCAGGGGAAAATCTAAGGAGAGGACTGAGAATACCGATGAAGAAGAAATGTAGATGATTGAGGAAATGATCGAAGAGGATGCCCAAGGGGACCAACCAGAAAACCCAACCCAACCAGAACTGGAAATAGAAGTAATAGCCGGCGATCAATCAAAGAAACCAACCCAATCGATGGACACAAATTTCCAGGATATGATGAGGATTATGGTGGAACAATTAAACAAAAACCAGGAGAAAACTGATGAAAATTTTAAGAAACAGGAGGAAAAAATTAACGAAAAATTCGACACAAATAAGGAAGAAACTAGAGAACAAAGAAAAGAAGACAGGGAATTCTTAAACGAAAAACTGGACAGAAACAGTGAAGAATTAAGGAAACAACTCAAGGAAGACACAGAACTTCTGAATAGTAAGATGGAAAGTAACCATGAAGCTTTGAAGAGAAACCAAGAAATCTTAGAAGGGAAGAGCGAGGAGTTAAAGAAACAGATCAAGAAAGATCTGAAAACACTGAATAATAAAATCGAGACCAATAGTGAAACACTTCAAAGACAATTGAAGGAAAATAGCGAGAAGACCAAAAATAAGTTGAAACAACAGTTGGTAGAATGTCGGGAAGAAATCAAACAAACCATCACCGAGACGAATGAAGCAGTAGTACAAGTTCGTGAGGAGCTAATAAACAAAATAAGCGACGTCGAGGAGGATGGAAAAAAGAGAATTGAGGAACTCCAACAAATGACAACAATAGAGTGCACAAAAAATAAACAGGAGGTGCTAAAAAAGCTTGAAGAAAAACACAAGGAAATACAAACAGATGTAAGTGAACGTATGGAAAGGGTATATACCAACCTTGACCAAGCAGACGGGCGGATCAAAGAAAACAAGGAGAAGATCCAGGGGCTCAGTCAACGGTAAAGACAAATGCAAGAAGAGCTGGACGCACTTACAGAGAAACCCTGCAGCAACACCCACATCATAACTAGCGAGAACCAGGAGCTAATAAACTTTCGCAGCTACCGGCGCAACTCTACGGAATTCCTCAAAAGAGTGGAGGAACTGATTGAGAAGAACAGGGAAACTAGATGAACAACTGTGCAAAGCCTGATTGACGAGATGTTCCGGGATACCCACGACAATTGGTGGACGGCCACCAGACCAGAGATAAACACCACCCAAGAATTCAAAACGCAGTTCCGCGATAAATATTGGTCCGAGTCGACCCAGAACATAGTAAGAAATGATATAAGCAAGGGGAGGTACGAACCGCAAGCGGGACACACCCTAAATTCGTACTTTCTAGGTAAAGTGTGCTTAGCCAGAAATTTGGAACCGAGGATACCAGAAGAGTCATTGGTAATACAGTTGGGATACCATTATGAGGATGCGGTACAAAAAGCCAGAAGACAGGGCCAAATAAAAACCATTCAAGGCATGGCAAGCTTATTGGACGACCATGAAAATGATGGCCAATATAGGCGCAACCGAATGGTCAACTTAAAATACAACCGTTGGGATGAGAACCAGAACGCACCAAATTACAATCCGTCCAATAACAAACCCCAAAACAACAACCAGAATAACCCAAACCGGTACAATAACAACAATCAATATAGGGGCAACCGCCCAAATTATAATCAGGGCAATCCACCATTTAACGGAAACTATCAAAATACAGGGTGTCTACAAGAAAACAGTTTTCAAAATTTGGTACTTTTTAGTTACCTATGACCGCACATTTATAAGTAGGCCTACTGATATGAAAAAATATAATGCACAATTGTTTTAATCACTAGGTCCAACACACCATTTAACCCTGATAACTACAGTAGTTAAAAAGCTGAAATTAATAAAACTTAATTTTGACTTACCTGTCGCTAATGTGATTCGTTCAGGCTAGTGAATTTCACAAATATAATGGAAACCAGCTTGTAAATGCTGAAGTACAGCAACATACGAGGTGTGGCTATAAAATAACGAGACTGATGCTACTACAAATGAACTACGCATGCGCCAAAGTCATACGACCGACAGCTGTTTAGCGTGAAGCGTTTTCTACTCAAAATTACAATTAAATTACAATTACAAATAAACAAAATTACTTTAATTACAATAAATTCAAAATTTAAACCCTACTATAATAATCACAAATAGAAGTTATTGTTTTACAGCATACTGACGAAAATATTAAATAACACACAGCACATTAAAAAAACCAAGCTTAAAAAAAGTAACAGTAAAAGTAATGAACACAAGAGTCTACTAAAAAAAAGTACAACACATAGTAACATCTGCTTTAAACAACCTTTAATTTTTCTAGTTCCACATCTAAAGCTTCAGCTTCTTCTTTAGCTTGCTCAAGGATTTTTTGTTTTTTAATTCTTATCTTTTTTATTTCTTCAACAGCTGATTTCCTTTTTTGTTCAATTTCATCCTCTTTCTCTTTCTGTCGTTTTAATGCTTCCACTCTCTTAGCAGATGAATTTCTAGTTGCATGAATCATCGGCTTTGTGATAATTACATTTTCTACACCTCCAGCAGCTGATATAGCATCATATGTTGCACGTTGACTGACCAGACTATCTTCATGCAAGTTTTCAACAAGACACTGTTTATTAATAGAGAAACTCCTCTCAACAGCAGCATTGCTATGAAAGAGAACAAGTGATTTTTGGGTAAACAAACGAAGGGAAGAACCATCACTGTGTTTTGCATACAGAGGAGTAAAAAATTTGTCAAGTCTATCTTTTGACCTACTAAACTTTTTAAGTTCTTTCTGCACATCATTTTTGCCAATAGTCTCCAAATATTCTCTATGTGCTAAATCTGCTTGAAACCCGCTAAGCTGTTTTTTTTTCACATAAATATTTCAAAGCTAAGTTAACTCTTTCAGCTCTTAAAATGACACTTTTCATAACTTCAGGTGAAAAACAACTGACACCTTTTAAGAATTTATTTTGTAATGGACTCTTCTCAAATAACTTCATGATTAATTCTCTGATAAAATTCCTGCATTCATTTCTGAACTAATGAACAACTAACGGTTTTAATTTTTTCAAGGATAACGTAGCAGCAAAACCTATATCTACATGATGAGAAGTCTTGAGATTGTCAGCGTTTCGGAGGTTGATATCCAAAAGTTTTGTTCCTGATCCAGCAGACTTAAGTACATTATCTTTAACAATTCTACGCATCAGATTTCCCAGCAACTGTCTTAAGTCAGCATACATAAAAGGTAAAAGTGGCTTGTTAGACTGATAAGTGGTTAAAAAAATACTCCAACTCAGAAGCAATTGAAATTAAAAAACATAATTTAGCTTCTAGAAGTTCACTTGAAAGAAATTCTTGAATTAATTTTGAAGTGTCACTTGAAGAAACATTTTTCTTAGAAGAACTGAAATATTTTCTTAGAAACGGCAACATTTCAACAGCTCTCTGCATAACTTTGACATTCTCAACCCAACAAATAGAGCAAAATTTTTGAGGGAATAAGCATGAACCTGAAATTTGCCGGTAGTCATTCCTCCAACATGGTACATCTTTGAAAAAATAATAGAGGGAACGCAAGAACTTATTTATATTCCACTCAGAATTCACATGACCAGTTTTGTATGCACCATGAACAATGTGTAATGTACATGTGCCAAACTGCAACAGACGTGGCTGACTGTCATCGGTATCATTTAACAAATAGGCCTGAAGATCGTTTAAAAATTTTAAGTTTACATTGGGCCCATCCATGGAGACACTTAACAACCTTTGTAAATCTAAACCATTCTCTTGTAAAGATGAGATGAAATTGATTAAAATGTCACTGGCTTTGGAACTACCTAAAAAGCACGAAGTTAAATATCTTGTTTTAATTTCATCAGCCTCCCAAAAACGAACTATAATATCCATTTGACAAGACTGAACAATTTTATTTAGACTTTCATCAAAAGAAATGTAAAAAAAATCACAATTTGAAACTTTCCTGGCTAGTTCAGACTGGAAAAATGGCCCAAGTCCATACGTAATGTAATAGCCAATTTTGTCTTTGTGTAAATTGAATTTCTGAGCTACTTCACAACGTTTAAACATCAATTTAAAAAGATTAGTTGAATTTCCATGAGACCTAGCTGAGCTGTGACTATACACTTGATCCAGTGACCAGTAAATTTCTGCCTCAGTCACTTCATCATTCGAAAAGAATTTATCAACTGAGCCAAGTGTATTCTGTTTTGATATTCCTACTTCAGATCCCTGAATGCACTCTCTGTTACTAGTACTAGCACAATTACTACTAGGCCTAAAAGGAAGAACTTCCTGCACCCCTTTTACAAGAGGACTTGATGATAGCTGAAGGTGCTTTTTACCCTTTGCATGTAATTTAATTGCATACACCCCAGCACCAGATATACTAAACTTTTTCATACACAACTTACAGAAGGCAGAATGTTTATCATTTTCCACTGGTTTTAACCACAACGAAAAATCGTCATCGTCCTGCCAAGTTCGGTTGAAAGAATTTTTACCAGGCATTATCAAAATACAAAGAAAAGTTTACAGGCTTATTTAAATCCAATACGAGAATAAGTCAAAAATTCAAACAAAAAGCTTTAGCACCAACACTGCACGAAAAAACAGCAGAATTCCGTCTCACGGAAAAAGACGCCGGAGTAGGCCTACGGAATGTTAGTAAACAAATATCCAACTCGTCCACTGCCGCACACTTTATATTAATGAAGTCGCATAAAAAAATACAGAATCGATTTCAATAAAAACTACAACTGTTTTAATGAAGGTTCATAACAAAGCAAGAAACTACTTTTCCACGCACAGAACGGCACCGACTCACAGCTAACTATATAGGTTAAGTAACTATTCCATAATTTGAAAACAACCCTGAACCGCAGTGATGCACGGACCAAAGAGTAAAAATCCCTTGGCCGAACATACTATTTCCCTATTTGAGTTTCTCACTAGACGGAGACGCAAATATTCGTTACGGCCATTTCTTTCTCGTTACTTTTAATTACTTTCGTTACCTTTTTTTATAAAATGGTACTTTTTTTGTTATTTTCGTTACTTTCGTTACCTGTAGACACCCTGAAAATAATAATAATTACCAGGCTAATGGACCAAACCAGCGTCCGAATGGTCACCCCAACAATAATAATTACTACGGAAACAATAATAACCCGAATAACCAGAATAATAACTGAGGAAACGGAGATAACTGAAATCCAAATAATCAACCCAGAGTACAGTTTATACGAGGGAGCACCCGAACAACCAGGGGAGGCGCTACCCAAGACCACGATCTAACGAACGAAACAATGATAACGCACAGAACGATAACCAACACCCAAGGGAGGAGAATAATGAAAATGTGCAACGGATTCATAACATTGAAGGATCCCCATCCGGAAGTAACCAACACAAAAATGAAGATTATGACGGGATACCTTTCAGCGACAATCCTGTGGAGCATTTCCGGGTAGCGTACAATAAACGAAACCCACCAGAACTCAGGATTCCCTCAAGAAATAATGGAAACCCATCCAACACACCTCGGGGAGAGAGACAAGAAATAGATGAACAAGAAGCAACGGCTGACCGGTGGAACGCATAAAAATAAACAAAAAATAATAAAAATTACAAAATTCAAAAAAGGTGTAAGATCACCTTACGCTATGATTTAGATAACATATGAGGTAAAATAGAAAAATAAAAAAAAAATTTCCTAAATAGTAAGAACAACCAACTTACAATAATATTTAGAAGATATAAGAGATGAAACAAAATAAACAAATAAAGTGAAGACAAGAATTAATTAGAAAGGAGACAAATTAAAATAAACAAATATAGAACCAAGCAAGAACTGCCAAGACAAATACATAAAATTATAAAGAATATAGAATATTCAGAAAAAAAATGAACTGGTACAAGAAAGAAAAAGAAATAATGTATAAAGCAAATATACAGCATGTGGCTAAAGCAAAATAATGCAAATCAACAAAGAAGAAGAAAAGAAAAAAGATGTCTAAAATAATTCAAATGATCACAAGAAGAAAAGGAAAACAAACTAATTAAAAGTTAGAAATAATGAAATTAACAACTAAATAAATAAAAGCAATCAACTGTGTGAGTAGATAACAGAATATAGCAAAGGTACAGCGGAAGGAAGAATGAGTAAAAGGTTAAAATGATATAAAGAACCATGAAGTGGACAATCCCCAAAATATTATTATTAATGAAAGTCACAGGATGACAAAAAGGTATTTAAGGTTGACTGAGAATAGGTCCAGCAATCAATTAACTGAACAGAGATGATGTTCCTCTGGTCTCAGAATAACAAGGTAGTAATGGAAGAAACCAGCTACTAAAAGTTAGGGAAATTATATAACAGGGAGAACGCACTAATGGAAATAAGTAAAGACAGATCTAAAAAAATAACTAAATAAAAAGGAGTGGAACAAGTAAGAAGAGAAACAAGAAGGAAGAAATAAACAAGAAGAAAAAGGAAAAATTATATATAACTGATAATTTCATAAAAAACTATGCTAGTGTTTTGCCAAAATGATCAATTTTGAAGGAGAGGCATTATGTTACAACACAAACAAGCCACCCAAATACCAGGGAAAAAACTATGAATCAACTATATTAAATGTTTAACTAATGAAAATAAAATGACTATAACCCAACCCAAGTGATTGACTCAATAAAGTGAAATAAAATGAGATAAAATGAAACCAAATGAGAAGGTAAACGAAAATGAAACAAACAAAATATAAATGAAATAAAAAAAAAAACAAATGAGAAGGTAAATGAAGAAGAAACAAACAAAATATAAATGAAATAAAATGAGAAGACATAGAAACACAAACAAATCATAAAGAAAAGGAAACGAGAAATAGTAAAATCAAATGATAATTATTAGAATTTAATAAATAATAAATGTAAATGATAATTATTAAAATCAAATAAAGTAAAGACAACCAAAGTACACTAACCACAGAAATAGAGATTAAATGTTATAAATAACTCTATAATGATATGAAACTTGTTAACAGTATAACTAACCATTATGAAGTGAGAGATAGATAGATAGGGAACATGATTAAGTGAGAAAAGAGAATTTAATGTTAGGGAATACCCACTAGTAACACTTAAATACCATAAAAAAGTGCAAAGTGCCAGTGTAAACCCCCAAAATAAATAGAAAACCCTACTGAGAGGTATAGACACCTAAAAACCAGTGATAAACACTATAGTTTAAGGGTGAAAAGTGCTAGAAAATAAGAATATTGTTGTTATTAGGATTAAGAGTAATTGTAGATTAGGAATAAAATGGTATTCAGGGAAAGAATCCTATGAAGAGTCAAAATATTAGTGTTACCATGGTTAGATAGTAAAGTTTAGAAAAGAAAAATATACTAAAGAATAGAAAAGAAAAATAAATAAAACATCCTATGTTCAAAGGGATAATTAGTTAGATAAAGTAAATGGTGTGATAATGTTAGTCACCAAAAAATAAATAAGAATAAACAAAATACAGGGTCCGTCACGGGAACCGCATGTTTTTGTATTGGGTAGTACGGCCGAGCGGTTGGCATCAGTGAGTGTGGGTTGGCCTTGATTTGTTCGTTAGAGTGGGAAGTTTAGTTGCCGCCATGTCGTGGAACGTAGAGCATCGTACGTTCGCTCTCCGGCGGTTTTTTGTAAACAATGAGTCAGTGACGCAGACGCAACGTGACTTTCGCACCCATTTTAATATTCCGGTCCGCCGACCTGTTCCAGACCGCAACACCATTTTGAGATGGTTTGAAAACTTCAACACAACTGGCTCCGTAATGAAGAAAAAACCACCTGGCCCTGTCAATACAGCCCGTATGCCCAAAAACATCGAGCGAGTTAGGACGTCTGCGATACAGAGCCCTAAACGGTCGGTTCGCAAGCGTGCTGCGAGTTTAGGGATTAACAAGTCAACAGTGCGAAGGATTCTGCACAAAGATCTTTATTATCACCCATACAAAATTCAGGAATGTCAGCAACGTAGTGTAGGTGATTATGAACAGCGTCGTGTCTTTTGTGAAACCATGCTTGAAACCATGGTCAATAATGAAAACATGATTTTTCTCATGAGTGATGAACCCCATTATCATTTAAATGGGTTCGTTAACAAACAAAACTGTAGATATTGGTGTAATGAAAATCCTCAGATGTTACATGAGTCCCCTCTTCACAGCCCAAAAGTAACAGTACGGTGTGCAGTTGGGGAGAAGGGCATTATTGGCCCGTACTTTTTGAGGAAAACAACATTACTGTGTACTGTTAATTCAGAGTACTACATTACAATGCTCCAAACCTTCTTCTTCCCAGAACTTCGACGTCGCAAATGGGCAATGAGGAGAGTATGGTTTCAACAGGATGGTGCAACTCCACACACAGCTCGTAATTCAATGGCTGTCTTACGGGATCAGTTTCCAGGCCACCTTATCTCCAGATATGGCAATCTTCGCTGGCGTCCTCGCTCCCCAGATCTAAGCTTATGTGACTTCTTTTTGTGGGGATATCTCAAGTCCCGAGTATATGTTAACAAGCCACGCTGCCTTGAAGATCTGAAGACGACAATCCAGGAGGAAATCGTTCGTATTCCACATCAGATGTTAATTAACGCTACTCGGAGTTTTCGGAACCGGCTACAATCATGCATAAACATAAATGGCCAACATCTGAGCGACGTGATCTTCAAAACATAAATGAACAATGAAATTCCCAACATACACTATGTATTGTCATAAATAAAAATATTTTTTAAGCCAAACTGACTAAGTACATCTTATTTGAAAACCATGCGATTCCCGTGACGGACCCTGTATAAACAAGATTAGCATAGTAACTGTTAAAAGATTTGTTCAATTAAGCTTATGAGAAGGAATATGGCTGAGAGGGGTATACAGACCATAAACCTAAATGTTGTGTTATGTTTTATAAATAATAGTAAATAATAGACAAGTTATAAAGTAAAGAGATAAATTCTTACGAACTTAATAATACTGGACAAGCCAGTTAGAAAACCATAGACAGGCCATAATTTGGTAAAATAATGAGAACATACAATTATTATAAAACAAGCCAAATCAATTCCAAAAGTAAACAAATCACTTGTGACACAAAACGATCATCAAAATGATCTTTGAAAGAAAATATAAACAGTGGTGATAATATCTCATACATAGATAAGAAGACAGAAGAATAATAGCAATCAGAAGATATTTAGTCATTTTGAATAAAAATTCAAATATTATAACAATGGGCTTAATTTATGAATAGCCAATGAGAGGCAGTCAGTTGCCATAACAACGGAACGTTATTTATGATTATTCCGTTAGAAACAGTTAGTCCATTATTGAAGCTCAAGACGAATAGACGCCAAGTCGTAAATGACTCAAATTTTAATTTAAAACAATAAAAAGTAACCAAAATTACCAATATGAAGAACCAAGCAGTCTGATGAGGAACTAGTCCATTCAACCGAGGCCACAGACCAGATTATTAAATTCCAAATTAATAAATTTCGATCAACTTATCCGAAAAAGACACAAGGCGTAATTAAATTCAAAAATGATGGAAGATTGATGACAAAAGAAGACCCAACTTATTTCGAAATGAATGACTCTACACCTTAATTCAACAGATTCGATAAGTATTGCTGAATTACCCGAATTTATGGAATAAATTCTTTTTAACTTTTTCTCACAACACTTTTAACTCTCACTACGAACTGATAATCTAATTTCTTTCAAGGATTAATTAAAAATAAAACACTAAATTTATATGAAACTAGAAAATAACCTGTATAAAAATTACGAACTTTTGACACACACTTTTTAACACCTCAGGAACAAATTGTAATTACACCTTATAGTATATAAGTACCAGTAATGTAAGGTAGTGTACTTTATTGTAATCATATCAATATTTTTTTGTAATCACAAGAATCCAGAATAATTGAACGAAATTAAAATAAACTGTTGTAGACGCCATGTAAAAACATATGTTTATGAAATTGTGTAATATAACTGGAAGAGTACACAAAAGTAACTCAACAAAACCAGTTAAATTAAAATATAGAAGTTGAATCAGGCTTCATAATAGAATCACATGTAAATTAGGTCCCAAAGTTTTATATTCAACTTGTGTCAAATTACAGTGAGCTGTGAGAAAGGAGAATAGTATTGGTAGGCCTACCATGAACATCAGGCAACATGATGAAAGAATTACTCCATTTTATAAAATATCATGAAAGATTTATAAAACTTGGAATTTAAGTAAGTTAACCGTAAATATTCTTCATAACCAACATTACTATAAGCATGAAGTATGAATCAATACTGTATGCAGAAATAACTAATCTGCTTGAAATACTACAGAAACAACTATTTTATTTATTTTTATACTTTCATACTAGTAGGGAAAACACACTATAGTTAACTGCATGGAAGTAGTATCGTCAAGGTCACACCGCTTACTTGCAGCGTTGTCACTAAGCAACAGTTTCCCTTTCTTCCGAAAAATGCTACACTAGTAAGCAGTAGGGTGGGTCGAAAAAAAATATTTTTTTTTTCAAACGCTATAGTGCTTAAAAGTGTCCTGTGGTATGTAGAAAGAAAATGACAAAGAAAAAAAATATCAGTAGATATCTTCCGTTCGCACATCACCGCTAAAGTTTGTAAAAATTGACAAAATTAGATATTTTTCAAAAATTTTTTTTTACAATTACCATAATTATTTTAAAAATGCTATAGCACGTTTTGTTTAGTTGAGGGTCCCAATAGTATATTTCAGCAAAGAAACAGTTGATATTTTAGTATTAACCGTTCGCGCAGTAGGGTCGAAAATCGCCTGGTTGAGGCTATTTTACCGCTCGCCGCAGTTCACATTAGGCCGCCACGCCCCACTCCTGTACCTCTTTCGACTGAAAGAAAAAATGGCGTAATTCGTCAAATTGAATTACATGTGGGAAGACCTCTACAATGGAGTGTCTTCTACATTTTAATGAACTACCGTTCCGCCATTTGTTCCAACATCTTGATGGTGTGACAACAGGACCGAAATCTTTTTCTGGGCCTATTGGGTCACAATTAACTGGTTGTGAAAAACTATCTATAGTTGAGTTTGAACGTATTGATTGTGTGATTCCCGAAGTAGATAGGCAGGTACTGAGTAAAGATCAACAGTATTTGCTAGACATTTGCAAGGCCATTCAATTAGGACAGTGTCCTGAAGATTTATCAAAATGAGATCCTGGCCCTCTGTCACATTCCAGATGGCTTACTACTGCCAATCGGGTCCTGCGATTATTCATTGGTGTGAAAAATCTTTCAGAAAATTTGATTCAAATAGTACACTTTATCATGAAATCTTACATGCCAACGTGATTTGATATAAAGATTAGCAAGCATTTCACAGATGGCCCAAAACATGTTTTCAAGGCTATTCAAACAACAAGATATTTACCAGAAGATTTAATTAAAGTCATAAACCCTGTAATACAACGGAATGCGTACTTTGCCCATTTTGAAAACTTACTGCTAACTATGATCCTAGATGAAAGATACCACATTCGTGAACTTGGTTACCGAAGAATTTTGAAAGGAAGGCAATCTGCTAAAAAAAGAAAATTCAAGTCTTTGTGCCACCTAAAATAAACTTTGAAGCAAGAGACTACACAGAAATTATTGACTGGCAATCTTGTAAGCTGACGCCTCCACCGTTATTGCGAAACGTAACTGATGAGGAGATCAGATTATTTGTAAATCAAGACTTCCAACCAATCATGGACTTCAAAAAGTTTCCCTGCCACACCCAAGCAGTTGAGAGATGCGTAAAACTGGTTACTGAAGCTTCTAGTAAATTTTGTGGGCACAGTGCTAGAGACGGATTTATCCACTCTACACTGGTGTTGAGGCAAAATATGCCTGAATTTTCCAGCAAAGCGCAATTCAAGGTATTTCATTTGGAATAAACAGAATGAGAGAAAACAGCTGTTTGTAAATATACTAATGTAAATATGTACATATGTAAATAACACACCCTTATTGGTTGGTTGGTTGGGTAGGGTGTGGGTGGAACTAGACGTGCAGCCACCTCCTCGTGGTTAGTTCTGGGTCGTTTTGTCACTACAAAACGGGCGAAGATCTGCACATCAAAAGTTGAAAAAACCGATATTTTGTCCGTTTTTCAATAGACTGCGCGAACGGTTAATACTAAAATATCAACTATTTCTTTGCTGAAATATACTATTGGGACCCTCAACTAAACAAAACGCACTATAGCATTTTTAAAATAATTATGGTAATTGTAAAAAAAAAATTTCAAAAATATCTGATTTTGTCAATTTTTACAAACTTTAGCGGTGATGCGCGAACGGAAGATATCGACCGATATTTTTTATCTTTATGTCATTTTCTTTCTACATACCACAGGACACTTTTAAGCACTATAGCGTTTGAAAAACAAATAATTATTTTTTTTCAACCCACCCTAGTAAGCAGGCCTACTTAATGTAAAGAATATAACAAAGTGATTTTTAAATTAAATATTTACTTTGTTGTTGTCAATAAGGCTTCCATTAAAATCATTTTTTGTGCTTTAAACTGTTGAACATTCTAAAATCAATGACAATAGAAGACTGAAAAAACAACAATACATTTTGAGGGTTCATAGATGCCTACTGCAGACATTTTATAGATAAAATTTAATGTTATTTAAAGTAAAAAACATTTTAAAATCTTACGAGTATCACACAGTTGTTCTGATTTTGTAAGATAGTGTAAAGGTTAACTTGCGTTTTACTGTATTTTTTTAAGTAAAATTTTACAGGGAGAAAGTTTCTAATACATACATTAGAATATTTTGTTACATTGTCAATAATTCTTAATAATAATTACATCACAATTAATACATTGTTAATAATTAATTAATAATTAATTTCCGTAACTTATACATAACATTCAATGCGACGCGTCAGCTATAGTTTGTTTGAACGAATTTTCATACGCATCCTGTGTCTTAAGCTTGCCCCATTTAATTATTGAAAACACCGCACCATTCGTGACTCCCAAAAATATTCTATTTTTATTTCCTGCGCTGCTTATTAATAATTAAGTAAAAAAATTAGAACTATACTATAAGACGTTACATGCACAGGTAGCATAAAAATAATGGTATGTATAAACGTGAAACGAATTGGATTTCTTAAGAAAATAAGGACAACTTTATAAACAACAAATACAAATGCCTTATTCAAAATAAATTTAAAATTCCTTATTCATATATTAATATATTATAAAGCTTTAAATATAGAATTTGAATTTAAATTTATAATTCTATATTTTATGAATTGTCCTTACAAATTTTATAATTTAAATTTTCCTTATTTTATAAACTATAGAATTCCTTATGACTATTATAAATAAGCAGTATGTTGAAAAAATCACCTCAAATAGGGTTAGTCAAACAATTATCACTTTGCAAAGTGATAGCACAGAGCACATTCATAACACTCCTGAAGAAAACACGCACATACGGTTTTTATGTTTCAATAAAAATATAAAATACTACGCTTCGCTATAGACACGTTTACCACCGATATACACTTTTTAACACTCCTGCAGTAGTAATTCGTCTTCGGATTAACTGGACTCAGTTTCACTGTCACTACTCACACGTAAGTGTATGATGAAGGGTTCCACTGTGGTGTCTCTCGTGCACTGCTTTGAGTAATTGGCTTCTTGTAGTGCCTCCGCATGTCTTACGCACTTCTCCCAGTCTTCCTGAGTTATCCTGTCCAAAGCTTCGTGTGCAAGTTGTTCAATATCGGCTAATCTGAAAGTCGTATTCTTGTTTGCAAATACCGTTTAACTTGGGCCCATATCAGCTCGATCGGATTATACTGACAATGATATGGTGGCAGGCGCACTACTGTGTCCCATTTCATTTGCAGTTGATCCAATTCATACGTCTTCTTGGCCGTTCGGATCTCTTCTTTAGAAAGAAGTTTATCCCTGGTTTCAGCTGTGGAAAATGAAATTCTCTTCTTAGCCACTCCATGATATCCGCTTTACACCAGTTTGAACATGGTGGTTTATCTATTTGTACAGAATGATAGCTGGCATTATACATCACAATGACAGAGCCTTCTTCCAAAGAGCGCAACATACCAACAAACCAGGTCTTAAAAACTTCAGCATTCATTTCTGTGTGGTAGTCAGATTCAGCTGAATGCTTACTGCCACGAAAGATAAGTTTGGCACCTCGGCCACCTCTACCATTAGGTACTTTCAGCCCACCGTTCCCTCTGGAGTATTTATTCGTATGATTCTGTGATATCCAGGTTTTATCCAAATAAATTATAGGCCTATTGTCCTCTGTACGATGTATATGCACGGTTCTCAAAAACTTCGCTCTCAAGGCAGCAATGTCTTTGCGCTCCATTAAAAATTTTCGTCCATCGTTGCACTTCTTAAATTTAAAACCAAGCACTTTCAGAAGGTGAAGTACGGAGGCTTCTGAACCAGAATAATTGATTTTCTGACAGAGGTCAGCTCGAATTTTGCTTGCAGTGGGGTATTCCCCTCGGTCGTAATATTCTAGTACGGTCCGGTCCTGTGGACTATTTGTTTATTAAAATCGTCCAGTTCAGTGTTTTTGTGTTCCTGGTTATACCCTTTCCATTGAGGACTGAACACAACGCTCACGCCTTGATCATCTGCCGAAGCAACGGTATTGCTAATACGTTGCACCGACTGTTCAGAAATGCCACAAGCTTCCGCTGTACATTTTCGAACTTGTGCAAAGTTTATGTTCCTCCTGGCTTCTTCATTATACGCAAGATTTTTAAAAAACTTGTAAACGTTTGCTATGATGACTTTACTTTGTTTTCTAATGTCCTCTCGGCCCGCACGTACACCTCCGTTGCTTGTACCCGAACTAAATGTAGGATACTGTTCCTCAATATCACTCATAATAAATACAAATTATTGAAATAAACTAATGCACACACTGTTGTGACGATACCAAACGTCCGTCTTAGAAATTATGGTACCAGGAAATATTTTATTGTAAATTTATGGTATTTTCAAATATAAAAACATGGTTAGGGCAAATCTCCCAATAATTAACAACACGATGCAGTTTCATCAGTGTAGATCGGTTCCAAGGTCACGGCCTACGTGCGTTCGGCCACATCAGTATACAAAACCAATTGAAAAAACAATGATCAGACGGAGAAAACTAGTAAAAACGTCATGAGTGTGACGCAAAACAACGGCGTCAAGACGGATGAAACAAAAGACGGTGACGACATGACACACACGCGCGCGCGCGTGCGTAGAAATTGCGTATGGTCAGTCCCCAGTTTTCATACACCAGTGAGAGCGTATACACGTTCAATTGTTGGCTGGCAAGTTAACGCCAGCAGAAGTGCTTTAAAATTATAAAAAATGTAATTACACCAGTGAACAGTTAAACAATGAAATAAATTAAATTCAGTGCACTCAGAAACAGACAAACTGTAAGTTAGGCCGAACATCTGCCACCAAGTACGGAAATCGCCTGAGGAGCCACAATTACCACGACATTGCAGGGAAGTTTCAAATTTAAAAATTATAGTAACCATGAATGAGCTCAAAAAATTTTAATTAATTAACCATGTACCAATAATCAATGTATGATATGTAAAAATGAGCGCGTGAATGTGAAGGAATGCCGGCATCTAAACCATATTCTGGGGTGTTGGTTTGTGTTTTTGTTTTCAACATAAGTAAACGTAATAAGTAAATTTAAAGTTAACACTGCAGTTTAATAAAATGATCTTGTATGAAGGTAATACAAGAGATAATTTAATATTAAAATGAGATGTGGATATGCTTAGAAGGCGGAAGTAGTAGTGACGCCATTTTGTTAAATTATTAAGTAGAGAAGGTGACTCCATATTGTTTACTGAAAAGTGATAACTGCAAATTTGAATAAACCACAAGTCTGATTATTTCAATGCCGTTTAAATTATTATTTCAAAAACCCGACTGTCTCTGCCTTTCGTTTAACGAAGCCCTGGACCCGATTGATAAAATTAGTGTTGGTGGTAAAACCACATGTTCATACCGGATGTACGGTAAGTACAATGCTAATTACGATTATTAAAATAAATAATAACATAAAATTGTGAAAATGGGTAGATTAACAAATGCCGCCCTGAACTGGGACTTTATATAAGAAATTATTTTATATAAATGAACCAGAGTGCAGAGACAGAGGGGGGCACCGAAATAATACAGCATAACACATAATAGGTTATAGCAATGATTGTAGGTTATGTGTTGTTGCATTAGATAGAAATAGAGCTGTTATATTCCCTAAAGATAGTTAAACAAGAGTTTTGTTTCTTTTTCTCAATATGGCAAACCATAAGGAAAACGTCAGCATCACTGACAACCAAAATAGTATAACAGAGTCACAAATTATGAGTGACGAAATCGTTCACTCAACGCCAGTGCTAACAAAAAGAGCTGACGACAATGATATAGTAAAAATAATGCAAACACTTTTCGAAATACAGAATAACAAATTTGACGAGAAATTTAACGAACTGAAAGAGCAAAATAGCGATTTAAAAAACGATATCAATGAAATCAAAAGACAAAATTTTAAGTTCGATAAAAGAATAAGTGAAATAGAGATACGTTGTGATGATATTCAGAAACAAACAATAGAAACAGTAAATAAGAAATTTAATAGTAAAATAGATAATTTAGACAACAGAATCGACAAAATTAAGGAGACAGTAAATGAGACAATTCAAAACCAGATAGTCACAGAGTAGAGAAATAGACAAATTAAACATAAATAAAGACAAGGTAAGTAGTGGTGAGAATTATGATAAAATACATAAAAATATGGTATTAGAAGATAACAGTGTGGATATTGGTAGTGATAATGAGATTTTAATGAGAGTAGAGGTTAATGGTGAGGAGATAGTTGTTGATGAGATTGAAAGAGGGTGTAAGGAGAGTTTAAGTGAGTATGGTGGGCAGAGGGCAAATTTTCCCAGTGGTATAAGTGGAGTAAAGACTCTACAAATGTTGTTTGAGGACGAAGGTTCCTCTAGAATTTATGTGGGAGACATGTGGTCTCCAAATGATCCCCTAGTTTTTTGTGTTGATGTACCTGGTGAAGCCAGAAGGTGTTTTTATGAAGTAGTAGTGCCCTATGCATGGAAGGAGAGAGAGAATGTAGCTTGGTGTTATGGTGAGAGATGTTTTGAAAGTGAGAGGTATTGTGAGAGAAAGAGGGAGATAGAGATTTTTAAAGTAAACAGAACTTGTGAAGAATTTATAGAAAGGTTAGGTGGAGAGAGAAGTAATAAAAATAAGAACTTACCTTATAGTGAAACTGAGGTAGTAGGAGATTATGAAAATAATGACTTTGTAACTTATCTGATTGTGACTAATCATACTGAAGGTGACAGGACCATACCGAATGTTGACAAGTTTTATGATATAGTAATGTGGAGTAATCCTGCAGAGTATTACTATGGTATAATGGTTAAAACAGATTTAAATAGTTATTATATTACAAAAGATGATATAATGTACTTAATTAAAAATGAGTTGTGTGTACTAAGATAAGATTATTATTTGATGATGGGGGATAAATATTTTATTGTGTTATGAACATTTAATTATGTGATAGTGTGGTTTCAAGATGGACTGTTTTATGAACTGATTTATGGTCAATGATTAAATGATTATTTGGATTGTATATTTTTGTGTGTTGATGTCCAAGTATTGATGTACTTTTGATGTTGTGTATTATATGTATTTTTATGTAAACCATGTAGGTAATAGAAATGGCTTTAATAATACTTATAATGTTTATTTTGTTCTCAGAGGAAAATAACTGTAGAATTTTAAATAATTGAAGAATAATTAATTGTGATGATGAATTTAAATAATTATGAGATCTAGATTCTAATGATTAGTAAATGAGTAAACATAAATATGTTCAGATATTGAGTTGTATTATTATTGTAAGGTAAGTGATGAATTTTCTAGTGTTATATTAAAGTGAAATGTTGTAAAGAGGTTTGGATGATAATGATAAATAAGGCATATGAATTAGTCAGAATTAACTTTATTGGGAGTTAGAGAGAATAAGAAGTTGAGATACAGATAATACACAAAGAGGGTGTTAGATATTTTAGGGACACAGTAGTTAGTGATTATATGTAGAGAAGATGAGTAATATGTAATTAAAGAGTAAATAGTTGATGGTGACATTTTGTAGTAAGGGTAGTGGTGTAGGGAGTCAGCAACGACAGGCATTATGGCGGGAGGAATAGATTTAAAGAGGGTTACGGGTTACCTGAAAGGGTCAGGAACCGATAAGGGAATGAGTTGGTAGAGTGTCTGCCATAAACAAATTGTGTTGAATTTTATATGATATAGATAGTTGTTGTTGCTTTGAAAATTAAAAAATTATTTTGTGTTATGCTTAGTATAAGAATATGTTCTCTTGTGGTGAAGAGAGTAAAGTAACCTTGACTGGAGTCAGAAAGCTTTAATGAATGTAGGAATGTTGAAAAGGGAAAAAGATTTTCTATTTTAAATCTTGTTCACTTTTATTATGAAAGAATTTTAGAGTTAAGCAAACCAATGCCTCTAAACACAAACCAACGCAGCTAAGAGGAGCCATATGAGTTGTGGATATGGGAATATATAAGGCCAGTATCTTAAATTTTATATTCAATGTTTCAGAGTTTGATGGTGTTGTGACGGCGGTCCTGAGCTGGCTGGGGCATCAGAGCAGGAGCGTTAAGTGCCAAATGGCCTTACGGTGTTGGGATCTCTCATGAGAAGTCCAGTAAGGTCAGGCAGGGACGGTCACCATGTAACGGTACAGAATTGTGTGCTACCCCAGTTTCAGTTTTATTTTATATCAAAACAGTTTTAATTTTCCAATTGTTAGCTTTCACCTGTGAGGTGCCTCAGAGTAACACACTGTTAGCATAAACAACTGTTAGACAACTATACTAGACGTATTGCGTAACTGCCCCAGCAGCAGGCTTTGTGAAACACAGTATGCAGATTGTCACCACTGCATGAACATCAGTCAGTAGTAAAGAGCAGTTAAAAGTTCGTTAAAAGAAAACAGTGGCCTCGGGTGTGTAAGATAGGCCGTAATTATTAGTCGGCCTATCCATTCAAGTATTAATGTACTAAATAGTACTACAGAAATAAAACCTGTATAAAAAAGTATAAACAGTGTAGCGCGCGGCCAGCCTACAACAATATCTAAGTGCAAAAAGTTACGTCGACCGACTTATATTATATAACGTGGAACCAGTAGATCAGTGAGAACCATGAAACAAAAAACCGTAAAATCAGTACCAACAGTGGCGTGAGTGCGAGAGAACTCAGAAATCGGTCAACTAGTGAACTTGTGTCACGGTTATTACATGTGAACAATATGGGTGTTCAGTGGAGTGAAACCATTATATTAGGATGAGTACCACTTGTAGCGGGGCATTTTTGGGCATACCTGGGGTAATGACATAATTTGTATTTTTTCATAAATAATAATTAACTTGTTGAGTGATAGAAAATTTTATGACCGAGAGGTAAATTTGCTATTTTGAAACGATCGCAACGTGGCTGCACTGCTATTGACTGTGACAATTATTTAATGATATTGTGTGGACAGTTTTAATAACAGCCAACAACTGTACCAAAGTCAGTTCAAGGACAATGACGAACACGAAAAACGTAAACACGTTATGTAACAAAATCTGTCAACAAATTATATAACCAGACATCAGGCGATGTGTTGCGTCAGCAATTTATATAACGATGTGTGTCACCAGTTTTGTCAACAAGCCAAAAACAGTCCACTGGCGAACGGATACAAACTGTAAACCAATGAGAGTTGGGCGAACAACAGCCGCTTCACAAATTAGCGCAAGTAGTTCGTTCTCAGTCTAAATTCAATGCTCGCGCGAGCAACACCTGTTAAGTTCCGGAACATATTTGTGCGGGCCCGCAAAGCAAGTAAAATGTGAAAATTTTAATACATATATTTTGATCTAACAGTATTATTACAAAACAAGTAGAGACAGTGAGAAAAATTGCGATAAAATAACCGTTCAGCCATGAAGTGTAAAAGTGAGAAATACGAGAAACAGCAAACAATGAACCACGATTTGACGCCCCAGTTCTACACAACAGCAGGAAAGTAGACATTCAAAATTATTTAAATACTGACACTTTTAAAATTGAGCTCAATAAAATAAAAATGTACTGTATGAAATAGCGTGAGTGTGTGTGTGTGAAAGCGCTGGTTTTCGTTATGTCGTAGTTGTAGAGAATGGTCTATATTTATGTTATATTCTAGTTTGAAACTGCTTAAGCAAAATGATCATTTTTACGAATACTTAAACATACTAAAATTGCGAAAGTAAAAAAGTATGAGGGAGAGAGGAAATTTGGTGTTTTGTATCAACAATATAACTTGATGATTTTTTTTTTCTTTCTTTTTTGAAATTAATAAAGTAATAGTGATTATAACATTCAATGTGAAGTAATAGTTATTTCAGACAACCATGTGGTTTCCAACACGTCTAACGAGATCCTGGACATGATGAGTTTAAGTTGGTACTCAACAATATGGCTGCTACTCCAGCCTAAAGTATAAAAAGTTTTACAAAGTGTAATAATAAATTTAAATAAAAAAGACGATTAATTATTAATATAACAGTGGCGCCCGACCAGCTGGACCGTTTGCATAAATTTAATTATGCAAAGGTGGACCTGTTGAAGAAATGATATGGTTGTTTGGAATGTGTATTTACGTATGTACGTAAATTAGACGTAAGAGGTTATGTTTAATATGGGTGAGTAGAATATTTTTCAATAATTATATGTTACGGATAATAAGATTATATAAAGAAATATATATAAAAAATTTTTTAAGAAAAATGGCAGACAGTCATGAAACTGTCAGCGTCACTGACAGTGTAGATGAAAGCCAGATAAGCGTAACTGAATCCCAAATCATGCATGAAGGTGTTCACTCAACACCAGTCGCGAATAAAAAGGCTGAAGATAATGATATGATTAAGATGATGAAATTGCTTTTTAATGAACAGAAAAACGATATGCAAGAGTTCAAAAGTAGTATCAATGAAAAGTTCGATATTCAAAAGAATAGTTTTGAGGAGTTAAAACATCAGAATAAAGAGTTGAAACATGAAATACAAGAAATTAATAAACATTTAGAAAGCACTAACGAAACAATAAGAAACAGTTTAAATAAATTAGAACGAAATGTTGAGAAATTAGGTAACAAAGTTTTAAATATGACAAAATGTAAAAATGACGAAATAGTAGACAATTCTGAGAGTATAGTGGGGGTGAAGAATAATGTAGAAGCAAATGATGAAAATATAATAACAAATAGTACTGATGAAGTTTTAGAATGCGATAATGAAATGTTAATGAGTGTTTATGAGATAGAGAGAGAGTGGGAGAATAATGTAGTAATTGAATGGGGACAGAGGGCAAATTTTCCCCTTATTGTTTATAATGATGATGATGATTTAATGTTGTTTTTTCAGGGCAAGAGACCCTTATTGTTAAATGAAGTAATGTTGTATAATGTTGTACCCTCTGTCCGTAATAATTATGAGAGTGTGATGTGGTGCTATGAAGAAAGAGAGTTATGTATTGAGAGTGAATTAGAACTATATAGGTTAGAAAGAAAGTATAATGAATTGAGCAAAATACTAGAAAGAGAGACAGAGAATAATTTTGATAATATCTTACCTAATTATAATGATTTACCTGACGTAGTAGTTGAGGAATACAAAAATGAGAAAATTTACCTGACATTAACAAATAACACTGATATAGACGGGACAATCCTAACCTATGGTAAAAAGATTTATAGTGGCATAATGGATGAAATAGAATGGATGGATTATTATGATAGCAATGATAACAAATTGTATGTTGATAAAAATGATGAATGTTACAAATACACTAGATATATATATGACGATGGTGGGTGAGCTAAAAGATCAGTGTTGGGACATTTTTAAATATTGTAAATTATTGGTAATGACCTTGCTGATTTGGACATCTGAAGTGAGATACACTTGAACAGTTTTGACGCATATTTTGTAAATAATGTTGAATTCATGTGTGTGTATTGTGAAATGTTAGAAAAGTAATGTGTATATGTTTTAGAAAATGTTGTATTAATAATAATAATATTATTAATATTTTAGCACTCTAATTAAATAAAAAAATAATTATGAAGACAATAGTTAATGATTGGTAGAATGTTGATAATAATTGAAATATGTTATTTTCATAATCAAATGAATATTTAATTTTAATAATCAATTGAATTAAATATGAGATCTTTAGATATTGTGATTGAATGTTATGTGTTTGAATTTTATAAGGTAATTAAATTGTTTGGTGAGATTTTGATTTAATAATAATTAATAAATAAATAAATGTTAAATGGTCTATTTTGTGGAACATAATGATTAAAAATATGTGTTAATAGTAAATTTAGAATTTTTGAAAATCTGATTGCAACACAGGATAAATTCATAATGATGATAAATAAAAACAGTTAATGAAAAATTTTAAATAATAATGTTTATAAATTTTTAGATAAATTATTTAAAAGAGAATTGTTTGTTTAAATGTATACTAATAAGCAAGGGTAATGTCTATTCGTTTTTTATGTTATGTAATGTATTGAAATAGTGTGTGTGGCTGGGAGGTTATCCAAGGGGATAACGTATTAAAAATTTGATATATTTTAATAAATAATGATGATTTGCTACTCAATAATTTTGTTTGAATTTAAAAAATAGATGCACTAAATACTTCTTATATTGTGTTATTATGTCTTATTGTGTTGATTGCATTAGTATGTTAGGAATACGTATTATAAAAATATAATAATATGTTTTCAATGTGTTTATAGATTTTAAAATAAAATGAAAAATAGTTGTAATAGGTAAAATTTTCAATAGGTTGTAAAAGATAGAAGTGGGTGATAGTAATTGTTTGAATAAAATGTTTGAATCAGTTCAAGTTGAATTTTGTGGGACATAGATTTGTCCAAATCGAAGTAAGAGTTAAAGTAATAGTGGAAATGAAAATAATGCAATGTTGTTTTGAGTTAATGTATGTTATAGAATTTTGAGAAGTATAAGTGGAGACACAGTAGAAATGGAGAATTTATGTAGAGTTTTGAGTGATATGTTGTTGTTTATTTGTTGATGTTAATTTGTTGTAATTGTAGTGAGGTTATGAGATTGAGATTTTTTGGGGATGGCAATTTTGTAGTAGTGGTAGTGTAATGTGGGAGTCCGCAACATAAGGGTTGGGACGGGATTTGGTATAGTTTTAGTGGGAAGGGGCCGCCTTAGGTAAAAATCCAGGGGCCAGAGAACGGGAATTGAGCTTTTTTGGGGGGGGGAAACACGTATCCTATGTACAAAGGGTTAGAGAGTATTTTTTTTTATATAAGAGTAGAAGGTGGCGATTGGAGTTAAAATAGTAAGTAGTTAGAGGTAGAGAAGGGTTAGTAAAATTTTGATAGAGGGGTGTCATACTAGTTAGAGATTTTGTAAGGGAACGTTAGAGTAATAAAAGGGGTAAGATTATGAGTAAATGCCAAGTGGATAAAGTAAATTATAATGAAATAAGGAATAACGGAGAATCACCCAAAGTAATGAAATGGAATAATGATGGCCATAATTGAAAAAAAAAAAAAAAAATTATTTTTGTAATTTTGAGAAACGAATTAATAAGAGTAAATCAAGTTTAAAAGTAATTTTTTGATTTTATATGCCAATTTAATAATGTAAAGTGTGTAACATTTTAAATACCAGTTGTTTATTTTAATGGGAATTAGAAGTGTAATATGTTTCTTATTTTATGTTTTATGTCTATGTTTTCTTATGTTATGTTGTGTTTGTTAGTGTAAGAGAATCTTATCATGTTGTAGTTAGGTATTCATATATATGTTAAATATAAATAAAGAACAAAACCAGTGCTTCTTAGCGCAAACCAGCACCGCTAGGGGGGAACAGATCAGCTGGGGATATGGTGTTGTATAAGGCCACTATTTAATATTTTGATTTGTTGTTTCAGTGTTTGGTGATGCTGTGGCGGCGGACCTGAGCTGGCCTGCGCGTCAGAGCAGGGGCGTGGAGTATCTGTCTGACTCTACGGTGTTGGGATCTCGAGAGAGAAGTCCAGTATTGTCATGCAGATGCGGTCACAGTCACCGGACCAAGGGTGAGTTGATTATTCTTTTTTGTAAACCATACAGGGGGTTGTGGCGACATATCCTGGCTGATCCCTCTAGCAAGTATGAATGTGTCAATGAGATTTTTTATGCTTCGGCATAAAATATCTCATTGAGGGGGTATTGTAGCGGGGCATTTTTGGGCATACCTGGGGTAATGACATAATTTGTATTTTTTCATAAATAATAATTAACTTGTTGAGTGATAGAAAATTTTATGACCGAGAGGTAAATTTGCTATTTTGAAACGATCGCAACGTGGCTGCACTGCTATTGACTGTGACAATTATTTAATGATATTGTGTGGACAGTTTTAATAACAGCCAACAACTGTACCAAAGTCAGTTCAAGGACAATGACGAACACGAAAAACGTAAACACGTTATGTAACAAAATCTGTCAACAAATTATATAACCAGACATCAGGCGATGTGTTGCGTCAGCAATTTATATAACGATGTGTGTCACCAGTTTTGTCAACAAGCCAAAAACAGTCCACTGGCGAACGGATACAAACTGTAAACCAATGAGAGTTGGGCGAACAACAGCCGCTTCACAAATTAGCGCAAGTAGTTCGTTCTCAGTCTAAATTCAATGCTCGCGCGAGCAACACCTGTTAAGTTCCGGAACATATTTGTGCGGGCCCGCAAAGCAAGTAAAATGTGAAAATTTTAATACATATATTTTGATCTAACAGTATTATTACAAAACAAGTAGAGACAGTGAGAAAAATTGCGATAAAATAACCGTTCAGCCATGAAGTGTAAAAGTGAGAAATACGAGAAACAGCAAACAATGAACCACGATTTGACGCCCCAGTTCTACACAACAGCAGGAAAGTAGACATTCAAAATTATTTAAATACTGACACTTTTAAAATTGAGCTCAATAAAATAAAAATGTACTGTATGAAATAGCGTGAGTGTGTGTGTGTGAAAGCGCTGGTTTTCGTTATGTCGTAGTTGTAGAGAATGGTCTATATTTATGTTATATTCTAGTTTGAAACTGCTTAAGCAAAATGATCATTTTTACGAATACTTAAACATACTAAAATTGCGAAAGTAAAAAAGTATGAGGGAGAGAGGAAATTTGGTGTTTTGTATCAACAATATAACTTGATGATTTTTTTTTTTCTTTTTTTTTTGAAATTAATAAAGTAATAGTGATTATAACATTCAATGTGAAGTAATAGTTATTTCAGACAACCATGTGGTTTCCAACACGTCTAACGAGATCCTGGACATGATGAGTTTAAGTTGGTACTCAACAATATGGCTGCTACTCCAGCCTAAAGTATAAAAAGTTTTACAAAGTGTAATAATAAATTTAAATAAAAAAGACGATTAATTATTAATATAACACACTTTTTAAAACTTTAATTACTATATTATAAAATTTACTTTTATAGACACCTTAATACGAAACAGAGATCTCTAAGAGAGGGGAGTTTATTTAAATATTAACAAAAAAGAAAGTGTGTGTGAGTGGTAATATAGAGGTTATATACTGGTTCATTTTCAATCTTCTCATATGTACTTAGTAATGTCAAGTATAATAGTAGTTTAAAACAAAATTTAACAAAGATACTGTCATTTGTAGAAAGTAAAAGAAAGGTGCGAGTTTCGATAAATAAAATAAGTATGTATTTTAGACAGTAGAAAATGAGTTAGCGTAATCATTTCGCACTTCTACCCAGATAACCTTGTCTGCAGTGGATATTCGTCTGCAAGACCCGGGAAAATGCAACCACAGGTAAGAGTGTATTTACTTGAAAAAAACCTATATTGAAATCTTGAATTTGAAGTAACTTATAGTGTCTCAGTGGCCCCGAACTAGGGACGCGAAGAGTATTATATTATTTGTAGTAACTTATAGAGTTTCAGTGGCGCCCGATCAGTTGGACGATTTGCGTGATTTAATATAAATCACGCAGATCAGACCTAATTAAGCTGCAGAACAGGTTATTTGGAAGTGAGGGCGTAAATAAAGTAATTTCATAATGGAGAATGAAAATATGTCAACTGAGTCGGCCAATAAAGGCGATTCAGGTATTCAAACAGAGTCACTGTTAACGAGTGAAAGTAATGTAGACGAATCGAAAATCATGAGTGAAGTTGCAATTCATTCAACACCTATTGTAGTAAATCAAAATAAGAAATCTGATGACGATAATATGTTAACAAGATTGTATAATATGATGTACAATAGCTTAGAAAAACAAGATAGCAATTTTAGAGAATTGAAAAATGAAATCAATGAAATCAAAAGTAATTTTAATAATAAATTTGATGAACAGAATATTAAATTTGACATTATAAATTGCCGTTTTGACAAAATAAATAAGCAAAATGCCAAGTTTGAGGTTAATATAAATAAACGGTTTGACGAGATGTTAGACAAAAATAATGGTTATATAGTTGAAAATGAGGTATCTAAGAATGATACGGTAAATGATAATAATGACAAGGAGAGTAGAGAGTTAGCTGAAGTAGAGTTTAAGAATGAAGTGTTGTTAGCAAATGCTGATGAGAGTGAGAGAGAGTATGAAGAGAGTATACAGAGGGTAAAATTTTCTCGTGGTGTGGTTGCAGGTGAAGAAAATGCTTCACGAGTGTATTTGGGAGACGTATGGTCTACAAATAATTGTCCCTTGATTTTTTGTGCATCTGGTAAGGCCAGGATGTGTTGTATTAATGTTGTGTTGCCCTCTGTGTGGAATGAGAATGTGAAATGTTGTGAGAAATATTGTGATGAGAGACAGAGAGAGAGAGAAATAGAAATATTTAAGGTGAACAGAGATTATGAAATATTAGTACAGAGTTTATGCATGGAGAGAGAGGAACAAATTGATTTACCTTATAAAATAGAGCTTGATAATTATTTTGATGATACCTGTATAAATAATAATAACTTATCTGATGTGTTAATGAGTATAGTAAATGAATATGATGAGAAAATAAACTACTTGATGTTGGATAAAAACACTTACGGAGACAGAATTGAAACCACAAATGTTGACCGGTTTTATGAATCAATAGGTAATAATGGTATGAAATATTATGTTGATAAGGGTTATTACACAAATGATAGCCATATGTTGCGTATCAATAAAATTGAAAAATGTTACGTGCAGAAAAGACTAATTTTTGACGATGGAGGTTGAATACAAACTCAATGAATGGACATTTTAAATACTTTAGTATATGGTAATGACCTTGCTGATTCGGTAAAATGAAGTGTGGTAAAATTGAACAATTAATGATGAAGATTTGTAAATACATTATAGTGAAATTAATTGTGTGTGTATTGTGAAATGTTTTATATAAACCATGTGTGTATGTAGTAGAAATCGATTTTAATAATAATAATGCTTTATGTTGCCAATTAACAATAATAATTAACAAGAGGTAATAAGGAATTTTATTCTGTACTGTGTGTTTATATTAAAAGTGTTTTAAATAAGGTAATTAAAGTTAAACTGTTCTGATTGAAGTTAAAATGAAGCTAAGTTAAAAGTGAGAATTTTATTAATAAAGTAAAATCAATTTTGGTACGAATTGGTACAAAAACAGTGATAAATATGTTAACTAAAAGATTTACAGAAATTGAAAAATTGAAGTAAGCACATGTGTCAGTATGTGGTAAGCAGAATGTTTAGACTGAATGAGTGTTTATAAAACCAGTCTGGCAGACCATTGTTGATGTAAACAGGCATAGTGTATGTTTTGACTAATGTTTATAGCCAGGCGTTGAAGTTGACAACTGTTGTAGTCTGATGAATCAGTATTCTGATGAGTAAATCTTATTATGAAACGAAAGAAATGCAAGATGTGTTGAAATGGAGGTAGCCTTTTATTGTAATGCAATTAATAGTTTGCTTTGAACAAATACGATTGAAATAATGAGTTAATGACTGTAACTTAGAGTTTGAGACATTAAATTGAATTAATTTGGTAATTAAATTAATAGAAAAGGTAAATTTTAATGAATTCAAATCTGTTTTGATCCGAATGTTGACTGTAATAACAAATTAAATGCTAATTGATGAAAAACAATGATTGAAATATTCATTTAAAATTGAAAACTGAAAGAACGTTCAAGCGGACATAGTGTTTGGGAAAATAAGATGTACATATAACTGTTTATATAATAGAAACTATATATTCACTAATAGAAATTAAGGATAACTTGTATAATTGATGTGTTATTTTGGCTGGGCAATATTGTATGGGGAACGTTATTTAATTTGACTGGAACGCATATGTACTACTGTAAACCTATATTGTTTTGTTAACACTGTATTTTCTAGAGTTAAGATATATTTTATAATAAAAAATGAACCAGTACTTTGTTAATGAACCAGTACGACTAAGAGGAACCGATCAGTTGTGGGATATGGTATAATGGAAGGCCATTTATTGAAATTTTAATTGAATGTTTCAGAGTCGGGTGATACTGTGGCGGGTATCTGTCCGAGCTTATGGTGTTGGGATCTCGAGCAGAGAAGTCCAGTAAGAGCGGATGGGTGCTCCCGCAGCCACCAGACTATGGGGGTAAGGACCCATGATTTTAATAAAGAGTTCAGGGTGGTTGTGGCGCCATATCCTCACTGATCCTCTTAGGTTTTAGGCAATAAGAGTTTGTATGCTTCGGCATCCAATCTCTTATTGGGGGGGGGGGGTATTGTAACGGTACAGAATTGTGTGCTACCCCAGTTTCAGTTTTATTTTATATCAAATCAGTTTTAATTTTCCAATTGTTAGCTTTCACCTGTGAGGTGCCTCAGAGTAACACACTGTTAGCATAAACAACTGTTAGACAACTAGACTAGACGTATTGCGTAACTGCCCCAGCAGCAGGCTTTGTGAAACACAGTATGCAGATTGTCACCACTGCATGAACATCAGTCAGTAGTAAAGAGCAGTTAAAAGTTCGTTAAAAGAAAACAGTGGCCTCGGGTGTGTAAGATAGGCCATAATTATTAGTCGGCCTATCCATTCAAGTATTAATGTACTAAATAGTACTACAGAAATAAAACCTGTATAAAAAAGTATAAACAGTGTAGCGCGCGGCCAGCCTACAACAATATCTAAGTGCAAAAAGTTACGTCGACCGACTTATATTATATAACGTGGAACCAGTAGATCAGTGAGAACCATGAAACAAAAAACCGTAAAATCAGTACCAACAGTGGCGTGAGTGCGAGAGAACTCAGAAATCGGTCAACTAGTGAACTTGTGTCACGGTTATTACATGTGAACAATATGGGTGTTCAGTGGAGTGAAACCATTATATTAGGATGAGTACCACTTTTTAAAACTTTAATTACTATATTATAAAATTTACTTTTATAGACACCTTAATACGAAACAGAGATCTCTAAGAGAGGGGAGTTTATTTAAATATTAACAAAAAAGAAAGTGTGTGAGTGGTAATATAGAGGTTATATACTGGTTCATTTTCAATCTTCTCATATGTACTTAGTAATGTCAAGTATAATAGTAGTTTAAAACAAAATTTAACAAAGATACTGTCATTTGTAGAAAGTAAAAGAAAGGTGCGAGTTTCGATAAATAAAATAAGTATGTATTTTAGACAGTAGAAAATGCGTTAGCGTAATCATTTCGCACTTCTACCCAGATAACCTTGTCTGCAGTGGATTTTCGTCTGTAAGACCCGGGAAAATGCAACCAAAGGTAAGAGTGTATTTACTTGAAAAAAACCTATATTGAAATCTTGAATTTGAAGTAACTTATAGTGTCTCAGTGGCCCCGAACTAGGGACGCGAAGAGTATTATATTATTTGTACTAACTTATAGAATTTCAACCATCATTGGATCAAGGGTAAGTGATTAAAATTTTCTATGTAAACAATACAGGGGGTTGCGGCAACATATCTGGGCTGATCCCTTTAGGAAGTGTGAATGAGTCAATGAGAGGTTTTACGCCGAAGCAAATGAGGGGGTTTTGTGACGATACCAAACGTCCGTCTTAGAAATTATGGTACCAGGAAATATTTTATTGTAAATTTATGGTATTTTCAAATATAAAAACATGGTTAGGGCAAATCTCCCAATAATTAACAACACGACACAGTTTCATCAGTGTAGATCGGTTCCAAGGTCACGGCCTACATGCTTTCGGCCGCATACAGTATACAAAACCAATTGAAAAAACAATGATCAGACGGAGAAAACTGTAAAAACGTCATGAGTGTGACGCAAAACAACGGCGTCAGACGGATGAAACAAAAGACGGTGACGACATGACACACACACACATACATAGAAATTGCGTATGGTCAGTCCCCAGTCTTCATACACCAGTGAGAGTGTATACACGTTCAATTGTTGGCTGGCAAGTTAATGCCAGCAGAAGTGCTTTAAAATTATAAAAAATGTAATCAAAAAATGTAATTAAACCAGTGAACAGTTAAACAATGAAGTAAATTAAATTCAGTGCACTCAGAAACAGACAAACTGTAAGTTAGGCCGAACGTCTGCCACCAAGTATGGAAATCGCCTGAGGAGCCACAATTACCACGACATTGCAGGGAAGTTTCAAATTTCAAAATTATAGTAATCATGTATGAGCTCAAAAAATTTTAATTAATTAACCATGTACCAATAATCAATGTATGATATGTAAAAATGAGCGCGCGAATGTGAAGGAATGCCGGCATCTAAACCATATTCTGAGGTGTTGGTTTGTGTTTTTGTTTTCAACATAAGTAAACGTAATAAGTAAATTTAAAGTTAACACTGCAGTTTAATAAAATGATCTTGTATGAAGGTAATACAAGAGATAATTTAATATTAAAATGAGATGTGGATATATGCTTAGAAGGCGGAAGTAGTAGCGACGCCATTTTGTTGAATTATTATGTAGAGGAGGTGACTCCATATTGTTTATTGAAAAGTGATAACTGCAAATTTGACGTTCTATTCCTTACCCCCCCTTATTATAAAACTTTTACTTTTACTTACCTTTTACTTTACTCGCCCTGAGTTGCCAAAAACAGAAGATTCCCAACTTATAGGTCGCCACCGATATTTTTAAACAAAAGGACAAATATGGAAACCTTTATACATTTTCCCATTATTTACTTTAAATTACTTACCAGGTTCGTTTAGGCGAGATTTTTTCATACAGGACAGGTTATGTTAAATGGGCGTAATAACTTACTCTCTACACATGGTTTATATGAAATAAAATCTGAATTTTAATGAAATTTGCATTGGCGAATTAACAACTAATAAACAGTGAATAATTAATAACTTTTACACGCAACTGTTTATAATTAGTTTACTGTATTTACTTAAAATTTCACTGATTTGGTTTAATATTAACACTGTAACGAAACAAAATGTTATAAAAAGAATTGTAAATATAATATGGAAACCCTATCCAGAGAGGGAACAAGAAATTGTAGCGTGTCAATTTTGGGGTCACTTTATTTTCTTTCAGTAGGGGGCATTTATATATTTATTTATTTCATTTTGGGCGGGCTTGTCTAAAAATTGTGAAAATTATGGTGCAACCAAATTCATTCCATTGTAACAGACCACATGTTAACTGAACAGTTTGAGACAAAGGCGATACGCAATTTCAATTGTGTAACGCGGCAAGCGAAGAATGTACCACCCTAGTTTTCTGAGAACTATGCGAGAGTGTGGCAGTGCGCACCTATGCGTTTCACCAAGCATGGGCGCCGACCCACGCGCTGGTAAAAAACTCAAGATGGCCAAAGCGCAAGAGTATTCATCGTCTTCTCAAAGACATTCCGGAAATGCTGCTCAAGTCCGGCCCACTTTTATGACGTCAGCCTACGCCTAGATGAGATCGTGGGCTATATTGACTCAAAAAACTACATGCATGGCATGGGCCGAAGCTTCGGCGACGACGCCCAAGGCAGTGAGTTCCCGTATTGAAAAACTGTGGAGAGGGAACCGAGAAAAAACTTCTGCCCAGTACCTCTTACCAACAGACCGCATGCGGTCCATCTAAATTTTTGTTAACAGTTTTCTTTTCAAGGTCGGCCGACCTCACCGTTAAAATATGGAATATTAGTCAAAAGTGCACGAGTGAAATAGTAACCGTTGTGAGTGAGTCAAAATGAAGAAGATGAACTAATAGTTTCGTTTTTTTTTTTGGGCACGTGAACGAGGACTTGGTGTGGGCGCGATGACCGCGTGGTCGACGTAGGGGGATTATTATAAAAAATGTGTTAAGGGAGAAATAAATTCTGTGTGTGTGTTTGGGGTATATAAAATATGCAGGCTGGGCAGTTTTGTGAGTGTGTGTGTGTGTGTGTTTGAAAAAGTAAGGTAAGCGTAGCGTAAGTTAGTTTAAGGATGATCTTTATATAACAACCAATATATATTTTCTAACTAATTTATTTCAAAGGTAAAGTTTATAAACCGTTTTCTTAAATGATTTGACAAAATTAAAATTATCAATTCTCTTCTTAACGATGTGTAGTCAATTATTTCACTAACCTATGAAACACGTTTGCATCTGTGGTTCGTGTGAATCGGATTTCTGGACCCAGATAGGACCTTTGCAGGTAGGTGAAAGTAATTTGGGTTTTTATATATTTTAATAATGATAATAACAGAACAAAATCATAATTAATAGCCAATTAAAGGAAAATACCAAGTTTTGAAAAATCAGTAAGGAACCAAATATAACTAAATAAAAACAACCTTCGACTTATTTAATATCATCAAGACACCCAGAAATTACCCAGTAGAATAGGGCAGTAAACAAACCAAAATTAAATAAAGAAACCTAGTAGGCCTAAATAACTTGCCATGAGTAACCCAACCAAACCCAATAAAGAGTACCAATTCATAAAATAAAATTGTATTAAACAAAATTGTATAGGCCTATAATCACGGAAGAAAAAGGGACACAACCCCTTACAGTGATAAAAGTGACATAATAATAAATAGTGACACAAACTACATTTAAACAGTGTGCTATTTATTTTTTATAAAAAGTGTTTTATTATTAACAACCAGTAAAAATGGTTTATCATACAGACAATAGTTTAAAAGTATGAATAAATTAAAGCTGTCAAAAACAAGTATTATTATTAAGAGTTGTGTTATATATTATAAGAGTTTATGTTATTAGTTAATTAATTTAAATATATTTATCTCATGGAGTCAAGGTAGAACTTACAATCAACCATAACAAATTGTTCCACTACATATCATAGAAATTCAAATTAATAAGGTTTTACAGTTATAAACTGAGGCATGTTTAGTACCAAATTGTTTATAATTATATAATTAATAATCATATAAACATTGCATGTATCATTAGGATATAATAATAAAATTATATAGTAAAAGTAATTTGTAGAATGTAAAGTAGTTAATGGGTATTGATCATATAACACTTAACCTGTACATAAATGGCCAATCAAAATTTAAGAAGTTTTGATCAGTTCGGTGACTAAAAAAGAAGAAAATGACACTTAATTGTTAATTGTGATGGAGAACAGTTTAATAGTGCGTGCCAAGATGTTATTAAAATGAAAATCTAAAATACTAAACCGTTTTGTGAAAGAAAATTTTTATGACAACCATTGAAGATAAATAATTCCTTCACTACAATCATCTCACTAACCAGAACACACACAATCAAGAAAATATAAAGAAAAAATAAGGAGACGTTCAGCAATATCGCCTAGATGTGTAATGTATAATTCGACTTAATAATTGGCAATATTTTTTATCCAAAAACGAACAACCATTAGATTACACTCTAATTCACACTAACACTAATCACTAGTGAACATTTTAACAAGTGAAACCAAATTCCATATCTAAAAGAATCAGTGATTACAAGGAAAACATTTATTTTGACACATTTAGTAAACTTCAATTATTATCCGACACGGACGACGGCAGCCATGATGATGACGTCACTCTAACCAGCATGCTTTGTACGAAGCGTACTGAATCTCATCAGACATTGTATGTTATTTCTTATTTAATTTTGTAATTTTTTTAGATTATAAGTACTAGAAAGATTTGTAAAGGTACTCTATATTGTTATTTATCATGTAATGGAACTTTTTGTAGCAGCCACAAGAATTCCCACGAAATATATTAAACCTATTTTATTATTCTTCGTATTGTTTAAATTAGCAGCCATCCTTACTATTTCTTTTATGAATTTGCTAACTGCTATAATTTTTATTGTTCGACTAAGCTTTTCGTCATCACTGACACCTTCAGGTCTTAAACAACCTGAAGATGGTTGTTTAAGACCTGAAGATGTCAGTGATGACGAAAAGCTTAGTCGAACAATAAAAATTATAGCAGTTTGCAAATTCATAAAAGAAATAGTATTTTATTATTCACTCCTGAGATAAATATCGATTGTTACTAACGTGTGTATCGAATGAAAATTTCTATCAATTGGAACTCAAATTACAGAGATTAAACAATTATGTTAATAAATCATATCCATGCGTTATTATTTCATGAACATAAGATATTATCAACATTTGTTTTATAATTACCAAGACTAAGAAGACGTCGGGGAGTCGTTGGAATTACACAAACTACAAAACCAAGATTAACCTCAAAGAATAGGGTTAAGCCTAATATCGAAGGTGACTTGAGAATTGTTTGGGACGACTCGACCGCTATTTTTTTGAATTGATTTTGGAGTTTTAAATGCTGAATTGGAATAATAATAATTCTGATTATTAAACCAAGGCCGAATAATTCATTTCTTAACATATATATTAAATCACGTTACAAAACATGCAACATAAATAATTCACGATCAACTGATACACTATTTACAACTTTTTATTACAACTTAAAATTTACAAAAATTAAAACGGGCAAATTACTATAACACGGGATACACGTTCGTTAAAACACATGTGTTAATATTAAGTCGTACACTTAAGTCCGCTACATTGTTTGAACTTTTGATAGTTATTTAAACAGATAGGCCAGCCTTAACTTCGGCCTATCTTACACACCCGAGGTCACGGTTTTTCTTTTAATGAACTGTATGCTGCTTCTTACTACTGTCTGATGTTAACACTGTGGTGACAATCTGCATACTGTGATTCACATACAAAGACTGCTGCTGGGGCTATTATGTAATACGTCTAGCTTGGCTGTCTCCAGACATCAACAATTTACACTAACAATTTGTGTTGCTGGTTACAAAGGAGCACCTCACAGGTGAATACTGACAATTAAAAATTAACACTGGATTGAAATTGAAATTGTTGTAGCCCACAATTCTGTACCGTTACAAACTGCAAATCTGAATAAACCACAAGTCTGATTATTTCAATGCCGTTTAAATTATTATTTCAAAAACCCGACTGTCTCTGCCTTTCGTTTAACGAAGCCCTGGACCCGATTGATAAAATTAGTGTTGGTGGTAAAACCACGTGTTCATACCAGATGTACGGTAAGTACAATGCTAATTACGATTATTAAAATAAATAATAACATAAAATTGCAAAAATGGGTAGATTAACACTGTCTACAATAAAGACGTCAACCGTTCACATGAAGCGCACAAAATGTCTGTCAACAATACTAAGGACGATAAATATGTTGGATGTTTGTTGCTAATTCGTCTCTTCCTCACCTCGTTCACCCAACCTACTTGGAATGGGGTAAACTGAAATGGGATTGGCTTTTGCCACAACAGTGACAATTTTGTTTACAAAAATTGCTCAGTCCTATTTATCTTTGTGCAACGGAAGAAAGGTAGTAGCGCGGCCAGTAAACATACACATTTTTGAGGGGAGTGTAAAATGACAAAGGCATTCATAAAAGTGTCAGACAGCAATATTTACCGAAAAGACATGCCGACAGGGTATACGCAATTTGCATACCAAATGTGTACATATACCTAACAGAACTTCCGAACCATATGGCTTAGGAACGACCGTGCAGAGAACAAAAACAGATTCATTTACAAAAGGGAAAAGACCGTGAGTATGAAAAAATTAAAGCGACAACAGCAGGCAAGGTCAGCGTTCTCAGACAACTGTCAGCCTGTAGGATAACCGCCCATAAAGAAAACAGTAAAACTTTAAATAAGTAAGTTCACTGTACGGAAAACACAAAATAACTGACCTAATGGTACTTAAAAGTTAGGGTGTGTATTGCTAAAAGCTTTAGATTCTAACATAAGAAAAACCAGCGCAGTATAAATCGTAGTTTCAGAGAACTGCAAATCGTAACAAAAGAACCCAAAGAAAGAGAAGAAACGCAAAGATAGAAATTCTGTAGATATTTATGCGACAACAAAAAATATGTTGCCGACTCACGCAAATTTTTATAGCTCAAATACTGGTGCCCAGAATTTAACTGAGTAATGTTACCAACAACTAATTATTCCTGATAAAAAAAATTCATTTACGCAATACGCATAAATAAATTTGAAACGAGCAATATAAGGTGGATGTATGAAATTTGCTTTCGTAACACTGCTAAAACTCTACACACTGTACTAGCTGGCAACAACGCTAGGCGAGGGGAGTGGAGGTGACAGGGAGAAGCAGTGAAAGTGAGTGACCTTGACGGTACTACTTCCATGCAGTTAACTCTAGTAGGAAACATTATTAAAATTAATGTATAATATTAAATATATTATTTATGTTTAAAAATTACACTATCCATATGTTAGATGCTACGGAGATACTTATATAAATGCCCCACATGGGAAAAATTGCTAAAATAAAACTAATGATTGCCTCTGTTGTCAGTATATAAGTCCAGACCTGCAAATACAAAATTCAAGTGTAAGATTTGAGTATTAAATATATGAAAGTTGATGGTTCACATTATGCAGAAACGACATAACTATCTCACAAGCTTGAACTTACGTGAACTTATACTGTAGCTTCATCCCCCCTTTGTTTACTTTCTGTCTACCTCTACGACCTTTTCTCCCTCTGTTAGTCGGAGTTTCACTCCGTGATGATGTATTGTCTGTAGCAGTACTGCCTACACTTGATGTTTCATCCTGGAAAAAGTATATCGATTAATTATTAAAGTAGGGGCTTTGTTTGTATGGTACTTGGTTACTAATGTAGAGAAATTGCGTTTGAATATCCTGCAAATCATAAAATCAACATATGTTTTAACAATCACATTTTTAACATTTGTAACACTGAACTGAATTACATTATAAAGTATAATTAAACGTATAACATTCATACTAAGAGAATTAAACATAGAGAAACTAAACTACAGACAACTTTTTCAATCCACCTTGTGACTTCTTTTTTATATATAACTGACACGTTTCAAACCATACGCTTCATCATCAGATCAAAAAATATCCCTCGTAGAAGGTCGTCATTGGTTAAAAATCCAATATCATTTGCACTGTATACGCATCAGTAGGTTCACTTGGTCAACCAGAGTGGTTGTTCGCCTCTACCTGATTGGATTTAAAGTTCAGCTGGTCATTCAATATGAAACCACGACTGTTTATCTTTGTGCATCCACAGTAAATGTGAACTCCTCCAAGGCATTCATGCTTCGACTCTTTTCACACATATGTAGTGGTTTCAAGTTAGACATGAAATCCATGTAACTGTGGTTCTGTAACACCAAGTGGCAAGTATAGTTAGACCTCATGTTGACGGAGTTAAGATTTTTTAATTGTTTAGGTGTGTGTTCAAGGAAACGTTTAAGAAAACCCCTCCCAATTTGACCGATGTAAAAACAATTACAGTCAATACATGATAGTTTATAGATGCTTGTTTACTTTTCCAAAGGCGTATGTTTATTCCGCCTAAACTATACTATACTATTATTAGTTCTAATTGATATGGAATATCTATAATTGTTTAATAATGAAGTCAAAATCTTTGGCATGACATCTGTGTATGTGGATGACATAAGGTTTTTGTGCATCACCATTGTTACTTGGGGATTAGGTTTCTATTTTTATGACGATCATTGGTTGAGCTCTTGTAACCATTGGCAACAGCGATGTATTTTATCGTATTTAACTCCTCACCGAAATCGATATCATCAAGAGGTACGGTTAGTAATCTGTGAATAAAGCTGTTATAAACTGCCATTTTTTACGAGGAGGGGCGATAGGAATCAGCATGTATGGTTGTATCAGTGATTGCTGGTTTCCAATAAATTTTCGACTTCAAAACATCCAATTACTTATTGTAGTAATAGTTAAATCTAAACAGTTTAACTTCTTACTGATTTTAGTTTAAAAAGTAAACTGGATGTTTTTATTGACGCTGTTTAAAAGGTTATTAAATATATTAATCTGTCGCAAGGTTCCACAAAAATTATAAATGTATCATCTACACAACATGAAAAAAATAAATATCACTATTACTTTAACGACTCGGAACACTAGGTTTTTTTTATAAGTAAAAGCAAAAAGTTTTACCTTACAACGAAATCCAAGAATGAAAAAAATATTATGCTATATTTGTACATATTATAACATCGGCAAATTCAGATTATTATTGATGACTATAAGTATGTAAAAAATGCTAAAAAATAATATATTTTAATAAATAAATAATGAAGAGAATAAAAATATAAAATGTAATTATGAATGAAGGAGGAAGAATTATAAACTAAAAGTGATTATTAAAGAAAATCACAGACTAGACTGACAGACAAACGACTTTGACCCAACCCCAGAGATTGGCCAGATAACAAACCAAAATAAAAGTAAACAAGATGAGAAGAGAAGGAGAAGAAAAATGAGAACAAAGAGGGAACAAACCAACGATGAAGAAAATAAAATGAAACAAGTCGAGAAAACACAGACAAGAATAAAGAATAGAGAAGGGAGAAATAATGTAATAAAATATAATAAAGGAAACAAAACCGGTAAAGAACCAATATAAATAATAAATGTTAGTATTGATTGAATGACAATTGTAATTAGTCATTAATAAAACACGATAGCTAAAAATACACTAGTCAAAGAATTAGAAGTACATGTAAGTTATTAATAGAGAAAGACATGATATTAATAAGTATATATAATATGTATAGAGAAAGAGAAAGATATTGAAATAGTGAGAAGTAAACGGAATTTAACATAGTGAAAGTGAAATTACCCTAAAGTGAAATGATAGAAAAAGAAACACTAAGTAAATTATAATAAACACAAGATAATTTAAAAGTGCAGGTGATGAGTAAGTAAAAATATTGTCAATGATAGTAATAGGGAAAATAGTGAAAGCTAAGATAAACACTTAGTAAAAATAACAAACATTAAAGGTTTAATAGTGAACAATAACGTTTAAGAAAGTTGTTAAGGATAATATTTAAAGAAACCATTAATTAAGTAAGAATGAACACTAAAGAGTGATATTAACTGGGTAGTGATTAGAAAAGAATATTATTGTAGAGTTTAAAAGTATATTGTAGAATTTAAAGGTGAGAACCACATGATAATGTAATAAGATAGTGTTAACATGGAAACAAGGCAAAGAGTTTTTATAAAATAAGAAGTTTAAAACCATCAATAAACACCCATGTTATAAGGGATGATTATTGAAGCAAGTTCAAAAGAGGTGAGGTTGTTTATCACCCAAAAAATAAAATAAAATGTAATGAATCGTACACCAATACTACCTACTAATTGTTAAATAATTGTTTAAGAAAATTTATGAATAGGATATGGCTGGGGTAATTATACCAACCATAGACCTAAATGTTGTATTTTATGTGATAAAAAATAGTAAATAATAACCATATTGTTGACATTGGCGGAGTAAATAAGTAAGAAAGGAAAGCAATGTTTGATTTGGAAAACGAGAAAACCAGCTAGTAAATAGTTAGCAATACATGATGTATAAAACAGTAGTAACATACAAATCACACAAAAACAGAACCAAAACACATCAATAGATAATAAACCTAGTTATAAGATCAAAATAAAGCTCTAGGCTAAAATGAGATGTAATGTATATGAAATAATCAAAAATCAGTAATGGCTACTTGGACTTGAGACAGGCCTAACTATCAAACACCAACAAATACAAATTGTATGAAAATAACCAAGTAATTAACAAATCCAAGGTGACTAATTAACCAAGGATAAATGGTAAATTTTATTAAAAGCAAAATATTAAAATACGGAGTTAAATAAACAGAGAAATGTAAGTAGTAAATATTAAATTAACTGTAAACTTATAAAACATGAAATAACCCAATCTTGTGGGATACCAAAATAATCTTTGTAAGAAAATACAAATGACAGTGCTAATAATTAATACTTAGGAAGGAAGATAATGGAATGAAGAAAGTCAGAAGATATATAAGGATTTTTAAAAGAATTCAAATTTTGATAACAATGGATTTATATCAAGCTAGGCCAATCAGAATTCTTTGGTAACCATAGAAACCACCGTTGAATACGAATTTACTATTGAATATCATTACTCGTAAAGCGTCACTCTAACAAAACAGAAGCCAAAATTTTGAACAACCAATTTTTTATTTAAAATGTTATAAAAGTTAAACAAATTGTCAAAATTGAACGAGAAGGAGGCTGACTATGACTGAACTCAATTAACTGATGGCGAAGACCTTTTAATGCAAAACGAAGTGAATAAATTCATCCAAGTAAATTGAAAAAGATGCCAGGAGCCCGAATAATTGAAAATTGAACACTATTGCAAGTCCTTTGTTCCAGACTAACTGACTAACCCCAGGCCACGAAGTTGTTAAGTATCCTCTAAATTATCCAAACTTCCGAAATAACACACTTTAAATATTTCTCACTATATTATGAAATATCACTAAACTGATTTTATTCTCTTTCAAAGATTAAATAAAAATACTAAGACACTGAAAATTTGTCAAATTATAAAGTTAACCTAGTGTTAGTTTACGAACCTTTAAAACACTTTTACTACACTCCAACAAACCAATTATAGCTACACATCATAATATTTAAGTAGAAACATTGTAAGGTTGTGTATTTTTATTATTATAACTGCATCTAATCCTTTTATCGTGATCAAAAGAATCCAAACGATTGAACGAAATTATTTGTTTACTACTCCGGTAGAACGCCATTACATTGTATTTGTTACGTTCAAAATCGATTTGTTAAACCCAGAGAGAGATTGTCTCATAGATAAATAACAGGTGCAAAATAATATATCAAACCAAATCTAACTTGTGTCAAAGAAAAAGTAATAACCCTTCATTAATAAATCAATACTGTGTATAACAAATGTGTTTTATTTTCAGTAGGAAAGTTTATTATTAATATTGTACAGTATAGCGGATGTCTACGAATTGGCGACTAGCTCTCAAGCAGTGAATACAGCAAACTGCTGGCTTGATTGAAAAAGTCGACAAGCGGCGAGACAAATTGAATTCTCCACACCGCCTGAGTGGAACCGCTGATAATAATAAATTTTTTAATTGTTTTAAATAAACAATTTGGCGCCACCCGGGATTTATAAACTCCTAGTGAACCTCAGGTAAGGCTACGATACCTGGTTATTCGTACGTTCACGACGGAGTCAAGCATCGTAAGTTACGTTACCGAGCGAGGACAAATTGGTAAGACACATTACACAAGGTACACTCTGACACTTCTACATTTTACAGAATTCGTTAAGAACGACAGCACACGTTACGTTATAATATTCTTATTAAGCGAAAAAGAGTTTTCATAAAAGTTAAAATAAACATCAGCCAACCAACCAGAGAAATGTGAACCCATAGCTAGACCATCATCTTGAATGAAAAACTGGTTATTAAAGGTAAAATAATTTTGTTTCAAAATAACCCCAAACAGATTATTAACTCATTTATCATCTGAGCACCCATATTACTATTTTCACCTAGGACCCAGACAAGTTGTCACCTAAGACCTGTAAATGTGTCTTTTATTGGAATATTGGTATACAGATTTACTACATCAAAGCATGCTAATTTGTAGTTGGGTTGTAGGTGGATGGCCTTAACTTTATTAATGAACTCAGTGTTGTTTACAATACTATGATTGTTAATTAAATGCAAATTTTCTTTAATTATTCGGACAAGTGTTTTAGCTGTTCAAAAACCAGGAGCTGTGGTAAAATTGACAAGCGGCCTAATAGGTATATTACTTTTGTTTTTGGGCAAGCCAAAAACCTAGTGAGTTCCAGGGTTCTTGCATTAATAGGTTTTAAATAATGCTGTGAGTCTTCATTAAATAAATGAACACACTTATTAACACTGTTGTTTAAAATTTTGTACACAGTATTAATACTGTTGTTTAAGTAGGATCAAAGTTCAACAATCTAATATTATTATTAGAAATAAAATCATGTACTTTCACTGTGCTCGAATCAGTGTCCATGCACACCTACTGATACATGCAAATCCAGTGCAAATTATATTGTATTTTTAACCAATAACAACCTCGTATGAGAGATATTTTATAATCTGATGATAAAGCATATGTAATTAATAAAGTTGTGTTAGAGGTTATAATCACAAACAGAATTAACACTGTTGCACATCACTATAGAAAAATTATTCCGATTAGTGGTTTTCTGATCTGATGATGAGCTGTGAAGCTTGAAACCGCTAATCGGAATAAATTTTTTATAGTGGTGTGCAACAGTGTTAATTCTGTTTATGAACCATATCCTTCGAAACGTGTCATCTATATATAAAAAAAGAAGTCACAAGGCAGATTGAAAAATGTTAGTTTGTTTATTCATACAAGTGACTTGGACACTATCGTAAACGTCCTTGCTAAATTAAATATAGTTGAAACATGCTACTTAAAATTAATTTATGAGCAATGAACAACCTTGAGACTGGACTAGAAGTTTGTCTTTTTAAACTTATTATTCTAAACTAATAAAATAAGGTGATCAGGTTGCAAAAGAATTGAAGCTTTTGACCTGTAATTAGACATACTATCCGAGTATATTGACGGAACACAGAACAGCAGCAGTTCCGGGGCTGTACAAGCAATGGGTGCATCGCCTACGATTACATTGAATTCCAAGCTTCTGATGCTCTCCTGCTGCGGGGATAATGATGACTGGTGATTTCTACACGTGGCCTGCTACTGGCCGTAAGGTTTCAATCAGTTGTCTAATTCAGGATGACCATTTGTCAAGGATTCGCCTGGCTCAGATGGGTTCTGACCGAGGGCACTGATTAGGGGGTTTTGTGGAAACAGGCACAGCACCAGTAGAACTTACTGAAAAGTGTCCGTGTGGTAGCATGCACGGAATGGATACATAGGGCATTGCAGATAGTCAGATTACGAATTAGGTAGTGGGCTTAGCATGCCCAGCATAAACTTCAGTCCAAGAAGGAGCGCAGACCAAATGTTCTGTTTTGTCCATTCTATGATGAAGCATCCTCAGGTATTACTGTGGATTTGGGCAGTTGTATGTGCTTCTTTGAAACAACTGAAGGTAGGTAAACAATTCTATGCAAATAAGGATGTGGTCACTGTGCTCATTCCTGGCAGAAACAATGAGGATGCCTTAGTGAAGTATGGGTAAAAGGTTCGGAGTTAAGAATAATAAAAATATGACACACTGGAAAATAGTTACTCTAACAAGTTACTTACTAATTTTATTTTCCTTATAGTGGCTAAAATATGGCCACGTCTCTGGCCTCTGAAGTGTTCAAAGCATCCTTACTGCCGTGTGTAACAGTTTGCTATAAGTATGCACACTAAATTAAAGTTTTCCTGCTTTTAAGATATGTTCACATTTGTTAACATCGATTTGTTTTTCTTTAAACATTGTTTTGCTTTCTTCATTTTACTTACACAAAGTTAATTCGATTCTTCCCATGAGTAATACAAAGGGAAATGAAAAAAACATAAAATACAAATAAAAAACAGTATCAGTGTTCTTTCCACAAACAGAAAGGGTTTAAAACCATTATTGAGAACAACAGGGAAGGGCAGCAGACAGAAACTGGATGAATTCACCTCCTTGGGTAATCTATCACAAAGATGGAAAGTAAAAAGCACCAAAAGGACTTGTTTTCAGAAGAAAAATTTGTTATTTGGATATTGTTAACTGGATAAGAAGTTAGGGAGCATCAAGCGATGTGGACTGAATGCTTAGAAAAGCCACCAAATGAACAACTGAAGCATTTAAAATGTGGTTCTAGAGAAGAATGTTAAAAGACACAACAGGTTGGCAAAGTATAAATATACGGATTCTGGAAAGAATAGAACAGAGAAGTTTGTACAGAACTATAACAAGTAGAACCGATCTGTGTTCAGAGTCGGAGATGTTGAGTTGGGCCCACGGTCAGTGATGTCCATAAAAAGGACAGTTGAGTTGGGCCCATGGTCAGCTCGGAGTGAGGGTCGAATTGCCCCCAGTAGTCACAACTTTTGGAAATCAGTTAAAATATACAGTTAAAATAAGTTTTAAATGCGGTGTAGAGTTCGTACTCAAAACTTCGTATTTCAAGCCTCCATGCAGGGGTGGGGGAGTCCCGGGTAACTTGCTGTCATTGTTTTGACCGGGCGAGTGGCATTCCATTGGAATTCCCAGTACTGCTGCCCCCACACTCCCTTCAACCCCTTGCACATTTCTTCACATTCAGTCTGTTACCATGAGTGAGAGCAGTGCAAACATGTTTTCTATGCTAAGTGAGAAAGGTTTCAAATTAGTAGTTTTGGAGGGTTTTAAGTTTTGAAAAATAGAAGAACACAGTGCGGTCAAAAGTGGCGTTGTGTTAAAAAAAGTTGTTCCGCGCATTTATTTACAGATGATGATGGTGATGTTTTGTTCAAAGCCGTTGGTGAGCATAACCATGAACCGTGCCCGAACTTACACAGGCAGTACATTTCCAACAGTGCGAAGCACAAGGCGACTGAAACTTTATCCGAACCGCCTGCGAAAGTGATAAAACAAGAAATTGTGACTGCGCCTGAAGATATTAGCAACCAAATGACACGTGATGACATGGATTGAGTGCGAAGAAACCTCAACCACGCAAAAAGAAGTAAGCTTCCTCCTCTTCCTAAATGCATCACGACTCTTTCTAATGTCCACGACGCTTTGGACAGCATTCAGATCACGACTACTCAAGGTGAGGAAATGTTGCTGTTAAACTTAAGAGAGGAAAACATTGTTGTTTTTTGCCCCAAAAGCAACTTGGAATATCTTGCAAAAATTGATAATATTTTCATGGATGGTACTTTTACCTATGCACCAAAGTACTTTTATCAATTTTTTACTATTCACGGCGTAGATAATGGCAACTATGTTCCAGTTGTTTTTTGTTTATTGCCCAACAAGACAGAAGAAACGTACAAAAGCCTATTTAATCATCTGAAATCAAAGTGCGAGGAGTATGAGTTGCACTTCAATCCAAAACACATAACAGTTGACTTTGAGATAGCGCTTCAAAATGCTGTCCGATCATCTTGGCCTTCAGTACATGTGAGAGGCTGCAGGTTCCACCTGTCCCAGGCCTGGTGGAGAAAAATTCAACAGCTTGGATTGAGCCAGGAATACAAAAATGAGACATCGGAAGCCGGAAAATGGTTGCACTGGGTGTTTGGTTTAAGTATGTTGGACGCTGGTCAGGTGGAGGACACATTTGTGGAGGACTTAATGTCCATATAACCCCCGAACGTCGAGGAGTTGTCTAACTACCTAGTAGAGAACTACATTGATAGCAGCTCTTCATTTCCCCCAAGTCTATGGGCATCATCGTCCACTTCTTCAGAAAGGACAACGAATGCATGCGAGCCATTTCCATGACAAATTTGGAAGAAATTTCTATCACCCCCATCCTAATATCTTCGTCTTTTTCGAGGCAATTAAGAACGTCCAGATCGATACCTACATTGGCATTCGAAGTGCAGCAAGTCCTCGAAAAATCACTAACGGACGGTACAAGAAGAGACTTCAGTTTTTGGAAACTCTGTACAATAAGTACACCTCTGGAGACATTTCTAGATTGCACTTCATAAAATGCGTCTGTTATCAGTACAAGAAAGTACCATCAACTTAGATTTCGTAATGAAATGCCCATCTACAAGGTAGGACCAACAAATATAGTTTTTCTATAAAAAGAAAAAAATCAATAAAACAAAACAAAAAAATACAAAAACTAAAAAAAATACAAAAACAAAAACTAACAAAAAATTTACAAGGCCAGAAGGCCGCTCCTTATATTGGCCATATTTTCCTGTGTTATTATTGGGACAGTTGGTTTATATATGAGCGGAACAGAAGCCTTCACACTTCAAATGGACTTCAGGTGATCCGAGTTCATTGTTCAAAGGGAAATATCAGGTACGACTTCACTACTGTTTAAAATTGTTATTGGAATAATCATTCAAATAAAATTGTTTTTTTACTATTTACTGATTTTTTTGTTTGTTTTACAAGTAAAAAATAAAAACGTATGTCCATGCTTAAGACCAAGCAACCATTCTTAACAAATTCCTTTAAGAAACCATCCTTAACAAAGGCCTAATGCACCAAAAGTAATTTATATTTGGATTTGTTGTAGTAACTTAATTGGTTATTATTTTAGCATGGATTCTGTTTAGTGATTAAGTAATGATTTAATCATAAATGAAAATTTTGTTTAACCTTATTTCATGTTTGTTAAAAGACGTTTTAAGACATTATGGTAATCATTAAATGGGGATGTAATAATTTCAATAACTGTCTTTGATATTAAAATGTAATTTTGATACTTGTTAATATTACGGACATTCAAATAAAAACGAGCGGCCGAACATTAACAAATGGAGAAACCTACCCCACTGAACAGGGGCGCAACTAGACCTCGACCCTTCGAGGATCGACGGTAATCCGCAGGGGAATGTTTTGACCATGGGCCCACCTCAAACATGCCCGTTCAGAGTACCTGAGATAGACTGCTACAGATGTGGAATACAGAAGCATTGAATCCTAAGGTGTTGTAGGTATTCAGAAGTACTCTGTCTTTACTTGCTCAGGGTAAGAGGAGCTAGTAGTGTCAAACCACATCAAACCAATCGACTAATGATGTGGGGGAGGGGAGATAGTGAGGGGTGGAGATTAAAGTTCCTTTATTTTAGGAGTCCTTTTAATTATACATCACACCACAATGGGAGACATCTCTTCTAGTACTGGTATATCCATCATACAGTCAGTTTCAATTATACAATGCAAAACAGGCGTACTTACATATTAATGGGTGCCATTTTTGTTTTATATATAGTAAAACCTGACCTAACGGCCACCTTTATGAGCTACCACTTTTCTGACGAACGGATTTTATTTTCCGTAAGATATATGTAAATTTATCCTTATTAAATGGTCACCTGCTCCCTCGCCCAGTGGTCAGCCCATAACAGATTCATTCACTTCCTTAAACAGTCACCTATTAAATGTTCAGTAATATGGAATACAATACAGTAAACAAAATACTTTGACAATACAGATTTCTAAGAATACTCGAGTAGTGTTTATACCTGACTCAACTAAAAGACAAGATAAACGACCTGGCCTTATGTACCCACATACTTTTAAAATTACAAAATGCTATTTGTATACAATACATAGTTGAAGTTTCCATAACGTTATAGTAGTAAGCAATCAATTAATTATAAGCGAACTTTCCAAATTGTTAAAACAGTAGTAACGTTGAATTGCCGTAAGCAATCCGCGTGTGCCTAAGTGTTCTTGAAATGTGCAGTGTAGTTTAACTGTGTGTAAAAAAATTAGTAAATATCGGTATGGAGAACCATACACGACTTCCCTGTTCTAAGATTTATATTTAAAATCATATTCGAAATGAAATGTTTCCATAGAAACTACTTCTTTCTATTGCTTCAGCCTTAACCACAGTACTGTGGTCACTAACGTATACCACCTCACGTTTTCGCACTCGATTTTTACTGATGATGGCAGTCGATGGCACTACTGAAACGTCTGGTTTTGCAGAAAACATTGGACTACGGCTAAACAGCCCGGGAAGGAATTTTAACAAAAAACTACTTCTTTGTTGCTGATAACGTAGTACATATATAAAAAATTCTCCCCTCCCTCTTCAACTATAATTTTCATTAATAGAAAATTACCCCCACCCCGTTCAACTAGCCTCTTCATTTATAGATATTTCATCTACGTTTCTACAGTGGATTATTATGAGCTTCTTATCAGGATACTTTGTTTATCAAAATTAAGTACTTTACTCTTGTTAAAACATAAAACATTGCAGGTAAACTACCCCTTTCTCTTAACCGATCTTCACCAAAATCAATAGGGCTTGAGTTCCCTACAATTCAGGCAAGCACGCAAAACATTATTTGATTCTGTTTTAATGTGCGGCAGTTATCGTTCGTCATAGAAACAATTACTCTTGTTAAAACATGAAAAGTGGCAGGTAAACTACCCCTTTCCCTTAACCAATCTTCACCAAAATCAACAGGCCTTCACTTCTTTACAACTCAGGACAGCATGCAAAAAAGTATTTGATTCTCTTTGAATTTACGGCAGTTATCGTTCGTCATAAAAAAATTACCCTTGTTAAAACATAAACGTTGCTGGTAAACTACCCCTTTCCCCTAACCAATCTTCAACAAATTCAACAGACCTTGCGTTCTGTATAATTCAAAAAGGTATGCAAAAAAGTAGTTGATTCTGTTTGAATTTACGGCAGTTATCGTTCGTCATAGAAAAAATTACCCTTGTTAAAACATAAAATGTTGCTGGTAAACTACCCCTTTGCCTTAACCGATCTTCACCAAAACCAATAGGTCTTGAGAACTCTACAATTCAGGGCTGCATGCAAAACATTATTTGATTCTGTTTGAATTTGCAGCTGTTATCGTTTGCTATAGAAAATACCCTTGTTACAACATAAAACGTTTCAGGTAAACTACCCCTTTCCCTTAACCGATCTTCACCAAAAACAATAGGTCTTGAGAACTCTACAATTCAGGGCTGTATGCAAAACATTATTTGATTCTGTTTGAATTTACGGCTGTTATCGTTTGCCATAGAAAACAATTACCCTTGATTTAAAAAAAAGTTGCAGGTAAACTACCCCTTTCCCTTAACCGATCTTCACCAAAAACAATAGGTCTTGAGTACTCTACAAATAAGGGACATATGCAAAAAATTATTTGATTCTGTTTGAATTTGCGGCTGTTATCGTTTGCCATAGAAATAAAATCTAAGACAGACAGACAGACACACAGACACTTTTCGAAAAATGACTTTTTTTCATGTTTTGAGTGTAGTACAATCAGAATCTGCATTAATCTCGAACATGATTTTTTTTCCATCACCATACTTCCATATCCTTAAGGAACATGGAAGCAAAAAGGAAGAGTGTGTTTAAATTTAGAAGATAATCGAGGTGTTATTTTTCGATGTGATAAAGTTGTTTCAGCAAGGAAACTTGCCAGTGGTTTTAAATGCAGAAGAACACAGATTAACAGCATAATCTAATATATAAAGACCCAATTTTAAAAGAGTGGGAATCCAATATAAATTGGGTCATAAAAACACATGAACACAAATTCTTTACAAGTGGTCACACAAAAAACTTCCAGTTGTGGAAATATGTTACTGGAGAAGGCACTTGTAATTGCTACTAAGATTAAAGTCAAAAATTTTTTAGCAAACACGGAGTGGTTGAAGTGTTTTAGAAACAGCACAACATATCGTTCCAAAAAATTTTGGGTGATGTCAATGACTGGAGAGACAGGTTACCAAGTATCCTGGGCATAATATGAATTAAGTGACATTTAAAATGTTGAAAAAACTGGATATACTTCAGAGTTGTATTAAATAAATCATTAACATTACAAATTGAAGAGTGTAGGCCTAAAGATGGAAAAATGGATAAAGAAACAATAACGATTATGCTATAGTTATAGTGCTGCTGGTGAAAAAAGGCAGCCACTAGTTATCAGAAAATAACTAAAACCGAGATTTTCCAAAAATTCTGAGGCAACATTGGTGGACATTAGCCATCATGCTATCAAAAAAGCGCGGATGACATCCTCATTACAGGAAATTAATTAAAAAATGCAAACAATATTTACCGCATAATTTTATTATTGGATAATACCACATGTCATCCAGTTTCGTCATTGTCCGATGTCAGTGTTTTGTTTGACTATGTCAGACTCTTATTTATTTCACCAAACACGAAACCCCATTTTCAGCCATTGGACCAAGGGATAATTCAGACATTTGAACTTACTTATCAGAAAAAGAGTTCTATGGACCGTTGTGTTCCATATGGACGACAGTAATTCAGCATTTCACTTGGTGACGAAAATCACTGTCCTCAATGTGGTACCTGTTACCTCCACTAAGAAGTGTTTTACAAAATGTAGCATTCAAATTAGCAATGCTGATCTGCAGGTGCAACCATTACATGAAATTTCCCAAGAACATCAGACACTTGCTACAGTTTCTGGACTACTGTATGACGAAAATGGAGAGTCTACAATGCTCCGACAATTTTGAGAGTAATCAGGAGGTACCACCACCATACCAAACCATTATTCAACCTACACCTCAGAATAATCAATTCCCTTTCATCTGCTCTTGAGTGGCTGACTGTAGACGATATTTTTACACGTGCCTTGTACTTTCTGCATTTAAATTATAATGTACAACAATATGGTTGTCATTTTCTGTAGCTGTCTTCAACACACTCTGACTGATTTTTAATTATAATCAAAATAGATGTAACTGAATAAACAAAGAAAGTTCTCAGTTTTAACTCGTTTATTTGGCATTTTTCTGGCACACTAGGGCTCAAAAAAGTGAATAAAAGTTAGTAAAAATTGTACAAACCCATGCCAGGTATCAAATTACAAAGAATTTGAACCAAAATCTACATACAGTTATCCATTTTATAAATTTCAAAACTTTACAAGACATCGACCCAAAAAAGGGATAAAAATATTAGAAAAAATTGTAAAAACCCATGCCAGTATCACATTAAAAGGAATTTTAATTAGAATGATCACTGTTGCACACCACTATATAAAAATTATTCCGATTAGCGCTTTCAAGCTTCACAGCTCATCGTCAGATCGGGAATAGACACGAAATATGTGAAACCCAACCCTTCACCCCTCTCCCCACCCTGCTCACCCACAACAAACTAAAAATTAATGACCCTTCCCCACCCCCTAAACTCTGTCTCACCATCTGTACAGTTACATATTTTTCTAGTAAATTCCTTGTGTGTGTGTGTGTGTGTGTGTGTGTGTGTGTGTGTGTGTGTGTGTGTGTGTGTGTGTGTGTGTGTGTGTGTGTGTGTGTGTGTGTGTGTGTGTGTGTGTGTGTGTGTGTGTGTGCATCCTTTTAAACTACCCTCTTCCTCTCCACACACATGGGTCAGTCACACACACTTATTTTAAAACAACCAATTAGTACTATGAAATATAATTCTTAATCTTATCTATCTGCCCTCTCTCATTTACTTCTTAATCATGTTATAAAATATTTCTTCATTATCAAATTTAATTTTAATATTAATTAAATTGTCTAACCCTTTTTCTCTTTCTTTCAATATTTCTAACTCCTCTCTAAGCTTCCTTTCAACTGTGTTATTTACTACTTTTACAATTTCGTATTCTTCCAAAGGATTAACAAACTTGTGGTTGTCTTCTATGAAATGTCTTGCATATAACGAATTGGTTGTTCTATTACCTTCTCCACGTTTGTGGTCAGACAACCTGCATACGAATTTTCGTCCTGTCTCCCCTAGGTACACTTTGTTGCAGTCTTTACATTTTAATTTATAAATTCCGCTTTTCTGTAATACTGGAATTTTTTCTATATTCTTATTCCTTATCTTATCAAATACCGTTTCACATTTTTTAATAGCTATATCTACTCCATATTTATTAAAACATTTTATAATTTTTCTAGTATGTGAACCTATGTATGTCAATGACCCTGCATAATTCTTTTGTTCTGGTTCTATTTTAGCTTTTTGTATGTTGACCCTTTTCATAACTTTATCCACTATGTTGGTGCTATAATTATTATTCCTTACAATTCCCTTTATCGTTTTTAACTCCTTATATTTTAATTCAGTCTCTTTTAAACACTTCTGAGCTCTGTAACAAAAGGAATTGATTGCCGCAATTTTATATCTGTATGGGTGGTAAGACTCTCTTGGTATAATTATATCAGAATAAGACTCTTTCCTAAATATCCCAAACTGTAGTTTCTCATTATCTTTAATTTCTATGTTTAAATCTAAGTAATTTATTTGCTTACCTCCTATCTCTTCCTTAAATTGTAAGTTTTTATCCTTATTATTTACCTCCTTTATAAACTCATGCACTTCTTCTATGCTTCCTTCCCAAATTACTAATACATCATCAACGTATCTAGACCATAATTTTATATTGTCTTTATACTTAGTGGAAGTTATTAATTGCTTTTCAAAATCATTCATGTATATTTCAGCAAGAATGGGGAATAATGAAGACCCCATAGGTAAACCTTTTTTCTGTATATAAAACTTGTTATTAAACCTAAAATAGTTCTGGTTTACACATTCTTTAATTACTTTCATCAACTGCTTTTTATACCTGTATTCTCCCATATTATTATCGTTTATTAACTTAATAACTTTATTTACTGTGATATTAGTAAACATGTCCTTAACATCCAGTGATATCAATTTTGTATTTACATTAATGCTAATATTTTCTAATTTTTCTATCAATTTTACATTATTCTCTATGTTGTATTTTCTCCCAAATTCATATTTCTCTTTCAGTACTCTGCTAACTTCCTTTGATAATTTATAAATAGGTGCATTAATAAAAGAAACAATCGGTCTAATTGGTTTTCCTTCTTTATGTATCTTAACCTGACTTTTAAAAGTTGGTGCTGTTGGATTACTTTCCAATAAATACTTTTTCTTATTTTCTTCTATAAATGTTATCTGTTTCATCATTTGTTTTATCCTTGACTGGTACTTACTTGTATAATCATACTTTATTTCCTCGTATGGTCCTTCCCTTATAAATTCTTCCGTTTTCTTTATGTATTCTTCCTTTCTCATTAGTACCATTGTATTTCCTTTATCCGCCTTCGTAACTATAATATCATTCTTCTTTATTTTATTCTTTAGTTTAGTTACAGTTGCTTTGATTTTTTGTTCATTCTTTGAATTATACAAACTTTTCTTAAATATTTTATCTACTACATTCCCTACTTCCCACCTTATTCTTTTTTTATCATTTTCATTTCCTAGTTTTTGTATTATGCTTTCGCATTCAATAATCGTTTTTTCTTGATTTCGTTTTTTCTTGATTTAAAGGAAATACAATGGTACTAATAAGAAAGGAAGAATACATAAAGAAAACGGAAGAATTTATAAGGGAAGGACCATACGAGGAAATAAAGTATGATTATACAAGTAAGTACCAGTCAAGGATAAAACAAATGATGAAAAAGATAACATTTATAGAAGAAAATAAGAAAAAGTATTTATTGGAAAGTAATCCAACAGCACCAACTTTTAAAAGTCAGGTTAAGATACATAAAGAAGGAAAACCAATTAGACCGATTGTTTCTTTTATTAATACACCTATTTATAAATTATCAAAGGAAGTTAGCAGAGTACTGAAAGAGAAATATGAATTTGGGAGAAAATACAACATAGAGAATAATGTAAAATTGATAGAAAAATTAGAAAATATTAGCATTAATGTAAATACAAAATTGATATCACTGGATGTTAAGGACATGTTTACTAATATCACAGTAAATAAAGTTATTAAGTTAATAAACGATAATAATATGGGAGAATACAGGTATAAAAAGCAGTTGATGAAAGTAATTAAAGAATGTGTAAATCAGAACTATTTTAGGTTTAATAACAAGTTTTATATACAGAAAAAAGGTTTACCTATGGGGCCTTCATTATCCCCTATTCTTGCTGAAATATACATGAATGATTTTGAAAAGCAATTAATAACTTCCACTAAGTATAAAGACAATATAAAATTATGGTCTAGATACGCTGATGAGGTATTAGTAATTTGGGAAGGAAGCATAGAAGAAGTGCATGAGTTTATAAAGGAGGTAAATAATAAGGATAAAAACTTACAATTTAAGGAAGAGATAGGAGGTAAGCAAATAAATTACTTAGATTTAAACATAGAAATTAAAGATAATGAGAAACTACAGTTTGGGATATTTAGGAAAGAGTCGTATTCTGATATAATTATACCAAGAGAGTCTTACCACCCATACAGATATAAAATTGCGGCAATCAATTCCTTTTGTTACAGAGCTCAGAAGTGTTTAAAAGAGACTGAATCAAAAGATAAGGAGTTAAAAACGATAAAGGGAATTGTAAGGAATAATAATTATAGCACCAACATAGTGGATAAAGTTATGAAAAGGGTCAACATACAAAAAGCTAAAATAGAACCAGAACAAAAGAATTATGCAGGGTCATTGACATACATAGGTTCACATACTAGAAAAATTATAAAATGTTTTAATAAATATGGAGTAGATATAGCTATTAAAAAATGTGAAACGGTATTTGATAAGATAAGGAATAAGAATATAGAAAAATTCCAGTATTACAGAAAAGCGGAATTTAGAAATTAAAATGTAAAGACTGCAACAAAGTGTACCTAGGGGAGACAGGACGAAAATTCGTATGCAGGTTGTCTGACCACAAACGTGGAGAAGGTAATAGAACAACCAATTCGTTATATGCAAGACATTTCATAGAAGACAACCACAAGTTTGTTAATCCTTTGGAAGAATACGAAATTGTAAAAGTAGTAAATAACACAGTTGAAAGGAAGCTTAGAGAGGAGTTAGAAATATTGAAAGAAAGAGAAAAAGGGTTAGACAATTTAATTAATATTAAAATTAAATTTGATAATGAAGAAATATTTTATAACATGATTAAGAAGTAAATGAGAGAGGGCAGATAGATAAGATTAAGAATTATATTTCATAGTACTAATTGGTTGTTTTAAAATAAGTGTGTGTGACTGACCCATGTGTGTGGAGAGGAAGAGGGTAGTTTAAAAGGATGCACACACACACACACACACACACACTGTAACACAAGGAATTTACTAGAAAAATATGTAACTGCACAGATGGTGAGACAGAGTTTAGGGGGTGGGGAAGGGTCATTAATTTTTAGTTTGTTGTGGGTGAGCAGGGTGGGGAGAGGGGTGAAGGGTTGGGTTTCACATATTTCGTGTCTATTCCCGATCTGACGATGAGCTGTGAAGCTTGAACGCGCTAAGCTAATCGGAATAATTTTTATTTAGTGGTGTGCAACAGTGATCATTCTGATTGTGATTTCAACCACTAACACAAATTTCTTCATTAAACGTCTGTCAGGAATTTTAATTCTAAATCAAAAAAAAAAAATGAAAACAAGCACCATGGGACAAAAACGGATGTTGAAGTTTTGGAAAAAGTGAGTCTTTTTGTAAAAATTAAAATATGTACAACATGAATAATGACATATGGTCCACCTCCTTGTCGTGTTTCTCTAACATACATGAAGAAATTTACTCATGGCCTTAAAAAAAATCAAATTTATTAATTTGATATATAATACATATATTTAATTCAAAACAGAAAATTCTGCCGTTCAGGGAGCTTACTAGTACTTATATTTACAACATTAAACTCACATGATAACTAATCTAGTTACATTCAACAGTACAGCAATAGTGAACATGACGACATATTCTTTTTATTAATCAACTAGTTTTATGATTTTAAAATTCATGTGCTGTATGTAAATCAAATACGAAGTGTAAAGATGTGAAATTCCACTGCCTATAATTATTACGTTATTGATAATCTGTAATAATAATAATAATAATAATAATAACCTATAAATTAATCTATTATTGTGTTGAAAAACATTATTGTCAATGTGTCAATTTCATTATTGTTACTGTCAACATTATTTCACAAAGTCAATGTCACAAATCTGTAGGCTTAACTGATGTGGTTTACTGACACATTATATTCATTGTATAATTAATTACCATTTCACACTTTGCAAAACACAAGAGTTATTAATATGTACAAAAAGAAAGTATAATTACTATGTCCACATTTAAAAAAAATTCATTTCAAAAATTAAGCGATAATTTTTAGTTTTTGTAATAAAAACTTTATTTAGTAAACACACTGTAAACAACAGCTCTTTCCCCTCCATCATAATTTCTTGTTCATCGCTCCTATAAACATTAAATAATTTAACAAATTGGGAACTAATTTACGTGTTTCCAAGAATGTATTAAAAACACAAACATTTTTATTACTCAATGACTGAAAATAAGTTGTAAATTTATAAAATCCTATTTTTGATGCATTGTGTTATTTTTAAAGCACGCCATAACCACAATAATTCGTCCGCATAACCTTAAACGCTTAATAAAATTAGCAAACCACATCATCTCCAGATTCTTCTGTATTTGTTGACTGCTCTGAATTTGCCTGAGAAGGTTTCATTACTTCACCTATCTTGTTATTAGCATCAAATGCTTCATGTCAATTGTTTTTGTAAAAACAAAATGACTTACTCTATCCTAAACACTAAACAATAACAATACGATTCCCGCGAAAAAGAAACTAGACGAAATCTAGTTACTGCACAACTTACACACCTATTTGAGCATTTTAATCAATTGTTAAATGTAATAACTTTATGATTATAGACGATTTGAATTTTTACAACTCCACAACCCTCTATCTTTACGTTTACTACGCCATCTTCCAAGGACGCGTGATTTACATTTATTGTGCTATATTATATCAGGAAAACCAGTCCGCAGTCCAGATAAACACACGTTTACATGCATCAGGTAACGATCAAGTATTCATGGATTATATCAATTTTGAAAGTAAATTTAAACATCCGGTCCAGATTGTACAAGATTAATTACGGAAACTGTGATAATGTACAGTAGAATTAAATTATAATTTCGTTGAAACTATAAACATTGAATGTAGCTGCCAGCACGCAAGGATGATGGTAAATAAAAAAAATTGGATACAATGAATATTTTTCTTTGCCCCACGATTTTAAATCTATCGTAATCATTTTACACACTGCCAAACTCGGGCCTAAATTATGTGGTTTTTCACACACACATATCGGTATTTTCAACAACATTCATTTTTAATTAAATCGAAATATTTTGTTTTCTGTTATATTTATGGGACATTACAGACAGTTATTTCTGATAAATATATAATATTACAAATTTGCTTAATTACAACTAAGAAAGTATTCAAAACAGGTCAGTTGTTTATTACAAACAAAATAGCATTTTAGGTTTTACATTTCATGAAAACATGTACCGGGTAACCTTTATTGGGATAGCTGTTCATAGTTTTCTTCAGGGCTTCTGCCTGTTTTCTACCCCTTTATCCTTCTCGGTAGATTAGTGTCAATGTTCTTTGTGTAATTTTCCTCTGTTTCTTTTGGTTTTCACATTTTCTCACCATGCTGTGTATCTCCATCATAATTTGGTCTAACTCCTCAGTGCACTCTCATGGACTTAAATTTCCACTCTGGTGATGTTTATAATTCCTGTTATTAAATTTACCAGGAAGCAATTACTGATACAACACAATGATCTAATTAAATGAATTGATATTTATTTTTACATTAAACAATACAATAAATCACTCATGACAACCGCACAAGTAATGTAAATAAAACATAGGTATCTAGGATACATATATCAATGCGACCGACATAGATGGCGACACACTCAAGTAATAAACATAATGATTAACAACTGCATTCAAAGTAGATTACATAAAATAATAAAGTATAATAAAATAATTATTTATTAACACTCCTCCATAATAATTTTATTTCTAAGTCGTTCAAAAAATTTCTTCGACAATGGTTTTGTCAAGATATCTGCCAACTGGTCAACGCTTACTTTGTCCAAAAAAACAGTATTTCCAATGTGTTGCTGTATAAATTTTCTAGGAATGTCAATGTGCTTCTTCCCTTTTGTTATTTTGCCTTCTGTAGTATTTTGTAACTAAATATCACTATTGAGATATTAAATGTCAAATCAACAAGTGCTACAACATGACCCTCTTAGATTTATTTGAAATTAAGTATGCATGTAGTATTCATAAATAGTAACACAAATCAATTTTTTCACATTTTTCTGACGAAAGATTACTGAGTAATGGGTGCTCAAAAATGTAAAAAAAATCAAATTTTTGACTTGCGCAACAATATTGATTTGTTTACAACTTGTGTTCTAATTAAGCTAGAACAATGACATTGAGTTCATTTGAAAGCTCTTTTAAAGATTATTATCAATTAAATAATTAATGTAACTGTTTTAACAAAAACCCAGTAAAGTAATATAATAAAAAGAAAAGTACACTAACCCAAGAATTAGAGTTAGATGTAATAAAACTCTATAGAAATATAACCTTAGTAATACTATGTATAATATTTGTAAAGAAAGAAATAGTGAGAAAGTGACAAAGAGAAATAATTATAGGGATTACCCACTAAGAAACACTTAATGTAAACAGTTAAAGAGTGCAATAGTGAAAGTGTGAAACCCCAAAATAGTTAGAAACCATATTTATGGTAATAAAACGCTTAATAATCAATAATAAACAATAATTGATTAATGGTGAAACAAATAATAATTACGAATAAGGTTTTAATGATAGAATTAGATGTAAGTACTTCATAACATGGAACAAACACTGAAGAGTGATGAGGAAACGCTATGTGATTAAAAGTGAACCGAATTAATAATTAAAAATATATGGTTAATGATAATATTAAATGTAAACAATTCGTAATATGAAATGAACACTGGAAAGTGATGATGACATTGTTAATTAAGTTTAATTGTAAACGATTGTAATTAAAGGGGAGAATCCCATGAAAAGATAAACAGCTAGTGTTAACATGGATTGAAAGTAGAGTTTAATTAGGGAATAAGAAGTTAATAATGTAATAAATAAACACCCCAGATTGTAAGGGAAAATCAATTAAGTAAATTCAAAAGGTGTGATTAAAATAACACCCAAAAAATAGTAATTAAGGAAATGAGTTGTAAACAAACTTTACTTAATAATTGTTAAATAATTGTGTAATTATATTTGTGAATAGGATATGACTGAAGAAATTGTACAGAGCATATGCCTAGATGTTATAGTTTTAATTGATGAAGAGTAAGGAGTGGTAGCCATATTGTTAACAAAGGCAAAATAGATAATTAAGAAGTTAAGACAATACAAATCTAATTACACTAGAAAATCAGTTAAGGTAGAAAATAACAGAACCATACAAATGGGATAATAAACAAAACATTAGAATAAAATGAGACATCATTTGTATAAAGTCAGTAAATATAGTCAATGGCTACTAGTGCCTCTGAAATGCCTAACTGTCAAAACAAATAATTCCAAATTGTATAAAATCCACAAGGAAATTAACAAATCTAAGGCGAGTAACTAGCCAAGAATAATTTGTAAATCATTTTAAAAGAAAAATGTTACAATAAGAACTTAAATTAAGAGAAATAGGTAATTAACAAATGTTGACATCATTGTACAAAAGTTAATATCTAATAGAACATGACCTTATGAGGTATTAATTTAATCTTTGAAAGGAAAGACAAACAGTAGTGATAATATTTAATACTCAGGAAGGAAGACATGTGAGAGATATTATTTAGTATTGGAATTATATTGCCAAATACAGTTAGACAACAAGTTGATTAGAAAAGACTTTATTCACCGAACTAACCTTCATAGAATACATACATCCGTTATAACAATAATAATACGCGCATGCATATTGTACATACATTGTTTAACCATATTTAAATTGTACATTATGATATATTTGACATTCCCCCTCAATTTAAATACCCATATAATTTAAATACCCTTAATTTACATTTGGAACAGTTTTGGTATGTGTACAGTTGATAAATATACTTAAATAAAAAAATAAATGCAAAATTGAAAATTTTTGGTATCTGAAAACTATTTTATGTTGAGTTTTTCAAAAAACTTTGCAAACTTTATATTATTTAAGGATTTTGTGAAAATATCAGCTACATTATCTTGGGTTTTTATGTACACTAATTCAATAAGTTTTTTGTGTATAAGATCCTTAATATAGTGATATTTAATGTCTATATGTCTAGTACGTCTGCTATTCTCATAGCTTTCACACATGTTAAGTGCACTTTGGTTGTCTACATAAATTAAAGGAATTAAGACATTGCACTTCAAGTCCACAAGTATGCGTTGAAAGTATACCACATCCATCGCTGCCATTGCACATGCTATGTATTCCGCTTCAGCTGTTGACTGGGATACGCATGTTTGTTTCTTTGTAAACCAGGATACAGGGTTGTTACAGTGATATATTATACATCCACTTGTACTCTTTCTGCTGGTGATGTCTCCTGCCCAATCTGCATCTGAATATGTGATTAATCCAGTATCTTAATTTCATCAAAGGCAACATCCCTTGAGATTATAATTTCACTTGTTTTGGGTACCCATAGTCTATACCCATTTTTAGCATAGCCTACCATAATGCATTCAACTGATCTTGTTTCTAGCTTGTCTGCTGGAACAGGCAGTTTATATGCCCAAGCCTTTGAACCAAAAACCCTCAACTTGTCATAATTCACTTTACCTAGGTAGACTTCAGATGGTACCTTATTTTCCTTCAGGGCAACTGTTGGAGAGCGGTTCAATTGGTATGCAGCACAACGTATTGCTTCACCCCACAAGAACTTAGGCAAATTTGTTTCAGCAAATAGTGTTCGTACTCTACTCATTAGAGTGAAATTGATTCTTTTGCTAACTCCATTCTGCTGCTGTGTATGTGGCAAAGTGTATTCGTTGACTATTCCTTTTTGTATACAGAAATTTTTAAACACATGTGATGCGTACTCTCCACCACAATCTGACCTGATTCTTGAAGAGTAATATCCTCTGGCCTTTAACTCTTGGACATAATTCATAATATTTCTTTCTGCTTCATTTTTGTGTTTTAAAAGGAACACCTGGGTAAAATGTGAATAGTCATCGATAATTGTTTGATAATATTTTTCACCTTTCATGGTGTGTATTTTAAAAGGACCAGCTAAGTCACTGTGAATGAGTTCTCCAATTCTGTTTGACCTTGGTAGGGGTACATCCTTAAAAGGCTTTCGTTTTGCTTTACCTTGGTTACAGGGACTGCATACTCCAAAATTGTGTGGAAAATTTAGTGATCCAAGACCTTGAGCATTGAGATGTCCAAGTCTTTGGTGCCATAGTAGATCCTTACTTAATGAAATGCAACAAGTTTCACTCATCGAAGGGTGTGCTATTGAAAATTGAGCCACATACAAATTTCCTTCGGATTCACATTTCATTTGCAATTTGTTATTTGAGATAGTAACTGATTTTCCACCACTATTGAATTGAACATCAAATCCCTTTGAACTCATTCTTTTCACTGATAAGAGATTGTAGGGAAACTCAGGTACAATAATAGCAGGTATCTTTATGAAAACATAACTGTTATTTTTATTGTTCAACACTTTCAAGCGAATTATACCTCTTTTTGTACCTTTTATAGTGCTACCATTTGCTATTTTTATTTCCATTTTATTCTCCATTTCTTCAACATTTTCCATAAGCTTTTCCAAATTTTCTGATACCCAATGATTTGTGGCACCACTATCTAAAATGAATTTAACGGATTGAGTATTTCCTAGTAATTCTGAGGATAAAGCGCCATTTTTCTCAATATTTTCAGCGGAAAAGAAATCAAATTCTTCTTCTTGATCATCTTCACTCTGTGCAACATTTGACGTATGTCTTGTCGTCTTGCCTCTTCCACGTCCTCGAGAGTTTCCTCTCCCTCTCTTACCACGATATCCATGGCCGCGATATGACGTCTGAGGCGTCTGTTGAGTTTGCACATCCTTGTTTGATGGACACTCATTTTTGAAATGTCCTTTGCCTCTACATGTGTGACATATTACATTTTCGTACCTCATCTGTGAGCTATTCTTATATTCACCTGGAGAGTAGAAAGAGCAGTTTCCGTCGTTATCGACCTTATCACCTGCATTGGAGTTCTCTTTGTTTTTGAGTTCAGTATCCAATAACCTTGTTTTTACATCAGAATACGAATATACTGTCGCATCTTTATTCACTATCATTTCTATCGATGTAATGACGCTCTCAGAGCTTTCCGGCATTGTCAGAAGAAGGTAACACGTTTTGTCGGTATCATCGGTTGCAACTTTGCTTACGCCATTGAGTTCTTTTATGAGTTTTTCGAATTTAGTGAAATGATCTTGTAATTCGCCATCGACGAATTTCATTTTCAATAGCTTTCGCATTATAAACATCTTAGATAATGCGCTTTTTCTCTGGAAGACATTTTCCAGATTTGCAATCACTTCTTTGGCGCTTTGTGCACTCTCTGTGTATTCAATATACTTATCTGATATTGACTGTGCGATGATGCATTGAGCTTTTACGTCTTTAGCTTGGAAACTGGTCAAATCTGCACCTGTGAGTGCTGCGATTTCTGTGTCTGTTTTATCTAATGCTACGAGTGCACCCTCTTTATTCAGAACAAGACATATTCTATATTTCCAAGTGGAAAAATTATCTGCTTTTAGCAGGAGAAAGGGAACCGTAGACGTAGCCATTTTAGGTTAAGCACGCGAACTCTTTCACTTTGAGCCTGTATATGTAAACAAACTTTTCTCTGTAAATAATTCTGACGTAATTACAACTAACACACGTCTATATATCTCCAAATTACTAGTGTCGGCTCATAACCTGTGAGTGATATTATTTAGTATTGGAATTATATTGCCAAATACAGTTAGACAACACGTTGATTAGAAAAGACTTTATTCACCGAACTAACCTTCATAGAATACATACATCCGTTATAACAATAATAATACGCGCATGCGTATTGTACATACATTGTTTAACCATATTTAAATTGTACATATGATATATTTGACAAGACAGAAGAATAAAATCAATCAGAAAATATACAGTAATTTTGAATAAAAATTTCAAATATGATAACAATGGTAATAAACCATGCCTTAGCCAATCAAAGGGTTTAGGTTACCATAGAAACGGGCCGTTGGTTACTAATTTTCCATTAATTTTCAGTACTCGTATAATGACGCTTATGTAGCAGGGACGCAAGATTTTGTATGACTTAAATTTTACTTTAAAATGTTAAAAAACTAGTCAAAAGTCAAAAACATATACAAGTGAGAAGGAGATGAAGAGTAATAACATTTAACTGATGTCCAGGAACAATTTAAACGAAAATTAAAAGAAGAAATTCCCAAGACTAATATGAAAAGGACGCCAGCAGCCTAAGTCACTCAAAATTGATGAATTTTCCATTTCAAATGAACAACGATCTATCACAAACTTTCTGAACTGATAAGTATCATTTAAATATCCAATTTCCAGGAATAAAAGCACTTTAAATATTTTTCAAATCTATACAAGCTCTCACTATGAATGGAAAATAATTTCTTTCAAGGATTAAATAAAATAAACTTACATAGAAAAACTTGTTAACTAAAAAATAACCTCGCACTAGATTGCGAACTTTTGAACATATATTACTACACTGCAGAACAAATTGTAGCCACACTTTATATTATTTAAGTACGAATAATGTACGGTAGTGTACTTTTTTATTGTAATCATATTTAATGTTTTCTTTGTAATCAAAAGGACTCCAGATTTTGAACGAGTTTACGTATAAAATACAAACAGTAGCCATTACTGCATCAAGTAACTCGTTTCAATACCGATTTCGTCAACTTGAGATAAAGCGTTTCATGTTTAATGTCTAAGCAAATTTATTAAATACTAAATTATATATTATTGTCAAATTGCATAATTACCAAACAACCATTAAAGAAACAGTACCGAGTGTAACCATTGTTTTATTTCATAGGAAAGTTTATTATGTATGTGTGTGTTAGCGAACTTACAGATTAGACAACTAGCGCTTTCGCTATCTGTGGGATACAGCAAGCTGTACAAAGGCGGGAACCGATTCAAATGCTCCGGCCGTCATCGCTGAAAAAAACCTTTTTAACACATTAATTCATAAATTTAATTGTTTTCAATAAACAATTTGGCGCCACCCGGGATTCACAAACCCCTATGAAATTACAGGTAAGGTTTCCACTAGGTTGTACTGATAATTGTGACAACGCTACGGACTTCGTTAGCAGCAACCATTGATGTAACGACAAGGTGTGAGACGAACACACCACACTAATACATAAAATCCATATACACGTCTTTACAGACACACACCAGTCTTTCTATAACGTTACAGATTGGCTCCCATCGCAGGGCTTCAACATCACGAACACGTACAGATTTCTTAGTTATAGATTGACGAATCCAACGTGTGGCATTATACTACGGGGAATCTTAAACTCATCGTTACATATTGGCGACCAATGTAGTGAGGCTTTAAAAGAAGACCAGCGGCGATTATGAAGAGACATTCCATGGTTACCAGATATGACACTAAGAAAGGAACCAACCAAGAAGAAATTGAAGAAATTATCGGAGGATTGTTCGAAGAGGATCCCCAGGAGGACCAACCGGAAAATCCAACTCAACCAGAACCGGAAATCGAAGTGATAAATCAAGACAGAGAACGGGAACAACAAACAGGAGATACAGTGGAAAACCCACCGGCTAAAATTACACCAACCAAAGGGAGGCAACAACTGATGAAGTTCATGATGGAACAATTTGGACAAATTAATAATAATTTCACGAAAATGAATGAAACTTCAAAGAAAACGAATGAAAAAATAGACCGAAACAGTGAAGAATTGAAGAAAATGAAGGAAGAAACTAGAGAACAAAGAAGGGAAGACAGGGAGTTCTTAAATGAAAAACTGGACTGAAACAGTGAAGAACTAAAGAAGCAAATCAAGGAGGACATAGAACTTCTAAATAATAAGATGGAAAGCAATCATGAAACTTTGAAAAAGAACCAAGAGATCTTAGAAGAGAAGAGTGAAGAGCTGAAGAAACAGATCAAGAAAGATCTGGAGATATTAAATAACAAGATTGAAAATAATAGTGAAACACTCCAAAGACAGTTGAAGGAAGATGGTGAGAAGAACAGAGAAGAATTAAGATTTATACTAGTAGAGTTTCATGAAGTCAAACGGACAAAAACAGGGATGAACAAGAGATGGGAAGAAACAAGTTACCCAGTAGATCAACTTAATGAAACATTAGATAGTGATTTCAAACCATTGAATGAAACACTAGACACCACTTCTGAAGGTAGTAAGGAGACGGAAATTGTAGGAGAAACAAGTGTATTGTTTTCTGAAAATAAAGATAACAATAACACCGAGAAAATCAAGCGCATCAAAACCAACAGTAGAAGAGGAAGAAAGAAGAGTCGGATAATTAAGAAGAATAAGAAAACAGAGGAAATGGGGAAAGTATATAAAAAGAAACTAATAAAAACCAGAGAAGAATTAGAAATGGTGAAGAACGGACTGATTGAGGTATTTAATTTACCAATTACTGGCCGGATAGAAATCATGAAGTATAAAGATTGTAGGAGGAATCTAAAGGAAATTATAGAAAGGATTCATAAAAAACCAATGAACAAAAACTTATACGATTCTCTTGTTAAACGGAAATTACCAGAAATAGAAATGCTGAATAAAAAACCAATAATAACATTAACAAAGGAGGTACAATTAACTTCTTTGATTAATCAAAATGTAGTGAATGAAGCAGTCATGGAGGCAAATGAACATATGATAGTAGAGGAATTATGGTACAAGATGGAGGAGACCTATGTTACACGAACCACAAGTGCAGAGGAAATAATGGACCATGGGTAAACTAAGTGAAGAAGAACACAGAGAAGAGGGACTGATCTTCAAGGTAATGACAATGCAAACCAATGGAGAGGAAGGAGTATTAAAAGAAATTAAACAAATAAGAATACCAAAACAAGAAGTGACAAGAAACGACCAAGACGAATTAAATGTGAACTAATAAACCATAATCAATAAAATTTTAAAAATTATCAGAATAAATGTTCAAACATCTAACATTTGAAGGAGTAGAGAAGAAAGACAACAAAGAGTGTAATATACAAGAGAAGGCAATAATAATGAAAGAAAAGGAGATCACATTACAAAAAAGTATAAATAACAAGGTCCTGTGTACAACACTATGTATCTCCCTATGTCATCACCAAAGATAATGGTAACAATACTTACCAAATAAGTAATATAACCACCAAAAAGATAAAAGGAGTTTACAATCAAGCTTCTATAAAAAAGTTTCATGAAGAAAAATAAATTACATAAAATAAACAAATTTCAAAATTCAAAAAGTCTGTAAGAGCAACTTACTACATTATTTCGATGACATATGAGGAATGAAAAAAAAAAAAAAAATATATAAAAACAAAGGAATAAGTTACAAAAATTCCTACAAAGTAAGATCAACTTACTATGAAATAAAGTTGACATATGAAGTACAATACAAAAAATTATAATAAGGGAATAAGTTACAAAAATTCCTATAAAAAAAGTAAGAACCACAAGCTTACGATAATATTTAAACAAAAAGTACCAAGAAAGGAATAAGTTACAAGAATTCCTATAAAGTGAGAAAAACAAACTTACAAAAAATATTAAGAATAATATTTCAAACAAAATAAAATAAACAAAAATAAAATCAAGCAAAAACTGCTACGATAAATACCTGAAATAAAAATGAATTTAATGTATTGAAAAAAAAATCTGAACTGGTACAAGGAAGAAAAAAAAGTTGTGTATAAAACAAATATACAGAAAATGGCTAAAGCAGAATATTGCTAAACAACCAAGAAAAAGAATAAAGATGTCTAAGATAATTAAAATGATCACAAGAAGAATAGAAAAACAAACTAATGAAAAGTTAGATATGATGAAATTAACAAATAAATAAATAAAAAACAATCAACTGTATGAGCAGATGACAGTATATAGCAAAGGTACAGTGGAAGGAAGTATGAGTAAAAGGCCAAAGTGATCTAAAAACAAACCACAATGTGGACAATACCAAAATATATTATTATTATTAATTTAAGTCACAAGTTGACAAAAAAGGTATTTCAGATTGACTGTTGAAAAGTCCAGCAATCAAAAAATAAACTGAGCAGAGATGATGTTCCTCTGGTCTCAGAAAAAATGAGTAGTAATGGAAGAAACCAGCTACTAAAAAGTTAGGGAAAAAATTATATAACAGGGAGAATACACTAATGGAAATAAATAAAAACAGATCCAAATAAAATGGAATGAATCAAGTAAGAAGAGAAATAAGAATGTAGAAACAAGCAAGAAAGAAAAGGAAAAATAATATATAACTGATAATTTCATAAAAAACTACACTAGTGTTTTATTAAAATGATCAATTTTGAAGGATAGGCATTATGTTACAACACAAATAAGCCACCCCAATACCAGGGATGAAAAAGATGATACTAAATATAAATATACTTCATATAAAATAAAATATCAAATATAAATAAAATGTAAAGACAATGACACGACAAACGACGACATGACCTAATAGTCCGGGAGCTAGCGACATTTTTGACCTAGTCATTTCACCAAGGCTGAAATTCACATATATGATAGATCAATGTATATACATAAGCAAAGTGACCGTCAGCTGTTATAGTAGTGGGGCGCAGTAGAGCCTCGCACTTGTAAAAAAATGTTCAAACTAAATCATTTCACCAAGGCTGAATTTAATGTATGTTATTGTTTATAAATTATATTAACAGAAAACAACCGTCAGCTGGGTGTTTGGTGGGGGAAACACTGTCAGCTGACGTGATAAACTTGCATATTAAAGCGAATATGCAAATTCATTTCACCAAGGCTGAAATCATTATATGTTATTGTTTGTGGATTGTATCGAACGAAAACAACCGTCAGCTGGGTATCCAGTGGGGGAAACATCGTCAGCTGATGCGATAAATATGCATAGTGCAGTGACAGTGGCAGGCCGTCTTCATTGTATTGTGTAGCAGTACAACTAATTCTTTTCATATAATAGCAAACCAATGAAGTGACTATTTTTTGTATGTATCATAATTGTTAAAACTAAATACTATTTTTCTAGGTAATGTGACGTCCTGTAGTGAAACATTTTTGAAACTAACGATTACTGCATGAAATTATTCATTGAATTCTTCAATTAATATTTGGATGTAGGTAAATAAATACTTGTGTATTTGAATATATGTATATCTATATATATATATATAGTAACGTAACAGAGTTGAGGTCCCCAACGTTACATAAAAAATTGAATTAACTATGGTCAAGGACCATACCCTGAATTAAGGTTGCTCAGTAATTAATGCATCTGAGAAGTACCTCAAGTCAAAAGGGGCAATAATTAATGTTGAATATAAAATATCATACCAATTAATAGTTAATATAATAAATTGTGCTTGTTTTTATACTGTAGCATGTTAATGTTCACAGAATATTTATGTTATGTTTTGAGTATGGTAAGAGTGAACTGATGTTGTTTAATAGGAATACTTCATCAATGATTATGTTTGTATTTATGTTAAATTTGTCTTTAGACAATCAATTATAGTTACCTGTGTTAGGCATTATACTAAGTTTTAAGTATTGTCTAAAATTGAATAATGCAGTTGTTTTAATTAATGTTTGTAAACTTGGCCAGGAGGGCAATCTGTGTTTAAGGTTTGACAAGTAGTTCTGATAATTATATTGTAAACTAATGAAGGGTTCCAAGACGAATTAATTAAGGTAATAAAATAAAAACCAGGAAGTTAAAATTAATGTAAATAACCATTAACCAATAATTAATTGTACAGTAGGTCAGGTAAAAGAAAATTAAGTTAAAAAACCAAATAATGTTATAACAGTTGTAAGAAAACCTATAGGCCTAAATTTAATATTTGTAAAAGGAAATTAATACCTTTTTAAGAAGTCCAGTCCAATGAAACTATGGTAAAACATTTACTGTTTAAGAAGGAAGGTTAGGTGAGAATTTTAGGTAATTTAGTATTATTCCAAGCATGGAGTATTTTATTGAAAAAGAGTAGTAATATTCTATAATTCTGGCTCTAGGATATCTAATTTCACCTAATGACAGAAAAAAGTGGTTGTTAAGGCAACTGAAATGGACATGAGTTGTTTATATTGAATCATTCGTTCCGATTGTTACAAGCTATTGAGTTGAGATGGGCAGATACATTTAAAAAAATGAATAATACATTCTGAAGAAAATATGAATCAAAATTAAAAAACCCTCTTTGAAACCTAATTCTATCATAATACTGATGAGTAATAAACCTAATTAGACTTCCAAATTATAACTGAATACATTTAAAAGAGTTGAAAACCCCTCACCTCATTCACCAGAATAATTCCGCTGGATTCGGTATTAAACCGATTTCTCCTATAACCAGAAGATTAATTAAGAGAAATAAAGGCCGAAACTAACGGAATTATTGAGAAGACAATACGAAGATCTCGTTTTGCAGAGTTAACCTTCACTTACAGAAGAAGCTGGGATACTATTTTCATTCCACCGTGACTGACGACTATCAAGATCATAGGAGAAGAACAGCAGTTAGAAGAGTTCCTGAGAGCTTCCCCGGATACTACACTATCAGTTTTATTAAGGGTCAAAACAAGTTTTCCTGGATGAATGTAACTTAAGCTGAACATCTTCACTGTTTACAGGCGACCAGTGCCAGTTTGAGTTCTGCCAACCCGGTAAAAAACAACCTATTTTAAATTCAATATATTTAGAGTTAATAATTTTGTTTTGCAATACTTGAGTAACCTTAATTTTGCATTTTACCTGGCCTTACTAATGGTTCAAAGAATCTTACGAACCCTGGGATAATAAATATTTATTGTTATATTTAATTTGTATGAATCACAGTAACTTGATCAATTGACAATCGATATCTTTTTGTATAATCGATTTGATAATATTATTATTTTTGAGATAACGGTAACTGTGAAATAATAGATAAAATTAATAAAGAATCTTCATTGTACGAGATAATGTTTTAAGGTATTGCAGAATAGATACTATATGTAGTGGGTGGAATAATTTACAATAAAAGGTTGATTCAAACCCGATGAACGGCTAACCTAGAAGCACGATTATTACAAATAACAGCGCTAATTGCTTACAGCTGGTGGAACGGGAGATTGCCGAACTAGCGTGTTTTCAGTACAAAATTTGAATAGAATTTTCTAACATCGAGGGACTAGGGTTGACAAGAATACTCATTACATTCAGTCAATACACTATATATATCGTTAATATTGCCCAACTACTGAATACTAAGTTACACCTATATCGTAGTACGATTATAAGTTAAAGGAACATAATTATCATTATATTTGCCTAATAATATATTTTCAGGAGGTTTCATCGGTAACAACCTAATAGCTATATTCATCTATGATATATAGCTTAAACCCCGGAACACTCACAATTTATAATTTGGTTATTATAAATTGACGCTCACAACAGTGGGGCATCATTATCTTCTATTAACATCATATTCCGTTTTATATCAAATTGGAGCATACCAACGTGGAGCTAAAATAGAAAGGACTCCTTATAACACGATTTATATCAAATTGGCGCCCAACATGGGGCTGAATTAAGAAGGACTCCCTTGTAAACGTTTTATATCAAATTGGCGAACCCAACAGTGGGGCTTTCACACATCATCGAACATAATTAAACACACCAGAGATCACGTGTTGTATATCAAATTGGCGCTCAACGAGTGGGCTTTAGTTAAGTAAAAAATCGTATTAATTATTACTTAACTTGAGCAGGCAACCATTAGAGGCACAGGAATGCATACAAGAGGCGTTACTAAAAGGATGGAGAAGGAGCAAGAAACAGAAGAAGATAGGCGGGAAGAAGAAACAGAGGCAGGTACAGATACTGAAATGGAACAACAGGCGAGCAATAAAGAGGATGCCCAAGGGGACCAACCAGATAAAGTGGAAGCCAGAAGCGAACCAGCTTGGCAAGAAATGATGAGGCTAATGATGGAGAAAATTGATAGCATGAAGGAAAGCAATAATGAAAATTTCAGAAAACAGGAGGAAAACTCAAAGGAACAAAAGGAAGAATTAAATAAAAAATTCGAGGAGAATTCAGAAAAGCTAGAAAATAAAATAGACAGTATCAAAGAAGATAATAGACAAACTAATGAAAAAATAGACAGTATCAACGAAAACTCAAAGAAACAAATGAAATTTTGAGTGAGAATTTAATCAAACTGATGAATGAGAAGTTTGACAAAAATAAAGAGGAAAATGATGAGAATAACCGGCGGATAAATGAAAGCTTAAACCAAATCAATGAAAGGTTTGATAGAAAGGATGAGAGCTTAAAGCAGATTCTGGAAAATACGAAACAAATGGATGAGAAAATTGAAAACCGTAATAAGGAGTTGCGGCAAATCATCAATGAACAAGGCCTAGCGTTGAGGGAAGTCATCAATGGAAGTATTATAATTGTCAATGAAAAACGGAGCAAAGGAGTTGATAGCTATGAAGTGGAAGTAAGACAGAAAATAACCGAAATTAAGGTGGGTCTGGAAAAGACAAATGAACCCATCATGCAACTCAGAATGGAAGTAGAGACCAAAATTACTCAAACAAGAAATCTACAAGCGAAGATCCAATAAAAATTGGACGGGATACCAATTAATATAACCGGAAGAATAGAACGAGTTCATAATGAAATAAAGACACTGAAAATAAGACAAACGCGTAAAAAGAAATTAATAAATACACGGGAAGGATTGGAGATGATTAAAAGGGGATTGGTTCAGCTACATAATATACCAAGTACGGAAAACAGAGACGTAAGGCAAGTGAGAAACTTTAAACGAACCACACTTGAATTACCAGATGGACTAGAAGGACCAAAAAGGCCAAAACTAACCAAGGAGCATGGAGGACTTATGGAATTTATGTATGAACCATTAGAACAATTAAGAAACAGTACAGAAGAATCAGTTCGAAAGGCGATGGTGAACTTGAACATAAATGACAATTTTATAGCGACAAGATGCAAGAACTGCATAATAATGAGATATGTCAAAAGGACAGAAATAACTCTATACACTAGAGAAATCCGAACAATCAGTACAGAGGAAATAATGGACCACGGTTAAACAGATTCCAAACAGAATATAAAGAAAAGGGACGGATTTTATGGATACAGGATCAAGCAAATCCAAGGAAAATAATGAAGAAACAATAAAACAACCACAAAATTCAAAAAATAAGTAAGAACACCTTACTAAATACTTCAGAAGAAATTACTTTAAACTAATATAAAAGGAAAAAAAACAATATTTAAAAATTATCCGTAAGAAAGCAAATTAATAAATGTCAATAAAATAGCCAAGTATTGGAGAGGAGAAGTGTATAATAGAAGGAAGAATTAATATGAAGAAATAATATGATCTGAGTTAAAGTACAGTGAATAATCCCTAGAGTATTATTATTATTAATTATTTTATTGAAGGTCACATGATGACTACCTTGCGAGGTTTATTAATGAAGATTGACTGTAGAATATTCCAGCAATCTTGTAACTGGGCAGAGATGATGTTCCTCTGATCGCAGAAGGTATGTAACGGACGACGGTATTTGGTAAGCCGACAGAGCACCACCGATTCGATTCCAGTTATAATGTTAGGGAGGTTTAGGAAAATTAAATATTAGAGGGAAAACTCACAAATAAATATAGATAAATAAATAAAACCAGATCCAAAATGTATAATTAATAAAGAATGTCACAAGAATGATTATAGAAGTAAGATTTAAACTTGGGAAATAATTGATTTTAAGAAGGAAAGAAGAAATAATAGTAATACAACGGATAATTCCATACGCAAATAATAGGGTGAAAGGTACATACAACCAGTCTGAAATAAAAAAGTATTATGAATAGGAGAACCAATTGGTCAGATACAAGTTGTGAGTTTATTTTTTACTAAACTTTGTTAAGACAAAATAAACTTCTTTCGAAGGGGGGGTGTTATGTAACGTAACAGAGTTGAGGTCCCCAACGTTACATAAAAAATTGAATTAACTATGGTCAAGGACCATACCCTGAATTAAGGTTGCTCAGTAATTAATGCAACTGAGAAGTACCTCAAGTCAAAAGGGGCAATAATTAATGTTGAATATAAAATACCATACCAATTAATAGGTAATATAATAAATTGTGCTTGTTTTTATACTGTAGCATGTTAATGTTCACAGAATATTTATGTTATGTTTTGAGTATGGTAAGAGTGAACTGATGTTGTTTAATAGGAATACTTCATCAATGATTATGTTTGTATTTATGTTAAATTTGTCTTTAGACAATCAATTATAGTTACCTGTGTTAGGCATTATACTAAGTTTTAAGTATTGTCTAAAATTGAATAATGCAGTTGTTTTAATTAATGTTTGTAAACTTGGCCAGGAGGGCAATCTGTGTTTAAGGTTTGACAAGTAGTTCTGATAATTATATTGTAAACTAATGAAGGGTTCCAAGACGAATTAATTAAGGTAATAAAGTAAAAACCAGGAAGTTAAAATTAATGTAAATAACCATTAACCAATAATTAATTGTACAGTAGGTCAGGTAAAAGAAAATTAAGTTAAAAAACCAAATAATGTTATAACAGTTGTAAGAAAACCTATAGGCCTAAATTTAATATTTGTAAAAGGAAATTAATACCTTTTTAAGAAGTCCAGTCCAATGAAACTATGGTAAAACATTTACTGTTTAAGAAGGAAGGTTAGGTGAGAATTTTAGGTAATTTAGTATTATTCCAAGCATGGAGTATTTTATTGAAAAAGAGTAGTAATATTCTATAATTCTGGCTCTAGGATATCTAATTTCACCCAATGACAGAAAAAAGTGGTTGTTAAGGCAACTGAAATGGACATGAGTTGTTCATATTGCTACGACAGCATAGAACAATCTACGCGTTTATCGAATGTGCCAGAAAGGTCTCGACGTAAGCGTGTGGTGTACGTGCTGCTAGACGCATGTTGCGAGAATTTTCTCGACTGTGCCGGCCTTCGCTCGGACTGTGTCAAGGCCGTACTAATTACGTAGTTCGCGAGAGATAAGACGCAGTTTGGAAGCTTCTGGTGTGTGAGCGTAACTATAAATACATCGCGTCGCGGCTTTAGTTTTCAGTTCAATGCGAGATTTTTGACTGTGCGGTTCGAGAGTATTAGTGCGATATTTACAGAGCGGTTCGAGTTATTACGGTGTACGTTCAAGTAGTTATTAGCGAAGTGTTGCGTTTTATATTCGGACGGTATAATTGTAATACAGTTGAGTTTTAATATTAGTGGACATTTTATTGCGTATGAACAATTTCATTTGATTTGTTGTAGACACTGTGTTGTTAATTACGAACTGTTTTACTATAACAATTAAAGGTGTGATTAGTGACTTAATTGGTGTCTTGTACTTATTTTGTTTCCACTGTACCTATGACGATCGAGTAGACCGTCGTAACAGTGGTGTCAGAAGTGGGATGGAACGGTTAACAGTGGATACTTTGTACAAGACGAGTGTGATTCGTAATTAATCGGTAAACATGGATGCCAGTCAGATGATGGAAAATTTACAGGCGCTGCTGTTGCAGACAGAAAAACGACAGGACGAGAAACGCAGACAGGAGGCGGAAGAAGCAGAAAAACGACAGGATGAAAAACGTAAGCAAGAAGCAGATAAAACGGAAGCTCTCTTTGAAGTTATGCAGAAACAGTTGCAAGAACACACTACCGCAGAATTGGGTCTCCTACGTGGTGACGTAGGTGAATTACGAGGTGAGTTCAACAATCAGATTACCAGAATATCTGACGTAGAAGAATCCATGTCAAATAAAATAGCTAAAGTAGAAAAATCTGTCTTGACTGTGGAAGAAGTTATGTCAACAAAAATATCTGCAGTAGAAAACTCAATGGCAAACATAAGAGAACAAATTAAAATTGAAGTTGAACAGTGCATGAAGATTCAACCAAAACAAATTTCTGAACAGACTGTACCAGTGATCAAGACAGAAAAAGACACGGAAAATAAGTTAACAGAGAAAGTCACTTTGCCTGCAGTAGGGACAGTTCATGTCAAAGCCCCAACCTTTGACGGAAGCACTCACTGGGCAACGTACCTCCGCCAATTTGAAGCTGCTGCATGCGCAAATTAATGGACAGAAAAAGACAAGGCTGTTACACTTGTTCTTGCATTAAAAGGACCCGCGGCAGAACTACTACAGAAAGTGCCACCTGACAGCCAGAACACCTATGCCGAGTTGATAAAAGCTCTAGAATTACGGTATGGTGATAAACATTTGCAAGATGTGTACTGCACCCAGTTGAGAGCAAGGCGACAGCATTCCGGGGAAAGTCTTCAAGAGTTTGAAGCAAGTATCGACAGACTAATTAGACTGGCCTATCCTGAAGCGCCAGAAGATTTTCGAACGCGTTTTGCGATGCAGACATTTACTGCCGGTGTCTGAGATAACGAACTACAGCAAGTGTTACGAATGGCAAGACACCAGAACAGTGCGGACTTCCATAAATACCTCTATGGGAGAGAGTTTTCACTACGTACTGACCATGCTGCACTTGCATGGCTCTTGAGATTTAAAAATCCGGAAGGACAGTTGGCAAGGTGGCTCGAACGTCTGCAAGAGTACAACTTCAAGGTACAACATCGGCGGGGGCGCCTGCACGGTAATGCAGATGGCTTATCACGAAGACCATGCCCGGAAGACTGCCGACATTGCCACAGAAAGGAAGAACAAAACCCAAGCGAACATGTTCAAGCCATCACTGTAGATTTCCTGGCTGATGGCTGGACAACACAAGACTGTCGACAAGAACAGATTACTGATGAAGACATTGGACCGATCTTGACAGCAAAAGAGGAAGGTCGCCGCCCGGATTGGCAAGATATCTGCCATGGTTCCGAAGTGCTGAAGGGCTACTGGGCACAATGGGAATCTCTCACCTTAGAAAACGGATTGCTGAAAAGGGCTTGGGAAAGTGCAGATGGACGAGACGTGGTCATGCAGTTGATAGTTCCCCGAAGTAAAGTGCAGTCTGTTTTGAAGGAGATGCATGATGGAACATCTGGAGGCCATCTTGGCGTTAACAAAACCCTTGACAAAATACGGAAGCGATTCTATTGGCTTCATCTTCGCCACGACGTAGAGGAATGGGTTTGGACGTGTGAAATATGTGCTGCAAGCAAGGGCCCACAAAACAGAAGCAGGGGAAAAATGAGACAGTATAACGTTGGACAACCTTTTGAGAGAATTGCCATAGACATTGCTGGACCATTCCCAGTTACTGACGATGGAAACCGGTACATCATGGTTGTAGGTGACTACTTTACTAAGTGGGTGGAAGCATACGCAATTCCAAATCAGGAGGTTACCACTGTGGCAAAGCAGTTAGTTCACAACTTCTGTTGCCGTTATGGAGCCCCTATGGAAATCCATACGGATCAAGGGAGAAATTTCGAATCAGGAGTGTTTAAAGAATTATGCCGTCTAGTCGGAATTCGAAAGACCAGGACAACGCCTCTGCATCCTCAGTCGGACGGGATGGTTGAGAGATTCAACAGGACACTTGAGCAGCATCTTTCGAAAGTTGTTGACGAGAAGCAAACAGACTGGGACCAACGTATACCACTATTCCTTATGGCATATAGGTCGTCAGTACATGACACAACCGGCATGACTCCAGCAAAATTGGTGTTTGGGCGGGAGATTCGTCTTCCTGGAGACTTGATGTTTGGATCACCTGAGACTCAGTCCCAAGAGCCAAAGAACTATTCCTCGCAATTAGAAAACCAACTGCGAGAAATGAATCGCTTGGTAAGAGGACGGCTGAAGATTGCCAGTGATAAAATTAAAACTCGGTATGACATTCGCAGCAATAGTGTGGGTTTCCAAGAAGGAGATCAGGTCTGGTTGTTCAATCCAAAGCGCCGTCGTGGTCGCTCACCTAAGCTTCAGTCTAACTGGGAAGGACCCTACACTGTAAAAAAAAGGATTAACGATGTTGTTTATCGGATTCAATAGGAAGGACAGCGAAAGTTCAAGGTCGTCCACCTAGATCGCCTGGCTAAATACAAATTTAGAGACGCTTTGCCAGTTCGGGACGAACAGGCTTAAGGAGGGGGCCACATTCAGCGCCTGGTCCCGTTTATAGATGATTTTGGCCTCATTCGAGTACGCGGTCGCTTGACCAACTCTGCGGTTACTAGAAATCGTTTTCCGATTTTACTGCCCAAGCATCACCACCTAGTAGGGTTGTTAATTCATCACACCCATGTGTGGTTAGGTCATGCTGGGCCCTTGCAAGTTCAATTTCAGCTTGCCCAAAATTATTGGATTTTGCCCGCACGTCAGGCAATAAGAACTATAATTTGGAAATGTCTTCCTTGTTTCAGGGCGCGTCCTCGCCCCACCAACCCGTTAATCTGCCAGTTCCTAGGGTTAATCCGGCACCTCCATTTTATTCTTCCGGCATGGATTATGCTGGCCCCTTTTTGGTACGGGCTTACGCTGTTCGGAAGGCACCTATCGTCAAAGCCTATCTATGCATTTTCATCTGCTTAGCCACTAAAGCAGTTCACTTTGAAGTGGCTATGGATCTTTCAACGCCCCAGTTTATTGATGTGTTGAGGCGGTTTATTAGTCGTCGTGGGGCTCCGAAAACACTGTATTCGGATTGTGGTAGGAATTTTGTGGGGTCGCGCTCCGAACTGAAACGGGAGCTCAAAAATGTTCTTTCCAATCCTGACCTGTCAGCTCAGATAACAGCTTTTGCTGTTGACAATAACATTGACTTTAAATTTATCCCTCCGTCTGCCCCACATCAGGGTGGCTTGTGGGAACGGGCTGTCCAGTCGGCCAAGTTTCACATGAAACGCATGATTGGGACCAGGTCGCTGACCATAGCAGAATTTTCGTCGTTATGCATTCGCATTGAGGGAATCTTAAATTCCCGTCCTTTGACTGCCCTATCCACAGATCCTAGTGATTACCAGGCTCTAACGCCTGGTCATTTTTTGGTTGGCCGCCCCATTACCGCGCCCCCGGAAGCTGAAGTCTCATTAAATGAAGGGACCGTCCGTCATTACAAACAAATTGCCGCTTTGCTCCAAGCCTTTTGGAAAAGGTGGCGTTTGGAATACTTGACGGCACTTCATGCCAGATCGAAGTGGTCGTCTAAGTCAAGAAATTTAATGGTTGGGGACCTGGTGGTTATGGAGGAACAGCATTCTCCCCCCCTGATGTGGCCTCTTGGCCGAGTTTCAGCTGTGTTTCCGGGGAGCGACGGGGTTGTTCGTCGCGCTTCAGTTAAAACATCCACAGGTTCTTTTGAACGACCGGCTATTAAATTATACCGGTTGCCTATATCTTCTTGATTGGGTTTAATCTTGTTTTTTCGGGTGAGCAGAATTAGTTTCAATGATTGTTGTGGACTAACTTGACACGTTTCTGGGATTTCCCAGGTGATTCCGTCCAGCTGTTGTCCGCAGTGAATTTTACATTGTGGAAGGTTTCTGGCATGGCGTTGTGCCAGTTCATTGGGAGATATGGATGCTCAACAAATCAACAACAACAAAAAATAAGTAAAAAAAAAATGATAAAAAAAGGGGGAATAAAGGGAACAACAACAAAAAATAAAAAAGGAAAAAAAATGTTAAAAAACCTAGGGAACTAACTAAGTTGATTTGCTGAGTTTTACATTGTGTTTGGCTGGGCCATTGTTTACTGGATGTTATTGGGTTTTGTCTGCTCTACCCGAACCTTTCGGATTGCTCGCCTGGTCGATGCGCCCGCGGCGGAGTTATTCGGCATGGTTTTCTAATTCATTGCATGTTTTCTGTATGTTTGTATTTTCTTGTGTTTGCGTGTGACCCCCTCCTATGTTGGAGGGTAATTTTCAGAGAGTGTTCCTGTTCACCAAAAGCCAAATTTTTGTAATGCATTTTGGGCCATGTCTTTTGGTGTAGTTGGTGGTTGACCCATTGCGGTCAACGGGGGCCGGTGTTCGATATTTCGGATCAAACCGGTCATTATTTTCATTTTCCGAAGTTGGCACTATGGGTTTTGCAGGGTCTATGCATGCATATGAACTTGTAGCTTTTGTCGCACGTCAACCATCTTAGTGTCATCATCCACGAGTTGGGACTCCTCGGCAGGTAGAACTCCGTACATTTAACCCATCCTCTTCCCAACCAGTCTATCCTGCCTTGAGTGTCAGGATCAACCCAGTCGTGAGATACGGTAAGTCATTTTTATATTATTTATGTCTTATTAGCAATTCTGCATGCTGCTGCTTTAGAGCTCACCAGAGGCTATTAAATTATCAATGATAATTTGATTTGGCTTCCATCGCGGGGCTTAAACAAAGACGAGGACGTCTTTTATACGTTACAGTATTAATAAGTTGAAATTATATAAACATACGAGGTCTGACAATTAAGTTCGCAAACTCATCCTAAAAAATATGCTACATACTTTATTGCTGAATACTGCTGTGGATACCTTCAAAGTACTCCCCTTGGGAAGCTATACACCGATGCCAGCACCTACTCAACTGTTCGAAGCAATTTTGGAACTCTTTTTCTGGAATGGCCTTCAGAGCTGCTGTCGTTTTAGCCTTAATGTCCTCAATGTCATCAAAATGCCTTCCTTTCAAAACTTCTTTGATCTTCGGGTAAAAGAAGTCATTAGGGGCAAATGTCAGATGAGTATAGTGGGTGGTCTACCAAAGTTATTTGTTTCCTGGCCAAAAACTCCCATACGGACAGTGCCGTGTGCGCAGGTGCATTGTTGTGATGCATGAGCCATGAGTTGTTTGCGAAAAGTTCTGGTCGTTTCCATCTCACTTTTTCATGGAACCTTTGCAGCACTCCCAAATAGTAAACTTAGTTAACTGTTTGTTCTGGTGGTACAAATTCATAGTGAACAATCCCTCTGACATCAAAAAAGGTTATCAACAATGTTTTAATTTTTTATTTTTATTGACGGAACTTTTTGTTTGTGAAGAATCAGGTGACTTCCACTGGGTACTTTGTTGCTTTGTTTCAGTGTGTTAAGCGAACATCCAGGTTTCATCACCTACCATTATTCAGCCCAAAACATCGTCTTGCCTCTCCAATAGGTCTGTGCACAGTTCAACCCTCCTTAGCTAATGTTTATCGGTGAGTTCCTTTGGGGCCATTTTGGCACACACCTTGTGCACGCCAAGGTCTTCAGTTAAAACTTGCTGCATAGTTTCCCCATCAATGTTCATTTGGTCTGCTATGGATCTCACAATCAGTCACCGATTTGCACGCACAATTTGATGAATTTTGGCAATGTTTTCATCCATTTGCGTTGTTACTGGCCGCCCTACCCTTTCTTCATCACTCACTTGTCCCCCCCCCCTCAGAAAACCATTTAATCCATTTGTACACCGCTGTTCTCTTCATGGCATTCTCGCCATACATCTGCACAAACATTTCCCATATTTCATTCCCACTCTTGCCCAGTTTCACCAGAAATTTGCTGTTTGTTTGTTGCTCTAATTCCACCTCAGACATTTTCACAACAGCACACACACACACACACACACCATTCACCACAAATCCACGTGTCAACACAAAACTGCTGTGAGACACTGAAATACCAATGGTATGACAACTTTCAGAGCTGCTTGTGTAATGCTGCCCTCAGCACTAAACAGTGGTGAGTTCACGAACTTAACTGTTAGACCTCGTATATACTTACTTGATCAGGTTTCAAGCATCAAGCAGTACCCGCATTATTACCCATACTGATTTACTGTGTCATGAAATATTTATGTTTTGGTTGAATACTGCAGTTGGTTGGATTTTTTAAGTCCTGCAGATTGATGGGACTCTGTTGGTTACATTATTGTGATTTCGTTTGGCGAATAATTTCACATTGTTTCAATTTAAAGTGAGTAACCCTAGACTGACTCCAAAGACTATCAAGTAAACAGGTGAATTTAAAAGTCCAATACAAGGTTATTTATCTTTTATTATTATTTTATTTATTAGTTTAAAAAAATACACATTTATCCCCACTGTTCTAAACCCATCTCTAAAAGTAGCCAAATTTTAAATCAAACCAACTTCATCAAGAGGACACTTCAGAATATAATTATCACAAACAAAGAAGGAAATGTTCATCATACAGACAGTCAGTTGCATAAGAAAATATTTATCATTAGGTATAAATATTAGGCATCTATTTGTCATTCTAAGTAAGAACATATCCATTCAGTGGTTCACATAGTGTCCCAACAAGTGTTAAACTCAGACTCACTGACTATGTCAGAAAGAGTTAACACTATGGGTTGGCGACCTCAGGATTCACATTTATCAATGCATATTTTTAACCCTGGAAGACTAAGGCTTCGTCTGTCAGGCTATGAGTCTGATAATTTGTGCCTGCCAGTCTTCCCAGGTTGCATATATTGGCAGTCACCTCGCTAGCTTCATTTGCCCTCGAGAGAGGCCCGATAATACATCGGAAGTGCGTTTGTGTGTTTTACATTTTGCATAACGTCAAGTGCGTCGTCTCGCAGACGAAAGATTAGCTTGTAGGTATGTTATTTTTTCAACCCGAATAGTTTCGAACTTTTAACACAATATCTTGCATTTTATAATTTATTGTCATTTTTTTTTTTATATTGTGAAAGGGGAAGAATTTTAAAAAGTTGTAAATGTTTTGTGCATTTATTTTTATTATACTACATTGATTATGTATGAGGATTTGCATAAACGAGAACAAAAACGTTCGCAGTGTCTCACTGAAAGTGAAATTTTACAATATCTGAATGCAGAAACTGATGAAGATGAACTTTTTTCCCCTCCATACAAATTAACAACCGATGGGACCATACGCCATGACAAGTCTGAAAATCTAGGCCTACTGAAATGAAACACCTTGGTGAGAGAGCAGTTGGAACATCAATATTTTGTTTTGACGGCCACAAAACTATGGTATCTTACAGGACGAAAAAAAGGTCTTATTAATATCCACATGCCACGGAACACCACAAATAAATGAAAACAGTAAAAAACCCTAAATTATTAATGTTACAATGCCACTAAAGATGCTGTAAACACTTTGGACCAAATGTGCGATCAGATATCTTGCAGCCGAAAAACAAGAAGGTGGCCTCCGTGCTTGTTTTACGAAATGATAAAAATCATATTAGTAAACAGTTACATAATTTATGTGAACAATGCTGTAAAAAATCGGGAAAAGCCAGTTTGTAGACGAGGTTTTGCTATAAATATTCATTATAAATTAGTACAGCCATGGCTACAGCGCCGAGTTCAAGTGACAAATCTGAGTCGCCCACTTCGCAAGTCCTTGCTGATATTCTTGGTGTCACAATTTCTACACTTCAGAGTAACATTATAGAATCTCAAAGAAAGAAAATATGTGCATATTGCCCAGCGAAGAGAAGAATGACAAAATACTTTTGCGGCCGCTGTACCAAGGGAATGTGTAGAGAACATCAAGGAAAGTGGTGTTTTCAATGTAGGCTACTGAGCAAATATAAGTCTGGTAAAAATATTTTAATCATTATAAATTTCCATTATTAATATAATGAAAGAAATTTTGAACATAACAAATACGTTTTTTTAATTAAAAACTACCCATCGTCTCACAGACAAAACGTTAGCTTTAACGTTTCTTATAGACATGTTAGCTTTCTAGGGTTAAAAGGACATTATGTTGAGAAAATATGATCCTATAAAAAAACATATGAAAATCTAAGAGAGTACTATTATGTTTCTTTTAATCTCATTAAATGGTTTTAATGCCATTTTTGTTTTTAGAAAACTTCTTATTAACTTCTCATGTATCTATTAAGAGATTCTGTAAACTCAAAGCCAGTATTCATTGAAATCAGGGGTAAATATGACAACTGGCAAATAAGGTTTTCTTAGATTGACTGAAAACTTGTGAAGAGACAATGAGTGTGACTACTGCGCTCTTACACTGCCTGTGTGTCTACTCCACATGTAGCTACTCACTACACTGTCTTTTGAAAAAAGAATTAAAAAAAAAGAATTACTGTCTTTATTTATATATTTATATTTATAAACAAGGAGTCAAATGAAAACTTTAAGTGTGGGCTTACTGTTCGATTTATTGTACGTATGTATTTCTTTAGGGTGGATATGCATTCTCTAAAAAAATAGCTCAATTCCTTCAGGTCATCTAGAAGATAATACTGTCTAAATATATCATTCATTTTAGAAGGATTGATTCATTTCAGAATTCGTTCCTTTCTAAAACAAATTTACTGTAATGTGGCAAATATTGTTGAAGGTAGCAAGCCTTTTTCAAATATAATTAATTCACAGCAGACTCTGAACACAAAGTTTTTTATGGGCAAAAACATAAAAGTTTTACCTTATAGCCTGAACCGGTTTTTGCTTTTAAAAAAGCTTCTCCAGAGACTGCCGTTGGGAGCACTGTCTGTCTTGTTTTTGGCGATGGTATTGACTTTTGAAAGATCGATGTTGTGTGTGGGGTGTGATATGTTCGAATAATGCGTGTGATTTGAATTGTGTCTGTTCGTTTAGGATGTCGTGTTTATGTGTTTTCGTGTGTTTGTATATTTCTAGTTGTTCTACAGGGTGTCCGAAAAGTCCCGCACCATAGGGATTTCATTAATTGGGTTGTGTTTTTGTTTGTTGCAGTACTGAAAAATGTTGACTACTGAAGAGCAGGTAAAGCTTATCCTCCTCTGTGGAAGAGAAGGATTCTCCAATAGAGACGTTGCAGCAGAATTTAATCTGGGGCACCCTGAACGAGAGCCAGTGTCGCACACCACGGTTGGCAGAGTGTTAAGGAAATTCCAGGCTACAGGTAGTGTGGCAGATGCTCCCCGATCTGGACGTCCAAGGACACCAGAAGATGTGGTGAAAGGGGTTTTGGCAAAGGTAGCAGCAAGTCCAAAGAAATCAATTCGCCGAACAAGCTTGGAAGTGGGCGTTCCTCGATCAACAGTCGCGGACATTTTGAAAAAACATAAGTTTCACCCGTACAAGTTACAAGTGTTACACCACATGTCAGATGATGATCCGGATCGGCGTGTGGAAATGTGCGATTAGTTTTTGGCACAGTTGGAAGAGGACCCAGTTTTTATCAAAAGTTATGTTCTCTGACGAAGCTAACTTTTACGTAAACGGAGAGGTGAACCGACAGAATTTACGTTACTGGTCCAAGAGTAATCCGCACTGGTTTTCCAGCAGTAAGGAACAAGGAGCAGCTCGCGTCATGAATTTATGTTACTGGTCCGAGAGTAATCCGCACTGGTTTTCCAGCAGTAAGGAACAAGGAGCAGCTCGCGTCATGAATTTACGTTACTGGTCCGAGAGTAATCCGCACTGGTTTTCCAGCAGTAAGGAACAAGGAACAGCTCGCGTCATGGTGTGGTGTGGTTTGTGGAAAGACCGGATCATTGGCCCTTACTTCTTTGATGGAACAGTTAACAGTGAAAATTATTTGGAAATGTTAGGAGATTCATTATTGCCTGATTTGGATCTGCTGGGTCCAAGACCAGAATGGTTTATGCAGGACGGTGCACCCCCCCCCCATTATGGTACACAAGTTTGTGATTGGCTTGACGAAAACTTCCCACAGTGGATTGGCCGTAGGGGATGAGTGGAATGGGCTCCACGATCTCTGGATTTAAACCCAATGGATTTTGCTGTGTGGGGTTATGTAAAATCCAAAGTTTATGCTGTCAAGATGATGGACATAAACCATCTGCGTGAGCGAATCACAACTGAGTGCCGTTCTGTAACACCTGGCTTGGTGGCCAACATTCTGCGGAACTTGGGAGATCGTTTACAGTTATGTTTCGACACTTCCGGTAACCATATTGAACATATATTGTAAACCCCTATGGTGCGGGACTTTTCGGACAACCTGTAGAGTGTATAGTTTTCAGCCTTTTGTGTATACGTGTAGAATGTCCATGTTATTGTCGGTGTTTTTGTATGTGTGATTTGCTTCAATGAGGTGGTTTGCAAAGGTGGATTCTGTAGTGGAGTGTAGTGCTTTTGTGTGTTCAATGTATCTTTGTTTGAAGCTAAAGCATTCTCTATCAATGCACTTAAATGCAGATTTTGTTTTAAAGTGTTTTAATAATACATTCTGTTGAATAGTGAATAGAAAGCTGCCATTTTATGTTGTGGTGGGTGGTCGGAATGGTTAGGTATAATGATAGTGGTGGTTGGTTTTCTGTACATTGCATATTGTAGATGGTTATTGTTTCTTGCGATGGTTATGTCTAAATAGTTGATTTTGTATGTTTTCTTTTTATCCTGTGAATTGAATTTTTGGATATATGTTATTGATTTGTTTTAATACGTTATCTGCATTGTGTTTTTGTTATTTGAGACATACAGCCCATCATCTAGATATATTATCCATATGCCATTTGGATCAAATGATTTTATAATTTTTTCAAAATACCCCTAAACAAACAGGAGACAAACAAAGAAAAAAATACAATTTACCAAATTGGTGATAAAAATGGTTACAAGAAAAACACTATACACAAAATAGAAAATAAAATCAAATATAAAATAAAAACTGAACATTTAAGAAATTATCGAAATGAACAATACATAAATAATAAAAACAATAGAAAGTGGGCCACATTCACATACATAATAAAAAGATGACATAACTAACAAAACTATTTCAAAACACAGACATTAAAATAGCATACAAAACTAATAAAAATAATTTACAAAAACTAAAAACCCACACAACAAAGATAATTCAACAACCAATGGTATATACAAAATTGAATGCCAAGATTGCAATAAATGTTACATAGGACAAACAAAAGAAAACTGAAAAAACCTTATTTTGAACATCTGAACGCATACAAAAAACCAGAAATATATAAATCTAATTTGGTCACACATGCAATACACACAGGACATGAATTCCCAGACATAACCAACCTGACACTAATAAAACGCATACCACACAAAGGCACCATAATGAACATTTGGGAAAATTTACAAATATACAAACTCAAAACAAACAAATACCTGAACAAATACAAATCAGTACAAAACATGACACAATTTTCAAAGCACTCAATATCGAAAATAGTCATAAAGCTAATATATACCCCACAATCACACACAATAATACCAGTTTAAAATACCAAAAACCAACAGGAAACCATAACAATAACCAACCAAAACACAAGTACTCAACAAGATACAAAATTAAGAAGGCTGAGGATGGAAACAATAGGATTCCCGAAACATGTTCTAAATAAGGGGAAAACAAACAACTTGAGGTAAAGAAATTATAAATATTAAATAAATTATATATGCATTATATGCATCAAGGAATAGACTTCAAAGTATTATGGGAATGCTTACTGGGCGTACTTAACCAGTTCATCCGTGAACAATTCTGTCATAACATTTCTAGTTTACTCGTTTGTGTTTCTACTTGTTTCTAACTTGATCTCATATTGATGGATACAAAGTGAGAAAAGCATAAACAGGGGATAACACAAGTGTGACCCATTTCTAGTTTACTCGTTTGTGTTTCTACTTGTTTCTAACTTGATCACATATTGATGGATACAAAGTGAGAAAAACCCATAAACAGGGGATAACACAAGTGTGAGCCAATTAATTATCAGAACATTTCGTATAAATGTGTAAACAGTTCAAGGAAAAATAATTGAAAAAGTAAATAAAATTGAGATATGAAGAAAATTTACAAAATGAGTAAACTATATCAAGAACTGATGAATGACAGATTTCTTTACCCGAGTGTGCATGTGCGAGGATTTACTTTTAGTGGATCTGTATTTCAAACAACTGAAGCTCAGAAGTGGTGTACAAATAAGAACTGCACTTAATTATGATTTAGGGATTTAGTGGAGCAGAGGGTATGTGCCTGGGTGCAGATTGACTCAGCCTGTGGAAATGAGTCCACGTACAACCTTCCTTGTATGCTGAACAGCTCATATAAGGCAACCTACCCCACCTAACTATTAGACTGCTTATGTGGTGAACCGTTATTATTAATATAGGCTTACTATTTACGTTTATGATTCCTAATTATGTAGGAATGTTTAATAACAATTTTCAGTCTGTACTCATATGTAAATAAAAGTTTCAAGTATAATGACTTTTTTTTCTTAAAATGCACCTCGGATTGCTGGTGTTCTCTCGAACTTAACAGTACAAACAGATCGCCAAACTGCATTTATATTAGTTTAAACAAAATTATTTTCTTATTATTGCGAGTTTTTTTATTATTATTGTGGATATAGTCTTCCTACCTGAATAGAAAATGCATATAGGCCTAGACGAAATTGTTGTAGCCCAGAAATTGCGCGGCGTAAACCATATAAATATGCCTATTATGTCTAGCAGTAGGTGTGTGTGTGTGTGTGTGTGTGTGTGTGTGTGTGTGTGTGTGTGTGTGTGTGCACTTGTGCATATGATTTTAACCCAATTCAAAAAGGGGGCAGCAGAAAAACTACCCAGCACCTCCAGAGAAACGTCAAAGTGTTGTAGGCCAACATGTGCATTATTTCCACGACACAGATGAGTCGGAAAAATGAATATACTGCAGATCTCTCCTGTTTTTGGTACTGCATATCCACATAACACAGTCGACTTTTGCATAATTAAGAGAATAAACATTAAAACTTTATAGCTGAACCATATACATGGTGGCACAGGGAAACGGGAAAATTTTGAAGTTGATGTTGGCAGCCCTGTAGATGTAGCAGAAGTGAAACTGTCTGTCTAGCAGTAATGGACATTTAGTTACCATGGAGCGGTGCAGAGCATGTGGTCGCCGTAAGGCCATTTTACCAACATGGTGACAGTTTGACAGCTGCACAACGAGAGTTTCGGCATCACTATCAGATCCCGCCCCGCGGTCAATTTCCTTCATTACACGCAATCGAAACGTGGGTTCGTAATTTTGAAGAGACTGGTTCAGCTTTGAAGAAAAAGCCTAGTGGGGGTGTACGGTCTGTACATACCCCAGAAAACATTGATGCCATGTGAGCTCCCATCTTAAGGAGTCCTCGTCGTTTGGTGCGAAAAATTGCCTCGTCATTGCAGCTTGGACGTCAGAGCATTCAAAGAATACTCCATAAACTTCAATTTCATCCGTACAAACTTCAGATTGTGCAATAACTGAATCCTAATGATTGTGTATTGCACCTGCAAATTTGTGAACAATTGTTGGCTAAAATCAATGAGGATGCTAACTTCATTCAAAATCTTTGGATGTCCGATGAAGCCCATTTTCACTTAAGTGGATACGTGAATAAGCAGAACTTCCATTACTGGGCTCAAGGAAACCCCGCTCAGCTTCACCAGCGTCCATTACACAGTACCAAAGTTACCGTATGGTGTGCAGTGTCGTGTTATGGGGTTATAGGCCCTGACTTTTTTAAAGATGAACGAGGCACTGCTGTCACTGTGATGTCTGAACGTTATGTCAACATGCTAGAGACATTTTTGGCTCCAAGACTCCATACTTTTCCAAATCTTGACATTCAGCACACCTGGTTTCAACAGGATGGAGCCATCTCACACACTGCCAGACAGTCTATGGCAGCAGTGAAACGTTTGTTTGGGGATCGCATAATTTCAAGGAATGCTAACATCGCTTGGCCGCCCCGATCTCCAGACCTTTCAGTCTGTGACTTCTGTTTATGGGGACATCTAAAGAGCATCGTGTACCAGACTAGACCAAGAACCCTTGCTCAGCTCAAGTCACAGATTGAAGAGGAAATCGCCAAAATCCCAGGTGACACATTGCGCCTCGCTATGCAAAACCTACAGAAACGACTTACTGAATGTGTATGGCAAAATGTGCATCATTTAACAGATGCAATTTTTAAAAAGTGATGCCTAATATAATTTCCTGTCTTGTAGAACATATTTTGAGCCTGAAATAAAGTTTTGTAACGTTCCTTCATTTTTTCTAATTGTTTCAAATTTTCCCATTTCCCTGCGCCACCCTGTATATCTACATAACAGATCTGCCTTAATACTACATGGTAGTATTGCAATTGCGTTTATTAAACGACTAGGAAAAACAAAGCGTTAACGCTTGGCTGAAGTACAGGATCGAAAACTGTCAGGCTACCGAATGTAGCTGGCGTAATATGGCGCCCTCCACTAGCACTGCCAGTGGATAGCTTCTCTTCGAAGGCTTTCTCTTCAGGCAAGCTTGAGGCCAATTACCATGGAGATCCTTACCTCTACCATCCAAGACCTCCTTCTTGTCAGTCCATACCAGAGTACTTCCTGAGAAGCGTGAGGTAAAATTATTATTGAAGGCATTCCTCATACAGCTCCTGTCTCCAACTGATAGGAACTTGTCGCCTTTGACTATGCAGGGACCACAGTGATGAAAGGCGATGAAAGGGAACAGATAACAGTTTCCTGATGAAAACAGACCAATTCAAAGACATATTTTTTACACATTTTCATATATTTTTGAGTACGAATCCGTAACTTCGATCCACTCCAAAGTGCCTCGTAGTGGTCAACTGCCACAGATTTATTGGCTTTATTGTGGCTGTGCAAGGAAGAAGGCACAGTTGGCGAGTTTGGTTTACGGCGGAGAAATGAAAGAGGGGAAAGACTGGTGAACTTCTGCAAAGAAAATTCATTAGTGGTTGGAAACACTATATTCAGGCATCATAAAAGAAGTAGATACACTTGGGTATCCCCAATCAATGGAGAAAGATATAAGATATCAGATTGATTACTTTTTGATTCAAAGCAGGTTCAAGAATTCCTTAAAAAATGCAAGGGCATATCCAGGTGCAGATATAAACTCTGACCATAATATGGTGGTGGGAGATGTGCAGATAAATCTAAAGAGAACAAAGAAAGGCAAGGTTAAAGAAAGATTTGATCTAGAAATTATCAAAGAAGTAGGAAAAGCAGAAGAACTGGAGGAAAGATTTTAAGCAATTGGAAAAGATGTTGCCCAAATGAAGCTATAAATTACAAATGGATAAGGATGAGATTGCCTTAAACAGGCAGCAAAAGAAAGAAAAAAGAATGCGTTACACAGCAAATGAGGGAAAAGATGGAAGAAAGTGGAAAAATGTGAAGAGCAAGAAAGGAAAGAAAATGTATAGAAGGTTGGACAATGAATTAAGAAGAGAAACTGAGAAGGCTAGGGAAAACTGGCTGAAAGATAAATGTGAAGAGATAGAGTCGTTGGAGAATTTGAAATGATGCATCAGCTCGCAATGGAATTAGTTTTTCAAAGAAGGAAAAGTTGTCCTAAAATGCAAACAGCGAATATAGATGGAACTCTAGCGATTGAACCTGAGGAAGTGCTGAAACGTTCGTTGAAAGGAATACATAGAAAATCTATATCAAGCAGTTCAAAGGCCAGTAAAATTGGAACTGAAAGAGGAAATAGAAGTAAATGATGATGAAAAGGGATTCAGTATCATAGAAGATGAGGTTGAAAAGGCATTGATGGAAATGAAAAATAGAAAGACAGTTGGGATTGATGAATTACCTGCAGAAGTGCTCAAAAATTTGAAAACTAAAGGGAGGGAGGAGCTAGTATACTTTTGCAATTAAATTTATGAGAAAGGTGGCTGGCCAAATGATTTTTTGGCAGGAGTAATGATACTAATAGAGAAAAAGATATGCGAAGAGTTCAGAACTATTAGTTGGTATCACGTGCAGCCAAAGTGTAGTAGTTAAGAGTGTTGAATAGAAGAATATATGGGAAACTGGATGCCACGTTAGAGGAAGAGCAGTTCGGTTTCAGGAAAAGTAAAGGGACTAGGGATGCAATAGGGCTGATAAGAACAACTGGAGAAAGATGCATAGAAAAAGACAAAGAGCTATATGTTGTTTATATAGACGTTGTAAAAGCATTTGACAGATTACAGTGGGGAAGACTATTAGATATTTTGAGGGACACGGGGGTGGATTGGAAGGCGAGACGGTTAATTCGTAATCTGTACTTTGGACAGAAAGTGAGTGTGCAAATCGAAAAAAAGAGTTCAGAAGGAATTAAAATTGGAAGAGGAGTAAGGCAAGAGTGCTGTATGTCACCAAATTTATTAAATATATATCTTGATGACTTGATTAGGAAGTGCTTTGACAAAACAAGAGGTGTGAATGCTGGTGGAAGAAGAACTGAATGTGTAAGGTTTACTGATGACATGGCTGTTTTAGCAGAAAAGGAAGAGACAATGAATGAAATGATAAGAGATTTGAATTTAGTATGCGAGGAATATGGAATGATGATTAAAAAGGAAAAATAAGTGTATGGTGATTAGCAGAGGAGGAAAAAGGGCAAATATAAAGATAGGGCAAGACAAAGTACAACAGGTGGAGTTGTTTAAATATCTTGGAAGCTTGATAAGTGAAGATATGTCCTGCACTCGTGAAATTAGAGCAAGAATTGATATAGCTAAAGAGGCATTTAATGGGAAGAAAAGACTGCTGTGTGGCAAAATTAATAAGAATTTAAGGAAAAGGTTGGCCAAATGTTATGTGTGGAGCATTGCTTTATATGGTGCAGAGACATGGATACTGAGGAAGGAGGATGAGAAAAGATTAGAAGCATTTGAGATGTGGGTTTGGCGAGCAATGGAAGTGAAGTGAGGTTTGTTGATAAAGTAAGGAATGATGAAGTTTTAAGAAGAATAGGGGAAGAGAGAAGAATCCTGAAGGTAATAGAAAATAGGAAAAAGAATTGGTTAGGTCATTGTTTAAGAAGAGACTGCTTGCTTACAACTGCCATGGAGGGTGTCACAGAAGGAGAAAAAAGAAGAGGGCATAGAAGAATGAAGTTAATCGATAGCACTAATTAATCATTTTATACTTGCAGAATAAATAATTATTCTTTATAGTTTTTATATAACTATAAAAAACTTACAAAACTGAGTCACAATACAACAGCAAAAACGATTACACAATACTCGTATTAATATTAAAGTAACCTATAATTTAGTGTATAGCATGTTCTTCAGTAAACTACTTACCTGTACGATTTTCATTTTCCGCCTTGTATGGTTCATTTTATCCAGTGATTATGGAAGTAATTGCACAAACTTTTCAAAAAACAATTCACTGTAAGTTCCAAACAGGTCTCTGAAAGTCTAGAAGCGGATCTCTAAAACTGTATCAACTCGTCTATATAGAACTAACAGGGAGTCGACCAGTATTCTTATTCAGAATTAATTATCTCTCCAAATACGTGTGAAATGACAACTAAGAATTCGTAAAAGATAAGGATCAAGTCAGAGGTAAATGTATAAACATGTACCAAGCAGTCTTCTTCCAACTCCGCTTATATAAGAACGATGACACGTTTCAGCGTTCCAATCTCATCTTCAGGCAAAAGTACATAGAGTGCAAGAAGATCGCTTGATACACGTACCTTAAATGTCACTTAAATTTTCAGTATAAAAAACAAGTCATAATACTTAAAGAAAATCCCGATGATTACGGAAAGGATTAAAGGTTATTTAAAAATTGAATCTCTTGTATTGCTATAGAAGATTGCGGAAAACTATCGTTGATAGTGATAATTACAATTATTTGATACTATAGTAACCTAAACAACTTCAAAAATAATATACACTTGTATAATTTGTACATAATTTTGTTTATTTATTTCATCAAAATGTCGTTTAATTCTTTGAGCAGCGTATACCCAATCATTATCATAACTAAAATCGAATACAACGTCACAAGACTATACAGTGTTCCCAAAAGGTGGTGCCAAACTTTCAATAATGATTTTACTCATTAAACTGAAGAAAAATATCCAAAAAATGTATGCTGAATAATGTTTGGTTTCCCGTCTGTAGATCTGTATGTCCCCCCCCCCCATTTTTTTAAGTTAATTATGACGAACGGGATGAGATGTGAGTTGAAATTTGGTTTAACAATAAGTATGAAAGAAACCAAAATATTGTCATAAAATTTTTGAAAATGGCGGCTGACTGAAATTTGCAATTCTAAATTTCACAACATTCGATACTTACAACAAAACGAGTCATACTACACTAAAAAATTACTCCTTTTGTCCTAACCCAAAGATACGTTGTGTTTATGGAACCACCCACCGCCACTTCTACATTATATAACTGAGTTTGCTTGCCACAGACTTGAGGATATCCATTGTAATACGTGAAACGTTGTCCGCGGTCCATACCGGAAGAAGACTTCCAAAACAGAATGGATTAAAATCTCTTGATTATTTTTTCCCAATTCTGAAATGCCAAATGAAACAAGTTTAAATAAATAATCAAGTTATTTATTTACTTCTCTTTTCTAAAACACTGACCGTGGTATACCTGTTTATGTTCGTCACGCCTTAACACTCGTGTTCCCTTTACCACTGTAGAAGCTGTGTTATGCACATGCGATTGAGCCACAAGTTCCTAGGCCTATGTGGGCTAAATGCAGTATTATTCAGTAGAATTATAAATTGTTAAATCATGGTAAACAACATAAGGCAACTCTAATTAAACAATTAATAATTTTTTTGTATAAAACAAAGTTTACAATGAGTTATGTTACAACTTTTAATATTCGTTACAAACTGATAATCATTAAGTTTATTATTTACTCTGAGTCAATACCAATACAATTTTGAAAAAAATGCTGTTTATCCTGTGCAACACAGTTGTTATTTCAATTGAAAAACAAATTTTAGGGTAAAATTTCATGTTATTTAAGAACAAACGTTTTATTATCTGCCAGTAAATCTTTTGTCTAAACAATTGTCATTGTCTTAACAATGTTTTCATTGTTAAGATGATTTTTAGCAAAAAAAAAAATGTTCATCGTTGACAGACAAATAATTTAAATGCAAATGCGTGCTTCGTACAAGGAAAGTATGCCAAATGTTTCATTAGGAAAGAAATGTAATAACCTTTGTTATTTTTTACCCGAATTGTATAAACAAGGTATCGTTAGATTAAAAATAAAAGGGCAAGTTTTTACGTAATAAGAAAGTTTTCGTTTTAGGTGTCGATTTTTGTGAAATTTATATTTAAAGATTTCAGTCAACCGCTATTTTCAAAATTTTTAAGTCAACATTTTGGTTTCTTTCATACTGATAAGAAATTGCAAACTTACTGTGTATACCAATGTAACGTAACACTACCGGTTACAGCCAATTGTGTTATAAAACACATTTATATCAATAGTATATTCTGATGTAGACTATTGATATTAATAGATGTAATGTTAGTAAGTAGAGATACAGATGAGAATTGTACAGAATATTTGTTATATAAGTAAGATGTGTGTACTAGCGAGGCGACACGTTGGCGCCGAGCAAGTGTATAATTGTATTGTATGTACAACTTTCTAAGTCGTAAAGATATAAAACGCTTTGTTTGTACAAAACAGCAAAAAAAATGAAGTACCGTTAGAAATAGGGTGTTTTCGGCCTTCAAAATACAAAGAGTGATACGTCATAACGGGGGTGGTTTTAGAAAGCAAATTTCTGTTTTTAACGAGATAACGGTCTGGCGGAAAGCAGTGCGCGTCTCTAGTAGTTCTCCAATCAGGAATAGCGTCACCTCTGCGCGCGAAGTTATTTCGAGTGTTAACTGGATAATTTCAAACTTACCGGCAACACGTTTGAATTTTGGCCAATGATGGTAATCTTAAGAGTAGCGGCAGTATGGGAAGTTATGTAAAACTATAAAAGTAACTCGTGAAGGAACTTAGGGGATCAGTCAATCAGTTACCAGTTATCAAGCAGTCAGTCCGTGGAAGTTTGTTAGTGGCAGTTTCTGCTAGTTGTTGTTAGAGAAAGTTAGAAGTTATGTCCTAAACAATCATTAAGCAATCTAAGACAGTCTGTAACATATTCATTCAGTCAATCAGTATTCGGTCATTAGACAAACCAGTTAGTTATCGTCATGAAGAAGTAAAGTAGTTAGTTAGGAGGAAGTGAAGAAAAGAACAAGCGGTCATTAATAAGTCAAGCAGTATTATTTATTCTGTGCGCGGCATCAAGAGCGAAGCAGTATTATTTATCATGTGCGCGGCCGTATAAGAAAGTCAAAGTTTCGGAGTGCGTGGAAATGAATGGTTATCGCGATAGTGTATGAATAAAAAGCAGAGTAAGATCAATTGTGTTGTGAGGTGTAAAGTGTGGAACGAGCAGGACGGAGTAATGGATAATCAAACTCAAGTAATCGTATCAAATTAAAATTTTATAATCAAATAATTTCATGTAGTATAGTTGTCTACCTACGTTTAACCCGTTTCATTCTAAAAGAAGTAGAAGTACGTTCAGATGCTGAAGTGTATTTTATATCTTACGACATAGAATCAGAGTACAAAGGTTAAATATTTAATATAAAATTGAATGATTGTTCGATATTCATGATATGTTAGATCTTAAGTCATGTCGTTGATTAAAGTTAATTTATGATGAGAATGAAGGAGATTTCTTGTTCCAAGAGTAAATTAGCAATGTTATAAATAATATTCAATGTGTTCATTAATCTCTTATAAATTATAAATAATATTCAATGTGTTAATTAATCTTATAAATAATATTCAATGTGTTCATTAATCTCATAAATTATAGAGAATAGTCAATGGGCTAATTAAGCTCTCATAAATGATAGATGATGTTCAATATGTAAATTAATTCCTTATCAATGATAAATGATATTCAATGTGTTCATTAATCTCTTATGACGATTGAAAAGGGATAAAGAATTTTAGTAGCAATTGAGAAGTCATTTAATCTATCAATTTGTAATGATAATGATGTTATATTATTTAAATCTATATAAGTGATAAATATAGTATTGTTTATTTAGCATCTGAACATAAGAGTTGTTATTAACAACAAACCCTGAGATTCCTAATTATGTCTGGCGCCCAGCATTCTATACTTAATAATTATAACATAAATTTAAATTATTGTATATTTGGCGTACAAACGTAAAGCTTTAAATAGAACCGCGTCCAGCGATTTGTTATACCAAACTTTAACTCTACATTTCATCCTGTTCATGTATAGAAGGAAAACTATCACGAAGAACAGTAGTAGAATAACTGTTTGATGTTATACACTAAACTACATTTAAAAATTAAACACACACACAGGCATAAAGACGAAAACGAATCATTTTTCGGCATCATGTTTATTGGCCATTTTCCTTTCAGTTAAAGGAGTAGAATTATTTATTATTTCTCAAAGCTTGGCACCATCCTTTTCGGGACATTCCTGCAAAGAGTGTTTAATTTTGGACTGCAGAAACACAGACGTCCACATCATGTGAACATGCTTTTGCGTGACCATCACTGACACTATGTCTATACGCAAGGTGAAGACGAATCGCGGGGTACGTCTTTCCTTATGAATCGAAAAGTTTTATATTCTGTGTCGTTAGTATGGCGTCTAATGTCCATCATTTGCTTTAATTATTTATTTATTTTTTACACACTGTACAATTTAGGACGTTCGCGTGGATGAGAACAATCGACTGAGCCCTGTTTTGTGGAAGTGGATGCAGTCGTTTCGGACGCCCAAGACAATGTACAAACAACCATTACAGTCTAACATGCTACTTTCATGTTCACGTTGTCGGGACGGTATTGTGAAGGGGACATCGGCAACGAGAAAAAAATAAACCTCATTAATAAATTTTCGTGGTTTTCAATATCACAAATACTGTTTTGCCGGCTAAAAACTAATTCCGTGTACGTCAGGGCCACCAAGAAGGGGGGGGAAAAAGGGGCAGATTGCCCCGGGCCACAAAAAACTCAACTCAAAAGGGGGCCACATTTGAAAAAAAAAACATTATTTCGGTACTAAAAATACTATTTGCATAACAGGATGCATGATCGAGACTCGAGAACGATAACAGAAACAAACAGAGCGCCAGGCTCCGTCTCTGATAGTGATGAGTTGTGACGATTTTAAAAAAATATTTAAATCGCACAAATAAAAAATTTTGCTTTTAACAAGTAAGAGTATTATCCACCCTTACTTATACCTAGATTCCTGCATCAACTTGAAATTTTCCCGTACCAACACGCAAAGAACGGTGTTATTTAGCTAATAATAATAATAATTACGTTAATTATTTAAAATACGACTAAATAAATAAGGAAATTCCTAATTCTTAACAAAAGTAACATTAAGTATTACAATTTAATTAATGAACAATTAATACTAAATAAAAGTACGAACTATTTTCTCAGTGCGTAAAACCGCTCCAGCTTACTGACCCCTCGCCGCTAAACTATGCACACATTCGCTAGTGAAACTTCGACATGTAAAGATGTCAGTTTTGTGTTGTCCACATACACGTAGGTGTATGCCGTTAAAAAGATTATATCCAGTTTGTGGTGATATCGTTTTGAAAAATGTAGCTTGGAAATACATTTTGGAATTACTAGAGTAATTCTTTTAAAAGCAAAGTAAACCATGAGATTTGAATATAATAATAAAGAGATGTTTTTGCTAACACCTAGCGAGTGAATAAATTTATGCAATCCTCGACTCATTCCTATGTAATAATGTGTTATAATTTGTTAATAAGTAAGGTTTACTAACAACGGCAGCTAGTTAAATTAACAGGTAACGAATTGAACTAGTTCCCGACTTTTGTGGTGTCTTAACAAGGGAGACGTCACAAAATTGCGCCACTCTGCTCTGCTTTATAAAAAAGAAATAATTGTGTACATTGTTATAATTTATTAACAGTAACGTTGTAGAATACATAAATTTATTCACTCTGAAATCGGGAACAAATAAATGAGTAAAGTTAATTAAGATATAATAATATTAGTAGTGGGACATTGCCGTAATAAACAAGTCATCGCTGGTAGATATTCCATTTGAAACCTGTAGGTATTGACAAGCTGTTTCATGTTAAAAGCGTGTCGAGAAATGTAAACTCTTCCCTTGGTACGTACGCATCTCATAGAAAAATCCCCTCGCGGACATAACAGACATTCCTAAACACGATAATTTCCTGTTCTGAATTGTCCTCTGAACAATTGTCTGAATCACCCTACTTGTTAAACCTCCCTATGCAAACAATAAGACTCCCCCAATCAGCTGACCTTTTGTGCTATTGTTAAAGCAATGAACTCTTCGTATGTGAAATTTCTCTCCACTATAAAATGATGTTAGCGTTTTGTTTTGACTGATTATATATGATAGTACAGAAAATTGAATTGTTGTGAGATAAATTTAACTTGATTAATTAGTATAAGAGTCTATATGTAATAAGAGATATGTATATGTGTGTTTAAAGGAATTCACGTTTTATAAGTGTAAAATAGATGACATAAGATTTGTCGTACGTAATACGTGGTGATTTAAAGTTGTTATAAAAAAAAAATGGCTCAATTTAACCCCGACTTGTTGTTGAAGGACGAATTAAGCTATGAAGCATTGTTGCGTGGTCTTCCCTACTCAAATGTAACTGTCGCGGAACTTCGCAAGACGTTACGTGAAAATAAACCGGACAAACCCTCATTGTTAAATCGTTTGAGTGTCTTAGATTTTGAAAGTGAAAAGGAAACATGCTATCATAAGTATACAGAACTAACTTCGATCGCACAAACCCTGCGTGATGAAAAATCCCCCGCAGTAATTTTACGCACCACCCAAAGAATCGAACATCTGACCCGCCGTATCACCAATTTGTTGAATTGGCCCGGTGATAAAGTTACCCCACCGGATACGCAAAAATTCGCGGAGGAAGCATTACAACAATTACCCGAGATAATGCGCGAATTACGTCGAAGGTCCGAATCGTTTAGATTAGAAGAGATTGAAGAAGCAATGACGAAACTAAATATTTCCCCTACCCAAACCCTACTCAAGAACAGCAAACCGGTACTGCAAAATTTCAGTTTCTGCAGGAATCCAATATAGATCCATTTAAAGAAAGGTTAACTGATAGACAAGTAAATATCCAACCCGCAAACGTTACGTTACTTCCTAATGAACTAGAAAATATGACCCGTACCTCCGATTTACCTCCTCACTTGCTGAGAAATCAATCTGCGAAAAACCTAGAATGATGACTCAAGTAAATCTAACTACCGAGCTCTATGGAAAAATAACCTATCCTGTAGAACGTATTTTGTCTGACATACCAACAACTGATGGGCTGAATATTACAAAGCTCCTAGATTTTCTCAAGCAACTTTTACAATTAAAGGATCTGCGACAACTAAGAGATGACCAGATTTTACAAGTAATTTTACCTAAATGTAGATCTCCTTTAAAAGATCGTGTGTTAGAATCCCTAAGGTATAATCACCCTGTAGAAGAACTTCATACCACCCTAATAAGACATTTCATTCCCACCGGTATCTACGAAGAATTGAAGCGAAACCTAGTACTTCGTTTACAAGGAACATACGAGAGATTAGCTCATTATATATCTGAAATAAGAGAATCTGCTTTATTGCTACAAGTTAAATGGAGTGAACAACAGTTAGTAGACACTATCTTAGTAGGACTATCTCCCGAGGAGCGATCTCGCCTAGCACTCATGAAGCGACCAACCACTTTCACCGAACTAGAACTATGTTGTATACATTCGTCCAACGTCTGGTATTCTGACCAGAACAGACGCGTTTCTATGTCCCAGAATCAACGCAGAGATTCATTCCAACCCCTACCAACTGGAACTGATATCCGAACCTACCGCGATAAGCGATTCGTAAGCACATCAAAAACTCAAAGCTACCCACATATTTCGTACTCTAGACCACAACCCCGACAACATGCGAGTGAAGTCAATGAAAAAAGAAGATGTTATAACTGTGGAAAGGCCGGACACATTAGCAAGAATTGTAAACAAAAGCGCTACCAACCGAAAACCGAGCAGTCAAAAAACATGTGAAGCTGGAAGAACAAAAATCCTACGTCTTCCGCAGCACTCGAAGGAAAGGTAAAAACGACAATAATCATAGAATAAAAATAAATAGAAATAAACGCATGGACCCTTACTTGACAAGATTTATTGAGAAATGCAACTCTATTGGTGCATGCAAAACAAGTATATACCAACTACCCTACGTACAGATAGACCTTGGAGCAACGAATACCCTTGGTTTAATTGATTCCGGATCTACCCGTAGTATAATTAGTCAACAGTTAGCCAGCGTATTAGCTAATCATAATCTGATTAAACGTAGCCAAAAGGTGAACATAAAGTGTGCCACCGCAAATAAACAAAACCTAAATATATCGCGCAGTATACGGTGAAATTAAAAATAAAGAATTTTACTTGGTATGTTCCCCTACTAGTAGCTGAAGTGTTAGGACAAAACTTAATATTAGGCGCGGATTTTATAAGTAAAACTGGCTTAATCCTTGATATATATGCAAAACAATATTTCTTCAGATTTGATCGTACTCGAAAATATCAGTTCGACTCCGAGTTAAGTAACGACACTATTTGTGAAACTTCAACTATTCAATCAGAGCATCAAGAATCTAGTCTGAGTCACTTAAAAGGAAATGAGCGACAAAAAATTCAAAAGTTAATAAGGGAATTTTCTAATGTACTCACCCCCAAGTTAGGATTAACCCACTTAATCGAATATAAAATAAATTTTAGTGACAACAAGGTAATACGTCTTCATCCATACAAATTATCGCCTCCCAAGATGGAAATAATGAGAAACCACATTAACAAACTCATTGAGCAACACGTCATAGAACCGTCAACTTCTCCATACTCATCACCTGCATTCCTAGTACCAAAAGGAACTGACAAACATAGACTAGTCGTGGATTATAGACAGCTAAATAAGAGTATAGAATTTGAATCGATACCCCTGCCCGACATTCACAGCGCGTTTCACTATTTTACAAAAGCGAAAATCTTCACTATAATGAACCTCAACCAAGCATTCCACCAAATCCCACTAGCTGAGGAATCAAAACATCTAACTGCTTTTGCTGTCCCATTTAATCTATATCAATTCACTAGAGTACCATTCGGTATATCACAAGGAAGTTCGGTATGTAGCAGACTGTTAGAGAAAATTTTTCATGACGTTAAATTTAAATTTGTATATCACTATCTTGACGATATAGTAGCAGGCCTATATAGTGAGTCAATGGATCAACATATTGAACACTTGCGTGAAGTATTATCCAGGTTAAAGAAAGCTGGACTGATCGTAAACCCGAGTAAAGTTAACTTCGCAGTAAAACAATTCTCCTTCTTACGTCACATAGTATCAGCCGAAGGTAAGGTTAGCATCGATCCCGAACGTACACGCGCAATCTGAGAATTCTTACCGCCGAGAGACGCCAAAGGTATAGCTCGATTTTTAGGTATGATTAATTATTTTCACAAGTACATACCCCACTTAGCGGATATAGCAGCTCCATTGAATGCACTAAGAAAGAAAGGGACGAAATTCGAGTGGACTACTCGACACCAAGACGCGTTTGAAACACTTAAAGAAAGCATAATATCCCCACCGGTATTGCAGTTAGCAGATTTCAGTAAAACATTTGTCGTACAGACTGACAGTTCAAGTGTAGCATTAGGAGCCGTAATATACAAGGAAATCAATAATACTAGACTCCCGATCAGCTATGCATCCCGTACATTGACCGAGCAAGAAAGGAAGTTCTCAGCCTACGAACTTGAATGTTTAGCCGTAGTATTCGCCTTTGATAAATTCAAACCATTTTTGGAACACAAGGAATTTCTACTAGAAACCGATAATCAAGCTTTATCATGGTTATTGAACCACCCAAAACAGTTAGGTCGTATCGGAAGATGGGTGTTAAGATTAAATTGCTACAAGTTCAAAGTGCAACATATTCGTGGTACTCAAAATGTAGTAGCCGATACTCTATCCCGCATGTTCCAACTACCCAATACAAGATCTGGCGAAGACAATGTTGAAACCACTACCGTTAATACGCTAATTACTAACTTTCCCCTTGCATTTAAGGATATAGCATATCACCAACAACAAGATCCGAAATTGTGCAAAATAATAGAACAAATAGAGAAAGGAAATTATTCTGACAAATATACCTTGAGTAAACGAGTACTTTGTTTTAAAAAGGCTAATGGAAAATTACTGAGAATAATCGCCCCGGAAATAATTAAACCTATGCTAATGGAATACTACCATTCATCGACCATTGGAGCTCATATGGGAATTACGAAAACCATACTTCGTATTCGCAAGGAATACCATTGGGAAAACATGAACAGTGAAATAAAAAGGTTCGTGAAAGAATGCGAAATCTGTGCCCTGAGCAAGCCAGCAAGAATCAGTCAAGTCGGAAAATTAATCTCAGAAATACCCATAACTCCCTTCTCGAAGATATACATAGACTATTCTGGACCTTATCCTCGTTCTAAATCCGGAAATACGATGCTATTAATTTGTGTAGACTCCTTCACTAAATTCGTATGGATGTATCCTATGAGACGTGCATTAGCATCTACGACAATAAAAATTCTACAAGAAATACTATTTAAAGATTATGGTACACCTTTACATCTAATATCTGATAATGGACCTCAGTTTAAATCGAAAGAATTTAATGACATGTGTTTTAAATTAGGGATAAATCATATTACAGTGACCGAGTACAGACCGCAAGGAAACCTAGCAGAAAGATACTTGCGTAATTTAAAATCAGCATTAATATCTTATCACGCTAAAGACCAGACAACCTGGGATCAAAATATATCATGGATACAATTTGCGTTCAACTCAGCGTATCATGAAGGACATAAATCAACACCATTTGATTGACTGTACAAGTATAAACCCAACCATCCTTTAACCACGAAGTGGAAAATCCATGAGTTATTGCCCCGCGAAATAAATGGGAATAACATACGAAAAATATGGAACGAAGCTCGTGCAAATTTGAGAGCGAATTTACAAAAATCAAGGAAGTATCATGAGCAAAATAATAGGCAAAAGGAGTATAAAGTAGGTGATTTAGTAATGTATAAAACTCATCCTATGAGTAAAGCAGTTGATAGGACCACTTCGAAACTATCATACCGATGGTGTGGCCCCTACAAAATTCATAAGTTCATCACCCCCGTTACTGTAGCACTGTATGAACCCAATACAAAAAATTACGTTCGCAGAAGCCATCTGTCTCAAATAAAAAAATTGTTTTCGTGTCAAAGTAAAGAAGCACGACTACGAGAAAGATAGTAAACCGAGAATACTACTTAAGTATTGAGAATAAAATATGTTGTATATACTTATACAGAAATACGATAAGATTTTGCAACATCCTATACCGTAAGTGAGTATAAACTCAAAACCCTCGTACGAATACTAGCGAGGCCTGATCAACCTTAGCTAATGTCCTGCGAGAATGATATAATAAATGAGAAGTCAGCTGACGAAAAAAAAACTAATTTCTAGCGCAGTAAACTAAAAGTAATTCGATTGTTATTACAATACGTGATTATTATTAGTAACATACTCATGAGTAGAACTCCGTAAAACGAGTGATGAATTCAAGCAAAAAACCGGTAGTAGATGTAAGATTTAAAATAAGGTAGATTTATTGTATTGTGTATTTTATGTGTAGTAGATGTATTAGAATTACATATTTTGTATAAGTTGTAAGATAATCAATTGATAGATAGAAATAATCTGAGAGAGAGAAATTTCAGTATGAAGATCTGTGTCCAAATGTAATTGTGTTTATTAGATTTTCTATTATTACCCCACCACCCCGTATTCATAATTAGGTGCAGGAGGATGTGACGATTTTAAAAAATATTTAAATCGCACAAATAAAAAATTTTGCTTTTAACAAGTAAGAGTATTATCCACCTTTACCTATACCTAGATTCCTGCATCAACTTGAAATTTTCCCGTACCAACACGCAAAGAACGGTGTTATTTAGCTAATAATAATAATAATTACGTTAATTATTTAAAATACGACTAAATAAATAAGGAAATTCCTAATTCTTAACAAAAGTAACATTAAGTATTACAATTTAATTAATGAATAATTAATACTAAATAAAAGTACGAACTATTTTCTCAGTGCGTAAAACCACGCCAGCTTACTGACCCCTCGCCGCTAAACTATGCACACATTCGCTAGTGAAACTTCGACATGTAAAGATGTCAGTTTTGTGTTGTCCACATACACGTAGGTGTATGCCGTTAAAAAGATTATATCCAGTTTGTGGTGATATCGTTTTGAAAAATGTAGCTTGGAAATAATATAAAAAAATATATAATGTAGTGTGTGGAGATAAAAAAAAAATCGAAAGGAAAACTTAGCCGACACATCTCTTAAAAAAAAAAAATAAAACTGTAAGTGGTAAGATATGTTACTTACCAGACTTTAGTACTGCAAAATAAGAACTGTAATTAAGGTGTAAAATGTGAACAACTAACTCCAGAAGTGGAAAACTCAAACTACAACAGTATGAACTTCTAGTAAAAAATCCGATCGTCGAGACTACCAGATACAATCAACCTAATGGAGCATCAAGAGGAACCATGTATTGCACCCTAGAAGACGACAGAAGATGGCCATCATGGACCCCACAACAACCTCATGTTAAATTCAGGTGATATCCAAACATAACATTTGTAAAAATTTGTTTCAACAAGAGAAGTAACAAAAGAACAGTAAAGAACTTTTGATAATTTAAAGAATAACTTATAAGATTTGTAATTTCTGTAATGAAGTAGTAGTAACATCACTATATCTAAATGTAAGGTAATTCTATAATTTACAACCAACATTATTCTTCAAATAATTTGGTTAAAGTTGTGATAAATTAAAACATAACAAAGTTGAGACCCGGATCCGAGGTACTTAAAACCATATCTAGATGAATACTTTTGAGATAAAAAGGAATAAGACATTTAATATTTTAAAGCATTAAATGCAGCATTTACTAGAGTAATTCTTTTAAAAGCAAAGTAAACCATGAGATTTGAATATAATAATAAAGAGATGTTTTTGCTAACACCTAGCGAGTGAATAAATTTATGCAATCCTTGACTCATTCCTATGTAATAATGTGTTATAATTTGTTAGTAAGTAAGGCTTACTAACAACGGCAGCTAGTTTAATTAACAGGTAACGAATTGAACTAGTTCCCGACTTTTGTGGTGTCTTAACAAGGGAGACGTCACAGAGTCATTCCCCTCCCTTTACGCCAACACCACCTCCCTTTCTGCCAACACTCTATAGTTCAATGCCTACCTGATCTCGACATTCGATATTCTCTTGTTCGGTCAGACAGTCATTGCAGTGTTGGTATTGATAGTTTTCAGACTCTATGTAGGTCGTAGTGACACTGTTACAGTTTATAAATAAAGTTTTTTGTAGTGTGCAGCTGCGTAATTTGTTATTACAATGTGTACTAGGTAAGTAATTAATTAGCCATTGGATTCTATCTCTGTTGCCTTACAAAAAAAATATCCCTTTGGTTAGGTATTTATTATTCACTAGCTGTGCCCGCGATTGATACTTGATACTCATTGTTTATACTATTTAACACACTTTTATCGTTTACGTACTTTATTTTGGAGTTTCTTACACTGCCGAAACGTATCGCGTGTTCGATCCCTAGCGCGATTTTGGCTTTCCGTATTAACAATTAACGCAATACTTATGATCTATTTTACATTATTTTTATTCTTATTAATTACTTATACTATATTAATATTATATGATATTTACATAATTGTTATTTGTCCGTCTGGCTGTTAACTTAGGGTTTTTCGTCTAATGTCGAAGTATTTGTTTTCTGTGTTATTTAGTTACTTTCGGTACCTCATTCTGTATTCTTGGATTTCGTTGTCCATGACGTGTCCGTTACTTAACTAAATATCACTATATTATTGATATCACTATAAATAACAATAAAAAACACTATAAATATCACTATACTCATTCTGTAACCTAACTTCTGTCTAAATCTGTGTATTTACATCGACGCGCTGAAAATACACTCTGATCTTTTCCACCTAACGAGCTTATTTGTCAACCGATTTAAATGAAACAAACACTAAATGTTAGCCCAAGCTTACCTCAATACATCACTGAAAACCACACCCAAATTCGTTCTGGCATTGTGGAGATAGCGTGCACAGACAGAAAACAGACAACGATTTTATTATATGTATAGATTTATTTTTATTTTATTATTTATTGTGTGAAATCTTTAAGATTTATACAATCGTCATACATGTCATAATTAATAACAAAAATAACAAAAGAAAGTGCCAAATATGTACTGTTTCAGGTCAAAAAAATAGAAGTTAAAAATGAAACGATCGTTTCAATCTGGTGCGGCAAGAAGAAAGGAAAAAAGAGAAAAGTTAATGCGTGAGGAAAGAGGAAAACGCACCCTTCATAGTTTCTTAAAAGGGAATTCCGGCCAACCCGAGTCTTCAAGCAACTCAAACTGTACATTGACTAGTGAGGGAGGAAATCTAGTGAAAAAAGTTTATAACGAAGATAGTCGTACAAACTAAGACAATAACGTAAACGATAAAATCGCTGAGGTTGTTTCAGTGTTTCCACAAAAATCTTCTAATAATGACTTCGAAAGCACTAGTGTACATCGTGTCAATAATGATTTATGTGAAGGAACTCATGAAGGCTTTAACAACTTTATATCTAATGATCCTGCAAAATGGAAATTTCTAGATACAAAACAGAGGGAATTGATTGTTTTAAAAGGACCACCTCCTATTCCTGAGAGCTTGCCGCGAGATATGTCAGGCAGGCCATTTCCTCGAGGAATTTTTTTTTAAAACCAGACTAATGGCGAGAGTGTAAAAAGGGATTGGCTTGTTTGGAGCGAAGAAGCAGCTTCCCTTTTTTGTTTTCCATGTACACTTTTTAAATGTGACGATAGTGACGATCAAGTTCAAATGTTAAAATCACAGTTATGTCAAGGTGGAGTTAATGACAAATGGAAAAAACTGTATGAAAAAGTTAAAAGCCATGAAGGTAATGTTTGTCACTTGAGAAGCTACATTAAATGGAAAGACCTTTGTGTTTCACTACAAGACATGGGAGGCATCGATGCAGCGTTACAACAGAACATTAAGCAGGAAGAGGAAAAATGGAGGAAAATTTTGAAAGCTGTAGTTGATGTTGTTCTTTTTTTAGTGAAAAGAAATTTGCCATTAAGAGGAACCCGTTCCACAATCGACTATTATGACAGTGGTCTTTTCCTAGCAACCCTCCAGTTAGTGGGAAGATACAATGTTGAAGTTAGTCAGCACCTAGAAAATATTAGTAATAGCAGAGAAACAGGTAAAAGACTTCAGGCTCACTATCTGTCCTGGCGAAGTCAAAATGAATTCTTAAAAGTGTGTGCTGATGAAGTTGTAAATTCAATACTTGAGGAAATAAGATCAGCTCACTACTATAGCATCATCGTAGATGGGACACCAGATGTGTCTCATGAAGAACAGCTAGTATTTATCATTCGATATGTTCTGTGTCAAGATGGAGAGTGGAAAGTTTATGAAAGATTTATTAAAATGAATGCCTTTGAAAAGAAAACAGGAGCAGCAATAACAGATCAAGTCAAAAGTGTCTTAAACGACTTTCAGTTGGATTTGTCTTTATGTAGAGGTCAAGGCTATGACAATGCCTCTAATATGTCTGGCAAGTTTAAAGGCGTTAAAATGAGAATTTTGGAAGAAAATCCACAAGCATATTTCACATCTTGCTGTGCTCACACCTTAAATTTGTGTGGGACTCATGCAGTGGAAACTAGCATTGAGATTAGATCCTACTTTGGAAATGTTGAAAAGCTGTATAACATATTTTCAGCAAGCCCTGCAAGATGGAAAATTCTTCAAAACAAAGCTGGCATATCTCTTCATTCTACTTCAAAAACAAGATGGAGTGCAAGAATAGAATCAATTAGCCCTCTAGCAAAGAACTATAATAATGTATTGTCGGCACTTAATGGATTGGAAGATCTTAAACTACCAGCTGAAGACCAAGCTGATGTTAATGGCTTAATTGAGGGGATGAGTTCTTATGAATTTGTAATTTTTACCACAGTCAGGTACAAACTGCTCAAGTATATCGACATTAGAAATAAGATTTTACAAAGTTCCAAACTTTGCCTTCCTGAAGCAACTAAACACATAAGAGGGCTCATAGTTGATATTCAGTTGATAAGAGATTCATGGGTTCAACTTCTTGAAGAATCAAAAAATGTAGCTGTGGAACTTAAAATTGATCACCAGCTAAAAGTGACCAGGTTCCAAAAGAAAAAAAAGATTTCATGACGAAACAGGTGTTGAAGTTGAAAAGTACGTTTTTAAGTCACCTGAAGAGAGACTTCAAGTGCAAGTTCTCAACCCAGCCCTTGATATTTTTTTGGTCCAACTAAGTGACTTGACTGATAGAATGTCACACTGTTCAAGATTGTTTTCACCAATATTAACTCCACCATTTAATGAAGAACAAGACCACTGTGCAAGTACAGCAGAAGATTCATCCCACAACATCAACACGTTATGTTTTCAGTGAAAAACAAATACAAGAACAAGCTGAAGAACTGTCGACTGCTTATCCTTCAGACTTACAAAAAGATGACCTGAATGATGAACTTTCTTTTTTTACAAAATTTGCGAAGAGTCAAAGTTTTGTGTAAGTGGTCATATTTCATCAGCACTAGAACTTATAAACTTGATATACAAAAAAGGATTGGAGTCTGCATTTCCTCAAATTTGCACGGCTCTTCGTCTTCTCATAGTGGCCCCAGTGACTGTAGCATCTGGTGAGAGAGCATTTAGTAAGCTCTCATTGATCAAAAACTGCTTGCGGTCAACCACAACAGAAGACAGACTTAATCACCTAATGTTGTTAAGTATCGAGCATGAACTCGCAGACAGACTGTCTTTTGAAAAAGTAATCAATGACTTTGCTGCAATGAAGGCTAGGAAAAAGATTGTTTAATTTACTGGCATGTGCAACCTTAAGTGTGTGTGTGTGTGTGTGTGTGTGGTTTATTTTTCTTGCTTTTAAATTCAGTTTTATAACGAAATATAAAATGTTTAACGTATTATAACAGATAAGTGTTTTAAAGAGCAGCGCTATTACTCACTTCAAAGAACTATCAAATTACAATTTAAACATTATTGTTTTGGTTTGAAACAGTTTCTTCTTTTAAATACTGTATTTGTGGTATTAAAATTTGTTTTGAAACTTTTATCATGTTTTTAAATTTATCCTAAAACAGCAAGCTTTATTATTCCATTAGTCAAAACTAAGTAAAGGTTTAATGAATAGACCCCTTGATAGTCAATACTGGGAGGACCGCAAGGCCCGAACAGTCCCTTCGAAGAGACTTGGATAATGGACTGACTAAAGTGGTCCTATGCGGTCAAAAAAGTGAATATATATATATATATATTGTAACAAATAATAATTTGTTACTATTTGTGTATGTAACTAGTGTACTGCTGTTACGGGTTTATCTTTAATTCAGCCCACGTTATGAGCGTCAATGTATAATAAATTATGTTGTTACTTATTTAATTAGATGAAGATCAACAGCTCCACTGTGGAATGCGTCGATTTGTATAATTTTACTGCCGATGAGATCTTCGGCAAATCAATGTTAATTTATTTATAAATTATTTATTAAGTGGTTGATATTATTCGGTTATTGATCATGGACCTGTGTTAAGTAGTTATCAAGTGTTATACCAGAGAAAAACGCTATATTACAGTTATTATAGTGAATAATTCAGTATTTTTCTCCAACCCTAGTCTGTATGTATTATTTTAATTGGAAAGAGCGGAGAGCTGAGAGAGTAAGTTAGTTCTCTATTCTCCCGTATTCACCAGCTGTCTGCAGACGAGCGCTGTTATTGGCGATTGACCCGTTATTATAGGTTAAGTCGTTCCACTTGATGAGTTTCTCACTTTCCTTTCTCTGTAAAATACACCCTATTCGAAATACAATAATTATTCTACAAATAACACAAAATCGTCAAATTCAAGAAGGGTTCTTTATTTTATATGTTTTTAAATTCCAACAGCTGCTTTCTCCCGCTACTAATACATCATATCGATCACACAATACAGAATCGATTTGTTATTGAACTCGTGTTTTAGATATTACAATTTAATTATAATTTTTCAGTTTGTCTTTTATCTCAGGGTACATGTAGTTCTTTTAACTATTAGTAAGGTCAGGTAATGCAAATTCAGGTTACTAGGTATTACAATTTAATTTAAAATCTTATTATATAAAGTATTAACATAAGCAGGTTTTTTTACCAAACGTTTACAAGATACTCATTCAGGCAGTGTTCCACTAACGATGACAGATAGCCGAGTGATGAAGAATGGCTTTACTATATCCACCTCCAGTTTCTCAATAAAAGTTGGTGTTAGTGTCCCAGGATGTAATGGAAAGTTCAGTTCTTGATCTTCGCTGATTTTTCGTTTCTGGTGGTCACAGGTCCCGACGGAATTAGTGTAGTATTAAGTTCTTGCTCTGTTGTTAAAAGTGAGGTTCTGTATGTAAATTTAATTCTCTTTATTTTTTTGTTGTATGGTATTTATTCACTACGACTTCTCCAGGTCTGTGTTATCTTCATTTATTTATTGTTTCCATTATTACTCATTTGACGGTAGGTTTAGTTAATTTATTCTTTAGATTTTTGATTTGAATTTTGTTAATAGGTATTTTATATTCTCGAAGTGATAGTCTCGGAAGTCGTCCAATCCGTCTTTTTAATCAGTTATTATATATTAATTTGGATTGATAATAATTTTGTTCATTAGGTTTATTCGTTTTTTTTTTTCTAGATTTATCATCACTGAACTGTCCTCATTCATTTATAACAATTGAATGTTGAAATCAACAAGATATCTTGCATTTTGTTGCCCTAACAACCATCTTCCTCTTATGTTATTGGATAATATTTGTTATCCTAGAGCCGTAATTAGGAAATATTCTTACACTTATTTAATAAAATACTCCCTTCTTGGAATTACATCAAATCACATAAAACTTTCACTTAATCTGCCTTATTAAACCGTATACCTTTTACTACATTTTCTTCTTAATCAACTTATTTTAAAAGGTATTATTTTCCTTTTACAAAATACTAAATTTAGGCCTATTGGTTTTATTACATGTGTTATAATTTTTTGTTTTTAATTTAATTTTTCTGACCTGACCTACTGTACAAAGAGTCACTGGCTTATGGCCAATTATTCCAATTTTAATTTCCTGATTTCAATTTATTATTATTATTGAGTTTATCATTGAACCCTTCATTGGTTTTTAACATAATTATAATGACCACTTGACAATTCATTAACAATTATTGTCTTCCTGGCCAAGTTTACAAATATTATTTTAAGACATCTTCATTAATTATTCAAAGTAAATACACTTAACATGATACCATACATAATAAATACACTTGTATTTAATTACTTAAATACAAGTTTAACATGAATGAAATTAGTATCCATTACTTAATACTTCCTTAAAGCAATGGCTTCACACCTGCTACATGCAAAACGCAAAACAAATATCATGTAAACACAATATCATGATAAAGCACAACAACAGGTACATCTTTATAAAACATTAAATATTAATTAAACAGTCTATTATATTCAAACTCATCCACAGTAAATTCATCTCATTAGACACGGTGTTTATAGTTTACATCTTCCACTGATCACTCCATATTTTATATTTAGATATATTTTTACTATTTTATTACCTAGTAACCTTACTAGGTAGCATCAATACATTTTTTGGGTGAGATTAGCCCTCTTGACCTTAATTATGGCATACTTTGGGCATTGTTTGAGTTTCTATTGACAAAGTGTTTATGTAACGTTTGTGACCTTAACTTTGTTACGTTACAATATATATATATATATATATATATATATATATATATATATATATATAAGTCATTGTAAAAGAGAGGGCCACAAATCCAAACTTTGCCCCGGGCCACCAAAAGTCTCTGGGCGGCCCTGGTGTACGTTAACACCGAGCAGTAAGAATCTTTTGTTTCACCATTCTGCGATGAGTGGTTGGTTCAATTTTACTGTAGTCCTTGCCCACGATTGTTAAAAGCGAATCGATGGATTTCAGCACGCTAATTCGGACCATATTCGCCCATTAATTTACAACTACAATAAAAATAATTACAGTATTATCATCATCATTACCATTACTACCGAGGTGGGTTTTTAGTAGATAAAACAAGTTGGAGTTTTAGGGAGGGGGGGGCGAGTCGTGTGTTTCCTGTTGTGTTCTTTCCCTATGGGAAAATTATTATAATCTTATTATTATTAATATTTAACCAGCGAAACGAGTTCTCAATTTTAACTAGACCGTTTGGCATTTGTGTCTATTTAGAGTATGTCTCGTAACTTTTGACTGCATGAATCGAGATTTTTGTAAAACTTGGCACGCGTGTCTATACTTTGCCCTATAGAATCGTACTGTTCTTGACAATGATCCTTCCAAAAATGGGGAGGCGGGAGGCAAAACTGTGGGGGTTTCGAAATTGTGAAAAAATCGCAAAGCCCAAGTGGGGTATCGAGTTAAAGAAAATTTTAACTAATACCTGAATATGATGTTAAGTTTTGGGAATTTCAAAATTTTGGGACTCCAGGCACCAATGAAGAGATCAAAATTTTGGAAAGAGAAAATCCAGCAGTGTCAGACTAAAAGTAACTGTAACCCAAATCCAAATGTTTCAAATTTTTAGTGTTTATTGTATGACTGTGTGCTCTACAGTTGTAGGCCTACTATTACTAAAGAAGCAGTAAAGAAATAGGAATTTTTGTAAATTTTCCCATAATTGAAAAATTATCTAATATCGAAATTTATGTAAAAATAAATGTAGCCTACTTCAATATAATGAACGAGTTCTGCAGCCCAAACAACGTACTAGTTTTTATTATGTCGTCGTTGTCATAATTACAGATAACCCTTGCGTCTCTAGATCCCATTTGCTGAGAATTAAAAGAGTAACGAGACGAAATACTAATAACCGAGTACCATTTCAAGTGTATTAATGCCTAAGCTTATCGCGTACGTACATTTCTTGCGTAGGCCTACGTACATACAGAGCTTTACAAATTTATGAGCAAGTCTGTAACGGACGTTAATTTTTTTCAAATTCTCACTGACTTAACTGTCAAACACACATTTGTTGATAAATTCGTACAATAACACAACTGACTATTCTTGTATTGACATGATGTGTTTTGGTCGTTAACTGTTTCGTATTAACTTCGACCAATCAAAATAGTTTTCCTTCGTACACATCTAGTCCTTACTTTTGGTAAACTGAATATGGTTCAAAAATCGAAAATCCACTTTCCAAACCAAGAGGAAAGTGGACGGCACCGCTCCGAAATATTGCGGTCTCGGGGTGTAGTTTCCTCCACGGATGGATGGATAAAAGTCAGGGTTATAGTGGGTATACTGGGGGTAAAGGGGTCTCGCACACTGCAAAGCACGTCCTTCCAAAACCAGAAGAAAAGAAGACAACACATGTAGACGAAGGACGTTCGCTCCGGGTTCTTATCTGAAATAGAAAAAAAAAAGGCAAAAAGACACGGAAGGAGACAAATGACATATGGAACAAGCAGGGGACTCTAGTGCTACGATGTCAAACAGAAGAGGGAAATGAAAACAAAATTAAACCAACAGAAAGCAGGACGTGCGCAGAGATGTTACATAAAATCAAACTTGAGGAGTTAAATTAAGTATATAAATTAAGTTAAATTTAGTAAACTTAAGTACTACTAAACGAACAGCAAAAGAGTAATCTGGTTGGAAATGGGAAACGCTGAGCACTATTCTACAAAACGCTATACTACTAAGCACTACAAAACGCTACAAGGTAAACTACTAAACGCTATTCTACAGCCTGTAACGACGAAAAAGGTCGGAGATTTAGATTTTGCAGAATACGGAAGGCATGAAACTGTTTGTTAGTCATTCAAATATCAGTGATGTAGCCAGGATTTCCATGATAACGAATTATTGACGAAAAGTGCCAGAGACGTGTTGGGTGTTGTAGGGAATTCGCTAGTAGTGAAACGAAGAGATCGCTTGTTTCAGAGAAAACTGCCTGCGAACTACGTGTCTGCCACACCACAAAAAGCAAGAAAGATGCGTTCTGAAACCGCGGAGCAAATAGCGTAACGAAAGGCTAAAAAGAGAGTTACGATTACGAAAAGCCATTAGAGCTGGCAGCGAAGCGAACTCATTAAGGAACGTTTGAATTCTAAGGTACTTACAAAACAATGTGTGAATAAAATATTACATTCATTTATCTACGCTGTAAAGCAATTTTGTAGAGGAATTTTTTTTATTGCGTAGAAGGAACAGTAGCAAGTGTCAGCTGTCAGAAATGATATACTTTGGAGTCAACCAGCCGCCGTTCGGACAACGACACGTGCGACGCGTTAGCGACGAAATAGGCACCGCTAGAGAAGACAATGCCTCGGTTATAGCAGATGTTCGACGTAAGAGTATGGCATGGGAACGCGATGCAGTAACAGAAAAACAAAGGAATACGTCTTACTGGGCCAATTACCAAGCCATTACAGCCAAGTATTGTCAAGCCACGTGTGGGAGCTTAGCGACGACACACAGATGTAAAGCGTCCACAATGGAAAAATTCATACGGACGTTACATGAACAAAGGACCACGCATGGTGAAACAGCGGAGAACTTGTTTACCAGCCAGAGTACGGACTGTGCAGGAGAGCTGCAGAACAGATGTACCTTACCAAGAAAGCGACCTCCGTCAGCGTGTGAACGAAACGAAGGAAGTCAGGAGACAATACAGCAATTGGTCACACCCAAACTAAAAGACACATGGGTAACTGGACACCAATTAGTAGGAACGAGCTGAATGGAAATACAAGAACAATTGGATCATGGACAACCATGAAATTTGGTCCGTCGTCTTACAGCAAGGGAGGAGCGAAACAGTAAGATTTCAGAGAAGGGATCAGGTGACCCTACCACGAACAAGAGTTTGGCAAAGGCGGTTCTTTAGAAGGCGTTACCATGGAGACAAGGGTTAAGAGCGTATAAAGACGAAGCCAGGAGTCTAGCTAGAGACTCAGGGAGGAGTCTTCGTGGAAATGAAGACGAAAACCAATAAGGACGTGATGGTGGGAAGGAGTGCACTGGATGCAGGAATAGTGGAATGACTCGAGATATAAAAATAAGTGTTGACGAAGAGCGACGGGGTTAGTTGGTTTTTGGAGTTAGTTGGTTTTTAGAGTTAGTTGTTGGAGCTGATATATACGTTTTACCATAGTATAACTTTGCCTTATACATTTCGTTTAAGTACTATATTCGTCGGGAGTTTGTTTATTTCGTCAGTGCAAAATCGGAAGTTTTATTCTAAGTATTAGTAACGATAATAATCTTAGTTATGGAGTTTTCTCTATAGTAATTTTGGGTAAATCTCAATCAGACTTTGTATTACCTCGATATACTGACGAGTCGAAAAGTGCGGAGTAAAATGTTGATGGTGAATCGCAATATAGTATTGTATGTAATGAAGTAGAACTTAAAAGGGACTTAGTTCAAATTCAATGTTTGCATAATAACGAGTTGTGTTAAGACGCTCAAAACTCTGACGGTATGAATTAAGTAGACACATTGTGCGAAATCGTGAAAGACAATTCGGAAATATGAACTAAATATCGCGATTGTGTGATGAATTAACGTACTATTTACGTCGGTTAACTATTTCAAATATCGGAATGAAAAAGTTCATAAGTGAAATAATTGTGCCAACTATATAAAGTACAAACAATCAGTGCCTGTTTACGAAGTGGTAAATTTACAATCACACCCGAATAAGTCGTGAAATGAATAAATCAAATCCAAGTGATCGTACTAACTAACTTACGTTACACATATAACTTCTAAACGAGTAAAAGAATCTTGACGCTGGAGTGGAAATCTCAGCGATAATGAATAGTGTAAATTTCAGACGACGATGAGAGTGTCCACCAAGTCATCAGCCATCCTGAGGAGCGAGGGAGAGAGGAAATCATCGTAGACACGCCGTAGTTGCGGATACTTACCTCAAGTAAAACATTTATGTATCACTTATGTTTAATAGCCACTGTCCTGTTCCTCACAAAGAACACACCTCTGATCTAGTTAGAAGTCATTTAAATTCATTTAGAGTAAAGCTGAATCATATAATGCGAAAGGAAAAATATGAAATATGAATCCATTAATGAGACAAATTTTGTAATAGGTAAAGAAGATATGAGTTAAGTACATACAATTAAGTTATCATAACGAGATGAATCATCAGAGAAGTAATGAACGAATTAGTAATGTAATGTATCATATGTTATTGCGAAGTAATGTTATAATTAATTTCAGAAATTGATGACCATTGCAAAGAGGTCTGAATAAATTATTGTTCGTAATGCAGAATTTGGTGTACGAGTCGAATCATTTATAATCACCCTAGTTAATACCAATTACCTTACGTAATTATACGTACCGGTAGATACAAATGACACCCAAAGTGTGGAATAAATTAGTGATAACGTAGTAATACTCATAGTAAAGTCAAAATTATCTGAATATTAATTAATGGTACTCATCACACTTATTACACGTACACACTTAATCCAATGTGATATAAGCATTAACAGGCATAGTTGTATATGACGCCCATAGAGTGAGACTAATTAACCAATCTATTCGCAATAAAACAAATTAAAACTTATTTGCATGAGATTGCATCTACATCAAATTTGCTTTGATATGTACAAAATATCCATCGTTATCTATGGCATCCCAAACTTGGGGCTAGTTATATCTTAATTACAACTCAATACTTAATTAATTAAATTAATTAAAAACTCGAAAAAACACAGTTATACATGGCATGCCCGACGTGGGGCAGTAAGCATAAGCATTAGTCTAAAAAACAGACAGTTATAACGCTTAGAGAAGCTAACAACAGTTTCCCAAAGTGGGATCCGCGGACACTTTTGAGAAAAAATAGAATATACCGTCATTTTCTCAGATTTTTATGCTCTAAACTCTAAATTTTAGAATCTTAAAACAATCAGTAGAAGATTCCAGTACTTTGTTTTTGTTCAAACTAATTTTAATTGTAAAAGTAATTTCAAACTAATGGCTTTAATAAGTCTTTAAATCATGTCGTGTAGCAGATCTGTTTATCAGCCGAACTGCCTAGAGCGCCGTATCAACGCAAAACTGATCGTCGCGCTCTTTTAGTCCACGTATAAGCACTGTATCTTGTTTATAATCACTGTATCTAAGCAAAACGTTTTTTCATGTAGCTGGTTTTACGCCTGCGTAGCTGGATTTCGACACGTGTGGCTGGAAAGATATAGTCGAGGTTGGCAAAGTTAAGAAATAAACTTGATGTCGAGAGTGACTTAATATTGAAATTATAAGACATTAATCTTAATATTGCAGAGCTAATTGTTCAAATGCAGCTTCATTGTTCACATTAAACTATGTTTGATATAATTAATACTATAATTTTGCAAGTTACGAGAATTTTGATTTTAATACATTTTAATTAAAATATAAGAGTGAATCATATTTACTGTTTGTTTTATTTCATCCGTGATATTTTTAATTTAATTTTTTTTGGGGGGGGTCCGCGGACTGAAAAGTTTGGGAACCACTGGTTTAGGTACAGCAGAATTCGATGTTTGTTTGGAGTTGTGAATATAGTTAATGACAGTATGTTTAAAACAGACATGCCAGAGGATTTATATCTTGACGTGTATACCGGCAACGTCGCAGGGGTAGAGATCTAGAGACAGCGAGAAATCTACTGAACAGTATTACGAGAGGAGTGGTTCAGGCAAAGGCTCAAACCGTACTTATTACAAGAAGACAGACTGAGATTATTCTATAAACTGTCGTATCAAACAACCAAACATGTACGAAGCCAGCTGTCAGACAATGGACAAGAAACTCGTCAGCCGGGAAGTCATCCTTTACATCCTTTACATTACACGCTGATGGTAAATATCGGGTTCCACTGTTGTCAATCACACAGTTAATTATACCCAATGAAGCAGAGACGACGGTTGATTTCGCCGAATAGGGAACCACATGATCTCATTTCAAGAAGGGGAACGCTGAGCGTCACGTGTGCACGCCACGTCATTTCAAACGCTGCAGTGTTACAATGACGGGTACGATTCCCGTAAATCTGACAGTGGGAAAAAAGACAAAAATATATAGACAGGAAAAACAAAGTATACAAACCTATGGCGAAAAAAGCAGACATATTGATAACCATAAAGATATGGTAAGACCGATCTGGTTACATGATACCAAATACAGTTGAACGATTAGGGACATCAAAAACTTTAAAGTTTCGATAAACAGAATACGCGTAAAAGTAGATGTAACCCTTCACGGGGCATGAATATTTCTAGTCATTTATCTACAACATACGAAAGGCAGCTAGATCAAAGTGTCTACATTGTGAAATAGAATCATACAGTTTTGTACGCAGTAAATAGCGAGATGAAAAAACATGTAGTATGGAAACACTCTGTCCCAGAAAACAACAAACAAAATATATGTTTTATATAATATTGAAAACTTTCTCAAGTGAAACTTATTTGTCTGTTTTATATGTAGAACGCGTTTCGGCGTCGTGTTCGCCTTCTTCAGCTTTGCGACAGACTGCCAGTACCTAGTAACGTTTGTGGCAGTCTGTCGCAAAGCTGAAGAAGGCGAACACGACGCCGAAACGCGTTCTACATATAAAACAGACAAGTAAGTTTCACTTGAGAAAGTTTTCAATATTATATAAAGTGTAGTGCGGTGAAAGAAGGTGATGCACAAACAAGACAACTAAAATATATGTGTTCAGTCTGAAGAAAGGAAAGTTAGTCCGACGTGACACTAAAAGTTCTTCAAAAGAAGAAACAATCTGAAAACACAATTGTGTTACAAAAATAACAGGGACCAAGAAAGCTGAAGCCCAAGCAGGCTAGAAAATAGCAACCCCGTGAAGCTTTCTGAAAATTAGTACCGCAATTCTTCGTGGTAGACGAGGTACCAATAGATGCGTGCCCCTCATATCGGGAAGCGCGTGCTTTCTGATTGTGAGTAATCATTTCCCCTTCCACGGAAAAAAAACAATTCTTATTGTTGTCCACGGTCAAATTAATTTTACCTCTAGCAGTCGGATTGAATATCCTCTTTTCACCAGAGTACAGACCTTGACAATCGTTTCTTGCCTTTGGCTAGGACAATTTCTAGTGACCCCGTGTCTCATTAATATTATTTTAGCAAGTGGCTGCAGCAAACGTCCGGATGATTTCCACACCTCTCGCTACTTCATATACTAGTTTTGCATTTGTTATTTACTAATGTGTTTTTGTTAATTGTGTTAAGTATTCTTCACCAACTTAGTTATTCAGAATATTTAGTAAATTAGGTTTAGTCTCTCAATGTACGTTCCTCTGGTTCCTCACAGCCAACTTTTTCAAGCTTCATAAGTATTTAATTAAATGTTTGTTCCATTATTGTTTTAATATTGCATCACAATTATAAAAATAATTATTTAAATTCAAGTCCTGATTTTTATGTAGGCTAACGTGAAATTAATACTAATTTTTCATTAACGAAAATTAAAAATAAATCAGGCTGCTCATTAAAATATTTTCGCAGCAGTACGCAATACTTTGAAAGTATGAATAATATCCCCAAAATATTCCACAAATGTTAAGAAAATGAGCAAAATGAAACCGAAACAAAAATGCCAGCGCCGCGCGTAATGGTAAAACTTAAAACTGAGTCACAGAGGAATAGAAATCTCGCTGTATAAATTGACATAACCGATCCCGGCAACTGAAGAGGGTAGTTCATACCAGTTGTGAGGAGTAGGCACTGACTGTCGGAAATGAGGAAATACTGAAAAGTTTTTAAATAATGTTTATGTCCACTTAGGAACACATAAAGACAAGGATGTACTATGAGATTGATAGAATTAGATATGCCACGATCTGCCGTAGTCAGATTTATACGAGCGTAGGCACTGTTTCGGTATGTATCTTTAATAAAAGAATCCCCGCTACAAGAAAAAAGGGAGTAGGAAAGGTAGAATCAAATGCAGAAGAAGGAGAGGCAAACCTAGAAGAGAAGGACGGGTGATGAAAAAGGGCATGTAGAATGGAAGTAACAGGATGCACAAGGAAAGCAGCTAAAGGAGTGACTGAGAGGAAGTAATCAAGAAGGCTAAAGCGTTAATATAGAAGGCGTGGGTAAGCCCATACATGAAAAGCTTATTCTTAGTCTTAAAGTGCTACGGAAAAATGAAAATCTGTTAAAGATGGCACTGGGCGAACAACATATTCCGCACCAAACAAAAAATATAAACAACGAAGTAGAATTTGTGCACACACACACACACACACACACACACACACATGCGGACATACGGGTCGGTATTATTACCGGGTTGACAGCACAAAATTCTTCACGTTTCCGTAAACTGCAGTTTTTGTGTTTTCAAAAAAACGTATCGAAAACCATCACGCACGCGCACATCACTCGCAATGAACAAACGGTCGACTGAAAACCAAACAACGGAAAACTGGAACAACGTATAGAGACGCCATGTGTCCGTCACTACTGACAACAGTACGGAACTAAACGTTATCAACGTGTAATATCATTATCAGTACCCAGGTCGTTAAACGCAGCGCATAGGTTTCACCATATACGCACTGGAACGAACAATAATACCCAGCAAACTATACGGTTATGTAAATAAAACTATACAGTGTTTATAGTGAGTAGAATTACTTGGCTACTAACTTAGAGGTTCCAGATTCGTTTGTGGATAACACTATAGAATCAAATTGTCTTTTTAACCCTCCCTCCCAGGTTGGCTCGGCATCTGGAAATGACTACCTTCAGGGTTACAATACGCAGTGGGTTTAGCACACTTGGCTTTACCGTATCAAATTCTACAATAATGTAAACCAAGGTAGGAAACCCTTCAAGCCCATTACAACAGCTTGTCGTGATTCTGTAAGCACCCTACTTACAGAAAAGGGGAAGATCCTCGAAAGGTGGCTCAAGCACTTTAAAGCTCTTCATTCTAAGAATGACGAGGCGGACAACTATATACCACCTGTGCTGTAGGAACTTGAACACATCTAGCCTCCTGATGAAGATGATGTGACAGCCGCAATAGAAAGCCTTAGAAACTTCAAAGCTCCCGGTTCTGATGATCTTCCTGCGGAGCTTTTGAAAAACGGTGGCCCGGAGCTGGTTAAAACCCTTCAAGACCTTGTCAATGACATAGGGATAGAGGAGAAACTGCCAACAGCCTGGCAGAAGACAGTTATATGTCCGGTTTATAAAAAGGGGGATCAACTAGACTAACAATTACAGATCAATTTCTCTTCTGCCTGTGGCGTATAAAATAATGACCCACATATTGTACCAAAAACTGCTTCCAATGTTGATCAGGTGATTGGCTGATATTAGTGCGGATTTCGAAGAGGAAAATCGACAATAGACCAAGTTTTCACACTCCGACATATTCTGGAAAAGGTAGGGAACATAAGCTACAAACCCATCACCTCTTCATAGATTTCAGAAATGCATACGATAGCATTGATAGACAAGAACTTTACACTGCTCTTGAAGAACTAGGCATACCAAAGAAATTAATAAGATTGTGTAGGATGAGAATGCTGACAGTGAAGGGCATGGTGAGGATCCAGAATGACTTATCAGGAGAGTCTGACTATGGAAAGGGAGTCCTCCAAGGCGATGCTCTTGCTTGCCTCCTCTTCATTCTTGTCTTAGAAAAAGGTATGAGAGATGCTGGAATAGATTCCTCCGGGACTGTATTTAACAGGTGGTGCAGGTCCTAGGATACCCCGATGACCTAGATATAATCGAGAGGTCCCTTCGAGCAGTCACTGAAACATTTCTTACTCTTGAAGGTCCCGAAAGGAGGCTGGGTCTCATAATAAACCAAAGCAAGACAAAATACACGGTCACAGGACAGGAAGCTAGAGAAGGAGAGCGCATCCAAATTGTCATCTATTCCTTCTAAAAAATCAACACCTTTGTTTATTTAGGATGCCAAGTTAACTCCGATGGGGAAACAACAGAAGAAATAAAGCGAAGAATCACCTCACCTAATAGGTGCTTCTTTGGTCTCAGACCTCTGCTCCAGAGCAGAACAATCGCCAGGGGCATCACGCTCCTTCTGTATAAAACACTGATCCGCCCAGTTCTCACCTATGGTTCTGAGACCTGGACCATTTCTAGAAAGTCTGAGTCAAGCCTGCTGGTTCATGAACGCAAAATCCTCCGCAGAATTTTTGGTCCAATATGTGTGGGAGGTGAATGGAGGAAAAGGACCAACCAAGAACTGAACACTCTTCTCTGAATGAACCAGATATTGTGAAAATTATAAAACTTGGTAAACTCAGGTGGGCTGGACATGTGATCAGAATGGGGGAGAATGAAATACCTAGAAAGGCACTCACAGACACAGAACAGATCTATGGCACCAGGAGAGTTGGTAGATCCAAACTACGTTGGGAAGGCGCTGTGAACTATGATGCGCACCATATCCTTGGGACCCGGAACTGGAGAGCAGCTGCACTCGACTGGGACAACTGGCGGAGACTGTTAAAGGAGGCCTTGACTCAGTAATCGGTTGTTGCGCCACTGAAGAAGAAGAAGAAGAAGAAGAAGCCTTTAGCGTATCTGAATGGTAATGACGATGCCCACACCAACTTCCTTGTACGGCTGACTTTCTATTCTGATTCTTCTACGACATTTTGGTGGTACTTAAAGGAATCATTGTTCATATTATTATTATTATATTTCCTTTCCTCACAGTACAATTTAAACCAGGACAAAATTTCTGAAGGGACGGGAGAGCAAATATTTAATAATGTGGTCATCGCATCTTGACCGTTACGATTGAAAATATGGATACCCCCAACTACGCAGCCACCGTGTGCTCATCCAACCAGGTTTAATTTATCTATATCACGCTTCACCAGTGTTGCAGATTCAGAAAAGTAAAATCGGAAGTTGGATCAAAAAATTTGTGGAAGGTTTTAAGAAAAAAAATTTATATTTACGTTAAATTCTTGGATTTCGTTGTCCATGACGTGTCCGTTACTTAACTAAATACAACTATTTCATGAACGACTCGGAACACAAAGTTTTTTATGAGTAAAAAGATAAAGTTTTACCTTACAACCTGAACCGGTTTTCACTTTTAAAAAGCTTCTTCAGAGGTTGCCGCTGGTAGCGCTCTCCGTCCTGTTGTGGGCGACGGAATCGAATTTCGAAAGATCGATGTTGTGTGTGTGGGGTGAGATATGTTCGAATAATGCGTGCGATTTGAATTGTGTCTGTTCGTTTAGGATGTCGTTTTTATTTGTTTTCGTGTGTTTGTATATTTCCATTTGTTTTAGAGTGTCTAGTTTTCGGCCTTTTGTGTGTACGTGTACAATGTTCATGTTATTGTCGATGTTTTTGTATGTGTGGTTTGCTTGAATGAGGTGGTTTGCAAAGGTGGATTCTGTAGTGGAGTGGAGTGGAGTACCTTTGTGTGTTCAATCTATCTTTGTTTGAAGCTACGTCCTGTCTGGCTATGTAGAATTTGTTGCAATTTGAGCAATTTAGTTTGTAATCACCAGGTAGATCGAATTTGTTTTGTGCTTTGTGTGTGTGTTTTGATAGTGTGTGTTCTGTTTTGTTAGTAGTTTTGTAAGCGATTCTGTATCCTGCTTTTTTGAATTTGTCAGACAACACACACTACTAGACAACAACATTGCACTAAAAAACAACACAGATCTAGTAACAAAAATAAAAGACATACACATCCACATAATGCCACGTTAGCCTCCTTTGACATTAAAAACCTGTACACAAACATCCCCATCTCTGAAACAATCACCATCCTACAAAGCAAACTCAAACAGAACAACACACCAGACGAACTTATCAACGAAATAACAGAAACTCAGAACATTATCATAAAACAAAACTACTTTACTTATAACAATAAATATTACACACAGAATGATGGTCTACCCATGGGTTCCCCCATATCCAGCATTCTAGCAGAAGTCTTCCTCCAACACTTAGAAAAAACAAAAATCCTCACAAACAATGACAGACACTCACATAAAATACTATATTGGCACAGATACGTTGATGACATTCTAATACTATACAGGAGAATCAAAAGACAATGTGAACAGTTACTAACGCACATAAACAAAATACATAAAAACATAACTGCCGAATTCGAACACAACAATACCATAAACTTCTTAGACCTCTCCATCACAAAACTTGAACACAGGCACAAATTCAGTATATACAGAAAACCGACTACAGCTGACACACTAATACACAACACCTCCAATCACCCAATACAACACAAACTAGCTGCCTTCAGAACCAAAAGAACCATGATACATAGACTTAACAACATCCCTCTAGATGAAAAAGACTACAAAGACGAATTAAACACGATAAAATATCTAGCAGAATCTAACGGATACGACAGAACAATAATCAATACGACAGAACAATAATCAATAAACTCCTACACAAAACATAAAACAAACAACAGACAAAGGCAGAAAACAACAAATTCATAACACTAACATACATCAACAAACAAACTGAAAAAATAGCCCACAAATTCAAAAAAGCAGGATACAGAATCGCTTACAAAACTACTAACAAAACAGAACACACACTATCAAAACACACACACAAAGCACAAAACAAATTCGATCTACCTGGTGATTACAAACTAAATTGCTCAAATTGCAACAAATTCTACATAGGCCAGACAGGACGTAGCTTCAAACAAAGATACATTGAACACACAAAGGCACTCCACTCCACTACAGAATCTACCTTTGCAAACCACCTCATTGAAGCAAACCACACATATAAAAACATCGACAATAACATAATTTTCTACACGTACACACAAAAGGCCGAAAACTAGACACTCTAAAACAATTGGAAATATACAAACAAACGAAAACAAATAAAAACGACATCCTAAACGAACAGACACAATTCAAATCCCACGCATTATTCGAACATATCTCACCCCACACACACAACATCGATCTTTCGAAATTCGATTCCGTCGCCCACAACAGGACGGGAGCGCTACCAGCGGCAACCTCTGAAGAAGCTTTTTAAAAGTGAAAACCGGTTCAGGTTGTAAGGTAAAACTTTATCTTTTTACTCATAAAAAACTTTGTGTTCCGAGTCGTTAATGAAATAGTTGTATTTAGTTAAGTAACGGACACGTCATGGACAACGAAATCCAAGAATTTAACTTAAATATAGATTTTTTTTTTCTTAAAACCTTCCCCTTTCCATCTATCAGACTGACCTTAGAATAGATAAAAGTTTGCTAACTTAATTTGAATTAAAATTTAAGACAAACAAAGTTTCTCTTAAAAATTGAAGAATTTTAAAAATATTATAAACAGTGTTTTTAGTGTAAATCTTTAGAAAATGGCTGACGGAAGGAAGCGCTTAAAATTGAAAAAAGAAAAAGAAGGTAAAGTGGAAACTATTATAAGTAAAACCCGTAAAACTGATAGTTTATTCAAATCATGTAGTGTTAGTGATGCGCAACCGCAAGCATGTTGAAGTTCTGAATTGAAGTTTAGTGATGTTGGTACCACTAGTGTCAATAGTGCTAGTGAAAAAACTACTGAAAGTGATAATCGAGAGATTTTAGTTGTGGACAATCCAGATCAAATTGATAAATATTGATCTGTCCATGTAATACCGAATTGTGGGTTGGTTCCAGAAACCAAGGCAAGCCTAATATTTAAGGAATCGAGACATTATAGTGATACCGTCAGTAACTGTGATAGTAGTGAAGGTGAAGATATTGTTCACAGTGTTCAGCCAGAGAGGTCCGCTGTGGAGGAAACTCCATTTTTGAAGAATGAAGGGCCAGTTCACGTCAAAAAGCATGATGCAATATCATTAAATCACGTAGGGAAGGTCTTAGATTCTGATCCTATTAATTGGCAAGTGAACGAGAGCACACGTGATTATGTAGCAAAATTTGGATTTAAACAGAGCACTAGTGCGGACTTTAAAAAATCAAAGAGTGACTATAATGATGGCACAGTTAGATATCTTACCTTAAATGTGTTTCAGCGTAGGCTTGCTAACGATGAAACATTACCTCGAACCTGGCTAGTTTATTCTGAAAGCACTGGTTTTGTTTTGTTGTGGTGTTTGTTTACTCTGTTCAAGTCAAACAGCTCTAGCGACAAAGTTTTTCGCAGGAGGGTTTAATGACTGGAAGAGCGGCTTTTATAAAGTTGAAGAGCACGAAAATTCTATAAACCATAGGAACAGTCTTGCCACAAATGAAAGAGGGCGTTTAACAGGCCGCACAGACAAAGAGTTGGAAGCAGAAACTAATTAGTTCTAACTAGTTCTTCATCGTGTAGTCGTTGTAGTCAAAGCATTAGCATCACGTGGCATGTCATTACGTGGGGACAAAGAAAAGTTTGGAAGTAGTCACAGTGGCAACTGTATGATGTTATTTGTTATTGTTATTGTTACTGAAAAAAGTAAAAATAAAAATTGTCGGGGACAGTCGTACGACAATGCAAGTAACATGTCTGGATATATTCATGTCTCCAAACCCTAAGCAAAGAAATGAATAGTTTATTCCTTGTTCCTGAGTTTATTCCTTGTTCTGCTCACTCACTCAATCTTGTCGGAACATATGAAGATGTATGTTGTAATGTGGGCTGTAATTTGTTTCTTTTGTTTTTTTGCAAGAATTGTACAGCATTTTCAGTTCGTCTACCAGCAGGTGGGAAATACTTCAAAACCCAGTGTCTGTTACGGATGAACTTCAACACCAACGTTCAACACTGAAGAACCTTAGCTCTACACGAGATGACGCTTGCCAAGCACTGTGAAATAACTGGCAAAATATTCTTCATACTTTGCAATCAATTGAACAAGATACGACGCAAAAACATGTCACTCGCGCCGAGGCAAGGGGTCCACTTACAAACATGGACAGCCTAGAAACTGGCTTCATGGCAGAATTGCTTTAGAATGAACTCCAAGTCTCTGACAGGTATGTGACTTACAAAGAGAGCGTAGACATGCGCACGCGTAGGCACGCTGAGTGGTGTAAACAAACCAACGACTACTGAGAAACACCGTTCACATTACATTAGCAGAACTCACTCAACGCTCACTTTCCCCTCATTTAAAAAAATATATGTTTCTCCCAGATTTCCAAAAACGTTTAATTTGCACAAGGTACTTGTAATGCATCATTACAATTTCTGGTTTTTCAATTAACACTTTTCTTTTACTTCTACTTTCCTCCACTTGAATACCACACTTTTAAACACTAGGGTGAATAATTTAGCGCTCCACGGGAAATGGATTCTTTCTTTCTTCATAGGCAGGAGTTTTTTAACAGTGGGCACATTTTGATTTTTATAAAAATACTGAACAATATTTCTTACTACACGCTTATCAAAATCATCAAGAAAAAGTTTCCTTTTCTCACATGTTGTACATTTTAAATGTTACCTAGAAACAGTCACGTTAGATTATTCTGACCCCGAGAAAGACACGAAGAGGATGAAAAGGAAAAGGTCAACCGTTTCAACCTGCTCAACTCCTATGCCAACTGATCTTCGACCTGCCGAGGAGGGAAATAAGAGGTCTATACCTGTAAAGCTCTGTCGCCTAATACGAAAGGACTGACTTCAGTCTGTCTATCACAACGTGGACATTGCTGTCCGGATTTTTGTATGTACAGCGGCCTCAGAGCGTTCCGTGGCTCAAAAGACTAAATATCGGCATGGAGAACCATACATGACTTCCATGTTCTAAGATTTATATTTAAAATCATATTCGAAATGAAATATTTCCATAGAAACTACGTCTTTCTACTTATTGCTTCAGCATTAACCACAGTACTGTGGTCACTAACGTATACCACCTTACGTTTTCGCACTCGATTTTCACTGATGATGGCAGTCGATGCCACTGGCGAAAAGTCTGGTTTTGCAGAAAACATTGGACTACGACTAAACAGCCCGGGAAGCAATTTTAACAAAAAAACTACTTCTTTGTTGCCGATAACGTAGTACACATATAAAAAATTCTCCCCTCCACCTTCAACTATAATTTTTAATAATAGAAAGTTACCCCCACCCCGTCCACCTAACCTCTTCATTTATAGATATTTCATCTACGTTTCTACAGTGGATTATTATGAGCTTCTTATCAGGATACTTTATTTATAAAAATTAAGTACTTTACTCTTGTTAAATCATAAAATGTTTCAGGTAAACTACCCCTTTCTCTTAACCGATCTTCTCCAAAATCAATAGACCTTCAGTCCTATAACAATCAATGTTATTGGGTTATTTATTGCACAATTAATTAATTATTAAATATATAAAATTATCAATCTCTGACATGTATGTGTATAATTTAATCTTAATGATGATTCTAACTATCTATGCTCATCAACACATACGTGATATCATTTATTTAATTGAACATAAGAAACTCTTAAAATCTATTTGCATTCTTTCAAACTTTAGGTTAATATTTGGGTTGCATTGGTAATAATGAACGCATGTTTCTGATTAACTAAAATACTAGTTTAATTATCATTTATGACATATTATAATAGTACATAGGTTACGTCGCTGTACCTGAAATACATACATATTCATAATAAACAAAGATATATCTTAATATATGCTGAAACAAAGGAAAACATACATACATATATAAATCAAATGATGTTACAATTCAATATTCTACTTATTTAATGCGTTCATTAAATCCCAAATAAGCTTTTGTTTATACGTTCCTTAAATACTTTATCAGATTTACTCATTACTTTTCTTAATAAATTTCTCAGGTGTGACTTCTTTGAAAGAAACCAGGTCAGTAGAAGTTACTAATTAGAAGTAATTATAATAATGGTTACTTGGTTAGTGAATATCCATTAGTTGTTGATGAAGTCTCGTTCTGGTGATGGAGATGGCTCGTAGATACATTCCGTCGTACGTTGTTTTATCACTGCCACTTATCACTTTATTCTTCCGACCGCTCGCGTAGGTGTTTGTATATGTGTGGGTAATTGAAGTTCAGTGTTCAATCAATGTTCTATCTTACTGTGTTTGCTGTGTGTTCGTTTTAAAGTCAATATACATGTCTAGTTTCATTTGTCGCTGCTTCCACAAACGATCCTATAATTGATTAGATTGTTTAATGTTTCGTGTTCATTATGTTGTTGATACACAATATTAAGTTCCAATAATTTGTATATCGTTAAGTGATGCTGTCTGTTAGTGTAACGGTCTGATTGTTCACTTGGTGTAAATTTCACTAAGTCCGTTACTGCGCACTCTGGTAAAATTCACTACCGCGATATGAATGTATTATTAAGTTTTAAGTTCCTTGTTATTTATCTAACTTCCGAATGATTTGAATAAACAATGGAAAGTTTATAATATACCGTCTCTCGCACTTGTAGTTAAACTACTTGATAATTGAAATGTAAACTGTCTGAAAATTCTAACTGTAAAAACTTTAGTATAACTATTCAAAATTTAAGTGTTGACTGTCTGTCTGAAAATTGAATATCACTGTCTAAAATTTGAGTATGACTGACCTAAAAAATTGAGTATAACTGACCCTCCGTCTTCCTGGACAGCTAGTTTTATTAATTCGTCCCTACTCAAAATTTTGTCTCTGGCGCGCTTCACGCCCACTTCTTTTCGAGATTGGTCAGTTTTTGATTTTATCGGAAAATACTGTCCCACTCTGTCAAAATCCTACGTCATAGTTCTTCCGATAGGTCCTTCGTCTCAGTTGCTATGGAAACATCCCTCACCATCAAATTTCTCGCTGGCTGAAGGTCTCTGATAGGTCCTTAGGTCTCCCTGCTCTCTGGCTTGACGATCGTTGACCCGCTTCGAAGAAACTACGGCTATCAACAGCTTGTCTATCAGCCTATTGTCCGAGTAAACTCTGCGTTTCTATAGATTCCCATTATCTGTACTTACAGTCTTCCTGGCGTATTGTTCTATGCTCTAACCCCTTTTTTCTGGCTATTACTAATTTCGAACATCTGCTGGTCGTTGAAGTCACCCCAAATTTCCCTTCGTAAATTCTTGTCTGTCAATTAGACGATACCTCCAGCTGTGTAACATGACTTTAGTTTTTGTCAGCCTATCTTCCAGTATTGTTACTTAAGGTGCAGCGTATCCGTTTCATTGTAGTATGGAGCATCACTTGTTTTTGTCGCTTATCGTCTACTGACGTAATACGGCCACATCTGCTACAATTCTCGGTACGGGTGTGAATGTCCTCACTTACTTTGTTACAGCTGCGGAGAGCAATAATTCTGGACGAAACTTTCCCTGTCATCTTACGCCACCAAATTCTATAGTTGGATTGAACTTAATGCGTTTCTATTGTCAAGTCAGCAACGCTTCACTGACACCTTCTCATTACTCCTTATTTATTGCTCCACCATAAGTCGTTGACACTTGCCTCGTGTGAACGTACTCTGCCGAGGTGAAATTTAAAAATTTTAAAATTTTCTGCTCGTTACAGTCCTCTACAATTCAGGGATGCATGCAAAAAAATATTTCATTCTGTTTGAATGTGCGGCAGTTATCGTTCGTCATGGAAACACTTCTCTTGTTACAACATAAAATGTTGAAGGTAAACTACTCCTTTCCCTTAACCGATCTTCACCAAAATCAACAGACCTTGAGCTCTCTACAACTCAGGAAAGTGTGCAAAAAATTATTTGATTCTCTTTGGAATTTTCGGCAGTTATCGTTCGTCATAAAAAAATTACCCTTTTTAAAACATAAAACGTTGCCGATAAACTACCCCTTTCCCTTACCCGATCTTCAACAAAATCAACAGACCTTGATTTCTGTATAATTCAAAAAGGTATGCAGAATAGTAGTTGATTCTGTTTTAATGTACGGCAGTTATCGTTCGTCATAAAAAAATTACCCTTGTTAAAACATAAAAAGTTGCACAGGTAAACTACCCTATTCCCTTAACCGATCTTCACCAAAACCAAAAGGTCTTGAGAACTCTACAATTCAGGGCTGTATACAAAACATTATTTGATTCTGTTTGAATTTGCGGCTATTATCGTTTACCATAGAAAATATCTGTATGGAGAACCATACATAACTTCCATGTGCTAAGATTTATATTTAAAATCATTTTCGAAATGAAATATTACCATAGAAACTACTTCTTTCTACTTACTGCTTCAGCCTTAACCACAGTACTGTGGTCAAGTACTGTGGTCACTAACGTATACCACCTCACGTTATCGCACTCGATTTTCACTGATGATGGAAGTCGATGGCATTGCCGAAACGTCTGGTTTTTTAGAAAACATTGGACTACGGCCAAATATCCCGGGAAGGAATTTTAACAAAAACTACTTCTTTGTTGCCGATAACGTTGTACACACATATATATATATATATATATATATATATATATATATATAAAACATGCATAAAATTAATGGCTTGTATAAGTTAATGTTTGATCTCCATTAAGTAGTGCTCAAGTTTCCAAAGTTTTAATATTATGATGTCCGTAATTAAAACATCAGAGCAGGTTTAGTGTGTATGAGGGTACACCGTGGACAAAAATTTTCAACATTTCCTATTGAGCGTTGCTTAGAGTAAAGCTGCGAATCTACAGTGTACGTTTCCAGAACAAACACGCGGAAAAGAAGTAGCGCTCCGAAGTCACTCATGGACCCTCAGCATCTTGCAGAGGGTTCATTCCCTAAAGACGAAAATTCTGTCTATGAATCGTTCCTCTGTAAACACGTGCAGTTACAATGCCCAGCGATCCACAGGAAGCAAATCGCTATCCACGCTGGACAATTTTTCGGCTTGCACGCGTTATGTTGGTGTGGGTTTCCGCACTTTCCATTTAAAAAGCATGCAAATGTAAGAAAATAAACATGAGTGAGGCCAGAAATAACGCGAATTGTGTGTGTGTGTGTGTGTGTGTGTGTGTGTGTGTGTGTGTGTGTGTGTGTGTGTGTGTGTGTGTGTGTGTGTGTGTGTGTGTGTGTGTGTGTGTGTGTGTGTGTGTGTGTGTGTGTGTGTGTGTGTGTGTGTGTGTGTGTGTGTGTGTGTGTGTGTGTGTGTGTGTGTGTGGTCCCTGCCTTTTCATTGCAGTAATCATAATAATAAAATGGAAACGTAAACATTACGTAATTGAGATATGCTTGCCTGCCACGAACGATATATTTTCTCTCATACATGATTTACATTAAAATGAGAAAATTATAATTTTATTGCCTGGCAACAAAATTATTTTATTTTTAACAATTACCATTGTTTGAACAAGTTTAAATGAATTTTCAAGTACTTTACTGTTGTTAAAACGTAAAAGGTTACAGGTAAACTACCCCTTCCCCTTAACCGATCTTCTCCGAAAACAATAGGTCTTGAGTACTCTACAAAACAGGGCTGTATGCAAAAAATTATTTGATTCTGTTTGAATATGCGGCAGTTACCGTTCGTCATAGAAAAAATTACCCTTGTTAAAACATAAAATGTTGCTGGTAAACTACCCTATTCCCTTAACCGATCTTCACCAAAACAAAAAGGGCTTGAGAACTCTACAAATCAGGGCTGTATGCAAAAACTTATTTGATTCTCTTTGAATTTGCGGCTGTTATCGTTTGCCATAGAAAATACCCTTTTCAAAACATAAAACGTTGCAGGTAAACTACCCCTTTCCCTTAACCGATCTTCACCAAAAACAACAGATCTTGAGAACTCTACAATTCAGGTCTGTATGCAAAAGAGTAGTAGATTCTGTTTAAATTTGCGGCTGTTATCGTTTGACATAGAAAAAAATTACCCTTGATTAAAAAAAACCGTTGCAGGTAAACTACCCCTTTCCCTTAACCGATCTTCACCAAAAACAACAGGTCTTGAGTACTCTACAAATCAGGGCTGTATGCAAAAGAGTAGTAGATTCTGTTTACATTTGCGGCTGTTATCGTTTGACATAGAAAAAAATTACCCTTGTTAAAAAATTATTTGATTCTGTTTGAATTTGCGGTTGTTATCGTTTGCCATAGAAAAAAAATCTACAGACAGAAGACAGATAGACACACACACAGACACTTTTCGAAAAATGACTTTTTTTCATGTTTTGAGTGTAGTACAATCAGAATCTGCAATAATCTCGAACACGATTTTTTTTGCCATCACCATACTTCCATTTCCTTAAGGAACATGGAAGTAAATATCGGTATGGAGAACCATACATGACTTCCATGTTCTAAGATTTTTATTTAAAATCATATTTTAAATATGATTTTATTTAAATGAAATATTTCCATAGAAACTACGTCTTTCTACTTATTGCTTCAGCATTAACCACAGTACTGTGGTCACTAACGTATACCACCTCACGTTTTTGCACTCGATTTTCACCGATGATGGCAGTCGATGGCACTGCCGAAAAGTCTGGTTTTGCAGAAAACATTGGACTACGGCTAAAGAGCCCGGGAAGAAATTTTAACAAAAAACTACTTCTTTGTTGCCGATAACGTAGTACACATATAAAAAATTCTCCCCTCCACCATCAATTATAATTTTTAATAATAGAAAATTACCCCCACCCCGTTCACCTAACCTCTTCATTTATAGATATTTCATCTACGTTTCTACAGTGGATTACTATGAGCTTCTTATCAGGATACTTTATTTATAAAAATTAAGTACTTTACTCTTGTTAAATCATAAAATGTTTCAGGTAAACCACCCCTTTCTCTTAACCGATCTTCTCCAAAATCAACAGACCTTCCGTCCTCTACAATTCAGGGAAGCATGCAAAAAAATATTTGATTCTGTTTGAATGTGCGGCAGTTATCGTTCGTCATGGAAACACTTCTCTTGTTACAACATAAAATGATGCAGGTAAACTACCCCTTTCCCTAAACTGATCTTCACCAAAATCAACAGACCTTGAGCTCTCTGCAACTCAGGAAAGGGTGCAAAAAATTATTTGATTCTCATTGAATTTTCGGCAGTTATCGTTCCTCATAAAAAAAATTACCCTTTTTAAAACATAAAACGTTGCTGATAAACTACCTCTTCCCTTAACCGATCTTCAACAAAATCAACAGACCTTGAGTTCTCTTTAGTTCAAAAAGTTATGCAAAAACCTAGTTGATTCTGTTTGAATTTACGGCAGTTATCGTTCGTCATATAAAAAATAACCCTTGTAAAACATAAAATGTTGCAGGTAAACTACCCTATTCCCTTAACCGATCTTCACCAAAACCAAAAGATCTTGAGAACTCTACAATTCAGGGCTGTATACAAAACATTATTTGATTCTGTTTGAATTTGCGGCTATTATCGTTTACCATAGAAATATCTGTATGGAGAACCACTTTGGAATACCCCTTTCCCCCAACCGATCTTCACCAAAAACAATAGGTCGCGAGTACTCTACAAATCAGGGCTGTATGCAAAAAAGTATTTGATTCTGTTTGAATTTGCGGCTGTTATCGTTTGCCATAGAAAAAAAATCTACAGACACACACACAGACACTTTTCGAAAAACGACTTTTTTTCATGTTTTGAGTGTAGTACAATCAGAATCTGCAATAATCTCGAACACGATTTTTTTTTGCCATCACCATACTTCCATTTCCTTAAGGAACATGGAAGTAAAATTAACTACGCACGAACGTAGGAGATGATCGTTTGAATTCAACGGTAGTTTACCTGCAACGGTTTTTTATCAAGGGTAATTTTTTACTTCCATATTCCTTAAGGAATGGAAGTATGGTGATGGCAAAAATATCGGTATGGAGAACCATACATGACTTCCATATTCTAAGATTTATATTTAAAATCATTTTCAGCCAAACAGCCAGGCTGTGTCTTACCTGCCTTTTCATTGCTGTATTAAATGAAAAAATTATATTACATTAAAATGAAAAAATTATAATTTTATTGCCTGGCAACAAAATTATCTTATTTTTAACAATTACCATTGTTTCAAAAAGTTTAAATAAATTTTCAAGTACTTTACTCTTGTTAAAACGTAAAAGGTTGCAGGTAAACTACCCCTTCCCCTTAACCGATCTTCACCGAAATCGAAAGTCATTGAGGCCTCTACAATTCAGGGACGTATGCAAAAAATTATTTGATTCTGTTTGAATTTGCGGCTGTTATCGTTTGCCATAGAAAAATATCGGTATGGAGAACCATACATGACTTCCATATTCTAAGATTTATATTTAAAATCATTTTCAGCCAAACAGCCAGGCTGTGCCTTACCTGCCTTTTTATTGCTGTATTAAATGAAAAATATTATATTACATTAAAATTAAAAAATTATAATTTTATTGCCTGGCAACAAAATTATTTTATTTTTAACAATTACCATTGTTTCAAAAAGTTTAAATAAATTTTCAAGTACTTTACTCTTGTTAAAACGTAAAAGGTTGCAGGTAAACTACCCCTTCCCCTTAACCGATCTTCACCAAAATCGAAAGTCATTGAGACCTCTACAATTCAGGGACGTATGCAAAAAATTATTTGATTCTGTTTGAATTTGCGGCTGTTATCGTTTGCCATAGAAAATACGCTTGATAAAAAAACGTTGCAGGTAAACTACCCCTTCCCCTTAACCGATCTTCACCAAAAACAATAGGTCTTGAGTACTCTACAAATCAGAGCTGTATGCAAAACATTATTTGATTCTGTTTGAATTTGCGGCTGTTATCGTTTGCCATAGAAAATACCCTTGTTAAAAAAACGTTGCAGGTAAACTACCCCTTTCCCTCAACCGAACTTCACCAAAAACAATAGGTCTTGAGAACTCTACAATTTAGGGCTGTATGCAAATAATCTTTTGATTCTGTCTGACTTTGCGGCTGTTATCGTTTGCCATAGGAAATACCCTTGTTAAAACATAAAACGTTACAGGTAAACTACCCCTTTCCCTTAACCGATCTTCACCAAAAACAACAGATCTTGAGAACTCTACAATTCAGGGCAGTATGCGAAACATTATTTGATTCTGTTTGAATTTTCGGCTGTTATCGTTTGCCAAACAAACAAAATTACCGTTGCTAAAAAAAAACCGTTGCAGGTAAACTACCCCTTTCCCTCAACCGATCTTCACCAAAAACAATAGGTCGCGAGTACTCTGCAAATCAGGGCTGCATGCAAAACATTATTTGATTTTGTTTGAATTTGCGGCAGTTATCGTTTGCCATAGAAAAAAATTACCCTTGTTAAAAAATTATTTGATTCTGTTTGAATTTGCGGTTGTTATCGTTTGCCATAGAAAAAAATCTACAGACAGAAGACAGATAGACACACACACAGACACTTTTCGAAAAATGACTTTTTTTCATGTTTTGAGTGTAGTACAATCAGAATCTGCAATAATCTCGAACACGATTTTTTTTGCCATCACCATACTTCCATTTCCTTAAGGAACATGGAAGTAAATATCGGTATGGAGAACCATACATGACTTCCATGTTCTAAGATTTTTATTTAAAATCATATTTTAAATATGATTTTATTTAAATGAAATATTTCCATAGAAACTACGTCTTTCTACTTATTGCTTCAGCATTAACCACAGTACTGTGGTCACTAACGTATACCACCTCACGTTTTTGCACTCGATTTTCACCGATGATGGCAGTCGATGGCACTGCCGAAAAGTCTGGTTTTGCAGAAAACATTGGACTACGGCTAAAGAGCCCGGGAAGAAATTTTAACAAAAAACTACTTCTTTGTTGCCGATAACGTAGTACACATATAAAAAATTCTCCCCTCCACCATCAATTATAATTTTTAATAATAGAAAATTACCCCCACCCCGTTCACCTAACCTCTTCATTTATAGATATTTCATCTACGTTTCTACAGTGGATTACTATGAGCTTCTTATCAGGATACTTTATTTATAAAAATTAAGTACTTTACTCTTGTTAAATCATAAAATGTTTCAGGTAAACCACCCCTTTCTCTTAACCGATCTTCTCCAAAATCAACAGACCTTCCGTCCTCTACAATTCAGGGAAGCATGCAAAAAAATATTTGATTCTGTTTGAATGTGCGGCAGTTATCGTTCGTCATGGAAACACTTCTCTTGTTACAACATAAAATGATGCAGGTAAACTACCCCTTTCCCTAAACTGATCTTCACCAAAATCAACAGACCTTGAGCTCTCTGCAACTCAGGAAAGGGTGCAAAAAATTATTTGATTCTCATTGAATTTTCGGCAGTTATCGTTCCTCATAAAAAAAATTACCCTTTTTAAAACATAAAACGTTGCTGATAAACTACCTCTTCCCTTAACCGATCTTCAACAAAATCAACAGACCTTGAGTTCTCTTTAGTTCAAAAAGTTATGCAAAAACCTAGTTGATTCTGTTTGAATTTACGGCAGTTATCGTTCGTCATATAAAAAATAACCCTTGTAAAACATAAAATGTTGCAGGTAAACTACCCTATTCCCTTAACCGATCTTCACCAAAACCAAAAGATCTTGAGAACTCTACAATTCAGGGCTGTATACAAAACATTATTTGATTCTGTTTGAATTTGCGGCTATTATCGTTTACCATAGAAATATCTGTATGGAGAACCACTTTGGAATACCCCTTTCCCCCAACCGATCTTCACCAAAAACAATAGGTCGCGAGTACTCTACAAATCAGGGCTGTATGCAAAAAAGTATTTGATTCTGTTTGAATTTGCGGCTGTTATCGTTTGCCATAGAAAAAAAATCTACAGACACACACACAGACACTTTTCGAAAAACGACTTTTTTTCATGTTTTGAGTGTAGTACAATCAGAATCTGCAATAATCTCGAACACGATTTTTTTTTGCCATCACCATACTTCCATTTCCTTAAGGAACATGGAAGTAAAATTAACTACGCACGAACGTAGGAGATGATCGTTTGAATTCAACGGTAGTTTACCTGCAACGGTTTTTTATCAAGGGTAATTTTTTACTTCCATATTCCTTAAGGAATGGAAGTATGGTGATGGCAAAAATATCGGTATGGAGAACCATACATGACTTCCATATTCTAAGATTTATATTTAAAATCATTTTCAGCCAAACAGCCAGGCTGTGTCTTACCTGCCTTTTCATTGCTGTATTAAATGAAAAAATTATATTACATTAAAATGAAAAAATTATAATTTTATTGCCTGGCAACAAAATTATCTTATTTTTAACAATTACCATTGTTTCAAAAAGTTTAAATAAATTTTCAAGTACTTTACTCTTGTTAAAACGTAAAAGGTTGCAGGTAAACTACCCCTTCCCCTTAACCGATCTTCACCGAAATCGAAAGTCATTGAGGCCTCTACAATTCAGGGACGTATGCAAAAAATTATTTGATTCTGTTTGAATTTGCGGCTGTTATCGTTTGCCATAGAAAAATATCGGTATGGAGAACCATACATGACTTCCATATTCTAAGATTTATATTTAAAATCATTTTCAGCCAAACAGCCAGGCTGTGCCTTACCTGCCTTTTTATTGCTGTATTAAATGAAAAATATTATATTACATTAAAATTAAAAAATTATAATTTTATTGCCTGGCAACAAAATTATTTTATTTTTAACAATTACCATTGTTTCAAAAAGTTTAAATAAATTTTCAAGTACTTTACTCTTGTTAAAACGTAAAAGGTTGCAGGTAAACTACCCCTTCCCCTTAACCGATCTTCACCAAAATCGAAAGTCATTGAGACCTCTACAATTCAGGGACGTATGCAAAAAATTATTTGATTCTGTTTGAATTTGCGGCTGTTATCGTTTGCCATAGAAAATACGCTTGATAAAAAAACGTTGCAGGTAAACTACCCCTTCCCCTTAACCGATCTTCACCAAAAACAATAGGTCTTGAGTACTCTACAAATCAGAGCTGTATGCAAAACATTATTTGATTCTGTTTGAATTTGCGGCTGTTATCGTTTGCCATAGAAAATACCCTTGTTAAAAAAACGTTGCAGGTAAACTACCCCTTTCCCTCAACCGAACTTCACCAAAAACAATAGGTCTTGAGAACTCTACAATTTAGGGCTGTATGCAAATAATCTTTTGATTCTGTCTGACTTTGCGGCTGTTATCGTTTGCCATAGGAAATACCCTTGTTAAAACATAAAACGTTACAGGTAAACTACCCCTTTCCCTTAACCGATCTTCACCAAAATCAACAGATCTTGAGAACTCTACAATTCAGGGCAGTATGCGAAACATTATTTGATTCTGTTTGAATTTTCGGCTGTTATCGTTTCCCAAACAAACAAAATTACCGTTGCTAAAAAAAAACCGTTGCAGGTAAACTACCCCTTTCCCTCAACCGATCTTCACCAAAAACAATAGGTCGCGAGTACTCTGCAAATCAGGGCTGCATGCAAAAAATTATTTGATTTTGTTTGAATTTGCGGCAGTTATCGTTTGCCATAGAAAAAAAATCTACAGACACACAGACAGACAGACACACAGACAGACAGACAGACAGACACACAGACACTTTTCGGAAAACGACTTTTTTTCATGTTTTGAGTGTAGTAGAATCAGAATCTGCAATAATCTCGAACACGATTTTTTTTGCCATCACCATACTTCCATTCCTTAAGGAATATGGAAGTAATAACGCTTGATAAAAAAACGTTGCAGGTAAACTACCCCTTCCCCTTAACCGATCTTCACCAAAAACAATAGGTCATGAGTACTCTACAAATCAGGGCTGTATGCAAATAATCTTTTGATTCTGTTTGAATTTGCGGCTATTATCGTTTGCCATAGGAAATACCCTTGTTAAAACATAAAACGTTACAGGTAAACTACCCCTTTCCCTTAACCGATCTTCACCAAAAACAATAGGTCTTGAGTACTCTACAAATCAGGGCTGTATGCAAAACATTATTTGATTCTGTTTGAATTTGCGGCTGTTATCGTTTGCCATAGAAAATACCCTTGTTAAAAAAACGTTGCAGGTAAACTACCCCTTTTCCTCAATCGAACTTCACCAAAAACAATAGGTCTTGAGAACTCTACAATTTAGGGCTGTATGCAAATAATCTTTTGATTCTGTTTGAATTTGCGGCTGTTATCGTTTGCCATAGGAAATACCCTTGTTAAAACATAAAACGTTACAGGTAAACTACCCCTTTCCCTTCCCCCTTCACCAACATCAACAGATCTTGAGAACTCTACAATTCAGGGCTGTATGCGAAACATTATTTGATTCTGTTTGAATTTGTGGCTGTTATCGTGTGCCAAACAAACAAAATTACCCTTGCTAAAAAAAAACCGTTGCAGGTAAACTACCCCTTTCGCTCAACCGATCTTCACCAAAAACAATAGGTCGCGAGTACTCTGCAAATAAGGGCGGCATGCAAAAAATTATTTGATTCTGTTTGAATTTGCGGCAGTTATCGTTTGCCATAGAAAAAAAATCTACAGACACACACACACAGACAGACACACAGACAGACAGACAGACAGACACACAGACACTTTTCGGAAAACGACTTTTTTTCATGTTTTGAGTGTAGTAGAATCAGAATCTGCAATAATCTCGAACACGATTTTACTTCCATATTTCCTTAAGGAATGGAAGTATGGTGATGGCAAAAAAAATCGTGTTCGATTTACAGCTCTATACGTGTGTCTATTGAACAATCCTTGTGTTAGTCATACACAATAATACAACTGATTGAACTTCAAATTTTAAAACTTGGTTAGTTTCTATATATATGTTAATGTTACAAATAATTCAAATAACAATCTTGATCATCTGTTAGTTCAGCGGAATAACAGTGACACTTTTAATAACCGCATAAAATAAACACTTAGAAACAACACAGGCGCTTTAACTTAATTGTTTGGACCACAGAAGTGAGGCATGCCTCAACGCTCTATGTGTACAGCGCGGGACAATCCCCCCTCCCTACACTTCCCTATCACACCACTACATTGCTTACATACGATGTATACAAAAAATTCGGCATTTCGGCAATGCCATCGACTTCCATCATCAGTGAAAATCGAGTGCGATAACGTGAGGTGGTATACGTTAGTGACCACAGTACTGTGGTTAAGGCTGAAGCAGTAAGTAGAAAGAAGTAGTTTCTATGGTAATATTTCATTTCGAAAATGATTTTAAATATAAATCTTAGAATATGGAAGTCATGTATGGTTCTCCATACCGATATTTTACTTCCATATTCCTTAAGGAATGGAAGTATGGTGATGGCAAAAAAAATCGTGTTCGAGATTATTGCAGATTCTGATTCTACTACACTCAAAACATGAAAAAATATCGGTATGGAGAACCATACATGACTTCCATATTCTAAGATTTATATTTAAAATCATTTTCAGCCAAACAGCCAGGCTGTGTCTTACCTGCCTTTTTATTGCTGTATTAAATGAAAAATATTATATTACATTAAAATGAAAAAATTATAATTTTATTGCCTGGCAACAAAATTATTTTATTTTTAACAATTACCATTGTTTCAAAAAGTTTAAATAAATTTTCAAGTACTTTACTCTTGTTAAAACGTAAAAGGTTGCAGGTAAACTACCCCTTCCCCTTAACCGATCTTCACCAAAATCGAAAGTCATTGAGACCTCTACAATTCAGGGACGTATGCAAAAAATTATTTGATTCTGTTTGAATTTGCGGCTGTTATCGTTTGCCATAGAAAATACGCTTGATAAAAAAATGTTGCAGGTAAACTACCCCTTCCCCTTAACCGATCTTCACCAAAAACAATAGGTCTTGAGTACTCTACAAATCAGGGCTGTATGCAAAACATTATTTGATTCTGTTTGAATTTGCGGCTGTTATCGTTTGCCATAGAAAATAAAACGTAAAAGGTTGCAGGTAAACTACCCCTTCCCCTTAACCGATCTTCACCAAAAACAATAGGTCTTGAGTACTCTACAAATCAGGACTGTATGCAAAACATTATTTGATTCTGTTTGAATTTGCGGCTGTTATCGTTTGCCATATAAAATACCCTTGTTAAAAAAACGTTGCAGGTAAACTACCCCTTTCCCTCAACCGATCTTCACCAAAAACAATAGATCTTGAGAAATCTACAATTCAGGGCTGTATGCGAAACATTATTTGATTCTGTTTGAATTTGCGGCTGTTATCGTTTGCCAAAAAAAAAAAATTTCCCTGATAAAAAAAACCGTTGCAGGTAAACTACCCCTTCCCCTTAACCGATCTTCACCAAAAACAATAGGTCGCGAGTACTCTACAAATCAGGGCTGTATGCAAAAAATTATTTGATTCTGTTTGAATTTGCGGCAGTTGTCGTTTGCCATAGAAAATACGCATGATAAAAAACGTTGCTGGTAAACTACCCCTTCCCCTCAACCGATCTTCACCAAAAACAATAGGTCTTGAGTACTCTACAAATCAGGGCTGTATGCAGAAAATTATTTGATTCTGTTTGAATTTGCGGCTGTTATCGTTTGCCATAGAAAATACCCTTGTTAAAAAAACGTTGTAGGTAAACTACCCCTTTCCCTTAACCGATCTTCACCAAAAACAAAAGGTATTGAGAACTCTACAATTTAGGGCTGTATGCAAATAATCTTTTCATTCTGTTTGAATTTGCGGCTGTTATCGTTTGCCATAGGAAATACCCTTGTTAAAACATAAAACGTTACAGGTAAACTACCCCTTTCCCTTAACCGATCTTCACCAAAAACAATAGGTCTTGAGAACTCTACAATTCAGGGCTGTATGCGAAACATTATTTGATTCTGTTTGAATTTGCGGCTGTTATCGTTTGCCAAACAAAACAAAATTTCCCTTGCTAAAAAAAAACCGTTGCAGGTAAACTACCCCTTTCCCTCAACCGATCTTCACCAAAAACAATAGGTCGCGAGAACTCTGCAAAACCGGGCTGTATCCAAAAAATTATTTGATTCCGTTTGAATTTGCGGCAGTTATCGTTTGCCATAGAAAAAAAATCTACAGACAGACAGACAGACAGACAGACAGACACACAGACACACAGACAGACAGATAGACACACAGACACTTTTCGGAAAACGACTTTTTTTCATGTTTTGAGTGTAGTAGAATCAGAATCTGCAATAATCTCGAACACGATTTTTTTTGCCATCACCATACTTCCATTCCTTAAGGAATATGGAAGTAAAAGTCGTTTTCCGAAAAGTGTCTGTGTGTGTGTCTGTAGATTTTTTTCTATGGCAAACGATATCTGCCGCAAATTCAAACAGAATCAAATACTTTTTTGCATACAGCCCTGATTTGCAGAGTACTCGCGACCTATTGTTTTTGGTGAAGATCGGTTGAGGGAAAGGGGTAGTTTACCTGCAACGGTTTTTTTTTAGCAAGGGTAATTTTGTTTGTTTGGCAAACGATAACAGCCGCAAATTCAAACAGAATCAAATAATGTTTCGCATACAGCCCTGAATTGTAGAGTTCTCAAGATCTGTTGATTTTGGTGAAGATCGGTTAAGGGAAAGGGGTAGTTTACCTGTAACGTTTTATGTTTTAACAAGGGTATTTCCTATGGCAAACGATAACAGCCGCAAATTCAAACAGAATCAAAAGATTATTTGCATACAGCCCTAAATTGTAGAGTTCTCAAGACCTATTGTTTTTGGTGAAGATCGGTTGAGGGAAAGGGGTAGTTTACCAGCAACGTTTTTTTAACAAGGGTATTTTTTTATGGCAAACGATAACTGCCGCAAATTCAAACAGAATCAAATAACTTTTTGCATACAGCCCTGATTTGTAGAGTACTCACGACCTATTGTTTTTGGTGAAGATCGGTTGAGGGAAAGGGGTAGTTTACCGGCAACGGTTTTTTTTTATCAAGGGAAATTTTTTTTTTTGCCAAACGATAACAGCCGCAAATTCAAACAGAATCAAATAATGTTTAGCATACAGCCCTGAATTGTAGAGCTCTCAAGACCTATTGTTTTTGGTGACGATCGGTTAAGGGAAAGGGGTAGTTTACCTGTAACGTTTTATGTTTTAACAAGGGTATTTCCTATGGCAAACGATAACAGCCGCAAATTCAAACAGAATCAAAAGATTATTTGCATACAGCCCTAAATTGTAGAGTTCTCAAGACCTATTGTTTTTGGTGAAGTTCGGTTGAGGGAAAGGGGTAGTTTACCTGCAACGTTTTTTTAACAAGGGTATTTTATATGGCAAACGATAACAGCCGCAAATTCAAACAGAATCAAATAATGTTTTGCATACAGCCCTGATTTGTAGAGTACTCAAGACCTATTGTTTTTGGTGAAGATCGGTTAGGGGAAAGGGGTAGTTTACCTGTAACGTTTTATGTTTTAACAAGGGTATTTCCTATGGCAAACGATAACAGCCGCAAATTCAAACAGAATCAAAAGATTATTTGCATACAGCCCTAAATTGTAGAGTTCTCAAGACCTATTGTGTTTGGTGAAGATCGGTTGAGGGAAAGGGGTAGTTTACCTGCAACGTTTTTTTAACAAGGGTATTTTCTATGGCAAACGATAACAGCCGCAAATTCAAACAGAATCAAATAATGTTTTGCATACAGCCCTGATTTCTGGAGCACTCAAGACCTATTGTTTTTGGTGAAGATAGGTTAAGGGGAAGGGGTAGTTTACCTGCAACGTTTTTTTATCAAGCGTATTTTCTATGGCAAACGATAACAGCCGCAAATTCAAACAGAATCAAATAATGTTTTGCATACGTCCCTGAATTGTAGAGCTCTCAATGACTTTCGATTTTGGTGAAGATCGGTTAAGGGGAAGGGGTAGTTTACCTGCAACCTTTTACGTTTTAACAAGAGTAAAGTACTCGAAAATTTATTTAAAATTTTTGAAACAATGGTAATTGTTAAAAATAAAATAATTTTGTTGCCAGGCAATAAAATTATAATTTTTTCATTTTAATGTAATATAATATTTTTCATTTAATACAGCAATAAAAAGGCAGGTAAGACACAGCCTGGCTGTTTGGCTGAAAATGATTTTAAATATAAATCTTAGAATATGGAAGTCATGTATGGTTCTCCATACCGATATTTACTTCCATATTCCTTAAGGAATGGAAGTATGGTGATGTCAAAAAAAATCGTGTTCGAGATTATTGCAGATTCTGATTCTACTACACTCAAAACATGAAAAAAAGTCGTTTTCCGAAAAGTGTCTGTGTGTCTGTCTGTCTGTCTGTCTGTCTGTCTGTCTGTCTGTCTGTGTGTGTCTGTGTGTCTTAGATTTTTTTTCTATGGCAAACGATAACTGCCACAAATTCAAACAGAATCAAAAGATTATTTGCATACCGCCCTAAATTGTAGAGTTCTCAAGACCTATTGTTTTTGGTGAAGATCGGTTAAGGGAAAGGGGTAGTTTACCTACAACGTTTTTTTAACAAGGGTATTTTCTATGGCAAACGATAACAGCCGCAAATTCAAACAGAATCAAATAATTTTCTGCATACAGCCCTGTTTTGTAGAGTACTCGCGACCTATTGTTTTTGGTGAAGATCGGTTGAGGGGAAGGGGTAGTTTACCTGCAACGGTTTTTTTTATCAAGGGAAATTTTTTTTTTGGCAAACGATAACAGCCGCAAATTCAAACAGAATCAAATAATGTTTCGCATGCAGCCCTGAATTGTAGAGTTCTCAAGACCTATTGTTTTTGGTGAAGATCGGTTAAGGGAAAGGGGTAGTTTACCTACAACGTTTTTTTAACAAGGGTATTTTCTATGGCAAACGATAACAGCCGCAAATTCAAACAGAATCAAATAATTTTTTGCATACGTCAGTGAATTGTAGAGGACTCAAGGGCTTTAGATTTTGGTGAAGATCAGTCAAGGGGAAGGGGTAGTTTACCTGCAACCTTTTACGTTTTAACAAGAGTAAAGTACTTGAAAATTCATTTAAACTTTTTCAAACAATGGTAATTGTTGAAAATAAAATAATTTTGTTGCCAGGCAATCTGAAAATTTCAGATTTTGTACCACAAAATCTGAAAAGATTATACGATAGTTTATGAAATGGTTAATAATACGTCAGTGGAAGGTGTAATGAGAAAGTAGCAGAAATGGAAACCTGGGGAATGTTAACTGTTCTGTAGATACAATTTTGTCAGAATGTTTGGAAATGATCATCAACATTGAAGAAAAAGTAAGCATATTAAGAAACATATGTAAGTACTTATTATAAAAAAATAATGTTTGTTTTTTGATAAAGTCATTTTGATTATAAAATATAAATATTTACAACAAGAAAAGAATTTTCAGTTTCCAAAATTTAAATATATTTTAATAAAACAATGGGTTCTTCATTGAGGTGGGGACCATGTCACTCACTCCATCTCAAGCCTCCTCTCCCATTTTGCAGAAAAAGAGGACCCTGTCAAGGCTGATACTTTGACGACAGTGACAGGGCTTTCCACCAAATTCAGCAGAGTGACAGGTAGGCCCAACTCTGATTGGCTCCTCAGATTTCCCCAGCGTTAGTAGGTTCTATGAAAATATTTTATTTCAAAAATGATTTTAAATATAAATCTTAGATATGTTTTATAAATCTCATGTTTTATGTTTTAACATGGGTAATTTTTTATATGACGAACCATAACTGCCGTAAATTCAAACAGAATCAAATACTTTTTTACATATGTGGCTGAGCTATAGAGAACTCAATGTCTGTTGATTTTGGTGAAGATCGGTTACGGGGAAAGGGCAGTTTACCTGAAACATTTTTTGTTGTAACATGAGTAAAGTACTTACTTTTGATAAAGTATCCTGATAAGATCTTAATAATCCACTGTAGAAACGCAGATGAAATATCTATAAATGAAGAGGCTAGTTGAACGGGCTGGGGGTAATTTTCTATAAATCAAAATTATAGTTGAAGGGGGAGGGGATAATATTTTTTATATGTGTACTACGTTATTGGCAAGAAAGAAGTATTTTTTTGTTAAAATTCCTTCCCTGGCTGTTTGACTGAAAATGATTTTAAATATAAATCTTAGAATATGGAAGTCATGTATGGTTCTCCATACCGATATTTCCTCAAGGAATGGAAGTATGGTGATGGCAAAAAAAATCGTGTTCGAGATTATTGCAGATTCTGATTCTACTACACTCAAAACATGAAAAAAAGTCGTTTTCCGAAAAGTGTCTGCGTGTGTGTCTGTCTGTCTGTCTGTCTGTCTGTCTGTCTGTCTGTCTGTCTGTCTGTCTGTCTGTGTGTCTGTAGATTTTGTTCTATGGCAAACGATAACTGCCGCAAATTCAAACAGAATCAAATAATTTTTTGCATACAGGCCTGATTTGTAGAGTACTCGCGACGTATAGTTTTTGGTGAAGATCGGTTGAGGGAAAGGGGTAGTTTACCTGCAACGGTTTTTTTTTACCAAGGGTAATTTTGTTTGTTTGGCAAACGATAACAGCCGCAAATTCAAACAGAATCAAATAATGTTTCGCATACAGCCCTGAATTGTAGAGTTCTCAAGATTTCTTGATTTTGGTGAAGATCGGTTAAGGGAAAGGGGTAGTTTACCTGTAGCGTTTTTTTAACAAGGGTATTTTCTATGGCAAACGATAACAGCCGCAAATTCAAACAGAATCAAATAATGTTTTGCATACAGTCCTTATTTGTAGAGTTCTCAAGACCTATTGTTTTTGGTGAAGATCGGTTGAGGGAAAGGGGTAGTTTACCTGTAGCGTTTTTTTAACAAGGGTATTTTCTATGGCAAACGATAACAGCCGCAAATTCAAACAGAATCAAATAATGTTTTGCATACAGCCGTGATTTGTAGAGTACTCAAGACCTATTATTTTTGGTGAAGATCGGTTAAGGGGAAGGGGTAGTTTACCTGCAACGTTTTTTTATCAAGCGTATTTTCTATGGCAAACGATAACAGCCGCAAATTCAAACAGAATCAAATAATTTTTTGCATACGTCCCTGAATTGTAGAGGTCTCAATGACTTTCGATTTTGGTGAAGATCGGTTAAGGTGAAGGGGTAGTTTACCTGCAACCTTTTACGTTTTAACAAGAGTAAAGTACTTGAAAATTTATTTAAACTTTTTGAAACAATGGTAATTGTTAAAAATAAAATAATTTTGTTGCCAGGCAATAAAATTATAATTTTTTCATTTTAATGTAATATAATATTTTTCATTTAATACAGCAATAAAAAGGCAGGTAAGACACAGCCTGGCTGTTTGGCTGAAAATGATTTTAAATATAAATCTTAGAATATGGAAGTCATGTATGGTTCTCCATACCGATATTTTTGCCATCACCATACTTCCATTCCTTAAGGAATATGGAAGTAAAAAATTACCCTTGATAAAAAACCGTTGCAGGTAAACTACCCCTTTACCTTAACCGATCTTCACCAAAAACGACAGGTCTTGAGAACTCTCCAATTTAGGGTTATATGCAAAATATTATACGATTTTGTGTGAATTTGCGGCTGTTATCGTTTGCCATACAAAATACCCTTGATAAAACAAAAAACGTGGCTGGTAAACTACCCCTTTCCCTTAAACGATCTTCACCAAAAACAATAGGTCTTTAGTACTCAAGAAATCAGGACTGTATGCAAAAACGTATTTGATTCTGTTTGAATTTGCGGCTCTTATCGTTTGCCATAGAAAATACCCTTTTAAAACATAAAACGTTGCAGGTAAACTACCCCTTTCCCTTAACCGATCTTCACCAAAAACAAAAGGTCTTGAGAACTGTACAATTCACGGTAGTATGCAAAACATTATTTGATTATGTTTGAATTTGCGGCTGTTATCGTTTGCCATAGAAAATACCCTTGTTAAAACATAAAACGGTGCAGGTAAACTACCCCTTTCCCTTAACCGATCTTTACCAAAATCAACAGATCGTGAGAACTCTACAATTCAGGGCTGTATGCGAAACATTATTTGATTCTGTTTGAATTTGCGGCTGTTATCGTTTGCCAAACAAACAAAATTACCCTTGATAAAAAAAAACCGTTGCAGGTAAACTACCCCTTTCCCTCAACCGATATTCACTAAAAACAATAGGTCGCGAGTACTCTACAAATCAGGGCTGTATGCAAAAAATTATTTGATTCTGTTTGAATTTGCGGCTGTTATCGTTTGCCATAGAAAAAAATCTACAGACACACACACAGATAGACAGACAGACACACACACAGACAGACACTTTTCGAAAAACGACTTTTTTTCATGTTTTGAGTGTAGTACAATCAAAATCTGCAATAATCTCGAACAATATTTTTTTGCCATCACCAATACTTCCATTTCCTTAAGGAACATGGAAGTAAATATCGGTATGGAGAACCATACATGACTTCCATATTCTAAGATTTATATTTAAAATCATTTTCAGCCAAACAGCCAGGCTGTGTCTTACCTGCCTTTTTATTGCTGTATTAAATGAAAAATATTATATTACATTAAAATGAAAAAATTATAATTTTATTGCCTGGCAACAAAATTATTTTATTTTTAACAATTACCATTGTTTCAAAAAGTTTAAATAAATTTTCAAGTACTTTACTCTTGTTAAAACGTAAAAGGTTGCAGGTAAACTACCCCTTCCCCTTAACCGATCTTCACCAAATTCGAAAGTCATTGAGACCTCTACAATTCAGGGACGTATGCAAAAAATTATTTGATTCTGTTTGAATTTGCGGCTGTTATCGTTTGCCATAGAAAATACGCTTGATAAAAAAACGTTGCAGGTAAACTACCCCTTCCCCTTAACCGATCTTCACCAAAAACAATAGGTCTTGAGTACTCTACAAATCAGGGCTGTATGCAAAACATTATTTGATTCTGTTTGAATTTGCGGCTGTTATCGTTTGCCATAGAAAATACCCTTGTTAAAAAAACGTTGCAGGTAAACTACCCCTTTCCCTCAACCGATCTTCACCAAAAACAATAGGTCTTGAGAACTCTACAATTTAGGGCTGTATGCAAATTATGTTTTGATTCTGTTTGAATTTGCGGCTGTTATCGTTTGCCATAGGAAATACCCTTGTTAAAACATAAAACGTTACAGGTAAACTACCCCTTTCCCTTAACCGATCTTCACCAAAAACAATAGGTCTTGAGTACTCTACAAATCAGGGCTGTATGCAACACATTATTTGATTCTGTTTGAATTTGCGGCTGTTATCGTTTGCCATAGAAAATACCCTTGTTAAAAAAACGTTGCAGGTAAACTACCCCTTTCCCTTAACCGAACTTCACCAAAAACAATAGGTCTTGAGAACTCTACAATTTAGGGCTGTATGCAAATAATCTTTTGATTCTGTTTGAATTTGCGGCTGTTATCGTTTGCCATAGGAAATACCCTTGTTAAAACATAAAACGTTACAGGTAAACTACCCCTTTCCCTTAACCGATCTTCACCAAAATCAACAGATCTTGAGAACTCTACAATTCAGGGCTGTATGCGAAACATTATTTGATTCTGTTTGAATTTGCGGCTGTTATCGTTTGCCAAACAAACAAAATTACCCTTGCTAAAAAAAAACCGTTGCAGGTAAACTACCCCTTTCCCTCAACCGATCTTCACCAAAAACAATAGGTCGCGAGTACTCTGCAAATCAGGGCTGCATGCAAAAAATTATTTGATTCTGTTTGAATTTGCGGCAGTTATCGTTTGCCATAGAAAAAAAATCTACAGACAGACACACAGACAGACACACAGACAGACAGACAGACACACAGACACTTTTCGGAAAACGACTTTTTTTCATGTTTTGAGTGTAGTAGAATCAGAATCTGCAATAATCTCGAACACGATTTTTTTTGCCATCACCATACTTCCATTCCTTAAGGAATATGGAAGTAAAATTAACTACGCACGAACGTAGGAGATGATCGTTTGAATTCATTAGCTATATTTTCCATTGAAGGAGGATTATTAAAGAAGATGGTCCTGATAAATATTATTAATAATTTTCCCCATCAAAAATAGTGACGCAAAGTTTAAAAATTATTTCAAAGGCTATTATTACAACTCCCTTTATCTTTTTAATTTTGTACCAACTTGCACACAAAATTGTATTAAACTGCTATGTTTTTAACTTCAGTTAAAATGTTTTGGAATAAAGTCGGCTACAGTAATTTAATGTCTTTTTGTACTCTTTCTAGTACGTTATGTAAATTGTTCTATAAAAATATATTAAGAAAAATTGAGTAGAAAATATATAAAGAACAAATTTTAGGATAACTGAAAACATGATGGATTGAATTAAACCCGTAACCCCCCCCCCAAACAGAAATTTGTGGGAGGGCAGCAAATTTATACTGCCTACGGGCGGTAAAATGGTAAATCCGCCCCTGAGGACCGGGCACCAGGGCCTCAGCTGCCAGAGGGGGCACCATCCAGCCCTATATCACAAAAACATTTTGAAGATAATAAAAGTAAAAAAAAAAAATGTTCTCAATCTGAAATCATAAAAAGATGTGTCCACACTTTTCGACGAGTTCGCCGTTATCTTTTTTAAACAACTATAACATAAACTGTAAACAAAACATTTACGAGGTTTCGTTCGTTTCCAATTTAAGAGAGCAATTTTAAAATTTTAAAACGAATCCAAAAATTTAGGTTCATTTATTAACAAGGAAATGAAAGAAAAAGGCAAATAACGAGAAAGCTATCAGACAAAGGAACACAAGCAGAGCATTTATGAGGATCAGATAAGTTTAGAGTTGAAACCATCTATGTAATAATAGACAAACTTAAATAGTTGAATTGACTAAGTGAAGCAAATTGTGAACTAATCACGTTACGCAATTGTTTGGTTTTCTTACGCAGTTATAAACCATGGAGAATGTCGAGTTGGAAAATAAAGCGAACTCGAACGATTTGAATACCATCTTCTAATAGAATTGAAGCACTTTGTGCCACGAGTAAAATTGCAAGAAAGAAGTTTTTTCAAATCGTTCGAATGAAGATGGTAGATTATTCCATTGAAAATGGTAGTTTGTCCGCTCAAAAATAATCAACTGGACTATTGATGGTAAAATGATTTATGTATTTCCGAATATATACATTACTTATCGTCTGCTTTTGACGATTCCAATAGCTAACTGCGAATCTGAAAAATCATTTTCTGTATTAAAACGTATTAAAAATATCTTGAGTTTAACTATGGGAGATGAGAGAGTATCTTCGTTAGCAAGGTAACTTGAATCGCTCGATTTAGAAGAAATACTATAACAGACGACTTTGTTAAGGCAAAATCAAGAAAAAAATGGATCGATTAGTATTTTCTAAGCTCAAGTACTACTACAGTATGCTCATTTTAATCACTATTTAGCTAAACATATGTTGTAATTTGAGAGTTTAATAAAATAATTATTAACCTTCGGAATTGTATATGCCATTTATCAGTGTAAATAAAGGATTAAGGGGGGGGCACCACTCTGATGGCAGCATAGGGCACCAGGTTCTTCAAATCAGCCCTGGTCGGCACCTGTTTACAAATACCCTATTGTTGAGGCATTATACCTGTCACTTTTATCTGTGAGTGACCTACTATGTGTGATATTTTGGCCTACTATTTACGTCAGATCGGAAATTCCCAAGTCTTTGTCGGTTTGGGTGCTTCGTGTGTGAATATTTCCCGAACAGAAGTTTCTGGAAGTCGGTTTGTTTATGTTGACCCTGTAAGCCATCATCATAGACTGGTTTACAATAAAGTCTTCGGAGTTTCCCCATTTCCAGTCTTCATTTTTTTAATAGTTCCATCAGTCAACCTGAAGGTCTCTCTCTGTCTGATATCCGTCTGGCTATACCCAGCTCTTTTAAAATATACCTGGGATTGCTTCTCCTCTAGGTTGGCAACTCATCACTTATTTTATGAATATGTGTTCAGGTATATGTTGGACGTTACTATACCAAATCAACCGCTTATTCCTGACGTCACCTCTTACTGAATGTGCGTTTCCCATAATGTACCGTATTCGGCTGTTTGTTATCCATTCTCTTCGGTCCCGCCAGCTGCTCCGTCTCCAAAAATCTATTTCAGTTAAGCTACTCTTTACACTTTTTATATTGTCTTCCGTGGAAATATATCCGAACTAAAGATTATTATGCTCTTTACCACTTTACTATAAATCTCCTTTTTATTATACCTTATAACAATTATGTCCCATTAAAGTACTGTTTACTATGCTAACAGCTATGTTTTCTTTATTTGCAGTGTTCCGTATTCCCTCTTGTAGACCTTCACCCCAAATAGGTTTATTTATAGGCCTATTCTTTGCACTGCTTTACCTTTCACTATTAAGGGTGGTTGTTTGCCTACGATACATATATATATTCAGCTTTGCCTTATTTACCTACAGACAGACAGAGGATGCACGGGCGTCTTGCGCCTTAATTTGTTTGCGTTGTCCAGGCCTAGGCCTGATGAGCGCCAGGTGCCAACAGGTCAGCGCGGTCGTTTGCTCTGCACAAGGAGTTAGGATGCAGTCCGCGGGTACATGTTTAAGCATGGCCACCACGGGAGCAAGCTGTGGTTATTGCTTCAGCCAAATGTCACGCCGAGGCGCGGCACCATGGTCCCCGCGGGCATAGACTTTGGGAACGTAGTGACGCACTGGCGAGGACAAGAGGCTCGAGCGCCCTAGGGCGTCGGCCGAAACAATGGGGAGTGACACCGAGACAGCCAGCACGCGCAAGGAAGGCACTTGCACAACCTCGCGGAGCTCGTGTCTCGGGTCATTACCCTCCCGAGTCGGCAAAGCAGGTTCTGACGGGGAACACAGTTGAAATGGTTTCAGCCAATTGCCACGCCTGGGCGCGGCTCCGTGGTCCCCGAAGGACACATAGAGGCTCGCTGACGAAGACAAGAGGCTCGACCGCCCGAGGGCGGCGGCCGAGTCGAAGGGAAGGAACACCGGGGCAGACGGCTCGCGCAAGGAAGGGTTACCTCCAACACCACGACTGTATTATTCCATAAGGTTTCGTGTCACGCAGTTCAAGTCATAATAATATTGGGCAATATAAAAAACAACGCAAATACATATACGACCAACAAATCGCCAATACAAATACATATAGGTCGTCTATAAAACGCAATATGTATAAAGTAATATCAATCAGGGTAATCCCCACGCTCTACGTTTCTCCTTACAAGTAAAGTTTATGTAATACTGTATAGTACACTTGAAGATATATTGTATAAAAAGACTAGTTCCTTAAAAACTAAAAACTAGTCATCTGTACTGACATAACTTGCTATAACTAATCGGAGTTCAATCCGTCGCTTTGACAGATGAAAACTACAATTTCGATTCACAAATGTGAAGTCGTCTTTGGAAAATACTACCAAACCAACAACAACAACAACAACCAACATACAACAGTATAAATACTAAAAAGAAATTTTATGTAAATCAAAAATAAAATATCAGAAAAATAAAAAATCACGTACTAAATAATAAACAAATCACACCTAGTACATATAAAGTAAATATGTAATTAATTTATCCGTTGCCATCGTCTAAATGCAAAAAATGAAATAAAAGCAGATATTCCCAAACTGACTTCAGCCCGCCGCTCTGGTAATTCAAAATCAAAATTACGTTTAGACGCCACATCACTTTAATTCTAAATTTGTATTAAGAATATTACGAACATACGAAGAGAGAAAGATCAGAAGTGAAAGAATGAAAGCCCACCGAAAAAAGATAAAATAACAAAACGTACAACGCGGTTCGGAAAGGTCTTAATCGAAAAAATAAAGAACGTAAAAACAAGAAATTTAATCTATGGACGAAAAACTAGGCCTATACAGTCCGTAAACAGTAAGTTAGAAGATCAAGTGAGATGGTACACTACAGTATACAGTATAAGAAATACGGTAAATCTTGTGAAAACGAGTCTTGCTGAAGAGATTTTGAAAAACTCGTTTTTTTTTACCCTTTTGCACATTAATTAAAAGATGTTCCCCCAAGAATGTTTTAAGCGACTTACAACTCGTGACAAAGTACGTTATTTTGTAGGTCAAGAAACTTATAATTTACCCTTGTAAAGACGACAGTTCAAACCACTAGAGGAGTCACGATATAGACAACCCTGTAAAGAGACATGTGGACTAAAAACATAAGGCAGAATAATAGGTCTGCCTTCGTTTTCTGGCAAGTGCATATCGTTTGTTTTTAAGGCTGCAAATACTATATGCACGTATCATTAAATCTAAGATTAAATCACGTATCATTTACCAAATGTTACGTGATTGTCATTATTAAGAAAACTCGGACTTTATTAATTAAAAATTATTATAATTCCTTTTATTTTTATAATTCTGTTCTAGTAAACTCCCTGAGGTGCACAATTCTCTCACTATTTTAAAAGATGTAGGCCTACATTTATTATAACATGCCTTTCCATATTAGACAATTTTTTAATTATGGAATAATTACAAAAATCCCGTTCCTCTACTACTTTTTAGAGCACAATATATAACAATAATTGTACAGCACCAATCGTACAATAAACACTAAAAATGTGAAACATTTGGATTTGGGTCACAGCTCCTTTTAGTATGGCACCCTGCTGCATTTTCACAATTTTTTCAAATTTTTGATTTCTACTTTGAGCTCTGGGGTCCAAATTTTGGAATTTGCAAAACTTAAAACTACATTCATATGTTAGTTACAGTTCCTTTTAATTTTATGGGGTTTTGCAAATTTTCACAATTTTTCAGTCCCAATAAAAATTTTTCCTCTCGCCGGGGGCGTATTTACCGGAACCCCCCAGACGGTCTAAAAAAGTTGACTGATTTTGTTAATCTCTTAATTTGTATTATATTTTATGATTTTTTCAGCTTTTTACGATAATATAGTAATAACTCTTCCTTAAATATACAAACAGGTTTATTACACACCAATTGCTTATCAGTAAGTACTGTATCTTCTAAACAATGTTTCAGTGACACGTATTTTTATTGTGTTATTACGTAATGGGATTGATTTCAGATGTTGTCACACGTTTTCAACCGTTTTATAGGTAGTAATATTGAATAATCTTAACTTATTTTTTGTCCTTTGTATGAAGCCGACTCGACCGGACCCCCCCCCCGGCCAAATTCTACATACGCCACTGCCTCTTGCACCCCTATTTTTTGGGGGATCAATCTCAAAAACAAGAGGGTTTCGTAGGGTAAAATTAAGGACACGCATGCCAAATTTGTCGCAATCCGTTCACGCGTTCAAACATTATCGTGAGACATACCATCAAGGCCCCACAAGGGGGGGACCAGCATATGCCGTGGCATAGGGGCCCGGGCCAGTGGAAATCAACAACATTTATAGACTGTGAATTTGAAATGTGACCGATTTAAGTAAATTTGTGGTCGAAAATTGTTTTAGAGATTATTATTATTATTTTCTTTTAACTATATTTACTTTAATTACTCGAGTTTTCAAAGTAGCTTCAAGCCGTTGCATTTCTGTAAAAAGGGCAGGCTTATGGACGCGCTGCAAGAATTTGAAATTTATAAGGCCTCAAAAACCCAAGGTAATCAGCTCTTGAACGACAAGCTTTCTTTTAAGTCCAACGGACTGTATGACACGGCCATACGCGTGTTGGAACAACACATAGATAAAGGTAGAGATAGTGCGACGCGTAACGGTTAGTCGCTTGCAAGTTCCGATACGATGCGCATCGTGTAGTTGTGTAATTGTATACACGCGGTATGTGCGAGTGAAACTTTTTATTTATTTCTTATTAAGTTGACGTACTCCATGTGAGTGATTCTTGTTTTTTATCAACCTGATGATGGGACCATGAGTCCCGAAACGCGTAGTTTTTAAAGAAACATTGAAGTTGCAAGGAGGAGCACCAGTGTACCTGGATACACAAGGTAATATTAAATATAGTTAGTTATATGCAACTTGGAGACCACAACACAATATGTATATTTTCTTTTATATACTGTGTTTATTTTGTGTCTTATAAAAGTTAATTTTAGTAGATGGTTGAGGTAAAAAAAATTAGTTAATTATTTGATTTGTTTAGCAACTTAAAATTTGAAACGTTGTAGATTTTAAGTACTCTAAGTAGTTCGTTAATTCTGTTTTACTTTAAAGCGATTCATCTAAAATTTTCTATCTAATGAAAAGACTTTTAACCTATTTAGCATTTTTATTATTAGCCTGTTTACAGAAAAATGTTTTTAGTCACACAAGTAATATGTCTGTCTAAAGCAAAAGGCTTTAAATAAAACAAGAGGGGTTTTTGAACGGCGAAGGGGGCCCCGAAAGGTGGTCTGGCATAGGGGCACCAGGAAAGATGTGGGGCCATGCATACCATATATCAAATAGATAGACGCAAATACCAAAAGGTCGAATTAAAACTGACAACTCGTTGCTCGTTCAAGAAGCCTTATTTTAACACGGAGAGAGAGAGAGAGAGAGGGAGAGGGGGAGGGGAGGGGAGGGGAGGGGGAAGGGGGAGGGGAAGGGGGAGGGGAGGGAGAGAGGGAGGGGGAGGGAGAGAGAGAGAGAGAGAGAGATAATGCCGACAAAACCTACAGTAAGCATTGTTATTGTAATATTGTGTACAGTAAGCTAGGGTTTCTCGACACTACGAAGGAAACAGGTTGTAATACATAACAATGTGACAGGATGTAACATATAGAACAATACTTCACAAGAAAGGGGACAGAATTTTGTAATTCACCACAGGAATGTTTGTTACATATCGATTAACTATCAACTTTTTATATAAAGAACCGTGTTGTAAACATGGCTTAGAAATGGATCTACGTTAAGTGATTAAGGAATTTCGCTGAAACTTTTAACAGCTTTGGGAATTGATCCCCTGATCCCACTACTTGCAACCAAAACCAACGTCGTAAATACCACAAAGTGTTGTAATTGTCAATTGTAATTACTGTAATTATATCATAATTGTACTTAGAAGTGGTAGTGTAAGAAATTGTCAATTAAACGTTTCAGTTGACTTTATATTAATATCAAGAAGAAATTGTAGAAGTTTTTGTATTTGCTAATCATCAATAAACTGTTTTCAGCGAAGAACGGTTCATATCAATGATTCAAATTCACCTCCGGAATTGTAGCCTAGCAGTCACTCGAAGGTTACAACAAAAGGCAGCGATTTACGTGAAACACGGCCATATTACGTGTATAAACGGTCAAGAGATTCTGCTGTAGTAATTTGTAACGCCAGTAAGTTACTGCTACAATAGGTCTAATTGTCAGTCACAGGTCACATGGATATAAGTTTTTCCACTTAACGGCGACAATTACAAGAATGAATTTCAAAAATACGAAATAAATCTCATATTAATAAACCAAGTATAGAGATACCGTGTCTTCGTTTCAACCCACCGATTTGTTAATTAAAAATTACTACATTTCGACGCCACAACAGTGGAGTCGTCTTCAGGTAAATCGAAACAGGTAAACACTTGTATGCAATAGAAAACATTAACGCAAATTCTACCGCAAAAAAGTCTATTGCAGCCAAAGGATTTACATCAGAAACAAACGAATTATTCATTACTGCAACACGTGGATTAACATCACGTCTAATACCCATACAGCAACTTAAGCAGGCCATTTATTGAGACATTAGAGGCAGCAGAATATAGTAGACACGTCTCGCAAGGCTGAGAGTTATCAGGGATAGTGATCACGTGCCATGCGTCTGCCTATCTCACGGACGTATTCCGTCTATCACGACTGTTTCCAGTAATTTTCAGCCAGGCTACAACCCGAAAAGTGTGAGTATCTGCTAGTGCGACCGTTGGGTGGGGATACCTGTCCAATAGTGCAAAGCGTGGAGTTTACGATTCCGCCGACGCTTTTCATCTCGTCTGCCGACTCTGAGTTAGTTCACTGAACGCCACCGTGTAGTAGATCGCTCCTACAGTGACTAGTGCTCCGGAAACCTATACGCCCCATATGGTTATTGCAAATGCCTTTGGTGTATACTGCGCTAAGTGAAGTTACCAACCGCGGCCGACTGTAGGCCTATAGTTCGTAAAGTCATTCTACTTGAATCAGGAACCCATACACCGCTAGGTCTAGATCCCCACGCCAACATCCCATTCAGAAGTAACAACAAACACTACGGACGACGTAGTAATATTTGGTAATGATACGAAAGTTACTAAGCGTAAGACTAAGGAAGTGTGGGCTTTGTGGGTGTGGATGAAGACCAAGGTCTCTTAGAAAGCGTGGAAACACTATAAATACGCGTACTACGTATTTACAGGAGCGCGTCCACAGAAGCGGTTTCAGGGAATTTCCCTACTCCCATATCTAAAATATCGGTATGGAGAACCATACATGACTTCCATATTCTAAGATTTATATTTAAAATCATTTTCAGCCAAACAGCCAGGGAAGGAATTTTAACAAAAAAATACTTCTTTGTTCCAAAATAACGTAGTAAACATATAAAAAAAAATTATCCCCTCCCCCTTCAACTATAATTTTGATTTATAGAAAATTACCCCCAGCCCGTTCAACTAGCCTCTTCATTTATAGATATTTCATCTACGTTTCTACAGTGGATTATTAAGATCTTATCAGGATACTTTATCAAAATTAAGTACTTTACTCATGTTACAACAAAAAATGTTTCAGGTAAACTGCCCTTTCCCCGTAACCGATCTTCACCAAAATCAACAGACATTGAGTTCTCTATAGCTCAGGCACATATGTAAAAAATTATTTGATTCTGTTTGAATTTACGGCAGTTATGGTTCGTCATATAAAAAATTACCCATGTTAAAACATAAAACATGAGATTTATAAAACATATCTAAGATTTATATTTAAAATCATTTCTGAAATAAAATATTTTCATAGAACCTACTAACGCTGGGGAAATCTGAGGAGCCAATCAGAGTTGGGCCTACCTGTCACTCTGCTGAATTTGGTGGAAAGCCCTGTCACTGTCGTCAAAGTATCAGCCTTGACAGGGTCCTCTTTTTCTGCAAAATGGGAGAGGCTTGAGATGGAGTGAGTGACATGGTCCCCACCTCAATGAAGAACCCATTGTTTTATAAAAATATATTTAAATTTTGAAAACTGAAAATTCTTTTCTTGTTGTAAATATTTATATTTTATAATCAAAATGACTTTATTTTTGTTACCTGGCAACAAAATTATTTTATTTTCAACAATTACCATTGTTTCAAAAAGTTTAAATAAATTTTCAAGTACTTTACTCTTGTTAAAACGTAAAAGGTTGCAGGTAAACTACCACTTCCCCTTAACCGATCTTCACCAAAATCTAAAGGGCTTGGGTCCTCTACAATTCACTGACGTATGCAAAAAATTATTTGATTCTGTTTGAATTTGCGGCTGTTATCGTTTGCCATAGAAAATACGCTTGATAAAAAAATGTTGCAGGTAAACTACCCCTTCCCCTTAACCGATCTTCACCAAAAACAATAGGTCTTGAGTACTCTACAAATCAGGGCTGTATGCAAAACATTATTTGATTCTGTTTGAATTTGCGGCTGTTATCGTTTGCCATAGAAAATACCCTTGTTAAAAAAACGTTGCAGGTAAACTACCCCTTTCCCTCAACCGATCTTCACCAAAAACAATAGGTCTTGAGAACTCTACAATTTAGGGCTGTATGCAAATTATGTTTTGATTCTGTTTGAATTTGCGGCTGTTATCGTTTGCCATAGAAAATACCCTTGTTAAAAAAACGTTGCAGGTAAACTACCCCTTTCCCTTAACCGAACTTCACCAAAAACAATAGGTCTTGAGAACTCTACAAATCAGGGCTGTATGCAAAAAATTATTTGATTCTGTTTGAATTTGCGGCAGTTATCGTTTGCCATAGAAAAAAATCTACAGACAGACACACAGACACACAGACAGACAGACACACAGAAACTTTTCGGAAAACGACTTTTTTCATGTTTTGAGTGTAGTAGAATCAGAATCTGCAATAATCTCGAACACGATTTTTTTTGCCATCACCATACTTCCATTCCTTAAGGAATATGGAAGTAAAATATCGGTATGGAGAACCATACATGACTTCCATATTCTAAGATTTATATTTAAAATCATTTTCAGCCAAACAGCCAGGCTGTGTCTTACCTGCCTTTTTATTGCTGTATTAAATGAAAAATATTATATTACATTAAAATGAAAAAATTATAATTTTATTGCCTGGCAACAAAATTATTTTATTTTTAACAATTACCATTGTTTCAAAAAGTTTAAATAAATTTTCAAGTACTTTACTCTTGTTAAAACGTAAAAGGTTGCAGGTAAACTACCCCTTCCCCTTAACCGATCTTCACCAAAATCGAAAGTCATTGAGACCTCTACAATTCAGGGACGTATGCAAAAAATTATTTGATTCTGTTTCAATTTGCGGCTGTTATCGTTTGCCATAGAAAATACGCTTGATAAAAAAACGTTGCAGGTAAACTACCCCTTCCCCTCAGCCGATCTTCACCAAAAAAATAGGTCTTGAGTACTCTAAAAATCAGGGCTGTATGCAAAACATTATTTGATTCTGTTTGAATTTGCGGCTGTTATCGTTTGCCATAGAAAATACCCTTGTTAAAAAAACGTTGCCGGTAAACTACCCCTTTCCCTCAACCGATCTTCACCAAAAACAATAGGTCTTGAGTACTCTACAAATCAGGGCTGTATGCAAAAAATTATTTGATTCTGTTTGAAGTTGCGGCAGTTATCGTTTGCCATAGAAAAAAAAATCTACAGACAGACAGACAGACAGACACACACAGAGACACTTTTCGGAAAACGATTTTTTTTCATGTTTTGAGTGTAGTAGAATCAGAATCTGCAATAATCTCGAACACGATTTTTTTTCCCATCACCATACTTCCATTCCTTAAGGAATATGGAAGTAAAAATTTCCCTTGATAAAAAAAAAACCGTTGCAGGTAAACTACCCCTTTCCCTTAACCGATCTTCACCAAAAACAATAGGTCGTGAGTACTCTACAAATCAGGGCTGTATCCAAACAATTATTTGATTCTGTTTGAATTTGCGGCAGTTTTCGTTTGCCATAGAAAAATATCGGTATGGAGAACCATACATGACTTCCATATTCTAAGATTTATATTTAAAATCATTTTCACCCAAACAGCCATGCTGTGTCTTACCTGCCTTTTTATTGCTGTATTAAATGAAAAATATTATATTACATTAAAATGAAAAAATTATAATTTTATTGCCTGGCAACAAAATTATTTTATTTTTAACAATTACCATTGTTTCAAAAAGTTTAAATAAATTTTCAAGTACTTTACTCTTGTTAAAACGTAAAAGGTTGCAGGTAAACTACCCCTTCCCCTTAACCGATCTTCACCAAAATCGAAAGTCATTGAGAACTCTACAATGCAGGGACGTATGCAAATAATTATTTGATTCTGTTTCAATTTGCGGCTGTTATCGTTTGCCATAGAAAATACGCTTGATAAAAAAACGTTGCAGGTAAACTACCCCTTCCCCTCAACCGATCTTCACCAAAAATAATAGGTCTTGAGTACTCTACATATCAGGGCTGTATGCAAAACATTATTTGATTCTGTTTGAATTTGCGGCTGTTATCGTTTGCCATAGAAAATACCCTTGTTAAAAAAACGTTGCAGGTAAACTACCCCTTTCCCTCAACCGATTTTCACCAAAAACAATAGGTCTTGAGAACTCTGCAATTTAGGGCTGTATGCAAATAATCTTTTGATTCTGTTTGAATTTGCGGCTGTTATCGTTTGCCATAGGAAATACCCTTGTTAAAACATAAAACGTTACAGGTAAACTACCCCTTTCCCTTAACCGATCTTCACCAAAAACAATAGGTCCTGAGAACTCTACAATTCAGGGCTGTATGCGAAACATTATTTGATTCTGTTTGAATTTGCGGCTGTTATCGTTTGCCAAAAAAAAAAAATATCGGTATGGAGAACCATACATGACTTCCATATTCTAAGATTTATATTTAAAATCATTTTCACCCAAACAGCCAGGCTGTGTCTTACCTGCCTTTTTATTGCTGTATTAAATGAAAAATATTATATTACATTAAAATGAAAAAATTATAATTTTATTGCCTGGCAACAAAATTATTTTATTTTTAACAATTACCATTGTTTCAAAAAGTTTAAATAAATTTTCAAGTACTTTACTCTTGTTAAAACGTAAAAGGTTGCAGGTAAACTACCCCTTCCCCTTAACCGATCTTCACCAAAATCGAAAGTCATTGAGAACTCTACAATTCAGGGACGTATGCAAAAAATTATTTTATTCTGTTTCAATTTGCGGCTGTTATCGTTTGCCATAGAAAATACGCTTGATAAAAAAACGTTGCAGGTAAACTACCCCTTCCCCTCAACCGATCTTCACCAAAAAAATAGGTCTTGAGTACTCTACAAATCAGGGCTGTATGCAAAACATTATTTGATTCTGTTTGAATTTGCGGCTGTTATCGTTTGCCATAGAAAATACCCTTGTTAAAAAAACGTTGCAGGTAAACTACCCCTTTCCCTCAACCGATCTTCACCAAAAACAATAGGTCTTGAGTACTCTACAAATCAGGGCTGTATGCAAAAAATTATTTGATTCTGTTTGAAGTTGCGGCAGTTATCGTTTGCCATAGAAAAAAAAATCTACAGACAGACAGACAGACAGACACACACACAGACACTTTTCGGAAAACGACTTTTTTTCATGTTTTGAGTGTAGTAGAATCAGAATCTGCAATAATCTCGAACACGATTTTTTTTGCCATCACCATACTTCCATTCCTTAAGGAATATGGAAGTAAAAATTTCCCTTGATAAAAAAAAAACCGTTGCAGGTAAACTACCCCTTTCCCTTAACCGATCTTCACCAAAAACAATAGGTCGTGAGTACTCTACAAATCAGGGCTGTATGCAAACAATTATTTGATTCTGTTTGAATTTGCGGCAGTTATCGTTTGCCATAGAAAAATATCGGTATGGAGAACCATACATGACTTCCATATTCTAAGATTTATATTTAAAATCATTTTCACCCAAACAGCCAGGCTGTGTCTTACCTGCCTTTTTATTGCTGTATTAAATGAAAAATATTATATTACATTAAAATGAAAAAATTATAATTTTATTGCCTGGCAACAAAATTATTTTATTTTTAACAATTACCATTGTTTCAAAAAGTTTAAATAAATTTTCAAGTACTTTACTCTTGTTAAAACGTAAAAGGTTGCAGGTAAACTACCCCTTCCCCTTAACCGATCTTCACCAAAATCGAAAGTCATTGAGAACTCTACAATTCAGGGACGTATGCAAATAATTATTTGATTCTGTTTCAATTTGCGGCTGTTATCGTTTGCCATAGAAAATACGCTTGATAAAAAAACGTTGCAGGTAAACTACCCCTTCCCCTCAACCGATCTTCACCAAAAAAATAGGACTTGAGTACTCTACAAATCAGGGCTGTATGCAAAACATTATTTGATTCTGTTTGAATTTGCGGCTGTTATCGTTTGCCATAGAAAATACCCTTGTTAAAAAAACGTTGCAGGTAAACTACCCCTTTCCCTCAACCGATCTTCACCAAAAACAATAGGTCTTGAGTACTCTACAAATCAGGGCTGTATGCAAAAAATTATTTGATTCTGTTTGAAGTTGCGGCAGTTATCGTTTGCCATAGAAAAAAAATCTACAGACAGACAGACAGACAGACACACACACAGACACTTTTCGGAAAACGACTTTTTTTCATGTTTTGAGTGTAGTAGAATCAGAATCTGCAATAATCTCGAACACGATTTTTTTTGCCATCACCATACTTCCATTCCTTAAGGAATATGGAAGTAAAAATTTCCCTTGATAAAAAAAAAACCGTTGCAGGTAAACTACCCCTTTCCCTTAACCGATCTTCACCAAAAACAATAGGTCGTGAGTACTCTACAAATCAGGGCTGTATGCAAACAATTATTTGATTCTGTTTGAATTTGCGGCAGTTATCGTTTGCCATAGAAAAATATCGGTATGGAGAACCATACATGACTTCCATATTCTAAGATTTATATTTAAAATCATTTTCACCCAAACAGCCAGGCTGTGTCTTACCTGCCTTTTTATTGCTGTATTAAATGAAAAATATTATATTACATTAAAATTAAAAAATTATAATTTTATTGCCTGGCAACAAAATTATTTTATTTTTAACAATTACCATTGTTTCAAAAAGTTTAAATAAATTTTCAAGTACTTTACTCTTGTTAAAACGTAAAAGGTTGCAGGTAAACTACCCCTTCCCCTTAACCGATCTTCACCAAAATCGAAAGTCATTGAGAACTCTACAATTCAGGGACGTATGCAAAAAATTATTTTATTCTGTTTGAATTTGCGGCTGTTATCGTTTGCCATAGAAAATACGCTTGATAAAAAAACGTTGCAGGTAAACTACCCCTTCCCCTCAACCGATCTTCACCAAAAAAATAGGTCTTGAGTACTCTACAAATCAGGGCTGTATGCAAAACATTATTTGATTCTGTTTGAATTTGCGGCTGTTATCGTTTGCCATAGAAAATACCCTTGTTAAAAAAACGTTGCAGGTAAACTACCCCTTTCCCTTAACCGATCTTCACCAAAAACAATAGGTCTTGAGTACTCTACATATCAGGGCTGTATGCAAAACATTATTTGATTCTGTTTGAATTTCCGGCTGTTATCGTTTGCCATAGAAAATACCCTTGTTAAAAAAACGTTGCAGGTAAACTACCCCTTTCCCTCAACCGATCTTCACCAAAAACAACAGGTCTTGAGGACTCTACAATTTAGGGCTGTATGCAAATAATCTTTTGATTCTGTTTGAATTTGCGGCTGTTATCGTTTGCCATAGGAAATACCCTTGTTAAAACATAAAACGTTACAGGTAAACTACCCCTTTCCCTTAACCGATCTTCACCAAAAACAATAGGTCCTGAGAACTCTACAATTCAGGGCTGTATGCGAAACATTATTTGATTCTGTTTGAATTTGCGGCTGTTATCGTTTGCCAAAAAAAAAAATATCGGTATGGAGAACCATACATGACTTCCATATTCTAAGATTTATATTTAAAATCATTTTCACCCAAACAGCCAGCCTGTGTATTACCTGCCTTTTTATTGCTGTATTAAATGAAAAATATTATATTACATTAAAATGAAAAAATTATAATTTTATTGCCTGGCAACAAAATTATTTTATTTTTAACAATTACCATTGTTTCAAAAAGTTTAAATAAATTTTCAAGTACTTTACTCTTGTTAAAACGTAAAAGGTTGCAGGTAAACTACCCCTTCCCCTTAACCGATCTTCACCAAAATCGAAAGTCATTGAGACCTCTACAATTCAGGGACGTATGCAAAAAATTATTTTATTCTGTTTGAATTTGCGGCTGTTATCGTTTGCCATAGAAAATACGCTTGATAAAAAAACGTTGCAGGTAAACTACCCCTTCCCCTTAACCGATCTTCACCAAAAACAATAGGTCTTGAGTACTCTAAAAATCAGGGCTGTATGCAAAACATTATTTGATTCTGTTTGAATTTGCGGCTGTTATCGTTTGCCATAGAAAATACCCTTGTTAAAAAAACGTTGCAGGTAAACTACCCCTTTCCCTCAACCGATCTTCACCAAAAACAATAGGTCTTGAGAACTCTACAATTTAGGGCTGTATGCAAATAATCTTTTGATTCTGTTTGATTTGCGGCTGTTATCGTTTGCCATAGAAAATACCTTTGTTAAAACATAAAACGTTACAGGTAAACTACCCCTTTCCCTCAACCGATCTTCACCAAAAACAATAGGTCTTGAGGACTCTACAATTTAGGGCTGTATGCAAATAATCTTTTGATTCTGTTTGAATTTGCGGCTGTTATCGTTTGCCATAGGAAATACCCTTGTTAAAACATAAAACTTTACAGGTAAACTACCCCTTTCCCTTAACCGATCTTCACCAAAATCAACAGATCTTGAGAGCTCTACAATGCAGGGCTGTATGCGAAACATTATTTGATTCTGTTTGAATTTGCGGCTGTTATCGTTTGCCAAACAAACAAAATTACGCTTGCTAAAAAAAAACCGTTGCAGGTAAACTACCCCTTTCCCTCAACCGATCTTCACCAAAAACAATAGGTCGCGAGTACTCTGCAAATCAGGGCTGCATGCAAAAAATTATTTGATTCTGTTTGAATTTGCGGCAGTTATCGTTTGCCATAGAAAAAAAATCTACAGACAGACACACAGACAGACAGACACACAGACAGACAGACAGACAGACAGACACACACACACACACACACACACACACACTTTTCGGAAAACGACTTTTTTTCATGTTTTGAGTGTAGTAGAATCAGAATCTGCAATAATCTCGAACACGATTTTTTTTGCCATCACCATACTTCCATTCCTTAAGGAATATGGAAGTAAAATATCGGTATGGAGAACCATACATGACTTCCATATTCTAAGATTTATATTTAAAATCATTTTCAGCCAAACAGCCAGGCTGTGTCTTACCTGCCTTTTTATTGCTGTATTAAATGAAAAATATTATATTACATTAAAATGAAAAAATTATAATTTTATTGCCTGGCAACAAAATTATTTTATTTTTAACAATTACCATTGTTTCAAAAAGTTTAAATAAATTTTCAAGTACTTTACTCTTGTTAAAACGTAAAAGGTTGCTGGTAAACTACCCCTTCCCCTTAACCGATCTTCACCAAAATCGAATGTCATTGAGACCTCTACAATTCAGGGACGTATGCAAAAAATTATTTGATTCTGTTTGAATTTGCGGCTGTTATCGTTTGCCATATAAAATACGCTTGATAAAAAAACGTTGCAGGTAAACTACCCCTTCCCCTTAACCGATATTCACCAAAAACAATAGGTCTTGAGTACTCTACAAATCAGGACTGTATGCAAAACATTATTTGATTCTGTTTGAATTTGCGGCTGTTATCGTTTGCCAAAGAAAATACCCTTGTTAAAAAAACGTTGCAGGTAAACTACCCCTTTCCCTCAACCGATCTTCACCAAAAACAATAGGTCTTGAGAAATCTACAATTCAGGGCTGTATGCGAAACATTATTTGATTCTGTTTGAATTTGCGGCTGTTATCGTTTGCCAAAAAAAAAAATTTCCCTTGATAAAAAAAACCGTTGCCGGTAAACTACCCCTTCCCCTCAACCGATCTTCACCAAAAACAATAGGTCGCGAGTACTCTACAAATCAGGGCTGTATGCAAAAAATTATTTGATTCTGTTTGAATTTGCGGCAGTTGTCGTTTGCCATAGAAAATACGCATGATAAAAAACGTTGCTGGTAAACTACCCCTTCCCCTCAACCGATCTTCACCAAAAACAATAGGTCTTGAGTACTCTACAAATCAGGGCTGTATGCAGAAAATTATTTGATTCTGTTTGAATTTGCAGCTGTTATCGTTTGCCATAGAAAATACCCTTGTTAAAAAAACGTTGTAGGTAAACTACCACCTTTCCCTTAACCGATCTTCACCAAAAACAAAAGGTCTTGAGAACTCTACAATTTAGGGCTGTATGCAAATAATCTTTTCATTCTGTTTGAATTTGCGGCTGTTATCGTTTGCCATAGGAAATACCCTTGTTAAAACATAAAACGTTACTGGTAAACTACCCCTTTCCCTTAACCGATCTTCACCAAAAACAACAGGTCTTGAGAACTCTACAATTAAGGGCTGTATGCGAAACATTATTTGATTCTGTTTGAATTTGCGGCTGTTATCGTTTGCCAAACAAACAAAATTACCCTTGCTAAAAAAAAACCGTTGCAGGTAAACTACCCCTTTCCCTCAACCGATCTTCACCAAAAATAATAGGTCGCGAGAACTCTGCAAAACCGGGCTGTATGCAAAAAATTATTTGATTCTGTTTGAATTTGCGGCAGTTATCGTTTGCCATAGAAAAAAAATCTACAGACAGACAGACACACAGACACACAGACACACAGACAGACAGACAGACAGACACACAGACACTTTTCGGAAAACGACTTTTTTTCATGTTTTGAGTGTAGTAGAATCAGAATCTGCAATAATCTCGAACACGATTTTTTTTGCCATCACCATACTTCCATTCCTTAAGGAATATGGAAGTAAAAAACGTTGTAGGTAAACTACCCCTTTCCCTTAACCGATCTTCACCAAAAACAAAAGGTCTTGAGAACTCTACAATTTAGAGCTGTATGCAAATAATCTTTTCATTCTGTTTGAATTTGCGGCTGTTATCGTTTGCCATAGGAAATACCCTTGTTAAAACATAAAACGTTACAGGTAAACTACCCCTTTCCCTTAACCGATCTTCACCAAAAACAATAGGTCTTGAGAACTCTACAATTCAGGGCTGTATGCGAAACATTATTTGATTCTGTTTGAATTTGCGGCTGTTATCGTTTGCCAAACAAACAAAATTACCCTTGCTAAAAAGAAACCGTTGCAGGTAAACTACCCCTTTCCCTCAACCGATCTTCACCAAAAACAATAGGTCGCGAGAACTCTGCAAAACCGGGCTGTATGCAAAAAATTATTTGATTCTGTTTGAATTTGCGGCAGTTATCGTTTGCCATAGAAAAAAAATCTACAGACAGACAGACACACAGACACACAGACAGACAGACAGACAGACAGACAGACACACAGACACTTTTCGGAAAACGACTTTTTTTCATGTTTTGAGTGTAGTAGAATCAGAATCTGCAATAATCTCGAACACGATTTTTTTTGCCATCACCATACTTCCATTCCTTAAGGAATATGGAAGTAAATATCGGTATGGAGAACCATACATGACTTCCATATTCTAAGATTTATATTTAAAATCATTTTCAGCCAAACAACCAGGCTGTGTCTTACCTGCCTTTTTATTGCTGTATTAAATGAAAAACATTATATTACATTAAAATGAAAAAATTATAATTTTATTGCCTGGCAACAAAATTATTTTATTTTTAACAATTACCATTGTTTCAAAAAGTTTAAATAAATTTTCAAGTACTTTACTCTTGTTAAAACGTAAAAGGTTGCAGGTAAACTACCCCTTCCCCTTAACCGATCTTCACCAAAATCGAAAGTCATTGAGACCTCTACAATTCAGGGACGTATGCAAAAAATTATTTCATTCTGTTTGAATTTGCGGCTGTTATCGTTTGCCATAGAAAATACGCTTGATAAAAAAACGTTGCAGGTAAACTACCCCTTCCCCTTAACCGATATTCACCAAAAACAATAGGTCTTGAGTAATCTACAAATCAGGGCTGTATGCAAAACATTATTTGATTCTGTTTGAATTTGCGGCTGTTATCGTTTGCCATAGAAAATACCCTTGTTAAAAAAACGTTGCAGGTAAACTACCCCTTTCCCTCAACCGATCTTCACCAAAAACAATAGGTCTTGAGAAATCTATAATTCAGGGCTGTATGCGAAACATTATTTGATTCTGTTTGAATTTGCGGCTGTTATCGTTTGCCAAAAAAAAAAAATTTCCCTTGATAAAAAAAACCGTTGCAGGTAAACTACCCCTTCCCCTCAACCGATCTTCACCAAAAACAATAGGTCGCGAGTACTCTACAAATCAGAGCTGTATGCAAAAAATTATTTGATTCTGTTTGAATTTGCGGCAGTTGTCGTTTGCCATAGAAAATACGCATGATAAAAAACGTTGCTGGTAAACTACCCCTTCCCCTCAACCGATCTTCACCAAAAACAATAGGTCTTGAGTACTCTACAAATCAGGGCTGTATGCAGAAAATTATTTGATTCTGTTTGAATTTGCGGCTGTTATCGTTTGCCATAGAAAATACCCTTGTTAAAAAAACGTTGTAGGTAAACTACCCCTTTCCCTTAACCGATCTTCACCAAAACCAAAAGGTCTTGAGAACTCTACAATTTAGGGCTGTATGCAAATAATCTTTTCATTCTGTTTGAATTTGTGGCTGTTATCGTTTGCCATAGGAAATACCCTTGTTAAAACATAAAACGTTACAGGTAAACTACCCCTTTCCCTTAACCGATCTTCACCAAAAACAATAGGTCTTGAGAACTCTACAATTCAGGGCTGTATGCGAAACATTATTTGATTCTGTTTGAATTTGCGGCTGTTATCGTTTGCCAAACAAACAAAATTTCCCTTGCTAAAAAAAAACCGTTGCAGGTAAACTACCCCTTTCCCTCAACCGATCTTCACCAAAAACAATAGGTCGCGAGAACTCTGCAAAACCGGGCTGTATGCAAAAAATTATTTGATTCTGTTTGAATTTGCGGCAGTTATCGTTTGCCATAGAAAAAAAATCTACAGACAGACAGACACACAGACAGACAGACACACAGACACACAGACAGACAGACAGACAGACAGACAGACAGACACACAGACACTTTTCGGAAAACGACTTTTTTTCATGTTTTGAGTGTAGTAGAATAAGAATCTGCAATAATCTCGAACACGATTTTTTTTGCCATCACCATACTTCCATTCCTTAAGGAATATGGAAGTAAAAAACTACAGATAGACACACAGACAGGCAGACAGACAGACACACACACAGACACTTTTCGGAAAACGACTTTTTTTCATGTTTTTAGTGTAGTAGAATCAGAATCTGCAATAATCTCGAACACGATTTTTTTTGCCATCACCATACTTCCATTCCTTAAGGAATATGGAAGTAAAAAGAAACGTTTCTACAAGACTTTCCATACAGTATTACTTTATTTTTTCCCTGCAAGAAAAATTTTATTTTGAAAGCATTCGAATAACGTCGTTTGAGAACAGGCAAAAACTATTTCTACTCTGTCGCCTTTCTATAGGCTACTTCGTAGTTACTCGACCTCCAAAATAATTTCCCTGCTATATCTTTAAATTCTCATCTTTCTGCGGCCTATCTGTCAGTGCAGTATGAAACTGTTTTGCAAACTTCAGTGGCGACCGCTTCATTTTCTGTTATTGTATCTTTTTTTCACCTGCTATAACGATATAATCAAACGATCGTTTATACACGTAATATGATCGTCGTTCAAATACATAAACCCCTCCATGCGCGCGCGCGCGCGCGCGCACACACACACACACACACACCAACCATTTACGTATAAACACGTACTTAAACATCACTAAAACATCACCTACAGTATGAATACAATGTTTGTACAGGATTCTTTACGTACTCGCAACTAGGTATAACGTATACCTCTGCTTCGTCCAACCATACACACTGTAAATAACACACAAACACACACGCGCGCGCGCGCGCACACACACGCACACTATAGTCTAAGTAAGCGTGAAATATGTATGACACGGATTTATAACTGAAATGAGTTTGATTCTAATCGGACAGCGTCTATTTAATTTATGAATTTTAATTGATAAATGATGTGTAAACCAATTAATAATAAATAATATTATGAGTGACGCACTTAAGAATAATTATTGTTGTTGAGTTGTGACGACACAAACACACAACTGTAAGGTACCCACATCGTACGCCCTATTTTCACGGGAGAGTTCAGACCACATTTGTAAAAGTTCGTTTGACCGGATAATAAAAAAAAGCACGTGTTAAGAAACACGTGTGCAGTGGGTGCGATTTGAAACTGCAAGGGGCAGTAACACCGACTAACGTTTGACAACGTGTTAAACCGACAAAGAAGACCAACACATAAGGAAGCACCCTGTAAGGAACAAACTGACTGCTTTTTAGGAAGTCTAAAATTTAACGGCTTTTATAAATTGAACATCGCTGTAAGACACATTCTGTGTATCAGTACAAAATTAATGGGGCGGGTGTTATTTTTTTGAAATAATTACTTTCACAACGTTTAATTTTGCTATTGTTAAAATCGAATTCATGGCCCGTATTCAAACAATGTGAAAATAAAGCGTTGGAGTTAATCATTGTATTTTCTTACGTCAGAGCGATGTGATTCATTTTTTATGTAGATACTGGGAGGTGATACCACTACATGTGGCCGGACAGTCCAGTGTACATAACGTTTCACCTTTGATGCAAGAAAACAGCGATCAAGCTCTGTTTTGGCTTTTAAATCATAAAGTTTTTGTAGACATTTTTTGAGTATTCCGACAACCGTTTAACATAAGTGCGAGGGTCGTAGGCCTAAGTGATCAGCGCCATCCAAGACAACTCTGCCCGCAAACACTTAACCATCTTAGCATTACTTGACATCCGCAAAGCATTCGACTCCGTCGGGCACAATGGTATCAGATTCAAAACCCTCGGATGTCCCTTCCCTCCAAACTCCATAAAATGGCTATCACAGTTCTTGGATGGACCCACAGCACAAGTCCGAGTCCATCAGCATCTCTCGGCGCTTTTCCAGTAATGCTGGTGTCACTCAGGGCTGCGCTATTAACCCGTTATTTTATATACGCTTCACAAAAAACCCCTCCGTTCCGCCTGCATCTGACATACCCTCCAGCGGGACTAGCCCAGTATGCCGACGACACGGCCTACTGGGTCTCCGCCGAAACTCACCGGCAGGCCCGTTCGAGACTCCACAAGGTGTTACAACCTTACAAACTGTTTCGACTATGTTGTAACACCTGGAGGATTTCAGTAAACGCGGACAAAACCCAATTACGCGTCTTAAACTCAACAGGACGTAACATGAATCACTTCTTTCAAACACCAGTCCGCGTTGGTCTTTCAGCTGTTACTCCGAAGCGTGTCTGCAAATATCTCGCTTGTCTCCAAATTAACCTGGCAGCCACACATCTAACGAACCACCGCCCTAGCCCTCAGACGAATCCGGACTCTCCGAATCCTCAACAGCAATGACCGTTGCTCCAGTGTGACTCTCAGCAGAATCTACACCGCCTGTCTACGCTCCATCGTGATCTATACACATCCCATCCTGCTAACAGCCGACCCTGCCCACCTGAAACCTTACAGGATAACAGAACGACGAGCCCTCCGCCTAATTTACCGTCTTCCCCTCAAAACTAAAACCATTAATACTGCTCTGTATGCTCTCAATAAACATTTCCCAGTCCTAGATTCTTTCCTCCACAGATTGCACTGTGGAAATATGCCCATACCGCCAAAAACCGTGTCTCCCTCCAATCCATCATAGCTTCCATCAACAGACCAACCAGGGACGCTCAAAGACCCTCCTTCCTTATTAATTACATACTGGCTATCGCCAACGAATCTCCCATCAGAAGTAAAAATAACCAATTGACTAAGTACAACACCAACTCTACCACCAACCTGCACCGATCGCCTACTTCTAGAGTTCCCCATTAGTACACACCAAATGTTATGCCCTTTTAAATGAGCTCCCCGCCTATCTCTTGATGCTACCCTTAATCTTTAGCGTCCTGCGCTACTCGACCCCCAGTGCCTGTTTTCTAGTCTGGCACACACTAATACCATTCCTCCCCATGCTCAATTTGGCTGTCCACACTACTTTCACTCACGCCCACACACGTACTCCACTAACTTCTACTTGGCGCCCCCACCGTCTCAGCTACCGGCCTGCACTGGCGTGCGTCTCCACAACCGGCTGAAGGGGGCTCGTCCCCAAAACAGTCCGAAACTTCCCCACCTAGGTAAGTCTCAGATAACTCGAAAAAAAATGTAGGCGTAGAAGACAGCATTAGCATCAGGTAGATGGACTAATCAGATGTAACGTTGAGGATAGGCTGAATACTACACGATGCTTATTAATTACTTGATTGATTAGGTCGTCGGGGAACCATTAGTTTCGAAAATTTTTATTACTGTCGCAGTGTTTTTGGATTGAACAGTATTATAATGAAACCTTTAAAACTGTAGCGAACACGGACAGTACCAGAATGTGCGTGGTATCTTAGCAGCCTGGAGTATGTGCAACGTCCGGGTTGCAGCCCGTTGTCGAGGTACCGGTCGGTCGTGTGATCCCAGCGCGATTCTGTATACAAGTACGGGGGCTGAGTTCCACAGGCCTGGCTGCGTAGAGCCGCAGACACTAGACGTCGGCGTCGGACGGAGCGGTATGCAAGGGGACAGCTTCGGCAAGGCATCACGGCAGCAGCGCAACCGAGCCGGTTTGCTTTAGTAGATGCACAACTGGCTAAGCGCGGGGTAGCGGATAATGGAAGCCAGTGAACTGCGCAGGACGGAACTGAAGTGAATAAGATTAGCTGATTAGACATGTGAAACCAAAACGCACACTGCAGCATGTGACCACAGACATCGTAAGTTTAAAACATCGATTACAAAAAAATCTCGCGAGACACGAGGCCTGAGTCTCAGTAAGGACTCCTACCACTGGATAGGTTGGAGAGGGGTTGTTAAGTGTCCTGTGTTGTGGACATGGTCTCTTCCGCCGGGCTTCTTTTTGTACTTTCGCAGTTGCTTGTTCAGTTCTCCGCATCCGTTCCTTATTAGTATCCAACGTTATTTCCTCGCAGTTCTTTCCTGCTGACAAGCCTAGTTGCTTCAACACTAAGCATTTCGTTAACCTCTATTAAAGAATGAAACTGCATCACAACCCCAAAATTCAATGTTTGTAGGCAAAGACAGTTTTGATACTTGCACCAACTGTTTTCACCTTTTGGGCAGGGACCATGAGTAGGGATTTCGTTTGTTGAGTCTAAAAGGAATTGCTCAGCCACGCAGCTTTTTTTCATTTCTGCCAAATTTTCTGGATTTCTCCTGATGACCAGTCCACAATACTTTTGAATTGTTAGGGTTTTGTCATCAGTCAATCGATTTTTTTCTCCCAGTGTCTTACCATCTGAAAGGTTTTCCTTATTTAATTTTGTCTCCAATGTGCGGAGTCTTGTTCACATGCGCTTTTGTATGTGTCCCACACACTCAATTTTTACAATAGTAGAGTCATGTCCTTAAGGATTATCTTCTACATGCATGCTGTTATCCTAACAACCTAACCTGAAATTACCACCTAAAAAATTCATAAAAAATTTTCTGGTTGTGCGATTAATTAAAAATTTATATCAAATTGAACTAAATACTCCATACAGTATTTTGGAACAAAAAAATAAAAATTGAATTTTTTTTACCAAAATGACATACCAACAAACTTTAAAGCGTTTTGCGTGTATGTAACGCACGGCGGAGAAAAATAAAACGAACAAGATGGCAATACGCCGCTCAGGTTGGAGTCACCAAAGTATGCAGGCGCGTGTGTAAATAAAAATTAATACGACCACATTGAACGCTATACGTTTTATTTGCGTAAATTATCTACCGTACTGTAATAAAATTTCGAACAGTATAGCGATATAAAGAAACATAATGATGTCAACTTTATAAAACAAACGTAAGTGTTCAAAACATTTTACGCAAGGAAGAAATACAGAAACATCAGGAACATAACATTACTAAAAACAGAGCCTCGTTGTTAACATCAAAGCCTTACAAATCGGTCAAAGAAACAAATCAACCACAGAGCCGATTCCTGTCGTCTGAACTGTTATAAAGAGAAAAAAAAACTAAACAAAAGTTTTTTTTAATCATAAAACGTATGCCACAACAATTGTGATTGTTTTTTGTTGTCTTTTTGTGATAATTTATTTTGCCTTTTTGCCTTTATTTTATTTTTTGTATTAATGTTTGCTAGTTTTGCATTAATTATTTTATAAGTGTTGCTGCAGGCAGCACTACGGTATTGTATTCATTTGCATTAATAGTGTTAAAAAATTGGCGAGGCCATAGATGACGCTGTTTCGCCTAAGTGTACTATATAGTACATAATGGGTATATAAAGTAATGAATATACGCTATACTATATTCATGTTTGTTAGTGTTTGATGACGGCACAGGGAAACTGGACGTAGCCTACACAATTTGTTGGGGCGTCGGCACTCTAAACATAACTGCTGTCCCAATCTACAAAAAGTCACGTTTCCGTTCGTGTTTATGACCATATAAAATAACCCTGGCTAGGAGACTTTGTCGCTATAGGTCGGTGCGTGCCGATCGACATTCTTTTAGCTGGTGCTGGTCCTGAGTCAATTGTGTGGCCATGTCAGCGCCACGCAGTTTCTGTTCTTTCTAGTAGCCTATATAGTTCATTACTGTTGTTTGTTACTTATTATGATATTATATACCCTTGCCGGGTACAGATGTTCCCGGTTATCGAGTGATCATACATCCAGGATTCTGAGCTTTGCAAACGGAGCTGTAACTGCATGACCGTACCCCGTCGGGTTGCTTCTTATTTTCGTAAATACCTGTACAAATACAGGTCTTGTGGTAAATTTTGCTATTAATTTTTGTGATCTGAAAATCCGAACAAACCGATAGTTCGAAATACTCTTGGTCTAGGTATGTTCAGAGAAGAATTCGTAGGGATTAGGCGGGAATTCTAGCATTATAAATACGGATTTTGAAAAAGCGCCAAATTAAAGTAGGGTACTTCTTTCACGTATGACTACTCAGTTTTCTAACTATTCTTAATGGGAGTTTTTATTATCTTAAAAATAACATGAAAATTTTTTAATTAAATAAGTAAAAAAATTGAAAATAATTTTAACAATTTCTCTCAAAAGTGTTGTGAAAAATTTAATCGATTAAAATTTGGAGTAAGGAAATTTTCGTGATTGCCCTTCGTTGGTTCTGCCGTTGTTACGTTAGGCCTTTCTATAGCCTACGTAGATTACATGGTTAGGCGTAGCCGATTACTTTATACGGGTTGTATCATAAACAGGCCTACAGTATCTGCCAAACTAACAATACTCGAAGTTATGTTTTGTAACAGCTTTGACATAATAATACAAATTATACATGTATCACGTGAAACATGGCGGTCAGTGCAGACGGACTTTCAGTTGCGTTTCAGTCGCTATACTCGTAACGGTCCCTACGCGTATCACAATGTTTTCACGCAACTGCGGTGGGTTCTCTCGAAAAATGACTTCCTTTGAAATACCCCAACTGCAAACGTCAGCCAATTTAAGATCATGCGAATGAGAAAGTTGCGGGAATACGTCCCACGGAAAATTACGCGGAAGCAAATAAAGCGGGTCCTTCGATGTGAAATAAGTGGCTCCACTCTGCTGGAACCGTTGCGCACGAAGACACCGAAGACACAAATTTGGTTAATTAATCTTCTCGCAGATAACGTTCGATTCAAATTTGTTCAGGGAAGATTACTCTTTGGACTCTGCGACACCTGTTTGAGGAGCTGTTCTTGATTGGCATTTGTTGTCAGAGTCACCACAGTCAGACCGGCCGGTGCAACTTTTGAAAGAAAGTTTCCTATAAAATTTAATTTTTAAATTACTGTTAACGTAAGCGTGGTACTGGGTGGTGGCTTTTGGAACTGTTCACGAAATTCGTTTGCAATGTGTAGCGAACTGGTCCATTTGACCACTGGTCCGACTCCGAATGAGCGAACCACTTTAACTTTTGTCAAGCTTGAACTATAGAAAATTAAACTATAAAAAGAATATTATTACGTTTCCATAACAACAACCCAAAGAAATGATCTCTCTGTATGCATGTGTATCATAGCCTTGCGACTACCAGCACTGTTTGTTTAGACGAATACCAAATTATAGTGTTCGTTTAGTTCAGAACCCTACAGTCGCTACTAGATAATCTGTTACTAATGTTAGTACATTACTACATTGAAACATTTATTATTAAGTACCATCATCTACAGAGTTAACTCTAGTAGAGACCTAAATTGGACGTTACCATCCACTTATGCCCGCTAGAGGAATCTGGGGAGGATGTCGCTAGCCCATAGGCATTAGACGAACAAGCAGGCAATAAGAAATTGTATGGCCTAAACGTTTTCGCGTATACGAGAAGAATTTTAAACAAAACCAGTACTACTTTCCATCGTCATCATCTTCGGCACGGTTTAATATGTTGAAAATGGTTTAGCTGGTCACTGCAACGCTTCTTCGGACGTCCCACACCTCTCCGTCCTTTCGGGTATAATTCATTAGTTCTTTGGGGATGCAGCAGTCGTCCATTCGGTTAAGCTGTTCCAACCATTTTAGCCGATATAGGGCAATCCTGTCAAATATATTCATACCATTATAAACTGTCCATGTTTTATCAATTCTTTATGGCATTACACCGGAAGTACCGTATATCTTGTAACACGTATCTCCTTCGATGCGTCAGTATTTCAAGCACTCATGTAGCGGTCAAATACCACTAACAACGAAACCGAGCTGCTGACAAACACACAGAGTAATAGGGTAGACACCACTACACCACGCTGGCCTTTCTCATTAAGAGGATTACTTCAATTTTTGTGATTTCTTCTCCTATGACGTCACAGTTCGCAGTCGAATCTTAGCCTCCATAATCATTCGGCTCCATTTTTCCCTGTCCTTGGCGATCGATGTCCATCGCTTTATTTTAAGTAAAGTATCAGCATCCCTCGCCACTGCGTCAATCCAGCGATGATTGGGTCTTCCGACAGGCCTTCTACCCTTGATTTGACTAAACAGTACCTTCCTAGGTATTCGGTTGCCTTCCATACTAATGATGTGTCCTGCCCATTGCAATCTATGCAGTCGGATGGTGGTGGCCAGATCATTGTCTTTATACAGCTTGCATAGTTCCTCATTCTGACGCATTCTCCATATCCCATTGACTTGGACTGGTCCATATATTCTCCTCAAAATTCTCCTTTCAAAGGTATTGACTATGTTAGCGGCTTCTTTGATCAGAGTCCAAGTCTCGCTGCCGTATGTTATCACCTTTATAACGTCATAAAGGTAACTTTATAATCATAACTTTATATAAAGTGACCTTGGCCTGATGTGGATATTCCTTGTCTTGAATATAGTTGTCAACGAAGCATATTTGCGGCCTGTATCCTTTTCCTTACTCCATTTATTTCTTCATTATAAGGAGCATCATAATTAGATTAACAATATTGTGTGTTTATGGAGAGATCTAAAAATAAAGTTAATAACAATAAAATAGCAATAGCAATAGGAGATGATGATGATGATGATGATGATGATGATGATAATAATAATAATGTATTTAATATCAACAGACATAATAATATACGTAAAATCGAGAAACCATAGTTTGATAAATTATGTAATATAATAGTATCAATACAATTTTTTTTTAAAGAACTGATTCTTGAAGGGTCCATGTGTCCTGGCATGTTTATGACTCGGATTTTGGGGTCAAACAATTTGTTCTCCTGCAATATAATATTTCATTTCAATAAATACGTAACTTTAGATTTTTCAAATTCTGTTTTTTTTTTTTAACTAGATTTCAAAAAATCGGAATCACACGTACACTTAAAATGTCATTATTTGTGGGAACAGAGGTAAAGTTTTTCCCCACGAGTTTTCAAAAACGTTAGAAAACACCGCCCTAGACATTTACGCTGACAAATACTAGATAAACTGAATACTGGGTGTCGTTGACATTCGGAAGTGCTCTGACTAATCAAACTATCAAGTGTGTAGGAGCTCAGTGTTGTAATCGTTTTCGCGATAAGAAACAGAATCGCAAAGTCACGCGAATGAGATTGTTTACAGTTTGTCAAGCCAGGGGTGTCATGTAGCTGTACAGCGCCTTACGTATGAATCCTTACTACTTTTTGCTAAGATTACAGTTTTTCTTTTAATCAACAAATTTACGCCGCTGTAGTCTAAATTTAGTTTTTAAAGCGCTAAACTGCTAACGTAAAAGCCCTTGGTTCTACCTCTGGCGACAGTATAATAATCAAGGAGCCAGGTAACCTTGTTCTGTGCTTGTCAACTTGCGACTAGAATCCCGATTAATTATGACACGTGGTAACACAAACAAATTTTGACAAGTTCTTCATGTGAGAACGAAAAGTTTTTAAACCTGAAGATGGGAACATGTTTCCCGAAACATGTCGTGTATGACATATAACGAAGTCGCAAGATGGAAAGGAAATAATAACATCACACCAAAATTCGCCCAAGTTAAGATCAACAACAAATCCATAAGTGCAATTAAGACAAAAATTATGTCTCAGGAATTTTGGTTAAAAGAAGAACTTAAACAGCTTTATATAAAGAAAATAAGTTTAAATCGTACGGTATATCGAGCGCATTTAGAAGTTTTAAATACATTGCACCCGGCTATTATCAACAACGTTATCGGAACCGTAAATACACAGATAACAAACACAACAAAAGTCATCATAGCCACGCACAATACGAAATTCACTAAATTACAACGCGAACAACATACACATAAGGACATCAAATTTAAACATGTTTTCCACAAACGAGTAGACAACCACACTAAAATGATATTCAGCGAAGATGAGATAAAGTTATTATCAAAAAGATTAAATTATAACCTACCCAAATTTAATAAACATAATTTAGTACGAGAAGTAACTAATGCCGAAGCTGCTCTAAAATACATTAAAAATCAACGAACACAACAGGAGGCATGATCTATAATCAACAACAAACTAACGCGACTACTAAGAATCAGCAACAACGATATAATGCCTTCAAAATACAAAAAGGAATTTAAGACAGCAAAAAGTATCAAACAAAAACTCGAATTAAATGAAGCAGTAATAACAAAAGCCGATAAAGGCAATACATTGGTTATCATGTATAATTCAGATTACATAAAAAAGGGTTACGAGTTCATTACTTGCAACAACATTGAACGCCTGAAGAACGACCCCACTACAAAATACACAAAACGATTAAACTCCGTTATTAATGAATGCACAACGTTGTTTGACAAAGACACTAGACGTCAGATTAAACAGATGAAACCGCGGGCCCCCATATTCACTGGCTTGCCCAAAATACACAAAGAACACATGCCCATACGACCCTTAGTTAATTACACATCTGCGCCTAGTTATATAGTAGCTAAAAAACTACAACTCATTTTAAAAAATAGTATTAAACTAACAAAGGTTCATAGCGTAAAGAACAGCCTGGAATTTATAAACAACATAAGGAACGTCAATTTTGACCCGAACTATAAACTAGTCTCGTTTGACATTACCAATTTATACACTAACATACCGGTAAATGAGACTATAAACATACTTCAAACCAACTTGATTAATGCCGCAGTTTTAAGCCAACAGCAAATTCAAGAACTATTGTCATTGTTACGAGTCATATTACAACAAAATTATTTTACTTTTGATAACAAGTTTATAAGAATTTTTATTTATATTTATGCAAATTTACTTGCATACATTAATCGATTATCTTTTATATGGAAATCTTTACTCTATATATATAGTCCCGCGTTGTTGGAGCGCCAAATATAAGAATTTTTCTTTAGCAATTTACAATTGTAATGTCCCACGTTCTTTGGGCGGCAAATATAAGAATTTATTTATATTTAGTAATTGACAATTGTAATGCCACGCGTTGGACAGTCAAATATAAGATTTCTTTATATTGGGAGTTTTTGATAACTGTAATAAATTAATAATTAAAATTACTTACTGCCAAAATGTTTCAAATTCCCGGGCGCCACCTCATATCTACAAGGATGTGGATATAAAGGATTCATTTGCCAAACACACAACAACAATATTATGTCTAATGCTTATTTAATTAATCAAGTTGTAGCAAATTACAAATATAACATTCTGTATGGATATTTCCTTAAGTAGAATCACTTCTCTTATCTTAACAATGAGTATCTCTGAAATCGCGATTAATTAACATTTAATAATTTTATAACACTTATAATTGTAAATTATAATCTACAATTGTATTTGGCAAATTTATATTACTGTTTAGATATGGTTTTTTAAGAATTTACTAGTTGACGTTTTATTTCGCTTCAGTCGAATGCAGAGCACTGAGAGGCAGTTCTCAAGGTTAATTAATTATTAGTGTGAGTTCTTTGACTTGAATGAATTGAGTTTGTTGACTTAACTCTAAAGTACCATTAGTTTGAGAACGTTGATTATTCGTAGTTCATACTCTCGGTGACATCATGTGGTCCTCTGTGTTTAGTAGTTGCTGATCTCCGTAGTCGTTGTAGATTACGTATCCTTTCGCGATCACTGCACCTCACAATCACTGTTTAATTATTGACGCATTCTCGACCTGTTCACTTTTCACGGCACACCTATTGTGTTGAATATGAGTGTCCTTAATTGATGTTGGTAAAGTTCATGTGTAATGTTTTTTTTAAAATAGTTCTTAGATTGCTGATTTTATGTCTAATGTCTCTGTTGTAGAATATGCACTGAGTCTCTATGTTGATGTGTTCTGTATTATAGAAAAGCTGCTGTGATGTTTATAGTTTCTTGTGAATTATTTGTAATTGTAGAATGTCTGTTAATTGAATTTGTCTTCACTTAGTATTGTACTGTGTATCCGTATTCTCCGACACTTTGTTTCAATTACGGTGAAGTTCAACTCTCTTGCGAGTTAAGATGATTTGTGGTAAATGATGAGTACTAGACTAGACTAATGATGAGTACTGGACTCGACTAATGATGAGTACTGGACTGATGATGAATACTAGACTGATGATGAATACTAGACTGCCGTTTTTCTGTTCTGAGATCTACCAAGTAAACTCTCATCCCGCCTACCTGTGCTGAATCTTCCATCTGCTTGGATACTCTTATTGGTTCCTTAGCCAGTGTGACAAATTGTATATTCGTAATTGGTTTTCGAGTATATCTGCTTTATACGTGATTCTCTTGTCGAACTCCCATTGGTCCTGATTGTTCCTACAGCCGTTTTCTCTATTTACTGGGAATCTCATTCAAGCACTCCAGAATTCGTGAGTTTCACTTTCCCCTTGTAAATCAGGCGACATTTCTTTGTCTCTCGTGGCCGTCTCCTAGTGTCCACTTTCTGTTACACTTTGACGTAGATACAATACTGGTATTGTTCGATCTGCTGCACCATTGTTTATTTTCAAGTTGCACTCTAGCTTTGTTTTGAGTCTGGAACGAATCTTCCTTTGTAATCACGACTTTCGTCAAATTTCTACGTTGCAATTGTTCTGGCCTCTAATGTTGTACCGTATCGAATTGACAAACTCTTTGCTTTCAGTCTGTGTCAAAGTTTTAAAAAGGGTAAATTGGTTTATTGGGGGTTATGCCTTTCTTACTCAGACCAGCTGCCTGATGCGAAATACAACGTCTCACATACATTTAGTAAGTGTCACTCTTTTTGTCAAACAATTAACTTTACAGCCGTAACACATCAAGCTGTCTGTAGGTTACAATGCCAAGAGGACAGTCTTACAAACTTTCCCTTTACACCCTCACATACTTCTTTGTCAAATATAACTGCTAGTACACATTATTTTTAGCTATTATTTACTACTTGTACAATTTTATAACTACTTTCAAAAATAAACGTTACATTGTCCTTAAATTTTTATTAATTGATGGCGTGTAACAAAATCAAATAATAAAATTTGTGCCCTTTTTTTTTAATTATGTAAATTTAAATTAATTATGTAAATTTTAATTAATTAAGTATAAATATCTAATGAGTTACATTTATTGCTAGTGATGTAATCCCTTTAACGGGTTAGAGGACGTTCAACTTGGTTTGTTTACGTTCGAAACTGTCTACAGTGTACCCTTGTGTCTGGGTTAAGATTTATGACTTCATCCCCCTGTCACTCGACACTTTCACACCTTGTTGCTTGGCAAAGGGTCCTACTAAAGGTTTAAATTTTTCTGTTTTCTATGCTAACCTATACAATTGTTTACAATCCTACGCACTACCATCCATTCAGACCACTTATCTTCCTAACATATCATAATATAGAATTAACAACTATCTAATTCATTATGTACATCTGTTTCCATATAATTATTCACCTAGATACTATTACTGTTCTTTCTTACTTCCTATTAGTTAAATATCCACTTATATATATTTTTCATTTGTCAATAATTTTCTACTTGCAAATGCATACAACAACAAAAATTCATAATATCCTATTAATTATCACTTAGTTCTTATCATTACTTTCATTGTTAGTCATTGTTCAATGTCTTTGTTTTTGTTTTTCTTAGATGTACTTTTATTCTTCTACATAATATACAATATATAAATCTTTACTCTGTTATACATCGTCAGTTGATAATCTTACTTCGATTATTACTTTAAACTTTTACAATTATTATACATAACTTTATTATATCATATTTATTATATGAGTGCTACAATTTGCTTACTCACGTAACCGATCGTGACTAACGCATTATTTCCTTTTACTGCTCTTCTTGTCAGGTAATATATTGCTTTAGCTGTCGGACATTGAAATTTCCTCTTGTTCCTTTCTTCTCGTCCAAATATTCTAACATATAAGTAGCTTTACTTATTTGCTTCGCAACCCTATATGGTCCTTTTTTTTTTTTTTTTTTTTTTTTTTTTTTTTTTTTTTTTTTTTTTTTAACTGTCACCATTGGATTGATATATTGGCTGCTCGCTCGCTCGATCACTCCGTATCTTAACATTTTCTGGATCTCCTCTTCGACTTTGTCTTGATAGGCAATTGGTATAGGCCATCCCTTTTGGAAGAAGGGGGTGTTGTCCGTGATACGTAGTTCATGTTCATATCCATGAATTCGGCCTGGTTCTTCTCGGAATAGATTTCTATTTTTCATTAATATTTTAGTTAATTTTTTCTTCGTTTCTGTATTTATATTAGTTAACTCTTCGACAGCTTCTTGAAAGTTAATATATTCCTCATCGGCCGTTTCCTTATCCAAAGCGATCTGATGTATATGTACAATTTCATTAGAATCCTCTACATTTTTCTTATAATTTCTATTTTTAATATGCATTACATTTTGCTGGAAATCTATAGTACACTCACCTTCCTTCAACATATTTATTCCTAGTATACAGTCTTTATTCAGTCCAGGGATGATAAAAAATACTAAGTCAAATTTATAATTATCAACCTCAGCTTCTAAAAGTACTTGTTTTCGTATTAATTTTGATTTATGTTCGAATGCACCTTTTATATTGGTATTCGATAAGTTTAATAACTCGATTCTACCTAATTTATCTTTATTCTGGTTGAACCACGTTTCGGCAATTCCGTTTAATTGACTGCCCGAATCAATAAGTGCAATTACTTCTACATTATTTAATTTTATTTTTATTTCAGGACATTTATTGTACGGGAAATTAGTGGTTTCTTCTTCTTCATCCATTTTATCCAATTCTTCACGAATATCAATATAATCTAATGCTACATCTAACTGGTTATTTATTTTTCTACTAGCTAAGTATTGTTGCCGCGATAATGGGTTGGCTGGTCGTTTTTTGTACGTGATTCTTGTGAAGGGCCAGGTTGTTGACGCTCAATTGTTACTGTGTTGACAATGGGCTGTTTTGTTCCCCTATCCTCTGTACCAAACGTTTGTTTATTGCGCCACCCAGGTCTGTGACCCTCGTGTTCAGTCTCCATTTTCATACCCTTCGTTTTATGATAGCTATTGTTAATATGTCTTCCACCGTTGTCAGCCGTTGTTTGTTGTGGCGGCCGATACGATCCTCTCATTTCTCGTTGCTGAATGGTAGCAAACTCATTTAATAAGTTTTCAAATTGATCTACTTGTTGGACGCCTCTAGTTATGATGGCAACTTCTATTTCCTTACTATAGTGGCGTGCAAGTTTGCGAATTAAATGCTGATCCGAGATTGGTGGGATCAGTTGTCTGCACTGTAGAATTTTATTCTCGAGGTATTGCACCATAATGAGTTTACCATTCGGATAATAACATCCGTACTCCAAGCTGTCCCGGATGTTTTCTTGAATTTGTTGACTCCAGAATTTCTTGGTAAACGCCTCCTCGAATTGTTCAAACGTATGTATTTGGGATTGTACGATTCTCCACCATACTGTTGCTTCACCCTCTAGATGCCTGCTAATCCACTTAATACCTCCGCTGGGGTAATATATTTCTTTAACCTCTTTTAATTCTTTTAGAAATTCCATGGGGTAGGCGTCTCGTCCGTTGTACCGTACCTCCTTTAACTGTTCTTGGTTAGCCACAATAGTATTTTGGTTGTTTACCATTGGTCTTGACTCCAACTCTGTTAATTTTCGTTTTAATTGCTCTTGATCTTCTTTCATCTCGTCGATGCGTCGACCCTTTCCTTCAGCTAATTTTCTTAATTGTTCTTCCATTTCTTCTTTGTTTACGGTAGAAATACTTCTGACTTCTTCTCGGACGACCTCTTTCGTTGTTTTTATTTCTCTTCTCACTTCCTGATTGATTCGATTTAAATTTTCACTTAAGTTTTGAGTAGTTTTTTGTATTTCACACTTAAATTTTTCACTTTGTTGCTGTACCACCTCGCCAAAATTATGCTCAGTCTTATTCAATTCTTCACGCCATGTTTTATTCACTATTTGAATATCACCAACTAATTTGTCATGCAACGTGTTCATATCGTTTTTTATCTCCTCTCTTAACTTAGTGTGCTTTCCTGTAATATCCTTAATAGCTACTTCTAATTTATTCTGATTTGCTTCAACTTTTTCTTCTAATTTCTTCTGATTTACTTTAATATCTTGAATGTCTTCTCGTATCTTCTTATTGTCTTCTTGTATCTTCTTATTGTCTTCATGTAATTTATTCAGACTTATTTCTAATTTATTCTGATTTGCTTCAACTTTTTCTTCTAATTTCTTCTGTAATTTCTTGTTATCTACTTTCATCAATTCGTATAGCATTTGCAGCTCACTTTTTGGCTGTGGTCTCCGTCTGTGGTACTGTCGCACTTACTTGTTCAACTTCTGCGCGTGGTCCTTCTGCCCTTATATTTTCAATATCCGTTCTGATTTCTTCCTCCATCATTGCTATGACTTGAGGATCTCCCATTTGGTTATATATCTCCATCTCTTCGCTCTCTTCAGCTCTCCTTGGTACTTGTGTTTCTTCTTCACTGGCCATTGTCGTATAAGGTGTTTCTTTTTCCATTTTGCGTGCCTTACTTCGCGTCAACATATACCGTATATATTCGAACCGTGACTAAGCAACTGTAGTTACAATTACTAGCCCTATGTTCTTAATGTCTACTCTATTTATTAATACTTCTATTTTATTTCTAATTCTCAGTTTAGTTAACTTATTTAACTCAATTCATTCATCTGCCTTTTTGACAAATCTAAATGTAGATTTTGCCCCACGTTGGGCGCTAAATATAAGAATTTTTATTTATATTTATGCAAATTTACGTGCATACATTAATCGATTATCTTTTATATGGAAATCTTTACTCTATATATATAGTCCCGCGTTGTTGGAGCGCCAAATATAAGAATTCTTCTTTAGCAATTTACAATTGTAATGCCCCACGTTGGGCGCCAAATATAAGAATTTTTTATTTATATTTATGCAAATTTACTTGCATACATTAATCGATTATCTTTTATATGGAAATCTTTACTCTATATAGTCCCGCGTTGTTGGAGCGCCAAATATAAGAATTTTTCTTTAGCAATTGACAATTGTAATGCCACGCGTTGGACAGTCAAATATAAGATTTCTTTATATTGGGAGTTTTTGATAATTGTAATAAATTAATAATTAAAATTACTTACTGCCAAAATGTTTCAAATTCCCGGGCGCCACCTCATATCTACAAGGATGTGGATATAAAGGATTCATTTGCCAAACACACAACAACAATATTATGTCTAATTGCTTATTTAATTAATCAAGTTGTAGCAAATTACAAATATAACATTCTGTATGGATATTTCCTTAAGTAGAATCACTTCTCTTATCTTAACAATGAGTATCTCTGAAATCGCGATTAATTAACATTTAATAATTTTATAACACTTATAATTGTAAATTATAATCTACAATTGTATTTGGCAAATTTATATTACTGTTTAGATATGGTTTTTTAAGAATTTACTAGTTGACGTTTTATTTCGCTTCAGTCGAATGCAGAGCACTGAGAGGCAGTTCTCAAGATTAATTAATTATTAGTGTGAGTTCTTTGACTTGAATGAATTGAGTTTGTTGACTTAACTCTAAAGTACCATTAGTTTGAGAACGTTGATTATTCGTAGTTCATACTCTCGGTGACATCATGTGGTCCTCTGTGTTTAGTAGTTGCTGATCTCCGTAGTCGTTGTAGATTACGTATCCTTTCGCGATCACTGCACCTCACAATCACTGTTTAATTATTGACGCATTCTCGACCTGTTCACTTTTCACGGCACACCTATTGTGTTGAATATGAGTGTCCTTAATTGATGTTGGTAAAGTTCATGTGTAATGTTTTTTTTAAATAGTTCTTAGATTGCTGATTTTATGTCTAATGTCTCTGTTGTAGAATATGCACTGAGTCTCTATGTTGATGTGTTCTGTATTATAGAAAAGCTGCTGTGATGTTTATAGTTTCTTGTGAATTATTTGTAATTGTAGAATGTCTGTTAATTGAATTTGTCTTCACTTAGTATTGTACTGTGTATCCGTATTCTCCGACACTTTGTTTCAATTACGGTGAAGTTCAACTCTCTTGCGAGTTAAGATGATTTGTGGTGATCACTTTGTAAATGATGAGTACTAGACTAGACTAATGATGAGTACTGGACTAGACTAATGATGAGTACTGGACTCGACTAATGATGAGTACTGGACTGATGATGAATACTAGACTGATGATGAATACTAGACTGATGATGAATACTAGACTGCCGTTTTTCTGTTCTGAGATCTACCAAGTAAACTCTCATCCCGCCTACCTCTGCTGAATCTTCCATCTGCTTGGATACTCTTATTGGTTCCTTAGCCAGTGTGACAAATTGTATATTCGTAATTGGTTTTCGAGTATATCTGCTTTATACGTGATTCTCTTGTCGAACTCCCATTGGTCCTGATTGTTCCTACAGCCGTTTTCTCTATTTCCTAGGAATCTCATTCAAGCACTCCAGAATTCGTGAGTTTCACTTTCCCCTTGTAAATCAGGCGACATTTCTTTGTCTCTCGTGGCCGTCTCCTAGTGTCCACTTTCTGTTACACTTTGACGTAGATACAATACTGGTATTGTTCGATCTGCTGCACCATTGTTTATTTTCAAGTTGCACTCTAGCTTTGTTTTGAGTCTGGAACGAATCTTCCTTTGTAATCACGACTTTCGTCAAATTTCTACGTTGCAATTGTTCTGGCCTCTAATGTTGTACCGTATCGAATTGACAAACTCTTTGCTTTCAGTCTGTGTCAAAGTTTTAAAAAGGGTAAATTGGTTTATTGGGGGTTATGCCTTTCTTACTCAGACCAGCTGCCTGATGCGAAATACAACGTCTCACATACATTTAGTAAGTGTCACTCTTTTTGTCAAACAATTAACTTTACAGCCGTAACACATCAAGCTGTCTGTAGGTTACAATGCCAAGAGGACAGTCTTACAAACTTTCCCTTTACACCCTCACATACTTCTTTGTCAAATATAACTGCTAGTACACATTATTTTTAGCTATTATTTACTACTTGTACAATTTTATAACTACTTTCAAAAATAAACGTTACAAGTTTTTCGAGCAGAAAGAAGGATTAGCGATGGGTTCCCCGCTCAGTGGTCTATTGGCAGAAATATACCTTAATTATTACGAAAATAAATATCTTTTGTCTGCTCATAACAAATTGCACGAACTTATCATTTCATACATCCGATACGTTGATGACACCTTTATAATATTCAACGGCACAAATAGACAAATCGATATAATGCTGAAACACATGAACAATATAAACGGTAACATTAAATTTTCTATGGAAACAGAGACATATAATAGCTTAAATTTTATGGACGTATGCATCAAGAAATGCACCGATTCTTTTAAATTTGGGATATACAGAAAACCCACAACTACAGACATGGTTATTCATGCAGATTCATATCACCCATACACACAAAAATTGGCTTCCTTCAATGCTTTCGTACACAGATTATTGTCATTCCCACTAAGCCAAGAAGACCTGAAGGAAGAGATAAACACTATCGAAGTCATTGCCGTAAGGAATGGATATAAAGACACAATTATAGACAAACTAATTCGTAAACACAAATCCAAAGCAAATAAAGTGATTATATCTAATAATACAGAGAACGCTTTCATCGCGACTGAATATACTAATCTTCTTCCACACATTATAAAATACGTATTTAAAAAACTAAACATTAATGTATTTTTTAAAACCACGAATAACTTGCGGAATTTCTTCAGACATAATAAACATTCAGAACTTGAAAATAACTCGGGTGTGTCTAAAATTGTGTGCGATGATTGTGACATGTTTTACATTGGCCAGACAGGGAGAAAATTTAAAGATAGATTTCGTGAATACATACCGAAGGGCCGCATTAGATATACTACCTCCAACTTCGCGTTACATTTGATTAATAATAACCACAGATACACTAGTTGCGCCAAAAATTTGAAACCATTACATATTTGCAACAAAGGGCGAATTATGAGCGCTTTAGAAGAATTCGAAATCTACAAAGCATCGAGAACACAAAAAAAACCTAGTACTCAACGATCAATTGTCGTTTAACTCGAACAGCTTGTACGATACTGCGTTACAACATGTTTATCAGATTATAGACGAATGAGAAATCAACAGTTGCGATTATGAACCCGAACAGTGCGCACTGATTCTTCGCGCGGTACGTTATTAATGTAGTGTGTTTTTAATTATGTTAGTAAAAGTTTTTATTTACGTTGACAAGTTCTTCATGTGAGAACGAAAAGTTTTTAAACCTGAAGATGGGAACACGTTTCCCGAAACATGTCGTGTATGACATATAACGAAGTCGCAAGATGGAAAGGAAATAAGGTAAAACTATAAGTTTTATTTCTAAAATAAGAAATTAGTTACGAAAATGGGGTGGAGATTTATTTTTAAGCCGTTAGAATCCCACTTACTAACACCTTGAATTTTAACTAACACCTTAATATAGTGTTCCATAAGGATGGAAATTACAAAATTAGAGCCCTCAGGTCCCAAAAAAAGATGAACATTTTTTTTAAATGGTGAATATCCAGGGTGACAGACTAAAAGCAATTGTAACCCAAATCCGGATGTTTTGAATTTTTTTGTATTTACCGTATGACTGCGTGCTCTACAATTGTTGTATTACTAAATACAGTAGTAATCCGGATGTTTTGTAATTTTTCTCATAATTGAATGAGGTCTGCAGTGAGCGAAGCATACTAGTGTATTATTCTCATATTAGAGCAAACTGTATTTTAATTATAGTAGATTAAATGTTTATTAAACTGAACGAGATTTCCACGATCTGAACGAACGTTTTAACTACTGTTCAGCCAGTCACCAATCTGCTGAGGAAGTTGCTTATCTCTAGTCACAAACAATCGTTTGATAAGAACAAGACTGCACGTTTTTCCCAGAAGCCACTGCCTCTCTTCCGCTCCTGAACATCTGCACAAAACAGAAGGGCCAAACACCACAGAAGTACAAAACATCTGTAACTGCGTGGAAGGGCCAAGCACCACTTCAGCGAATATACGTGTGTAGGATACCACTTCTTCTCTGCGCACGTGTGTTATAAACTGTTCACGTCGTATTACAGTTATATACTGTAATATGAAAGTGTTGTCAGCGTTATTAGTGACCATAAATCGTTTCCCTACAGCCTAATTTACGAATATTTTCTGTCATCTGTGTAGGATAATATTGCACCAGAAAGAAATAATAGACGTTTAATATGTAACTGTACAGATGGTGAGACAGAGTTTAGGGGGTGGAGAAGGGTCATTAATTTTTAGTTTGTTGTGGGTGAGCAGGGTGGGGGAGAGGGGTGAAGGGTTGGGTATTAAATATTTTCTGTCTATTCCTGATCTGACGATGAGCTGTGAAGCTTGAAAGCGCTAATCGGAATAATTTTTATATAGTGGTGTGCAATATTGATCATTCTGAAAGAAATAATACTCATGTGGTGACTGCCGAAGAAAACTTTCGTACGTTATGCAGAAAGCGGACGCAACTGTAAAGCAGACGTGTACTATTTCATTTCACTACTGTGACTACTTGGTTTTATTTAGTGATAACGAGTAGTAATAACTGATTGTACTGCATGTTAATGTTCTTTAGAACTGTTTGGAACAACACCGTTCTCTCACTCCATATAAATACGAGCATTCTTTCATGTTCCACTTTTACCTTTTATCCATAAGCTTTCTATCGTGTTCGTGTGAACATCCGCCATAGACACTTTAAAATCTGACAGAATAATTGGTCCTTCCATATGTATAGCCTAATGGTATACCTGAACAAGTGTTATAGCATCATAAGCTTCCCAACAATCAGATATAATCAAGTTTAATACGCTTCCTTAATAATGCTCAACAACACATCCCTTGTTTTTATAGAGAACCGCGTATACGAATTTATTTTCCTGACACGTTTGTAAAAAAAAAGTGTTGATGGGACATCCTTTCGACGTTGTATTTTCACAGTCTGAAAAAAAGCGACTCGTTTATTTTATAACATTTAAATTAGTACCTCGAGTTTTAACAGAGTTACGCAGTAACTACTCAAGTGACGTATTGAACCTCTTAACCACTCCGTCGTCGGACTGAGGATGGAGAGGCGTTGTCCGGGTCTTTCGAATTTCAAGTTGGCGACTTAATGACTTAATTCTTATAAAATTCCTGACTCGAAATTCCTCCCTTGATCAGTATCGATTTCTATAAGGACTCCATAATGGCAACAGAAATTGTAAACTAACACTTTGCCACTGTGGAATTAGAACTGCATAAACTCCCACCCACTTAGTAAAAATAGTCATCTACAATCACGATGTACCGGTTTCCATCGTCAGTAATTGGGACGATTACTGAACCACAGGGCCCAAAAAAACATCAAAAATTTGAAAAAATGAAAATCCAACAGAGCGTCAGACTACAAAGAATTGTAACCAAATCCAAATGTTTCGAATTTTTAGTGTTAGTGCTCTACAATTGTTCTACCTGTTACTTAAAAATAGTAACCGGGATTTTTCTAATTTTCCCCAAAATAATGTAATATTGAAATTTATGTAATAATAAATGGAGTTCGTTCAAAATAGTGAGCGAGTTGTGCAGTTCAAGAAGTATACTAGTTATAAATCAAATAAATCGAACAGCGTAAGCTAGTGCATTAATTTTTGCATTCAATGGGCACGCAGAAAATTTTACAAATATGCGTAGTGCAATAATCCCAAAACTTGTTTGTAAGGGACATCAGGCATTGGAAATTTATGTCAGAAGTCACACACACATATGTTCAATTACGACCACTTGATATTTAAAAAAAAAGTCCTCTGGCGAACATGTAAAACTGATAGCCTACTGTCAGAACAAGGTGAATCGAAGATTTTCATATCCGGGTTGCAGGACTTTACAGTTATTTCACATACCTCGTCATGAATCTACGAAACATGTGAATCAAAATACGAATAACTGTAATGTATTATTCTTAACGAATGTTAGGATTAAATGCCAATATTCGTGATAATTGCTACACACACATATTGTTCACTATGTCTAGTAAAATTAGATGTTTACTTCTTTTATAACAACTTATTGGACACGTTTAGCAGAAAGATTGATGGAAATTGGAAAAAAATTGAAAGAGTAATTAATTTAAAAAAAAAAAACCCTCGTAAAACGGCGAAAATAAGTCTGGCACTTTCGGTTGTACCCGTAAGAAATACACTGGCAGCACCTTGGAAAAATACCTAGTACTGAAAGGAATTCTATTCAGTAGAAATTAATCGAAGGTTAATTTTAAATTAATGAACGCTGTAAATTATTTTTGTATGTCTATAGTTCGCTTAAAATTCTCGCGACTCGTAACGTTTTGTACGCGTATAAAATGCTTCAATTTATTGCAGACTGTCCTTATCTCACTGTTGTTCACTATAACTAGCAAATCACGATTGTAACAAAATAAAGTTCCCTTCTACAAATAAATAAAGGATGGAATTGTATTTGTTTGTTACTGTTTATAAATAAAAACACTTGACGTTAATATAGTTTTAAATAGGAAATCGAATTATATTCAAGCAGTGAATCCAATTTGTTTTTTTTTTTAAATAAATCGTATTGTCCTGAAATCTTCAAGCAAAATAGAGTTCCAGAAACACAATTAATAAAACTGTTAACAGGCTAATCAATAATATATACAACGCGACAAAATTCATAAAATAAACAATGATACAGTAACAAACTAATAGGGCCTGCAATGGTTGTCTGACGATACTGACGGGCCGAGTGTCCCCCCCCCCCCCAGACTTCGACAGGCGGTATGGTTGCCATAGAGGTTAATGCAACGTACAAAAATCATACAATTGATGCAGCAGCAGAATGCATGTTTGTTGGTGAAAAAGGACACTGCTTTTTGCACATCTTATAAAAAGTGACGACAAATTGTGGCCGTAAACATTAATCGCATTGCAAAGTGTCTGCGGTCATTATAACTGCCGTTTAAAATGAAACGGTGCAGCCAGAATTGATCAGATCTAGCGGCACACCCAGCATTTTCTTCGGGAGGGGAGAGGTTTTGATTTTGTTAATAAAATTACAAAAATTAAAATAATAAGAACTTATTTTCTTTTATTTCGTTACAATCAAGAAGGCATATTGTGGAAACGTAAGGGTTACATTAATAGATATTATGTAATAGATAATTTAACAAAATCATAGAACAAAAAAATGACCTTTTACATTACAATAAAAATAAAATAAACGAAAACAAAAAATGGCAAAAATTTTCTCCCATCTTCTGAAGACGCTGATAGTGTTAAATGTTTAGTATGATTTTTTTTTTAAGTTAACCTTAGTGTACAAATACATGTGTATAAATATTTTGCACCAAATGGAATCAAACAGGTCTACTCGTTTTGTCACTGAAATGGATAAAAGAGTTTCATAAAATGGACACTACAGGTCCTCAAAACACAAACATTTCAAAATCGCGCTACGGTGGTCACACATTTTGTCGGAGTTGGCATGGAAATCAGTTCTCCTGTAGGCTGTAGGCTTCCATGCCGAGGTGTTCAGGTTTATGTATGTACTCGATAACGGACATGTTTCAACATTTAAACTATTGGTCTGTTTTCAAAATAATGAATAATGAAGCACTAAATTGAAAATACGAAAAAATTATTAAATACGGATCGAAAACCGTGTATAATAACCACATGAGCATAAGATTAGAGTAGCAGGCAAAAACATTTTAACACATAACTTTTTTTACGTTGCCGTGGGGTAAATTACTGCACTGTAAATATCGGATACCGAGCTTAATACATTGCGGGATGAATAAACTTCTTTCCTAGTCACTAGGAGAATGTATCCTCAAAAAATAGGATGAAAATTTGAAACCATCGGTCCAGAACTAAACAAGCAGCAATGTTTACATTCTCGCAAGACTGCTACAACCAGTGGCGGCTGGCCCATAAGGTTCAATGGTTCAGTGAACCCCCTAAATAAATTAAATATGTTTAGGGATTTGTTGAGATGATGGTTTCATATTTAAATAATAAGATTTGCGAGATTAATCTTGTTGACTGAACAGTAATGGATTCGCGTAATAGGCGAATTGTTCGCTACTATTGCTTGAGGCGCAAAACAGCTCTCAGCACCTCCTAGACTGTGTAGACAGCTTTGGAGGGGGAAATCAGTATACGCAATATTACATTCAACAATCGCTAATCCCGAGTGTTAGCGACAGAGACGAATAGTTCCGACGAGGGCCGAACCGCACCGACCGGGAATTTTAACATTGTCATAATACTGTACCGCCATTCGGCATTATTATGATTTTTACATGATTTGTCCGTTTACCTTCAGTTTTGTGTCAGATTTCTCTATTTCATTTAGAATGCAATAAAAATGTGTGCAGTAAAGTCTTAAAAACAAATAAAATAGTGAAGCAATTGTATTCTTAAAATAAAGTGTGTTTAATGTAATCATTAAATAATTATAGTAACGTTAAGCTGACCGAAACGTGTACAACCTTCGAAGTGTTTCCTCTGGTATTTTTGTGTGTTAAGTGTTCAGGTATTTCTAATTTTTGTGTTCAGTTCATTGATTTGGTAAAATGAATGTTGTTCATTTAAAAAAACAAATTTCTCTTCTCTCTCTATTAAAGATAAATGGAAAATTAAGGAACTCGATAAGCCGCTTCCCGGTTTAAATATTAAACAGAAATATTTAACTATCCTTTTATTTTAACTATACATTTTTAGAATAATTTACAAATAGCAAAAACACAACTTAATATTAGGCCTACTAAATGAGTGTCAATAGTTATGTCTTCATGTTGAGACCCACCCCGTGTGTTATTTGGAATGGGATAATTAATCTTATCTTAGTAGAAACATTCAGACACTGAACCCCCAACAGTCAGAACCACTGGCTACAACGTACCGCAATAAAAATGTTCCTACTCACACAACTAATTAGCCTGTTTATTCAACCTACTAAACGTTTCTCCCACGGACACAGACAATAGTCACCGCGGCGGGAGCAAACAAGCGGACGACGGGCATGCCCTTTTTACCGGCACATTTTTATATTTTTGATACTCTCCTTTTTAGTTTATCCTTTTTTTAATTTATCCGTGCACAAATATCTGTGAATAGTTTCCTTTACATACACTTCAAATGCAACTTGGTAATTGCCATAACGACGCGCCGCGACACTTCCCCGGAGATCGTGTGCAGTGAAATTTACACGCAACGGCACAGCTTGCAGGAAACTCACGAAATGTGACAGTCATAAGCAATCGACGATGAGATTTTAGAAGTGTTAAGTGAACAACCTATCTAGATAAACCTAACAATATGTCGTTTATTTCATCTAACATTTAATAAAAAAAATCCACACTGACGATATTCAACATATCATTTTAATTAGTATGACTAAATTGTTTAAGCCGTCATCCACAACATTATTAAAGAGATTTTGATTGAAAGTAATAAATTGTATTATAAGTACATATTATTTTATTCGTGTTAATTTTATTTTATAATTTTTACTACTATTGTTAATTAACACATTATTATTATTATCTTGTTGTTGTCCTTTTTATTGTTATTAAGCTTATTACTGACGCGCACACATTCACAACTTAAGTCACACTTCCGATACTGAATGCTTCACCCATGATGACGTTCCAGGTGTACCGGTAGTTTTTGAGTTTGCTTCTTTTCAGAAACATAGTTATAAAATTTTGGAAGCCAGTTTGAAAACTATATAGACCTTAGTGAATATCAGCCAATACGTTAACCCCTAACCTGGTTCTGTTGCAGTACGTTTAAATTTACATGTTTCTGTTGATGATTGTTTATGATGAAGGGTAACTGTATATTCAGGAAGGCACGCCCGAAAACCAGAGACTCTAAGTTGTCTGCATTACTTGCTCGATCGATGGTTAGATAATGAACACATGCCAAGAAAAGTGTTACATATTTTGGCAGGCGGCACCGAATCAACATCTCCGAGGTTATGGAATTACCAAAAAGAATAAATAGTTTAATTTCGAAGCCATTTCCCAATATTTAGTGACTGCTTAACGCTCTCCGATGAAACTACGAAACTACTCGAGGTGACAGTCACACGTTTGACAGAATACCCAGAATATATTCCGCAACCTCGAAGAAAAGAAACTGCTGTAAAATACACCATCAATTCGCATAAAAACCCCACAGCTAAAAAAAAAAAAAAAAAAAAAAAAAAAAAAAAAAAAAAAAAGAGGAATACATGACACTGCTTCTCCTCCATGTTTCCCTGGGATCGGTACGTCTCATAAAAAAAGTTAAAATAATATAAGCAAATATTTATTCAGAAAATAAATAGTAAAAAATAAAAATGAAGCATACACCTACCTATCTATTCTAATTTAAAGGGATAACAAAGCCTTCAGATTCAAACTTTGTCTACACATCATTGAAACAATTCGCATAAAAACCCCACAGCTAAAAAAAAAAAAAAAAAAAAAAAAAAAAAAAAAAAAAAAAAAAAAGAGGAATACATGACACTGCTTCTCCTCCATGTTTCCCTGGGATCGGTACGTCTCATGAAAAAAATAATATAAGCAAATATTTATTCAGAAAATAAATAGTAAAAAATAAAAATGAAGCATACACCTACCTATCTATTCTAATTTAAAGGGATAACAAAGCCTTCAGATTCAAACTTTGTCTACACATCATTGAAACAAGACTGGGAGGAACAAAATACACAATTTTAACTCGCATTCGCCCGCGCGCCCGTTTTCTCGTCTCGTTGATAACGCATGCATACTATTATCTATTTGTGAAGGCCATTCCGGCCAAAAGTCAGAGGATGTAAACTGACCAGCGTGCAGTGTCCAGTTGTGCGTTACTTTTGATCGCGTTCTCTTGTGTTTCACAAGTAATTGAAATGAAAATCTGGTGCTGGCGAGTAGTGAAGAAGCCGTGTTTGATTTTCACAGGGCAAATTCTTCCTAGGATGCGTAAATGTAAAACCGTCCAAGGCATGCTATTGTGTGTACGTGATGGTGTCGGGAATTGGTTTAGTAGAACGCGAGTTGGAACTGGTGAAGGAGTGCGACTGGCTGTAATACTTATCCTATCTGCGCCGTCAAAATGTTGGTCCGGAACAGTGGGCCGCGAGACCTGTGAACGTGTTTTTTTTTAGTTTTAAGTTCTCCCTACACCGATGAATGTCATAAAATAGCATGTCGAATAGAAGCCAACAACCTGTTAATCTAATAAACGGAATTATCGTTTTGGGACAGGAAGTGCTCGAGTGAATAATCGGTGTCAACAAAAGGTAGTATTAGGGAACAGTTTACACCTGCTAGACTGCCTCACGCTCTTATTGTTCGGAGGCAATATGTCCGTTACCGCTCTGAATATACATACTGTTCAGAACACACACACACACACTAGCGTGCGCACATTCGCAAATACGACTATTTAACACACACTATTTTTTTACACCCTTCACGTCTCTTCTTCTAGGTTAACAGCCCATAGGCTGGTTGGCAGCAGCTCGCCATTCTTCACGCTTCTCTGCTTTACTTTTCAACTCACAATATGGTGTGCAGTTCATATCGACCATAAGCTGTTTCATGTAGTCTAAACGGGGTCGTCCTCTGTGATTCTTCCCTTCAACTGTTCCTTCCATTATTCTCTTAACCAACCCATTGTGTCGTAGTATATGCCCTATAAACTTACCTCTTCTGCCTTTTAAATTTTGCAGAAAGCTCTTTCCTCCTGAGCTCTTCTAAATACTTCCTCATTCGTTACTTTCTCCCTCCAGCTATCTTGAATATTCTTCTGTAGCACCAGGTCTCAAATGCTTGGAGTCTTTTCTTGTCATTTTCTCCAATTGTCCAAGATTCACTCCCGTATAGGGCAACACTCCACACGTGTGTCTTTACTAGAGTCTTCCTTATTTTTGGGCTGATAGTGTTTGAAGTGAAGAGGTTGTTTACCCTTCAACGTAAACAATACATAAAAAGATGAATGCACACACGCATACACACCACAATGGTGTGTGTGTGTGTGTTTTCGTGGAGTTCGGATAGAACAGTGAAACATCCGTTTACTACAGTAACAAAACAAGCCCCAGTACTTAGAGAAATTCCACTCTCTACAAATCCCTGCCTTATTATTTTATTTTCTTTGATACACGTTTAAATATATTAGTTGTACAACTTCAAGTTACCACAAGATAATATAAGAATTTTATTCACTTACAGTGAATAAAATTAATTTATTAATAATATTAAATTATATTAATTTATTATTTTTGTTGTAATTATAATGCTTAATATTTATCACAAAACGTATGTAACGTTACTAGAATAACTACAATCATGTACCGGTAGGCTATTAACAAAAACCTTCGTGATTAGTAACAACGTTTAGTAACAAGTGTTAATTACAAATGTTTCTAACAGAACACAAGTTGACTTTTTGGTTGTTTGTTAACATCACCACGCCACCGCGCCTCGCGTGGTCAGTTGTCAGAAAAATGTGAGTGCTGACGACATTCTCACTGCAGCTGCGAGTGATTTAGGCGAAGCAGAGAAGACCAAGAAGGTTCTGGGTAAGACCTTCACTGCAAGCAACTGGTAGAAATAGTGGAAGTGACTTGAATGAAGATGACGTTGATCTTTTGTCTGGCGAACTAAGGTGTTATGGAGGCTTTAAAAACTTTTTAAGAATGACTTTAAATATTTAATATCAATGATAGGACAATAGGACATAAAATTGGCAAACAAGACACTAATTACATGTAGTCTACATTAGAACAATTACTAAAAATAAACAACACACCTGAAACACACATAAAAGAAATCATCCATCTCACTAAAATTATCACTGATCAAAATTATTTCGCACACAATAACATGTTTTACACACAAACAGACGGACTCTACCCATGGGCTCCACTATATCAGGTATACTAGCCGAAATATTTGTACACACCATAGAACAACAACACATACTGAACAATAACAAATACACCAATAAAATAATATATTGGCACAGGTATGTTGATGATATTTTACTCCTCTACAACGGCAACAAAAGACAAATAGAAAATTAGAAATAGACTACATTAGAACAATTACTAAAAATAAACAACACACCTGAAACACACATAAAAGAAATCATCCATCTCACTAAAATTATCACTGATCAAAATTATTTCGCACACAATAACATGTTTTACACACAAACAGATGGACTATCCATGGGCTCCCCTATATCAGGTATACTAGCCGAAATATTTGTACACACCATAGAACAACACATACTGAACAATAACAAATACACCAATAAAATAATATATTGGCACAGGTATGTTGATGATATTTTACTCCTCTACAACGGCAACAAAAGACAAATAGAAAATTAGAAATAGACTACATTAGAACAATTACTAAAAATAAACAACACACCTGAAACACACATAAAAGAAATCATCCATCTCACTAAAATTATCACTGATCAAAATTATTTCGCACACAATAACATGTTTTACACACAAACAGATGGACTATCCATGGGCTCCCCTATATCAGGTATACTAGCCGAAATATTTGTACACACCATAGAACAACACATACTGAACAATAACAAATACACCAATAAAATAATATATTGGCACAGGTATGTTGATGATATTTTACTCCTCTACAACGGCAACAAAAGACAAATAGAAAATTAGAAATAGACTACATTAGAACAATTACTAAAAATAAACAACACACCTGAAACACACATAAAAGAAATCATCCATCTCACTAAAATTATCACTGATCAAAATTATTTCGCACACAATAACATGTTTTACACACAAACAGATGGACTATCCATGGGCTCCCCTATATCAGGTATACTAGCCGAAATATTTGTACACACCATAGAACAACACATACTGAACAATAACAAATACACCAATAAAATAATATATTGGCACAGGTATGTTGATGATATTTTACTCCTCTACAACGGCAACAAAAGACAAATAGAAAATTAGAAATAGACTACATTAGAACAATTACTAAAAATAAACAACACACCTGAAACACACATAAAAGAAATCATCCATCTCACTAAAATTATCACTGATCAAAATTATTTCGCACACAATAACATGTTTTACACACAAACAGATGGACTATCCATGGGCTCCCCTATATCAGGTATACTAGCCGAAATATTTGTACACACCATAGAACAACACATACTGAACAATAACAAATACACCAATAAAATAATATATTGGCACAGGTATGTTGATGACATTTTACTCCTCTACAACGGCAACAAAAGACAAATAGAAAATTTCCACAAATACATTAACACCATACACCATAAATTAAAATTCACACTCGAATTAGAACTAAACAATAGCATAAACTTCTTAGACCTTACAATTACCAAAACAAACAACATGCACACATACAAAATATACAGAAAACCCACCACATCAGACATGGTCATACATAACTCATCTAACCACCCAACTCAACACAAACGTACAGCTTTCAACTACATGCTCCATAGGCTAACTTCAATTCCCCTAAACACACATGACTACCAAGAAAAATTAAACACAATCAAATATATAGCAGTCAAAAATGGATACAATCCCGATTTAATAAACAAACTACACAAACGCATCCTAAACACAAAAAGTAAAACACAGACCAACAGCACACAACCCAGTAAATACATCACACTTACATACTACAATTCCAATACACACAAAATCGCTAACACATTTAGGAAACATAATTATAAAGTAGCCTACAGAACTAACAACACCATTAGGAAACACATAAATAATACTAACAAATACACAGACACGTACAGCAAAACAGGGGTTTATAAATTAAACTGCAATGATTGTCACCAATTCTACATCGGCCAGACGGGAAGATCTTTTTCCTCTAGATATTCAGAACATTTAAAAGCCCTCACCACAAACTACATACATTCCACATTTGCCACACATTTACAAAACGAGAACCACAGTTACACAAACATAGAGCACAACATGGAAATATTACACTACTTACCTAAAAGTAGAAAACTAAACACAGCAGAACAATTCGAAATATACAGATATCACGCACTACAACCAAACAACATATTAAATGAACAATTACATTATAGGTCACACATACTTTTCGATACACTGATCCAAACACACAATTTGAACCCTAGCGCCAATTCCCTCCCATCATCAACCTCCACCACAGACACCTATAGTCTATAACCGTACTCTGTGAAGACATTCAGTATTTACTCCCACTGAAGAAAACGTACACCACGTTGAAACGTTTGGGAATAATAACCAAAGTAAGTTCATAGTGAAAGTTTATATTATATATAAAAATTGTTTGTAACACGTGTTACTAACGCCGGTGTAAACGCGGCTTTAACTTTAATCGTTGTAATTATGTTGCCTAACGTTAGATGGTGACCTTTCATTAAAGGTCATTCGAACCTTTCAGTATCATTCCAACACGTACGATTTGAAGGAAAAGTAAAATTTTAAATAAACATTAAATACTTAACAAAATAGTACCGCTGACGTTATTAAATACTATGAGTAAATAAATGCGTACTATTATGAAGTACCGTTATATCCCTTACGCATTATACAAATACCGGTACTTGCCTATGTATCTGTCATCCGATTCTATAAAAATACTTACTTATTCCACACAGTTCAGTAAACCTTTTTTGGTATTATCTATCATCTTGGTTTTCGATTTTTTTTTTGTACGACTCTACAAAGATATTTTCTATTCCCATAGTTATTTCAACTAACGGTATTTGTCATTCACTGTTGTACATAAATTTCGCCTTCCTGTGGGCCAATTGTTAACTATTATATTTTTAGCGGCTCAGAACTGGAAACAGCCCTTGCAACGATCATTTGCTTTGAAAGGATATGTCAGGTATAGTGAAAGTTGTAAAATACCCTTCTTAGGTTTACTCGTATTGCACCGCAATTGCTCGCCTGAAAAATTATTTCTGCCTCCAAAACTTTTAGCACTATTTCTGCCAGATATGCCGACAAACGGATAGGCGAGTGTGCCGCCATAATAACAGGCGAGTGTCCAAATTTGACTTACGATTTACAAAACGGTAAATGTAACAAGAATGTGAGAGCTTGCATGCGCGCACACACAGTCACAATTTTGTATTATGTTAAACGGCTGAGGACGGTGGCCGCCCGTACAAAGCAATATTAACCGTACTAAAAAATAAACAACATATAACGTTGTTTGTTGTATGAATCTCCTGGTGTTGGAGGGTTTACCTATTTTATAATAAACAAAGAACGTGAAAATACTGTAAACCCGATTAATATTTTCTCTGTTTGTTATTAAGTTTTTTGTTTTTAAAGAAAAAATTACTGTCTATTTTGCCTAGATATAACAATCTATATGTAAAATAAAAATTATTTGTATGTAAAAATTATACAGCGCGAAGATTATCACCACGCGAAGGCGGTTGTATACAGAGGTATAACTTAATTGACAGTTTCTGTTTTACAGGAGCCTGGCTGCACGTGTTTTTATCGTTTCTAGCGGTATCTTCGTTAATTTCCATTAGACCTATAAATAAATATGACAGACATCCATGTAGGAAAAAAAATACTTAATTTTTTTGTTTTATTGGGATTGTTTTAACCATAAAATCCGTGGTTTTTTGAGCGAAAAACTAAATATCGGCTGAATATTTTACTTGTTTAAAGGGGCGAAGAAATACAGTATAATTAAAAACCCCCTATATCGTTCAGACTGTATTTTGTAGCAAGATCCAAGTACACACATTAAAACTACTTTTCATTTGTTCAAAATTATAAGTGTATCAAAAAGTTACGCTTGTAATTTTCCGTTAACCTTACAAGTTATTAACAAGAAAAGAAATTCACCCCTGACGTACGAAATTAACTATTAATTTGAGTGGTTACAGCAAATGACTTCACTGTTTAATTAATCATACGTACCGTGAAATATAACTACTACGGTAAATGTTCCGTCAATTACTTTGGTTGCAAAATCTAATTTGATTCTTTATAAAAGGTGAATGAAAGCCATATTAACTGAGTAGTTAGTGGGATCACCACTACATTTTGCCTTAATGTAATTCAATTGCCTACAACGCAAAGCATTACATTTCGGACTCGTGGGTGGCCGGCTCATCAGTTTCCTACAGTATCCACCGCCGAGAGTGATTTTGGGTAGCCGGCTCACCGCACATGCTTTAGTCTCCGGCGCCTCCGAGGTTACTAATAATAAACTCGGGGTGGGCTCAACGCAATTTTGAACATGTAAGAATCATGTAAATTTTGTTTTGAAAACGCATCAACATGATTTCCATTCAAATTCGGCTCACCGTCTACACAGTCAATATGGCGCTCATTCACCATTGCATGCGTTCTTATGGGAGTAATAATTTAATTTTTTTTTCTCCGTAAATAGGTTCGACCGCCGTTTCAAATTATTTTTCGCGTGTTTATATAACATCGAAGAACAGAAAAAAGAATATGTCACTCCAATACCAGCGCGGCCCAGAAAGTTGATAATTACAAAATAGACAGCTTGTTGAAGTCACACACGCCCGCCCCATAAACAAAACCCCAGCCATCAAACAATTACCACGATATAGAACAAGATGTAGCCTAAGTATTTTTATAAATGTACTAACCTGAAACGTTATTCCACGATTTGAAGTAGTCTGATCTTCTGCCGTTCCCTGCGACTGCTCCCCTCCATCCACAGATGACCCCGAGTCTTCTAGTTCCGTTTTCTTGAAGTAATTAAGATAGAGATCTAAATCACAACTTATACTATCTCCTTGCGGATTCACAAAGAGCCCTGACGGTTCTTCTGTATCCTCAGGACGACTAGGCGACTCCATCTTTTCTGTTTCCCTTTCGTTGAAGTCAAGCTGTTGAATAAAATCACTCGGAGAACTGGCACCGTCTTCTCGTGGATTCACAAGGGGCTCCAACTGTTCTGCTGTAAGCTCAGGACGACTAGGCGACTCCATCTTTTCTGTTTCCGTTTCGTTGAAGTCATCAAGCTGGAGAACAAAATCACTCGCAGAACTGGTACTATCTTCTTGCGTATTCATAAAGAACCCTGACTGTTCTTCTGTAACCTCAGGACGACTAGGCGACTCCATCTTTTCTGTTTCCGTTTCGTTGAAGTCATCAAGCTGGAGAACAAAATCACTCGGAGAACTGGCACCGTCTTCTCGTGGATTCACAAGGGGCTCCAACTGTTCTGCTGTAAGCTCAGGACGACTAGGCGACTCCATCTTTTCTGTTTCCGTTTCGTTGAAGTCATCAAGCTGGAGAACAAAATCACTCGAAGAATTGGTACTGTCCTCTCGTTTATTCACAAGGAGCCTTGACTGTTCTTCTATATCAACGGGACGAGTAGACAACTCGGCGTGTTCTGCTTGCGTTTGAATAACCGTATGGCTGGAAACAGCGGCACTGTTTTCTTGTGAATTCACATGTAATTTTGTTGTATACTCAGGATAGATTAGCAACCTCGAATGTTTTCCTTCCGTTTCCTTGAAATCATGAAGCTGGCGAATCAGGTCACTTGCAACGTTGGAACTGCATTCTGTTGGATTCACATGGAGCTCAGATTGTTCTCGTGTATCGTCAGGGTGGCTTGGCAACTCTGGATAGTCTCGCATTTCACTGAAGTTATGGGGCTGGACGACCAAATCACTTGGAACGATGGTATTGCTGTCTTGTGAATTCACCTCGAGCGGTGACCGTTTTGCTGTATTCTCAGGTCGGCCAGGCAACAACGAAACTTCCAACTGCGTTTCTTGGACATCGACGACAGAATCGCTTGGAATGATGGCACTTCCTTCTCGTGGATTCCCATGAAGCTCTGATTGATCTGTATTGTCAGGTCGACTAGGCAACTTCGAATCTTCTAATTGCGTTTCTTTGAAGTTATTAAGTGGGTCGATCAAATCGTGCGGATCACTGGAACTCCTTTTCTGTCGTTTCCTACAGGTCTCTGATTGTTGTGCTGTATGTTCTGGACAACTACTTAACCACGGATATTCTGTTTGCGTTTGTTGATCATAACGCAGGATGACCAAATCGCTCGGAACCTTGATACTGCTTTCTTGTGGATCCACATGGAGTTTTGACTGTTCTGCTGTCTCCTCAGGGTGGTGGGTTGGAAACTCCGAGTTGTCTTGCAGTTCATTGAAGTCTTGACGCTGGACGATCGAATCGCTTGGAACAATGACACTGCTTAGTCGAGGGTTCACATGGGGCTCTGATTGTTTTTCAGTATTCTCACGACGTCGAGGCAACTTGGAATCTTCTGTTTGATTTAGTTTGAAGTCACGAAGCAGCACGATTAATTCACGAGAAACGCTGATTTTCTGTCGATTCGTATGTTGTTCAGACTGCTCTGCTTTGTCGTTAGGGCGGGTAGCCTCTTTCTGTACTGCCAAATCACGGGAACCTGTGGTGGGTTTTCGTGGACTCTTACGGAGCCTTGATCGCTCTGGTCTGTTCTCAACACCCGAGAGTCTGATATCATTAAGCCGGCCGGGTAATTCGCGCGAAACGCTGGCGCCGCGTTTTCGCGACCCCATAGATACGCACTTTAACGACACAACAGCGTGAATTTGACACGAACGCACGCACTGAAGCACGAGTAACAAAAGCCGGGCGACATTCACGCACGGAGCACTGTCAGCGACTGACGATTGACGCAAACAGTGGCACAACGCGTTCGTCTTCGCGCTCCTGCCAGTCATATGTTCGTACGTTAACTATTTTACACTAAGATCGTTGTGTTGGAAATAAGTGGACAAAAAATAAAATATAGGCCGTATTGTTTACACTTTGGTCGCCTCATAAATAAAGAATTATAATTGTTTTGTCTCGCGATCGCTGACTAAACTGCCTGTGTGTGCGTGTCATGCATTTGTGGTGTAGCTTTTCGTTTTAAAAACAAATAATAAAAAAGTATCGATAAAAACGGTATAAGGTGATTTATTACCAATTTATGTTTGTAGTTACTTAACTATTCTGAGAAGTTAATGTTGAATATTTCTCTCACAAACTGTTACAGGCAAGCAGGTACACATTGCTGAACACGTGGTGGTGAAGTGGTTACAATCCCCACTCGCGTTGAAACCTGCAGAGCAGGGGTGTCCATCAGTTTGCACCAGCCGGTAGAGCTCGCAAAATATTTGAAACTATTTTTTATTCTCAGATTAGTAACTGTTTATTATCTGCTCATAGAGCAATAAGCAAATCACTTATGTGTAACTTTCGTCACTGTCACTTAATGTCGCTCTGTGCAACCCCCCCCGAGTCTAACGCCTATCAGAATCATTGAAGGAAAATGTAGGCCTACAGTTAATGAGAAACCTCCTTTAAATTTCGAAAGGTAGTTTTTTTCAAGAAGACCTAATAAAAACATCTAAGCTTTACAAAGTTATGATCTTCAGGTTTTCTCAATACGTCAGTAAAGTATTAGTAGGCCTATATCAGGATCCAAGGAAACTTAATTTATCAAGGGTTAGTGGTGTTATTTTAAGTAAATAAAGGTTTGTAAAACTAATTTAAACAGTTGACTTCTAATACAACTTAGAAAATGATGGCCTTAAAAATAAACTGAAATATTACTGTATTTATTTTGATACTCCTGCAATTCAAGATTGACTTTAAAATAAAACATTCATTTTTCTTTTTACATGTTTTTGAAATAGGCCTATTACAGACATGGATGATAATGGTCTATAAAAATTAAAAATGTTATGTCAGTTGGAAATACTGTTGTAATTTCAAATTTAAGAACAATATACATTATAAGTATGGTATTACTGAATGTGTAAAACTGCTTATAGTTAGTTAAATAATTAGATAATTGCTTATAACTGTTATTACATATTACAAAAACCACTGAAACATTTGGATAAAGCATAGAAATGGTTAAATATCTAAAGAAAGTGAAATTCATGTAAAGAAAAAATATTTAGCTTCATATCTTTGTATCTTAACAGCCGCAAAATCTTTAACAAGGATAGTCCAAATTTTGCCCTAGTTCATACCGTCAGTTAATATTAAAAAAAATTTTAATGTACTCTCGGAAAATTTGCCGCTTCCCCAGACAAATGCAGCGCCGGGCCTGCTTATGTGACAACTAATGTATAAAAATCAATGTACATTATTTTTGTTATTTTACGTATTGATCTAATCTGAGAAGTAAGTGAAGAGTGTAGTCTTTGCCGTCTACACTTATACTCATTGGTCTCCTATAATCATAGATTGACCATTTTGTCTGAGCCAGAATCCGAGACCTATTTTAGAGAATACATTTTTGCCAGACAAAATTATTAACGCGACTTTTTTCACACTTTATTTTATTAGAACTACTGCTAGCCGTATCAAACACATTATTATTATCATTATTAGTTTGTTGTTACTATTATTTTATTGTTATTAAATGTATTGTTACACACACACGCGCGCTCGCGCGCGCACGCACACACACTATTAATCAATTCATTCACTTTTGACACTGAAGGTTTCAACCGTGCGTACGTTTCGGATGTAGGCTACCTGCTTCCCTATATAATTTCCTCTAAAACATACAAAAATTCTTCGCAGTCCAATAAAAAATTTTATTTAATAAAGTTGTTAGTGGCTGTAAGCACGAACAGAAATTACACTATTGCACACCACTATAAAAATACACAATCAGCTCATCATCAGATCGGAAATATACAATAACATATTATAACGGTACAAATTTATTTGTGTCTGAGGAGCCCCACGTTCTTGGGACGCCAATTTTATATAACGGTACCAATTTATTTGAACGTAGGCCTATATAACGATACCAGGTGTAACTGTAATAAAAGTAGTAAATTTATGAGTAGTTAAAATTTCATGTTTATTATTTAAAAAGGATTATAAATAATAAAACATTGTTAATAATCTCCGATCAAGATATCACTCATTATTAAGTGTTTATCTCTTAAGCTATACGGTGTTACACACATTTAAAACACTCTTACATCTAGACATGTTAATAATCTTAATCTAGACATTTATTCAAATTAATTTAATAAAAGAAATAAAATTTAAATGTAATTAAGTTTTATTTTAATTGAATTCATTTATATCAGATCTGACCTCAGCTTGCTCAGTCTATACCAATGTTTTAAAAATAAATTTAAAATTATATTAATTACTCTTAGACTGGCATTTGTTTCGTATTCAAAATTTAAATTATTTTTTTCTACAAAATGCAAATATCAAATCATTTCAATTATTTTTCTTTGATAAAAAAAATACTATCTCAAAATTAAACTCTTTTTTTTTCTTCTTCTATATTTATCTATATGCGATCGCTCATTCTTACGACTAAAACATTTACATAAGACTCTATTACATTATTTACCTAATTATAAACTTTTTTTTTTAATCATATAGTCTTTATGAGCTCTTTAAAAAAATCATTTATAAATGCATTATGCATGTCACCTCGAGTTTTGATGACCTTACGACTTATTGACGGGGTCCAGCGTTGTCCAGAGTTGGGTTACCGTTACTCCTGGCTTGGCGTGGTCCTGGATATGTCCAGAGTCCAGCGTCGTTCTCCAGCAGTGTGTGGTCCGTCCCAGAGAATTAATATCGGCTGCGAGGTGGATCTCGTTCGGCTGTTAGGCGTCTAAAAAGCATCTCCTAACGTCCAGCATCTCGCGTCGCTCTTTGTAGCTTCTCTGTAGATACTCTTGCTGACTTACACGGTCCCGGTACTCTACGTTTCCCGTAATAGTGTAAACATAATTACTGAAAACGTCTTTATTCGTTCGTAGATGAGACTTATAACAAAATAAAACTGTTCTGCCGACGGACAGTGTGTCCGACTGCAACTGTGTCTTGAAATGAAGAGAAGGGCTTCCAGTCGAACCCTTAATTTATACCCTCTCGAGATTCCGCACCTGTTGGTTCCGAAATTGTCCTGTCGAGACCTGCAGATCACAAGATAGCCCCCACTCCCGAACCTTTTCATATATTTGCAATTTTTTGCAAATGGCAATGTTTTGTACGGAATTGAGATAGCACAAATCATAGCTAATTTGATTAAGCACTCACTGTATTAATTTGAGCACCTTAGTGTAATTTGCGTATTTTTGGCCCACTTATTTCGCACTGACTTCGCGTAGTGTGTCCTACTAACGTCATTTTCTTACTGTGGATAACTATAAAATTTACACACACTTTGGTGCCTTTTGTTTGTTTACACACTAATTAGTTTTCACACAGTAAATTAAAATAATTATTTTAGTAATTAATTGGGGAGGGTGCAGGGATTCCTTGCCTGTTGGAACAGGTTAATTTCTCCCCTAGTATAACAATGAAACATTTTTAGAATCCCAGACATGTCCATTTACCCCAAACTTATAATAATTTTACAGATTTTTACATTTATTTAAATCAATGCTCAATACAGCATATGGCTGTATCGTTGCAATATTTATAATAGTATACACATGGGCGTCACCTGTGCCCAATTATTGGGGGGGGGGAGAGAACATTATGGTAATAGTGAGTATTTGGTGTATGGCCAAATTTCTGAAAGACAAGGGTCATCCTCTCTATTTTTATAAGTTTTAATTTTTTAACATTATAATATAATTAATATAATATTGTAGACATTTTTTACATTGTCAGGTAATTTAAAGACTGTATTAATTCACTAGATTAAAGTTAAGTGCATAAATTAAGATGATTCAAATAGAGAAGTCCGGTGTTTATTTATAATAAGTATTAAACATTAATTAGCAACTTTTCTGCTAACTAAAATAAAATCATTAAACGTTTCAATGATTCAAAATATTTGTAGCATCAGTTATGTTCATTAGATCATTGTTAGCATCAAAAAGTTCCGAACACATTTCTCCTAGCACCAACATTAGAAGTAAATACGTTTGACTATCTTCTTATTGTTGATGTCGTCCAATATCTTTTTATGGACATTGTATTGGGCTATATTGTTGAGCCATTGTCTAGGTCATAGTTGATCTGAAATAAGTTTTTCGTTTTCGAAGAGTACTGAAGCTTCTTTCTGCCTTACAACTAGATGCTGGGCACACAAGCAGAAGACAAACCAAACTTTCTACATTTCTGAAAAGATCTCTGACTTCTTTACTCATCAAGATCAAGTCATTAAACTTGTCACCTTGTACCTTTGTAGAAACAGTTCTATTTCTACTTTAAACAATGATGAATCAATGGATAAGGGACTAATGCTTCACATCCTTCCTTTTGCAAAAGGTTGTTTTCTAGCAAAACCTGTTCCTTCACACCAGACTGACTGAGAATTCGATTTGAAGCCTTGCTACAGCTGTGTTTGTTACTTCAAAATACTCTTTTTATAGTATTCTTTACATGGCTGACAATATACATATAGGTCAGTTGTTCCACCAAATCTTTTTGGTACTTCCTTTTGTCTTTTGTACTATTTTTTGTACCAGATTTTTTGTATTTTCTTTTTTCAGCCTGTTCAAATCAAGCTCAGAAATCTAATCATTGCATATTTAAATACAGATAAAAACTTTTCATTCGTCCTCAGTATATGCGATCCATCAATGAAGTGTTCAACTGATTTATAAAGTGCACCCACAGTTCTGTTATTTCCCTGGAAGCACTTGTTTAAAAATTCCAGAAGTTCAGTTAGTCTCATGATCAAACCAAGATTTATAGCTTCATTCTCAAATACACTAAGTAGATCATTAGCTCCGCCTTGTCCTTCTTCTATTTAATCCACTCAGTGTTTTAATTACTAATTTATATCTTTTCAAAATTTCCTTTATTTATGACCACTGACAAAGCCATCTTGTGGAACGCAGTGGTTACCAGGAGGACCCTCTCATGGGAATGCATAAACACTGGTTTTGCTTCAAACAAAATTCCTAACTTTGTCCTAAGGCTTTCAAGGGTGGTGTCGGTTGTATGATTAAAGTTATCCGGGCTGTTTGGCCGTGGTCCATGGTTTATTGCCAAACCAAACGTTTCAACAGCTCCAATGGCTGCCATCATCAGTGGAATTTTTAAAAATCCTGAACGTAGGGTGTTCACGTCAGGCCCACAGTACTGTGGTAAAGGCTGAATATGTCCCGCTGCTGCCAGAGCTGTTGGGATGCGCGTCGTGAGACGTCCCAATGGTTTCCTAGTACCGAGCCTCCGGTAAGGGCTCCTGCCTAGTGGTCCTGTCCAGACGGAATATTTATTAATTAATTAGTGGCCGCTACAACGACATGCTCGTACTAGGCCGTTCTAGTACAGTATTTGCCTAGGCCGTTTCCAAGAATCACCTGGACGTGGTCGGTACTTGCCAAGGCCAGCTATGAGTGGGTTTGCCTGGGTCCTCGCAGCTCGGACGTAAAATTTACGTGCAAGTCGCCTTACGGTGTCATCCAAGGAGCGGACACCGAGTCCTCTTCTCAAAAGTCGAGAAGGGAACCGATAGGGGGCTTTGGCCGCTAGCCGAAGACCCCTATCGAGAACGCTTTGCAACTTTCTTTTATGAACGGTTGCGAGGTAACCCCAGACGGGAATAGCGTAGGTAATGATCGGCAATAGATACGCGTTGACAATCAACTTACCCAGCTTGCGGGTCATAGCCTTGTTGGCGAGTATCGGAAACAGTTGAGGGAGACGAGCGGACGCTCTCTAACGCATCGTCTCAGCGTGGGCACGCCAGGTGAGCCAACGATCAAGGTGGACACCGAGGTATTTAACCTCTCTCGACCAGGGCAAATACGTTCTACCGATACCGAGTCTCACTCGTCCTCGTGGTTCTTTCCGGCGCTTTGAGAATAGCACCGCGGAGTTCTTGGTTTCGTTGACGGCAACTTTCCAGCTTTCCGTCCACGTCGTATACGCAGTGCGCACTGGAGTCGTGGGATAGCCCTGTCAGCGTTCCGATCGGCGGTGTAGACCGTCGTGTCGTCGGCAAACAGGGCCATCTGGACTCCAGGCTCTCTGGGTGCGTCGTTGACGAACACGGAGAACAGGAGAGGCCCTAGCATGCTACCTTGAGGTACCCCAGCTGTAATGCGTCTCTCGGAAGAGACGTGGTCGTCTATTCTCACGCAGAAAGTCCTCTCCGTCAGAAAACTAGCAATCAAGTGAAGGTAGCAATCTGGGAGCTGGATTTCCCGGAGCTTGAACAAGAGCCCGTCGTGCCAGACACTATCAAATGCCTTCTCCACATCTAGGAAACAGGCGACAGTCTGCTCTTTCCGACAGCCGGCGCCCGTGATGTATTCCACCAGTCTCATCAGCTGATGAGTGGTGGAATGCCCCACACGGAAACCGAACTGTTCGGGGACCAGTACATCGAAGTTTCTTAGATGGTCTAGGACTATCGTATTGTTACGGTTGTACAAGACGTTCGAGGGCCTTTGACGTGGCCGACAGTAGACTAATGGGCCGGAGGTTGTCGGGACGGGAAGCGTGTTTTTCCTGTTTCGGGATCATTATGACCGTCGCCTTTCGCCATTTCTGGGGAAAATAGGCCAGTCTTACACACGCGTTGAACAGTGCAACCAAGAAAAGTATTCCTTGCTCCGGGAGTCGAATTAGAGCGGCGTTCGAGACGCCGTCCGGGCCAGGAGCTTTTCTCGGTACGAGTTCAACGAGCCGATCTGGGACCTCTTCCCTAGTAATGGGTTCGGGCTCCGCAGTGATCGGAAGAGACAGAAAGTCTTCCACTTCGTTCTTGACTTGTTCATCAAAGTCCCAGTCCATGGGCGGGTTTGGAGCGAACTGACGCTCGAAACACGCGCCCAAGTACTCGGCCTTCGCCTCAGGGCGAGCCAGTTTTGACCGAAAGGTCCAGCGATGGCTGGGATACGAGGTCGGCGCCTCTTCCCTATCAACGCCGAAGGTATCCGGTAAGGGCGACTTTCGTCCGATCCGTCCCCCGCTTGGGCCACGGCGAGTTCCCAACAGCGTGTCCGGTAGGCCTGCATTTCACGACGTAAAATGCCGGTCGCCCGGTTGTACGCTGCCTTGTCGGCCGGATCACGGATCCGCTGCCAGCGTCTCCGGAGGCGATTTCTCTCGCAAACGAGAGCACTCGTCTCCTCTGGGATCCGCTGCGAGTGCTTTTCTTTATTGTGATTGGCTCATGGTGCTGTCTCTACCTGGGCACTATTCGGATTGGCTGGGACTTTGTTGAATTTATAAGTACAGGTAGCATGGCGGGACATCTTCAGCCTGCCGCGGTCAGGGGCGTTTATTGCCCGGTCCACGTCTCCGTCATTTCGGAACTGTCCTCGGACCGTTGCCCCATCAGTGTGCATATAGCTACCCAGCACTCTACCGTCCGTGACGAGCGGCGGGTAATCGAGTGGGAACGCTTTGGCCCGGCGTTCAGTCGCCGCCTACCTGAGCATATACCACTCGACACTACCCAGCATGTCGACGAGGCAGTTGCCTTATTCGACACAGCCGTAGTCTCGGCGGTAGACGTGTCCTCCCGGATGAAGCCGGGGCTCACGCCCGACTATCAGCGTATTCCCGAAGAGGTGTCTCAGCTCGCTTGCGAAAGGAATCGCCTCTGGAGACGCTGGGAGAGGACTCGTGACCCGGCTGACAAGGTTGCGTTTAACAGAGCGTCCGGCAAGTTGCGTCGTGACATGCTGGCGTTCCGTAGACGTAACTGGGAGCTAGCTGTAACACAGATGGATGGCCCTGCCGAGAACCGTAATGTCTGGCGGATTCCCAGTGCCCTAACGGGAAAGCGTAAACGCGCGCCTCTCCCCGCACTGGTCGGACCCTGCGGTCAACCCCTTGGACGCCCCCTAGAGAAGGCAGAGTTCTTGGCTGACAGTTTAGAGTGACAGTTCGCTCCCAACCCATCCAAGAACCCGGCCTTCATTGAGCGAATCTGCCGCGAGGTAGACCGCTTTCTATCGGCCGGAATCACAGTCCAGCCGGAGCCCATCTCCCTGGAGGAGGTCTCTGAGAGGATTGTTCAGCTCAAGCCCCGGAAGGCGCCTGGCCCAGACGGAGTCATGAATTCCGCACTCCATCGCCTTCCGGAGCGAGGAATACAGTTCCTCTCTGATCTGTTCAATATATGTCTCAGACTGGCCTACTTTCCGGTGAAATGGAAAACGGCTACAGTTATAGTGATACCCAAGCCGGGAAAGAATTCTTCTCGCGTGGAAAACCTCAGACCCATCAGCCTCTTGTCCGCGACGTCCAAGGTTTTCGAGCGATTGATCCAGCGTATGATCAGCCCCTTTGAGGTGATAAAACTGTCTTGAGGTTCTAGCTTATCATGACACCAGCAAACACAGATACTTGTTCATCTGCTGAGACATCTTGTACACAAATCACCATCACCACGCTGAATACCATCACAAATCACTAAATAAATTAAATGATTTATTAGTTTGAGCTTTTTTGTAAAATTGGCGACTATTTTATTTCCTATTATCTGGATGTAGCGCATTTTGTAGCGCAGGGTGTGTATAATTCTGTTCACTTTGGAGCCACTGCCTAGGGGATGGTTTGTCCTGACTGCGAACTTTCAGCAATTCTAGAGTTTTCTTCAAAATTTCTGCGATCTCGAATAACCTGTCCCTCTCTAATGAGATACAGTAAAATCCCGATTATTTGTGTTAATCGGGATTTGCAATGCACGTGTTAGGTGTTAGGTTTGTGTGTGTGTGTGTGTGTGTGATAGAGAGAGAGAGCGAGTGAGAGAGGTCAAAGAGTGGGGTGAACGACTGGCTCTCTCGTGAGGGTTTAAAGGCCAGAGGGCAGGGTCAGTGTGTGTATGGAACTGCAAGTGAGTTGATGTATGTGTGCTAATTTTCAATGTGCAGTGGTATCAGAAAATAAACAAAATTTAATTAAGATTCGTTTGTTTTTTTTGTGTGTGTATACAGTCCACTATTTAAATACCGTACATCAAATAACATTGTTTGGTCTTCCGGGCCGAATTCAGTGAAAAAGTGGTGTTCACATAACGTAGGCCTATATAGTGTCTTAAGGACAGTGATAAGTAAAACGAGAGTGACGACAACACAGTGTGTGATAATACTGTAGTGCTAAATCTCACGAATAAAAATATAATCAAAACATTGGTGTTTGTACAATAACAATTAGTGATAATACAATACATATACACACATCAATTTAGGAAGTTGCCTGGTTAGCGCATGCGCAATGAATGAGCGTCTCCCACCATACAGTGTGACTACTAGTAAGTGTGGTGTTGTTTACACTACAGTCTGCAAGCATTCCAAAAGTTACCGAGTTGCTGTTGTGTTTTGTGTTTTGCAATCTGTGCTGTGGTTTTGTATTTTAATAGCTATCTTAGTGATTAGGTTTACCTTTCTGTGACGTTTTTTAAAACTAATTTGTTTGTATTGTTTTTCGTCCCGATACATTTTATATCTTTAATTTTTGTTATTAGTGATTGCTTAACAATGAGTAAGTTGTCGGGAAAGGTGCTTAAAAGCCAAACTCGCGAAGTTATATACAATGTGATGGAGTTTATGAAGAAGGAAGCAGGTGGAGTGTTTTTAATAGACTGTAAAAAAGTTAGAGAAAGAGTGTCGGCTGCAGTTGGTGTAAGTCGGATGACACTAGAATAGACCGGGAGAATAAACCAGGAAGCGAAGAGGCAGAGAAGCGAAGGGCAACCATTATTTGAAACGCCAAATAAGAAAAGGAAGAGAGAAAATCTACATTGTAGATTGTATTGTCGGAAAACACGATTAATCCCATGATCCTTCCGTGAGCCGTTGTGGCTCCCGAAATGATAATGGTCATCATAGTTTGGCCCGCGCTTCGGTAGGAAATGGTCATCATGTATACAGAAATCCCCCGCATACTTGCGCGCGTAATTTACACGTATTGAACGAACGGGTATTGATACTTCTGCGGATGAGAACAACAGGGAATTGTAAATAATGAAAATAGACGTAAACAGAAATCTAATTTGTTTCGGTTAACGTAATGTGTAATTTTATTAAACTAAGAATTTAATTCCGTATCCTAGAAAAAATATTCTAAAGAACACAAATATAGAAAAAAGTGTAGCCTACCTTTTGATGATAAGTGCTTACACCTAGTCGGAGTCGGTACAAACGTTTTAAAGAATCACGTTTTTAAAATGTCTCTGCCCATCCATGTAGCTTTTTAACGATAATAAAGGACAAAAACTTGTGTCAATTCCATGAAAACATCGCAGCATTTTTTGCTTTCCCTACAACTGCCAATCTTAATTTATGCGTGCTGGCTAAGTTAGCAGCGCATGAAATTGTCATTCTCTCTTTGCTGATTTTGTGTCCAGGAACGCTTTTTTCATTTCGACGGGTAGAGATTTTGACGACGATCATTAAGATCAGATTCGTCAGCATTGTAGTATTTTTCTTTTTAATATGTCAATAGATTTTCACTCACGAAAGCCTGAAACTAAATTTAGTCACGTATACAGTGCCATGGTTTATGCCCATTTGCCCGTTTGTGCCCCAGCTAAACCTGACTGCATCATTAAAAACTGTCGCCTTTTGAACAAGCACGGAACGCCATGAAGGCTCCCCCGCACACAGGCGACACGCGAGTCGGGGCGAAATCTTATTACATTGCGGTAAATTAAGGGCAGGATACCGAGGAGCGCGATATTTTTGTACTCGGTATATCGAAGTTCTACTTTTGTCAGTCACTCTTGATAAAAAGCAAGTGAACCCGCGGAACTACTTAACTTGAACTAACTTTGTATATCTTTTCGTGCCTATAGAACAATCAATTTTACAATTTAATAAATACGTCCTAATTTTTGTTCTATTGATACAGCACACGTTTCCGTTTTCCAATCATTTTATAACGTTTTCGCACTGTATTAAAAATAAAAAGCAATAAAAACAACACTAGTAAAACGACAAAGAATAGAAATAAAAAGATTCAATGCAAATACAAGCAAGAAACGGCACTTTCCTACGTAATAGCAGAAAACCGAATAATACCCTACGGGTACGATACTGCAAGATCACTGAACCGCTGTACTGTATTTTAGTACTGTATTTTCATCCGGATAACAAGACAGCATCCCTGCATTGTTGTATCGGCCTCGCTTCGGTTGCCAACAATGCACGCAAGAGGTTGCCCGCAAATCCTTAAAGGGTGAACTTTCCTTAAAGGGGAACCTTTGGAGTAAGGGGAGCCTGCCCGTGGCTGTGGGTTACCTGCCATATTTCCGGGAATCTATCATCTCTATATAATAAAACAAAGAAAATAAATCATTGGGCCTCAAATTTAAGCACCAGTGGAAGTGAATTTAAATTTAATATTTTTATTCAGCCAATAATTGGAGTAAAAAATTGAAAAAATAATTTGAATAATAAATTATTCAGAATTTTAGATTTTCAAAAAATATTGGGGCGTACGCCCCCCCCCTGGCCGTGACGCCCGTGAATATATATACAATAATATATTTCGTAAATAATACAATTAATTGTCTCGTTGCTATCATTGTATATTTCCGATATGATGATGAGCTGAGAGGCTCGAAAGCGCTAATCGGAAATTGTTTATATAGTGATGCGCAACAACGTAATTTCTCATTGACATTTAAAAATTGTAGAGAACACGAAAAATTCCAGCCGATATGTTAACTTCCAATATGCTTTTGTCGTCATATCCTGGGACTATCTGCTCTGTCTTGGCGTTGTAAGACACTGCCGCGAAAAATTCATTTTGTAAGTTCAGAATATACTAATCTGTATCCTCAAATTAAAAAGGAAAACTGCCGTCTTATCGTGGCTAATTTCTTTTTTCCAATATTCTTTTTTATCCTTATCAATAAAACCAAACCTTGTAGTTTTAATATTTAAAATCCGGGAGGAAGCAGCGTCCCGGTAGCCCGTTCCCGGGACAATAGGACGTTTAGCCTCCCTAAATAAACCTAATGCTACGGTATTAGGTTGTAACATATCGACGTTTCACTATTTTCTCTTTTCACAATGCACACTTCAAGGTCACTATATGTTCCTGATTTGTTTATAATATATAGTATGACGTACCGCTGATGGTCCGAAGGTTTTTAGACTGGAACCTTTCTAGTTGAACGAGCTAAGCGAGTTCTCAGTTTTAACTCGACCGTTTGGCATTTGTCAGTCCGTCTGTCTGTTTGTGGGGTATGTCTCACGATAACGTTTGAACGCATCAACCGATTTTCGTAAAATTTGTCACGCGTATCTGATTTTTTGTATGATTTTGTGCTGTCATAATACTACAGAAACAGTAGAGTAATCGGGATTTTTATAACTTTTCCCGTAATTGAAAAATTATCTTTAAGTAGTAAGAAATGGAATCGTTCAAAATAGTAAGCGAGCTCTGCAGCTCAGGGAGGTTACTATATCTACGTAAGGTTACCAAACAGTAAGCGACCTCTGCAGCTCAGGGAGGTTACTATATCTACGTTACGTTACCAAACAGTAAGCGACCTCTGCAGCTCAGGGAGGTTACTATATCTACGTAAGGTTACCAAACAGTAAGCGACCTCTGCAGCTCAGGGAGGTTACTATATCTACGTTACGTTACCAAACAGTAAGCGACCTCTGCAGCTCAGGGAGGTTACTATATCTACGTTACGTTACCAAACAGTAAGCGACCTCTGCAGCTCAGGGAGGTTACTATATCTACGTCAGGTTACCAAACAGTAAGCGACCTCTGCAGCTCAGGGAGGTTACTATATCTACGTCACGTTACCAAACAGTAAGCGACCTCTGCAGCTCAGGGAGGTTACTATATCTACGTTACGTTACCAAACAGTAAGCGACCTCTGCAGCTCAGGGAGGTTACTATATCTACGTTACGTTACCAAACAGTAAGCGACCTCTGCAGCTCAGGGAGGTTACTATATCTACGTTACGTTACCAAACAGTAAGCGACCTCTGCAGCTCAGGGAGGTTACTATATCTACGTTACGTTACCAAACAGTAAGCGAGCTCTGCAGCTCAGGGAGGTTACTATATCTACGTTACGTTACCAAACAGTAAGCGACCTCTGCAGCTCAGGGAGGTTACTATATCTACGTTACGTTACCAAACAGTAAGCGAGCTCTGCAGCTCAGGGAGGTTACTATATCTACGTTACGTTACCAAACAGTAAGCGAGCTCTGCAGCTCAGGGAGGTTACTATATCTACGTTACGTTACCAAACAGTAAGCGACCTCTGCAGCTCAGGGAGGTTACTATATCTACGTTACGTTACCAAACAGTAAGCGACCTCTGCAGCTCAGGGAGGTTACTATATCTACGTAAGGTTACCAAACAGTAAGCGACCTCTGCAGCTCAGGGAGGTTACTATATCTACGTTACGTTACCAAACAGTAAGCGACCTCTGCAGCTCAGGGAGGTTACTATATCTACGTAAGGTTACCAAACAGTAAGCGACCTCTGCAGCTCAGGGAGGTTACTATATCTACGTAAGGTTACCAAACAGTAAGCGACCTCTGCAGCTCAGGGAGGTTACTATATCTACGTTACGTTACCAAACAGTAAGCGACCTCTGCAGCTCAGGGAGGTTACTATATCTACGTTACGTTACCAAACAGTAAGCGACCTCTGCAGCTCAGGGAGGTTACTATATCTACGTAAGGTTACCAAACAGTAAGCGACCTCTGCAGCTCAGGGAGGTTACTATATCTACGTTACGTTACCAAACAGTAGGCGACCTCTGCAGCTCAGGGAGGTTACTATATCTACGTAAGGTTACCAAACAGTAAGCGACCTCTGCAGCTCAGGGAGGTTACTATATCTACGTTACGTTACCAAACAGTAAGCGACCTCTGCAGCTCAGGGAGGTTACTATATCTACGTTAAGTTACCAAACAGTAAGCGAGCTCTGCAGCTCAGGGAGGTTACTATATCTACGTTACGTTACCAAACAGTAAGCGAGCTCTGCAGCTCAGGGAGGTTACTATATCTACGTTACGTTACCAAACAGTAAGCGACCTCTGCAGCTCAGGGAGGTTACTATATCTACGTTACGTTACCAAACAGTAAGCGAGCTCTGCAGCTCAGGGAGGTTACTATATCTACGTTACGTTACCAAACAGTAAGCGAGCTCTGCAGCTCAGGGAGGTTACTATATCTACGTTACGTTACCAAACAGTAAGCGACCTCTGCAGCTCAGGGAGGTTACTATATCTACGTTACGTTACCAAACAGTAAGCGACCTCTGCAGCTCAGGGAGGTTACTATATCTACGTTACGTTACCAAACAGTAAGCGAGCTCTGCAGCTCAGGGAGGTTACTATATCTACGTTACGTTACCAAACAGTAAGCGACCTCTGCAGCTCAGGGAGGTTACTATATCTACGTTACGTTACCAAACAGTAAGCGACCTCTGCAGCTCAGGGAGGTTACTATATCTACGTTACGTTACCAAACAGTAAGCGACCTCTGCAGCTCAGGGAGGTTACTATATCTACGTAAGGTTACCAAACAGTAAGCGACCTCTGCAGCTCAGGGAGGTTACTATATCTACGTTACGTTACCAAACAGTAAGCGAGCTCTGCAGCTCAGGGAGGTTACTATATCTACGTTACGTTACCAAACAGTAAGCGACCTCTGCAGCTCAGGGAGGTTACTATATCTACGTTACGTTACCAAACAGTAAGCGACCTCTGCAGCTCAGGGAGGTTACTATATCTACGTTACGTTACCAAACAGTAAGCGACCTCTGCAGCTCAGGGAGGTTACTATATCTACGTTACGTTACCAAACAGTAAGCGACCTCTGCAGCTCAGGGAGGTTACTATATCTACGTTACGTTACCAAACAGTAAGCGACCTCTGCAGCTCAGGGAGGTTACTATATCTACGTCACGTTACCAAACAGTAAGCGAGCTCTGCAGCTCAGGGAGGTTACTATATCTACGTTACGTTACCAAACAGTAAGCGACCTCTGCAGCTCAGGGAGGTTACTATATCTACGTCAGGTTACCAAACAGTAAGCGAGCTCTGCAGCTCAGGGAGGTTACTATATCTACGTCACGTTACCAAACAGTAAGCGACCTCTGCAGCTCAGGGAGGTTACTATATCTACGTTACGTTACCAAACAGTAAGCGACCTCTGCAGCTCAGGGAGGTTACTATATCTACGTCAGGTTACCAAACAGTAAGCGAGCTCTGCAGCTCAGGGAGGTTACTATATCTACGTCAGGTTACCAAACAGTAAGCGAGCTCTGCAGCTCAGGGAGGTTACTATATCTACGTCAGGTTACCAAACAGTAAGCGAGCTCTGCAGCTCAGGGAGGTTACTATATCTACGTCAGGTTACCAAACAGTAAGCGAGCTCTGCAGCTCAGGGAGGTTACTATATCTACTTCAGGTTACCAAACAGTAAGCGTGCTCTGCAGCTCAGGGAGGTTACTATATCTACGTCAGGTTACCAAACAGTAAGCGTGCTCTGCAGCTCAGGGAGGTTACTATATCTACGTCAGGTTACCAAACAGTAAGCGAGCTCTGCAGCTCAGGGAGGTTACTATATCTACGTCAGGTTACCAAACAGTAAGCGAGCTCTGCAGCTCAGGGAGGTTACTATATCTACTTCAGGTTACCAGACAGAGCTGGTAACTACTCAAACAATATTCCGATTGCAAAAGGTAATTAAGCACAATTATTTTGTAGCCTTCATATTGAAATATTGTATCCACTCGAAAATAACATCACTCGATTATAAGTCTCCACTGTGTTTTGAAGTTTTTTTAAAATTTTTACCTGATTTAAGTGTTACATTATTTACCTGAACACCAGACTATTACTGTACGTCGTGCAGTAGTACAATTTATATTAATAAATACCGCTGACCATTAATCAGTTAGACTACTGCTTGTTCTCATTTTGTCCTAGCCAAAATCCGATACCTTTTTTGGAGAATAATTTTTTCCAGACTAAATTTTTATTGCGACTTTTTTCACACACATTATTTTATTAGAACTGTTACTAGTCGTATCAAAAACATTATTATTATTATCATCACTACTCTATCGCTATTATTATTTTATTGCTATTAAATTTATTATTACGCACTCAATCTAAGACCCGAGTCGAATATACAACTTTTCCAAATTTTAGAGCAAAAATCTACCAATATCATAGTATCATTTTCGAGTAAATATTTCAGTTTTAGCATACGAATTCTCTTATCAATAATGAAGGTCGAAAATGTAAAATGATACAGTTACAAGATGTTCAAAGGTTACTTCTTGGTAGATCTATTTCGGAATACTTGTAGCCGCTGATTCACGTTATCAGTTTTTTTTGCTGCGGTGCCTTGTCCAGTTCTTATGAACCTGATATTTTTTGTCAACATTAAGACCTTTCACTTACCGAGTTTCTTTTTTAATTATATGCAATGCAGCTACACTATTCGAACTTTAGAATTTTTTATAAGCAGATCACTACAAAAGCGTTGTAATAAAGTAGCGCTTTCAGTACTTAAACCATCGTCAGGTCGATTTTCGTTTGTAATTTTGCGGGAAGAAAAAAGTCAACGAAGCTGATAATAGGTGAGTGTGTAATTTCTTCGAGTATGCAGTCTCTTGGCATTTAACGAAGGTTGATTTTCTTGTAAGAAGCGTGTAAGAATAAAGTTTCAACCGGTGTAGTGTAACTGTCCCCGTTGCCACGCCGAAACAGTTCGGGCTCTCAGTTTTAACTGATTTGTTGTCTGTCTGTCTATCTGTCTGTTTGGGGTACGCCTCACGATAACTGTTTAATGCACCAACCGATTTTCGTAAAACTTGGCGTGCATATCCCACACACCTCTATTGCTTTTACATCCATCACACAAATTCAGGGGAGGGGGGGAAACACAAATGTGCAGGGTCAAAATTAAAAAAAATGCAAAAGTCCGCGTAGGATATCAGATTGAAGTATACTGTAGTCAAAGTCTGAATATAGTGTTCGGTTTTGGTAATTTATAAAGTTACGGACGCCTGGGCCCAAAAAGTGGGTCAAACATTTGATAAATTCGCAAGCATCCATGTGGGAAATAAAATTAAAGAGACTTTTAACTGAAATCTGAACAATGCGTTCAGTTTTAGAAATTAAAAAAAAAATGTAGGACACTAGGGCACTGAAAAGATAAAAAATATAAAATCCAGTCGTGTATCAGACTAAATAGAATTTCAACGCAAATCTGACTATAGTGTTTACTCCGAAAACAGGCCCGGCTCTGGAGCCCATGCCTGGGCAGGGGCTAACCGTGCCACCGCCCAGGGCGGAAATTTTAAAGCGCGGCAGATTCCGGGATGTTAAGTTTTGGAATTGAGGGAAAAATAAAATTATTCACTTAACATGTTGATTGCTAATCCGTCTGAAGTGTTTGACATCCTGAAGCCAATTTTTTTCTTCCTGTTTTACTCTTTCTATACCTTCATCTTTATAAAAACATTAATTGTCATCACTGAAATTATAAAATATCGGTATGGAGAACCATACATGACTTCCATGTTCTAAGATTTATATTTAAAATCATATTCGAAATGAAATATTTCCATAGAAACTACTTCTTTCTACTTATTGCTTCACCCTTAACCACAGTACTGTGGTCACTAACGTATACCACCTCACGTTTTCGCACTCGATTTTCACTGATGATGGCAGTCGATGGCACTGCCGAAACGTCTGGTTTTGCAGAAAACATTGGACTACGGCTAAACAGCCCGGGAAGGAATTTTAACAAAAAACTACTTCTTTGTTGCCGATAACGTAGTACACATATAACAAATTCTCCCATCCCTCTTCAACTATAATTTTCATTAATAGAAAATTACCCAACCCCGTTCACCTAACCTCTTAATTTATAGATATTTCATCTACGTTTCTACAGTGGATTATTATGAGCTTCTTATCAGGATACTTTATTTATCAAACTTAAGTACTTCACTCTTGTTAAAACATAAAACGTTGCAGGTAAACTACCCCTTTCTCTTAACCGATCTTCACCAAAATCAATAGGCCTTCAGTCCTCTAGAATTCAGGGATGCATGCAAAAAAATATTTGATTCTGTTTGAATGTGCGGGAGTTATCGTTCGTCATTAATACATTTCTCTTGTTACAAGATAAAATGTTGCAGGTAAACTACCCCTTTCCATTAACCGGTCTTCACCAAAATCAACAAGCTTTGAGTTCTCTATAATTGAGGGAAGCATGCAAAACATTATTTGATTCTGTTTGAATGTGCGACAGTTATCGTTCGTCATAGAAACAATTACTCTGGTTAAAACATGAAAAGTGGCAAGTAAACTACCCCTTTCCCTTAACCGATCTTGCCCAAAATCAATAGGACTTGAGAAATCTACAATACAGGGCTGTATACAAAACATCATTTGATTCTTTTTGAATTTGCGGCTGTTATCGTTTACCATAGAAAAAAATTACCCTTGATAAAAAAACCGTTGCAGGTAAACTACCCCTTTCCCTTAACCGAGCTTTACCAAACACAACAGGTTTTGAGTACTCTACAATTCAGGGCTGTATGCAAAACATTATTTGATTCTCTTTGAATTTACGGCAGTTATCGTTCGTCATAGAAAAAATTACCCTTGTTAAAACATAAAATGTTGCAGGTAAACTACCCCTTTCCCTTAACCGATCTTCATCAAAACCAATAGGTCTTGAGAACTCTACAATTCAGGGTTTTTTGCAAAACATTATTTGATTCTGTTTGAATTTACGGCTGTTATCGTTTGCCATGGAAAAAATTACCCTTGATTAAAAAAAAAAACGTCGGAGGTAAACTATCCCTTTCCCTTAACCGATCTAAACAAAAAACAACAGATCTTGAGAACTCTACAATTCAGAGTTGTATACAAAAAATTGAACACACGTTGTATACGTTTCACAGAACAAACACGCGGAAAAGAAAGAGCGCTCCGAAGTCACTCATGGACTCTCAGCATCTTGCAGAGGGTTATAAATGAATATTATATATACTATGATGATATCAAATCAATATAACATTTTTATAATAAATATTTTGATATTGTATTACATTTATTTGTAATAGATAATATGTAGTTACTTGCATTAATTGATTACTTTCATGCCGCGCGTTATGCAGCCATTTAACACAATGTATAACTATTCTGATTATTCATAAACACATACTTGATATCATTTACTAAATTAATGTTGTCAATTCATTTACTTTATTTGAGCAAAAGAAACTCTTATAATTCTACTCTATATTTTCTTCAAATTTTAAGTTAATATCTGGGTTGTATTTTAAAATAATGAACGCATATATATGATCAACTTAAATTACTAGTTTATTTATCATTCACAATAATTATAATCGTACATATGATACGTCGCTGTACCTGAAATACATACATATTTTATAATAACAAATTCATGTTTTTATATATGCTGAAACAAAGAAAAACATACATACATATATAAATCAAATAATATAACAATTCATATTCTACTTATTAATGCGTTCATTAATCCCAGATAAGCTTTTGTTAATATATTTATTAATTACGTTTTAATTTCTGATTTATTCATTGCATTTATTAATAATTTTCTCAGGGATGAATTCTTTGAAAGAATCAGGTCAGTAGAAGTAACTAAGTAGTAATGATTAAAATATTGGTTACTTGATTTATGAAATATCCATTAAGCGTTGGTGAAGTCGAGTTCCAGTAATGAAGATGGCATGGAGACACATTTCGTTGAATGCTGTTGTATCACAATCACTTAACACACTCTTCCGATCACTCGCGTTGGCGTTGATTTATGTGAATAATTGATGTTTAGTGTTCAATTAAATACTTCATCTTACGATGTATGTTGTGTGTTTCTTTTAACGTTAATGTACATGTCTAGTTCCGCTTATCGCTGCTTTATCAAATGTTCATGTGATCTAATACTTTGTTTAATGTTTCATGTTCATTATGGTGTTAATAAGGTGTAGTAGCACTATATTAAGTTCAACTGTTTAGTATATTATTTGTGTGGTGATATCTGTTCGTGTAACGATCTGATTGTTCACTTTGAATAATTCTTATCTAAGTTCGTTACGTCGCACTTCGAATTTCACTTCCGAACAATTAGAATAAACTGTCTGAAAATTGCGTAACACTGTCTCTCGAACTTAAAGTGTATTACTTGAAATTTGATATAAGTCTGAAGACACGCTTCGTACTTAAAGTAAACTGGTTGACGATTTGAGTAAAACTTATTAACTGTCAAATGTTGAGATAAGACTCTTGACTCCTGTCTTGGACAGATAGTTTTATTAACTCGTCCCTACTCAAAATTTTGTCCCTGGCGCTGTTCACGCCTACTTCATTTCGTGATTGGTTAGTTTTGAGTTTTCTTGGAATATTTTGTCCCACTATGTCAAGATCCTACGTCATAGTTCTTCCGATAGGTTTTTCGTTTCTGTTGCTATGGAAACACTCCTCTCTACCAGTTTTCTCTCTGGCCTTTGGCTTCTGATAGGTTCTTAGGCATCCCCCGATTTTGCTCTGACGAACGTTGACCCGTTTCGTAGAAACTACGGCTATTAGAAGCTTGTCCATCAACCTATTGTCTGAAGTAAACTCAGTGTTTCTCTAGATTGCCATTATCTGTACTTTCGGTCCAACTGACGTATTGTTTTATGTTATACCCCTTTTTTGTGGCTATTAATAATTTTGAACATCTGCTGGCTGGTGAAGTCACCCCAACTTTCCACTCGTAAATTCTGTCTGTCACTTAGACGATAACTCCAGCTGCGTAACATGACTTGAGTTTTTGTCCGATCTTAGCCCTCGTATTGTTTCTTAAAGTGCAGTGCATCCGTTCCATTGTAACGTAGAGTTACACTCTTATTGTCGTTTATCGTATACTGACGTAACATGGTCGAACATCTGCCACGATTCTCAGTACGAGTGTGAATGTCCTCGCCCAATTGTTACAGCAGTAGATAGCAATAATTCTGAACTAAACTTTCCCTGTCATCTTGTGCCACCAATTTCTATAGTTAGTTTGAGCTTAACGTCTTTCTATTGTCAAGCTAGCGACGCTACTCTGACATCTTCTCATTACGCTTTATTTATTGCGTCAACTATAAGTCGTTGACACCGCCTCGTGTGAACGCACTCCGTCGAGGTGAAAATTTAAGAAATTTTAAATTTTTTGCTCGTTACAGTGTCCTCAATTTTGATTTGACGATGTGACCTCAGGGAACAACTCAAATCCAAATTCTGCGCCCTGTATGTCGCCTCGCCGTGTTCACCTTCCTCAGGAAAGGATATCACATGATGTCCTACTTTTAAAGACTTATATTACGATTGGTGTACCCCCTTTTAGTTTTAATTGGGTCTCTGAATTTATTGCTAGCTATTTGGGATGGCTGAACGCATTTCACATTATCGTATTTACATATAAATACCTTATCTCCCTAATTACAAGACAAATCATAAATTCAATGAGCAATTAATTAATTTAATTGATTGAATAATCCTTTTACTTTCTAAAATATTATTCTCGCAATCTATTATCAAACAATCAATCTGTTTAACGTAACGCTTTACATAGAATCAGAGAAATCTCCTATACATATACATTTTGTGCAATACTAATAGTCCTACTAAAATTTTGTTCTTAAAATATTATTTAAAATTAGATTGGTAATTAACATATTCGCTACGTTAGTTGTAATTATTTTGATAATTTATACATACACGTAATACATTTTGCTAATGAGTTATCTACATCATTCTAGCATCATTTACAATCCTAGTCTATTAATTATATACATTCACTTTAACAGAGTTCATTTATGATATAGTTCTTTGAATAATATCACTCATTTGATTTTAAGTGTCCTATTTTTTCACTTTGTCCTAATAATCTATTACTATGTGAATCAAGTAATAATAACTAAAATGTCCCTTGTATTCACTAGAATATTTTATAAAATGTCACACAAAACGTTAAATCACCCTTATTATCTAACATTTAATTAGTGGTTAATTAACTAAGTAAACTCTTATGTGACGTTTGACATTTAGAGTACATAATTTCTTGGTTAAGCCAGCTTGAATGAGATGAGCGCGTCAATTACCCTAACGCAGATGACTCATCACCATCAGCTAACTTATTATGGTATATTCTTCAATTTCCTCCTTTTCCTTCATCTTCAATTTTCTTGCTCATGATATTTTTTCATCTGTCTGGCATTGAATTTCCCACGGATTTTGCTTTCGTCATCGTTATCGACTAGTAGGTATGTAGCTTCTCCGAGAATTCGATGTACTTTGTATGGTCCGCAGTACAGTTCGCAAAATTTTTCAATCCTTTTCTGGATCGCGTCCGATTGATAATGGGTTCTGATTAATACCTTCTCACCAATTTTGAATTTCGTAATGGTCTTGGTTTCATTACACAACTTCGCTTGTTTTTCCCTCTTTTCTTTCATTTTGATGAATATTTGGTAATGGTCAGCTCCTTTAACTTGAAGTATGTCCTTGTTTAGGTATTTTTCCCAAACTCTGGTCGGTTTTTTCCCGAGCTGTGCCTCATAGGGTGTTACTTCTATAGTCTCGTGGTACGCCTCGTTAATGCAACTCTCTATGATTAGTACATAACGCGACCACTTTGTGTGTTGGTCACCGACAAAGATCCTAAATAAATTTCCAAGTTGTCTGTTGACTCTTTCAGCCAGATTCGCACATGGATTTCTTATCGCGGTAAATCTTGGTTGAATATTTAATTCGTTTAACCCGTCTAACCATTTCCTAGAGGTAAATTGCGTTCCGTTGTCTGTGATAATTATTCTAGGAGATCCTAGCTCTTTACAATATTGACGTATTCTTCTTAATGTGGCTGCGGTCGTTGCCCTACGAAGTGTAAATAGTCGCACGTATTTCGTGAAGTTGTCTATCATGACAAACAAATACCTCACTCCAGCGGACGAAACAGGTAGTGGCCCATAATAATCAGCGCTCACTAGGTCACCCTTGCTTAACGGTATAATGGCTTTCGTTCCCCCGAACAGGTTTTTGTTGCCTGAGTCCTTCCTCCTCTGACAAGTGTCGCAGGTGCGTACGTAATTTTCCACCCTTTTCAACATACCGTCTATGGTAAAATGCTCCTGTAATAATTTTATACATTTATTAGCTCCAGGATGTCCATACATACGGTGTATTTCAGCAATTATTTCGCCGGATGCACTGTTCGGTATGTACAGTTTCCATTCCCGCCTACGTAATCTATATAATTTCTCATCGACGTATCTATAAAATTTATTTAATTCCTTATCTAAACACTTTTCCTTAATCTTATCTATAATAGTTTTAAGCTTAGTATCTTTAAATTGATACTTTCCAATATCCATAATGATCTTGCTTACCCTTTAATCCATCTTGATTGTCAGGTGATTAATTAAGTATTCGGACATATTGTCGCTAATTTCTTCTAACGTGGCATCTTCTGGGTTTCTGCTTAGAAGATCAGCAGTAATATTGTCCTTGCCCTTACAATGGACAATGTCGAATTTGTACTCTTGGATGCATAAGATCCAGCGTGTAATTCGCGAGTTGTTTAAATGACATTTATTCATGAAAGTCAGTGCCTTATTATCTGTAATAATGGTTAAAGGTTGCCCTAATATGTATATACGGAATTTCTCAAGACATCGTACGATACTCAAGAGCTCCTTCTCCGTGGTGTAATAATTTCTTTCTGCACCCTTGAATGTCTTGCTGGTAAAAGCTATGACTCCAATTCTTCCTTCCTCATCTAGTTGATATAGTTGCCCGCCATATGCAAAGTTGCTGGCGTCGCACTGCATATAGTATCTTTGGTTTATTCGAGGAAACTTCAAGATGACTGTTTCTACGAATAACCTTTTAACTTGTTGAAAGCATTCATTTAATTCCTGTGTCCAGGTAAATTTCTGTCCTTTCCGTAATAATTCAAGTAATGGTTTAGTGGTTTCAGCGTATTTATCTGTAAAACGGTTGTAGAAATTTGTCAATCCCAAGAAACCTTTTAATTGTTTTTGGTTCCGAGGTGTTGGGAACTTCATAATGGCATCAATCTTCTCGTCCGTTGCTCGTATTCCTTGCGTAGTTAATCGATATCCAAGGTACGCAATTTCTTGCCTAAAGAATTGCGACTTCTCCAAATTGATGGTTAAATTCGCTTTTATTAAGTTGGATAATAATAAATCTAAATGTAATAAATGCGTCTCTAAATCTCCTGAATAACATAGGCAATCGTCGACATAAATAATGGTATTTTCTTTAACTTTATCTTCCAATACTGTGTCCAATCCCCTGGTTAGTGCAGCAGAACTGGTACTCAGTCCAAACGGCGTAACTGTAAAACGATAACATTTGCCTTCGTACATAAAAGCGGTGAAGTTCCGGCACTCCGGCTTCAGTGGTACTTGCCAGAAACTGCTAGTTAAGTCTACGGTAGATAAATATTTCATCTCACAACATCTCGTCAGAATGTCGTTTATCGGTGGAGCACCCTCGTAGTCCGGGATAGTCACGCTGTTCACCTTCCTCGCATCCAAACACAATCGTACTCTACCGTCCTTCTTAATTACAGTAACAAGTGGGTTGATATATGCGCTGTTGCATCGCTCAATAACCCCAAACCGTAACATTCTTTTAATTTCATCATCTACCTTCCCTTTATATGCTAATGGGACAGGCCATCCTCTCTGGAAGTACGGTGTCCGGTCGGTGACTTGGAACTCGTGAACGTACCCTTCGATCCTTCCGGGGCACTCTCTGAGTAAACTTCTATTCCTTACCAGAATCTCCCTTAATCTTTCCAACGTCCCTTTATCTCCGCAGTCAATACTCTCTACTTTCTTATCAATGTTCCTTATGATCTCTTCTTCTTCTTCTTCGTCCACCACTTCTATATGCATCATTGGCACCGTGCATGCCGCTTCGTCAGCCTCACTTCTTAACTCGACGATCCTTCTTCCCATGTCAATGAGACATCCTGTTTCTTGAAGAAAATTGATTCCTAATATACAAGGTTTTATTAAATCCGGTATGATGAGAAAAACACATTCATATTTAATTCCTTCGATATAAATATCGCATAATATTTGTTTTCTTATTAACTTTGATTTATTACCAACCGCGCTAACTATTAAAGTGTTAGTCATCGGTAATATTTCATAAGGTGTTATGTTATGTTTGTTTTGATTAAACCACGATTCGGACAATCCGGCAACAACGGATCCAGTGTCAAGCAACGCTTGTACAGTAACATTATTATTAAACTTTATATTTATTTCTGAGCACTTTATCATTAGCTGGGTAATCTCCTCGTCGTCATTACATAATAAATCGCTTCGTAAATCTGGTAGAATTATGTTGGTCTGGTAGTCATTCGTTTTATCGGCTATCTCCGTTAATGAGTAAAGGGATTTTTTTTTCTTCTTCTTGTTGACGGACCCTCTTGGGTTCAGTGCCAGATGTACCGGCCGCTGTTTTTGTGAACTCCATTGTGTTGACCGCGCGTAGGTCCGCAGTACGATGTTGTTGTGTATTTACAGCTGGTCTATCAACCCAGGCTTTCTTCTGTGCACCACTTGCTTTGTTCGAACCGCTTTCACTTTCCTTGTAGGAATTCCTCCCCTCGTTCGCCGTCACATAGTTTGACTCCCTATTATTTCTCGGTTGTATCTGTGTATATTCTATGATTAGAGATTCGAAATTTGGGAATGTCACAATTCCTCTCGTGACCACAGCGAGCTGAATCTCGCGCCCAAAGTGACGAGATATCTTACGTATAAGTTGATTATCAGTCAGAGTAGGTGTTAACTGCCTACTCTCCAACAATATGCGTTCAATATACTGAATTGCAGTAATCGGTCCACACCAATCAAACCTACCATACTCAAAATGGTCCCGTATACTATCTTGTCGTTCTTGTCCCCAATATTTCTGTGAGAACGCTTCCTTGAATTCTTCAAAATTTGATATTTGGTTACGTATAACCCGCCACCAAATTCCTGCGTCTAATTCAAAATGTCTACCTATCCACTTGATATTGTCAGTGGGGTAGTATAACTCTTGTATTTCAGACAACTCCTTAAGGAATTCCATAGGGAATCTGTCCGTACCATTATATTTAAGGTCATTGTGGTTAGGTCCATTAATTCGGTTTAATATACCACACTCACCTTCCATTAGCTGTCTCTGCAGTCTCTCCTGGTTTTCTCTTACTTTAGTCAAATGTCCTTTTAACTCTTCGATCCGCGTCGTCTTTTCTTTTGTAGTCTCGTCCAACTTCTGTTCTGTTGAACGTTGTCTACCATCAACTTCTTCCAACTTCTGTATAATGTTATTGTTTGTTCCGTCTTGCTCCTGTTGTTTCTGCCGTATGGTGTCGTGTATCTCGGCCTTGAGTTCTTATTGGAATCCTTAACGTGAGCATCGAATTTATTATTAATATTTTTAACGGTCGTTTGGGTAGTGTGTATCGCTACCATCCATTCTTGACGATCGTTCTCTCGTGTTTCTTGTATTTCTTCGTACTTCTTGTTTGCTTCTTCTCTCAAGTTTCTCACGATATCATCTTGTTTCTTCTGTAGTTCGTCGACCTTTCTTTCCCAGGCCTGCTGGTATTCACGTATCTCGGATCTTATCTGCGTAATCTCTTCCTTATGCTGGTCGAGCTTTTCATTTTGTTTCTCTAATTTTTCACTAATTAATTTGTTACTTTCTTCTTGTTTCTCGCTAATTAATTTGTTAATATTCTCTTCTTGTTTTTCGTTCTGTTGACGGATGAACTCCATCAACATTTGTAGACTTACATCTTCTGGTTTTGATGTCTGTCCTCGCGCCCTATCTTCTGGATTCTCTACAACGCTACTTGGCTCGCTAGGTGTGGTATTATCTTCTGTATTTACCGTACCTAATTGGTTATTAACGTCGAATTCTACGCTATCGGAATTGCTCGCCATTTTTGCCTTCCTACGCGTAATCATTCAAACTGACTTATAACACTAATACTTATCTTACTTCTAATTCTATAACGCTACTTTATCTACTTCTTCTACTGCCTGATCTTTGCCAAAGCTGTACGTTTTAACTATCTTTGTTACTACGTATCATGCCGTGCGGATGGGCGCCATTTATATAATGTGAATATTATATATACTATGATGATATCAAATCAATATAACATTTTTATAATAAATATTTTGATATTGTATTACATTTATTTGTAATAGATAATATGTAGTTACTTGCATTAATTGATTACTTTCATGCCGCGCGTTATGCAGCCATTTAACACAATGTATAACTATTCTGATTATTCATAAACACATACTTGATATCATTTACTAAATTAATGTTGTCAATTCATTTACTTTATTTGAGCAAAAGAAACTCTTATAATTCTACTCTATATTTTCTTCAAATTTTAAGTTAATATCTGGGTTGTATGTAAAAATAATGAACGCATATATATGATCAACTTAAATTACTAGTTTATTTATCATTCACAATAATTATAATCGTACATATGATACGTCGCTGTACCTGAAATACATACATATTTTATAATAACAAATTCATGTTTTTATATATGCTGAAACAAAGAAAAACATACATACATATATAAATCAAATAATATAACAATTCATATTCTACTTATTAATGCGTTCATTAATCCCAGATAAGATTTTGTTAATATATTTATTAATTACGTTTTAATTTCTGATTTATTCATTGCATTTATTAATAATTTTCTCAGGGATGAATTCTTTGAAAGAATCAGGTCAGTAGAAGTAACTAAGTAGTAATGATTAAAATATTGGTTACTTGATTTATGAAATATCCATTAAGCGTTGGTGAAGTCGAGTTCCAGTAATGAAGATGGCATGGAGACACATTTCGTTGAATGCTGTTGTATCACAATCACTTAACACACTCTTCCGATCACTCGCGTTGGCGTTGATTTATGTGAATAATTGATGTTTAGTGTTCAATTAAATACTTCATCTTACGATGTATGTTGTGTGTTTCTTTTAACGTTAATGTACATGTCTAGTTCCGCTTATCGCTGCTTTATCAAATGTTCATGTGATCTAATACTTTGTTTAATGTTTCATGTTCATTATGGTGTTAATAAGGTGTAGTAGCACTATATTAAGTTCAACTGTTTAGTATATTATTTGTGTGGTGATATCTGTTCGTGTAACGATCTGATTGTTCACTTTGAATAATTCTTATCTAAGTTCGTTACGTCGCACTTCGAATTTCACTTCCGAACAATTAGAATAAACTGTCTGAAAATTGCGTAACACTGTCTCTCGAACTTAAAGTGTATTACTTGAAATTTGATATAAGTCTGAAGACACGCTTCGTACTTAAAGTAAACTGGTTGACGATTTGAGTAAAACTTATTAACTGTCAAATGTTGAGATAAGACTCTTGACTCCTGTCTTGGACAGATAGTTTTATTAACTCGTCCCTACTCAAAATTTTGTCCCTGGCGCTGTTCACGCCTACTTCATTTCGTGATTGGTTAGTTTTGAGTTTTCTTGGAATATTTTGTCCCACTATGTCAAGATCCTACGTCATAGTTCTTCCGATAGGTTTTTCGTTTCTGTTGCTATGGAAACACTCCTCTCTACCAGTTTTCTCTCTGGCCTTTGGCTTCTGATAGGTTCTTAGGCATCCCCCGATTTTGCTCTGACGAACGTTGACCCGTTTCGTAGAAACTACGGCTATTAGAAGCTTGTCCATCAACCTATTGTCTGAAGTAAACTCAGTGTTTCTCTAGATTGCCATTATCTGTACTTTCGGTCCAACTGACGTATTGTTCTATGTTATACCCCTTTTTTGTGGCTATTAATAATTTTGAACATCTGCTGGCTGGTGAAGTCACCCCAACTTTCCACTCGTAAATTCTGTCTGTCACTTAGACGATAACTCCAGCTGCGTAACATGACTTGAGTTTTTGTCCGATCTTAGCCCTCGTATTGTTTCTTAAAGTGCAGTGCATCCGTTCCATTGTAACGTAGAGTTACACTCTTATTGTCGTTTATCGTATACTGACGTAACATGGTCGAACATCTGCCACGATTCTCAGTACGAGTGTGAATGTCCTCGCCCAATTGTTACAGCAGTAGATAGCAATAATTCTGAACTAAACTTTCCCTGTCATCTTGTGCCACCAATTTCTATAGTTAGTTTGAGCTTAACGTCTTTCTATTGTCAAGCTAGCGACGCTACTCTGACATCTTCTCATTACGCTTTATTTATTGCGTCAACTATAAGTCGTTGACACCGCCTCGTGTGAACGCACTCCGTCGAGGTGAAAATTTAAGAAATTTTAAATTTTTTCTCGTTACAGGGTTCATTCCCTAAAGACGAAAATTCTGTCTATGAATCGTTCCTCTGTAAACACGTGAAGTTACACTGCCCAGCGATCCACAGGAAGCAAATCGCTATGCACGCTGGACAATTTTTCGGCTTGCACGCGTTATGTTGGTGTGGGTTTCGGCACTTTCCATTTAAAAAGCATGCTAATGTAAGAAAATAAACATGAGTGAGGCCAGAAATAACGCGAATTGTGTGTGTTCCCTGCCTTTTTATTGCAGTAATCATAATAATAAAAAGGAAACGTAAACGTTACATAATTGAGATATGGTTGCCTGCCACGAACGATATATTTTCTATCATACATGATTTACATTAAAAAAAAAAATTATAATTTTATTGCCTGGCAACAAAATTATTTTATTTTTAACAATTACCATTGTTTGAAAAAGTTTAAATGAATTTTCAAGTACTTTACTGTTGTTAAAACGTAAAAGGTTGCAGGTAAACTACCCCTTCCCCTTAACCGATCTTTACCAAAATTAAAAACCACTGAGATCACTACAATTCAGGGATGTATGTAAAAAATTATTTGATTCTGATTGAATATGCGGCAGTTACCGATCGTCATAAAAAAAATTACCCTTGTTAAAACATAAAATGTTGCAGGTAAACTACCCTATTCCCTTAACGGATCTTCACCAAAACCAAAAGGTCTTGAGAATTCTACAATTCAGGGCCGTATGCAAAATATTATTTGATTCTGTTTGAATTTGCGGCTGTTATCGTATGCCATAGAAAATACCCTTGATAAAACATAAAACGTTGCAGGTAAACTACCCCTCTCCCTTAACCGATCTTCACCAAAAACTACAGATCTTGA